>OX422140.1:376812281-377516971 GCA_949129095.1 Volucella bombylans | reverse complement strand
GTCTTATCGCATGGATTAATCCTATCTAATAGGTGCAGAGATGTTTTAAGCACACCCGACCAGATGTGTATTGTATTCCAATTTTGGGCGGATGAATGCCTTATATATTGAGGCCAGATCAGAGAGGGTGAAATATTTCTTACATCGCCACACTACACCAAATATGTGGTCACTCTAACATAAGAGTGTCGGAGGCAGAACAGAGCCCTGGGGCACACCAGCATTTATTTGTCAATATCACACTTGAAGCCGTCCAAGACAACTTGAATTGAACGTCCAGAAAGGTAGTTTCTGATCCATTGAAGAAGAGAGTTATCGATCCCAAAAGCACTAATTTTCGACAAAAGAGCCTGATGCCAAACTCTGTCCAAATGTCTTAGAAATATCAAGTGCAACTACGTTACTTTGGCCAGATTGATTAAATTAAGCTTTGGTTCCACTTTTCGGTGAGACATGCCATCAAATCACCAGTGGACCAGTTGCTACGAAAACTTGAAAAGTTTTCCTCCTTTCGAGATATTTCATGAGCTGGACGGTTTATCAGTGTTTCCGTGACTTTGGAAAGAAAGTAGGTACAATGAGTTTGTAGGAAGTGAGGGAATATGATTCGCCTTTTTTAGGGACGGACTGGACAAATGCTGTTTTCCATCTGCTCGGGAAAAGTCCTAAAGAGTAGGATTGATGAAAAAGCTTACGCCGTGGTTTTGCCAGCGTAGAAGAACACCTCTTCAGAAGAAGGGGAGATATACCATCTGGACCAGCGGGTTTATGTATGTTGAGATCTTTAAGTACTCTTGCTACTACACGAGTGCGAAAGTAGATTCGTCCCATTGGAGATTCGACGCACTCAAGCGTAAGTGGGGACAAAGCACAATTTGGGAGTGTTGAGCTGGCCGCAAAGTGTGCAGCAAGCAGATTGGCCTTATCCAAAGAGCTGACCGCTGGAATGTCATTGTAAATGAGCGTTGGGGTGGAGGATGAGGCGGAATTTCTAATGTTTTTGACGAACGGCCAACAATTTTTACTGCCTTTGGGACATTCCAGTATTTTTTGCCTCAGTATTTGGTCGTATTGGAATTTCACACGCTTAAGAAGGGCGTTGCAGTCATTTCTGGTTCGTTTGAACTTTTTTCGGTTTTCCTCTGTCGGGTTGGTCTTGTAGGACCGAAAAAACAACCTAACCCTGACGGCCTCTTTACAGCTCGAGTCGTACCATGCCTTTTCTTTTGGTTTGATACTCTTCATCCGATAAGGAATAAAGGATTTCATTCCAAAGAGAATGGTGTCTGTAAACATATCAGCAGCGGCATCCACGTCGTTATCGAGGAAGCACAACGACCAGTTAAAATTCCTAAAGAAGCTGTTAAGACCGGTCCAGTTGGCTTTCTCGTATTGCCATAAGGTTCTTTTATAAATTTTTTCTCTAATTGTGTGGTCGGTGTACGAGAAATTAGCTGATATGACACAATGGCCCGACGAGCCTAGAGGGGAGAGCACATCAACGGTGTACTTATCAGGGTGAGAAGTTAAAAACAAGTCCAGGGTGTTGGCGGTATGACTATCAACGTCTGGTATTCACGTGGGCTCATTTACAAGCTGCGTTAGGTTGTTTTCCGCAGCGAAAATCTCAACACACCGTCGTGTATATTGAAGTCGCCCGTAATAACGATTTCAGTATGAGGATACAGGGATACAATTCTTTGAATGGAGTCAGACAGCGCATCAAACTCGTTAAAAGTTGAATTGCTGTCCAGTTTGGGGCTTCTGTAAATAAAGCAGTAGTGGATCATTTGCTTACGGAGATGGAGTTTTAACCATATGAAGTTGAGTTCCGGATTGGAACATGGATCACATTGTGGTGGAGTTTGGTAAGCTACATCACTACGCACGTAAATGGCGAGACCGCGGTGAGAGAAGAATAATGATACTAGTTCGTAGCCAGGTAGCTTAAGATCAGAGTGATGTGAGAGGTGTGGGTGGGGATCTACCTGTGTTTCACTAAGTGCCAAAACAGCTGGTCTGTACTTACAGACGTGAAAGTACGCAGAAAAATGTTTACTTTTTAGCCCGCGTATATTGGCTACGTCTACCCTGAATTCCCTAGTCATAATCACAGACAAACAAAGTAAACACAAACACTGATGATACTAAGGAAGGCTGCGGAGTTTACCGAATCAACTTATTGCAGGTGTTATGCCCTTACAGGAATACGAAACACTGCACCAACAAAATTTTTACTCACAACCCGCTATCCATCAGTTGGTACATACACTCAGTCACTGGATCATCAAGCTACAAAAAAAGGGAAACCTGATGGACTGTGGAAACTAGAGAGTTATATATGCGTTCTTCCAGCCGTAGCCAAAATAATGTAGAGCTATTCAGGAAGGAATCAGAGAACATTTAGATTCAACTCTCGACGTCGAACAGGCAGTCTTTTGCCCTGGATCCTTCTGCATTGACCACATAAATACCTTACGGATCATTATAGAGCAATGCGTTGATTACAGGTCTCCGCTACATTGACTGTTTGTCGACTTCGAGAAGGTTTTCAACTGTTTGCATCTAGATTCTATATGGTTGGCCTTATGCAGGAGAGGCATCACAGAAAAACTCATAGTTACATGTGAGGATGGTAAGTGTCTCGTTTCGCACAATGGTAAGTTGTGTGAGAATTTTGAAATCCAAAGTGGAGTACGTCAGGGGTGTATACTGTCACCACTATTGTTTTTGGTGGTTATCAGCAATGTACTCTGTGCAGTATTGACGGAAGGCAACTGTGGAATTCGATAGACAGTGATAACTTACCTTAAACACCTTGACTACGCTGACGATGTTTGCCTACTTTCACATCGGATAATGGACCATCATTTGATGGTCCAAAATCTGGAAACTGAGGCGAACAAAGTGGACTCAAAATAAACACAGCCAAATCGAAAGCACTTAGCACTTCCAACACCCGCGTTCAACATAACATTGTTTGACAGGAGGTCGAGAAAGTGGACAACTTTCTGTACTTAGGAAGTGTCGCCTTGACTAACCGGGGTGCCACCGAACTGGATGTGTGCAGCAGAATGGGGAAGGCTAAAGCTGCGTTCAGAATGCTATCCAAAATCTGGATTGTGGCAATGGATTTGACACACCCTACGACGCGAAGACAGTTCCGTTGTGAAGTACGCCATGGAGTGGAATCCGCTTTTGTATGCAGCCTGCCTTTTGGAGGGTTCACGTCACTCCTCATTGAAAGCGAGCATGAAGGACATGCTGTTTTTCTAATTTTTTTCAGCTTTGATTACAATCCAGTCGCCTGTTGGGAAGTAAAGAACTTAAAACTCAAGAGGATACAGCTACTCTTAAAGTGACAGAACACATGTTAAGGGCTGAAGCAGGAGACAGTGAATGCGTACTCTACATCCCATGGGAATTTTCTTTGTCAAGATGGTATTAAGATTAAGACTTTTTCGTGTATCTCTGACTTTGATGAAATACAAAGTTTACCCTTCACTATCCGGTAGATTCTGAGATTTTTCTTCGAGTGCAACTGACCACCGTCGAAATTCCCTACGATTTCGAATTGTTTGATTTGCTCCAGATTGATGAATTCTCATCAACCAGGGTAGCCTAGGGATTGAGCCCGGTGTATGTTCGCACTTTAGGATCGAAGGAGGGATGCCAGCTAATTGTCTGTGGAGACGTGCTTTTTTGACTTCTTGCACTTCGCTTCCTCTTCCATGGTTTTACCGACACTTTACCCTAACCTGAGGTACTCGTCAACCCCAGCCTGATATTACAGTTTGTCCTTTTAGTCCCTCTGGTGAGAAATACCAACTTCTTCGTTTTGAAGAATTTGATCAGGGTAAAGGGAAACTTAAAGTACTTCCTTCTCCGTCTTTACCTTGTTTTCTTCTCATAAGATGACTTTTGGATACTTTGGCTACATGGACTACTGCATGGTTCTGACTGGAAGCGAATAGATTCCTAACTTACTACCAGCTTCGTTACTTCACTTGCTGGTCGTGCATCCTTCGACAGAGCTGGCACAACACCTCTGCATTTAAAGTGAGATGGTAGGGCTTATTCCCAGCTGAGTTTTACCTTCTCAATGGATCACGTACGAAAGGCAAATCGGCTAGCCGTTTCCATCGGACGCCTCCTAAGAGAACATTTGTACCCAAATCTACTGACTTTTGGATCAGTTCCCCAAAGATGCCACTTACATAACTTTGCTGGATATTTTAGTTAATGATTCATTGACCGAGAAAGTGCTTACTGCAAACAGAAACCTCTCTGACGCAGACCATGAGCTTCCATGCAACTCAGTGCATTTTTGTAATTGTTCATGAATTCCACTCACAATCGGTTCCATTGCATTACCAGGCTACTTACTTACGTGAAAGTATTTTCTCTTTCATTTCCGCGAAGCGAAAACTGGAAAAAAAAAGAAAAAAAAAAGTCCCCAACACTTAAGATCAATCGCGGCTGGTTTACCAGCTATATTCGTAGAGTCCAGCGTCGCGTACCTTCTACTAACAATGAATCAATTATATTGGTCACCTCTGTCGATAACCTCTTAAGACCAATGCTGCTCGTGTACCCTATCCGCTCCCAGCAGCCAAAGTGTGCCACACATTTCCCCGTCCCCAAATGGGAACTCGAACTGAAATCAAAGGAAAACAGAAAAAAGATACATATTCCAGTCAGCGACGAAAACTTTCCAAAAAACAAAAAAAAGCCACTACATCACCTCTTCGTCCTCTGTCCAGGCTCGATCGCTACTCGAATTGAGCCCAACGATCGATTGGTTGGCAAGTGGCCCATTCCATTTGACGGATGCCCATTCGAAAACCTTTCCCGCAAAAGGCGGATTTTTTTTATTTTTTTCTTTTAGTTTCGCGACATTCCACACCGGACATGATTGGCATTTGAGGAATAATTTCATTTCAACGTCCCGTCAGCCGTCAGGGTATCATGGAGTGGTCTTAAAACTTGGAAGTCCATTTTCCTGGCGCAATTATGCAAGACAATCCAAGATGATCCATCCACACGAGACCTGTACCATCGCACACAGCTGCTCTGGCATTGCTGATCGTGATGGCTTGAAGACCCCACCGATCGTAACCAGTTCGGTTGGATGTTGAATGAGAAGTAGTACGGATACTAGAAGAAGATGATGAAAAAGATGAAACATAGGAAGATGGGAAGATTGCAGATTGCTACACACCGGTTTGAGTCAACCGTAGACAACGTGGATATCTTCTTTTCGGGTGGAGTAACGATTAACAAGTTTCCAATGACCAGTTGTACGAATAGTGTCTTCGATTGGGCTCCATACCCCTCTGACTCTGCATAGCTCTGGGACACTTGTGAGCCACATACCTGCGAGATACTCGTACAATAGTGGCTTTGGTTTCAGTAGAGCTCCGAGTATGTTTGTGGCAATGAATAATACTCGTATGTTGGCTAACGTTTGATGGGATTGTGCTCTTCGATGACCCATGGAATGTGGAAAATCTACTGCGGGGAGTATGCCAATTTGTACTCCATTCACATACACCACTCGTAACACTGTCAGTAGGAGAAGATGAATAAAAAAAAAACGAAAAAAACTGGTAATGGGTTGATGTCAATGAGGTTGTAGGTCAAATGACTTTTACTCACAATGGAGTGCGAAGGCGTGGATATCGGTTTTTCTGATAATCAGGTGAGAAGACCGGAAGGTAATCATCTTTTCAGAGGAGAGCCATCACCTAGAAGAATGTTATTTCTGACATGGCAACTCAAAGCTAGACCTTGGTAAACAATGTAGTCAGCGAAAGCGAGTATTAATACAGCGCAGATGACATTGAGCTCGTATGTTTGCAAACTGTAGCCTTGTTAGACCTCCGCTTTGAACCTCAAATTCATCAGGTAGTTTTCAGTTGAAGTCATGAGGTGTCACTTCACTGCTAGATTAGCTGATTCAAAATCAAAAGACAGCAAGAGAGGTGGAAGCATCATAGCTTACAATACATTCTGTGAGGGGGTGATCGACAAGCTTATATGTGATTATAACTGTTTTGGCAACTAGGATATGCTCGCTACCTCTGGTCGATATCTGAACAGTTTTCGAATCTCATCAGCACTCTCTTTCAGCACTCATCAAGACAGCTCTCAGCTTTTTAAGCATCCTCGCTAGGTGAAAATAAATAAATAAATGTGTCCTATGGCTGTATTTATCCACTCTCCGTGTCATTTTTTGTAGGGATATGGTTTTTTGTCGACTCCTCGAGGGGAGAATCTGTTTCGGGTGGAAGTGTGACGAACTAGTTTTTTATATTTTTCGGTGTCACAGCTGAAATTGAACCCAGATCTCTTGCGCAGTAATTGACGAACTTAACCACTGAGGCAAGTCAACCAATATCTTACCAGATGTCGTCTTCTGATTTTTGCCCATATTGTGATCCGAAAGAAGCAGTGAACCGACATTGGAATTGGTCGTAATAATCAGCTTACGGGAGCTCAAGTACGCATCCCTGCGGTGTCTGTAAATAGTATCTCGGCCAACATGTTAATTATTTCTTGTTCTTGGCAAAGCACCGAAAGACATCAGGATCACGTAATGCCGCAACAATATTCAAGAAATACTAAAATCTAGAAGTGGAAACGATCAGCATAAAGGAGAGGCATTACTTTTGTTTTTCACTTTAACTCCGTTGACTGAACAATGTCTAACAAGGCATCCTTGTGGACTATTTTCACTTTTCATCTGGAAAACACTGGTAGAGCCAAAAATGCTGGAAAAATAGTTGAGCGTCATCAAAATTTGAGGCTCATCGTGGAATGCCAAAAGTGCAGAACCTTTACACAGCAGTCCACGTTTGAGCTGGAATCCCGCTTAGGAGGAGACCATCGAATCTGCCTCTATTTTTCATTTGCCACTTTATTAACAGATACCATGGCATCTGGGCTGAATCTAATGAAAAGAAAACGCTGAGAATGCTTCCGTATATGTAGTTGTCAAGGTATCTGCGATTGAACTGGATGCAGCTCAAGTTAATGGGTTCATCCTCCGCGTAGGAGGCACATTGACGCGAGCGTTATCTTCAATGACGCCGGTACGGAGGCTTAAGTCGCAAAGACTCGACTGACTACGGTCGGCTAAGGAGTGGCGAACTAAGAACTGCCAAACCTGATTCCAGTGGTGATGTGAGCAAATAGCAAACGGTGCCGAAGGATGCAAGGTTGGGAGTCAAACCAACCGCGAACGAGCTCCCTCAGGCACCTTGGCGTGGGCCTGTTATACTTAGCCTAACCCAGGTATGGCTGACCTTCTATTTCCGGCCATACTCGTGGGAATCAAACTAAATCTTTAAAAAATGGAAAAACAAAAATCAAACGATACACAAAACGCAACACAGACATTCCCCGTCCAGGAAGAGTTAGAGGTGAGTGAAGACTAAATTTCGACTTCATCCATCTCCCTCCTGGTAGGGGAAATGGAAGAAGTGGAGCTACTGGCTAGAGATAGTGAGGTGTTCGAAAGAACACTCACTAACGAGAGCGACTTCACCGGTAAGCAGGCTGGTACTCACATCGGTGATATACAGGGAAGGACCTCGGACGAAGGGCTAGCAAAGGCAGCTGGAACATCCGCTGCCAAAACTACCTCCAAGAGGCAAAGAATGAAGGGCAAGGGGCTGCGGTGGTGGAAAAAGTGGAAACAGCTGGCTCAGCAGCTGTGCCTGCCGCCTCCATCCGCTAGGAGTGCGAAGAACGCATACCAAAGGGCAAGGATTCTACGTAACGCTAGGCGCAAGGTAGAAAAACATGAGGGCTGTGATCCCAGCAGCTTAAGCGAATGGAAAAAAGCCACCTTTGAAAGAGCGAAGGCCATGCATCCACTAAACAGGCGACATGTAAGGGCGATATAGCAGCTAAATTAAAAGAGGGGGCTACCGTCCCTGGAAAGAAGGCAAATTTCAGCAGCAAGAGAAGCAGATCCGACGACGTCTCGTGGAGCCGAACGATGCAAAAAAGGTGAAGGCTGGTACTTCATCCGCATTGAGTCGTAAGCCAAACAACCTGAAAGACGAGCTTCTCGTTGCTGTGATTAACGAGCTGGAGCCTTGCGGTCGTGTAACCAGGAGAAAAACGTCGAGGAGAAGTTCCTAGACGTCCTGTGGAAGGAACCATCCATTACAGGAAACGGGGAACTTCAATTCGATGACGCTGGTTGGGATGGCGGACGCAAAGTTGTAGCTTGTGGGAATAAGTCTTCTGCGGACTTCCTCAGACGCTTCATTTTATAAGTATGCGATGCTTGGGAAAGCATCAGGTTAAAATGTACGATAGTGGCAGAGTTGCCAAAGTACACTCTGCCAACAGCATGGGTATGGGTTCCGTGTCCCCACACGTAACCTAATAAGCTCCTAGGACTACTCCATGTGCAGAATCGGGAATTAAATCCGATACATGGAGAGTCCTTAAGACGAAGTCTAGAAGACAGTACGGGCAGCATTTTCTGTTGTTCCTTAACAAGGGCTGCTTACCATACCTCGAAAAATCTAAATGTATGGTGAGGTATAGCATGGGTAGGTTGATGGTTAAGCCATCGACCAAGGGAAAGGACGAGGAGGAACCCCCCCAAGATGATGGAAGTGCTGCAGATAAACCTGCACCACAGTAAGGTAGCAACGGCCTGTCTGGTGGAGTAAATTACCAGACAGTGCGTCACAGCCGTACTGAATGAGCCCTGAATAAGGACAACAAGATTCAGGGCCTTAGGCTAAACAATTACGAGTTGCTCTACAAGGCAGAAGGTAAGATCAGGACCTGCACCCTTATCAAAAACCAATTACAGGCATTTCTTTTGAATAATTACAGCTCAGGAGATCTGACAGCGGTAATCTGCGAAATGGAGTGTGGCAAACCACTCTGTCTGACCTCGGCCTACCTCCCCTATGACTCCGAGGTAGTGACCTCGGAGAAGCTAAAGGACTTGGCAAGGCAGAAAAACTGGATGATGGTACTGGGCTGTGACGCAAACGCCTACCATACACAATGCGGAAGTGGTGATATCAACCCAAGAGGTGAGTGTTTGTACAATTTCAGCCTCAATATTTGTAATAGAGGGAATTCATCCACCTTTGTGGTGGAAAATAGGCAGGAGGTGATAGATATCACCCCTGCTGCAAATACAGAAGGGTTAGAAATAAGGGAATGGAGAGTAGTCGAGGAAGGGTCAATGTCGGATCACCGATGGACACGCTTCAAGGCGAACTTTCAGAATAGGGTACGTAGTTTTCAAAGAAATCCTAGGATACAGAAGTGGTAAAAATACACCTGGATACCCAATCAATCACCTGCGATAATATTGTTAACTTAGATCGAGAGGTAGAAAATATTAATAAGCCACTAATATTGGTGACCGAGAAAGCTTGCCCGGCTTATAGAACACCTAAAAGGGTTCAACCAAAGCGGTGGAATAGGGAGTTCGGTTTAAAACAGAAAGAGGTTCGAAAACTCTAAGCTTTTCAGAAGCGACAGTACATGGAATGAGTGCTACCAATGTAAGAAACAATTCAAGTACCTAGTTAGAAAGTCAAAAAGGGCTTCATGGCAGAAGTACTGCGAATCTATCGCGGTAACAGACGAGGTTTCGAGGTTACGCAAAGTTCTTTCAAAGGAAGCGAGCGATCCTAGCTACCTCAGGAAAAGTGACGGAACCTGGGCTGAAAGCAGCAAAGAGGTTCTGGTAATACTGATGGAAACCCACTTTCCGGGTTCGTCAACCCTGGCTCGCTACAGCACACTGAGAATATTGATCACTCTCTCTCTCCGAAGAGGAAATAGAGGTCCTTATTAATAGGAAAGAATTACGGTGGACAATTCAGTCCTTTAAGCCGTACAAATCTCCCGGTCCGGATGGTATTCTACCGATAATGCTACAGAAAGCACCGGAGGAAGCAATCCAAAAAAAGTATGGAAATCCTTAGACGCAGTCTAAAAATAGGGTACATACCAATAGCTTGGAGGGAAGTTCAGGTGGTCTTTATACCTAAAGCTGTCAAACAGGTGCATGTAACAGCAAAAGATTTCAGACCAATAAGTCTGTCATCATTTATGCTTAAAACCCTGGAGCAGTAATGCAGTAGTGGTTTTCTGTCTGAGTCACAGCATGCATATATATTTTTTTTTATAATTTAAGCGCGCCTAAGGGGTTAGATACCATTTTACTGTTGCCAGGGCGCGGGCGGAAAGATAGAAGGAGGAGAAAGGAAAATTGTTTTTGTAGTGGTTTGAAACTCAGGTGTGTTTGGTTTCTATGTTTGCTCTCCAGGGGTGGGAGTCCGAATAGGACGGAGAGTTTTTCTTCACTCAGAGTGATTCGAGGTATGTCACAGTATTTTTTCTTTTCTGTGCTTGAAACTCTACAACAGCCAAATCTACGTATCAGTGTTATGCCTTCACACGCAGAATTTTTCTGTCTGTGTTCCAATTACACAATGAAAAACTGACTTGCCATTGGCAGGATTCGAACCTGGACCCTCCGAGTGAGAAGCGTTTGCTACTACCACTACACCACGGAAAATCTGTAGAAACCGCCCTGCACGAGGCGTTAGGGAAAATAGAGAAGAGTCTACACTTCGGAGAGTTTGCGATGACGGCCTTCCTCGATATTGAAGGAGCCTTCAATAACGTGGAGTGCACCCCCATTAAAAATGCTCTAGTAGACGCTAACATTGAACAGGGCACTACAAACTAGGTTTTGCAACATGCTTGCAAGCAGGAAAATAAACTGTTCCATTGGGCAAATCTCGGTTAGAATGCCTGTAACCAAGGGGGAGTCATAACTCCACTCCTTCGGGTGCTGATTATCAATAACATCCTCAAAAAGCTTTGTACAGTGGGTATAAGTGCCACGGCAGACGCAAATGACGTGGTCGTAATAGTGCAGGGAAAATACTTAAATATTTCTAGCGACATTGTGGATGTTGCCCTGATATTGGCCAACCCTTCTGAAACGGAACTGGTTATTTTACCAGAAAGTAGAAGATATCGCAATTTAAACTCCCAAACCTCAACGGAGTGAAACTTTTCGGACAGCGCGAAGTATCTGGGTTTGATTCTGGACAAAAAGAGCATTATCTGCGAAAGACCAGTACGAACAATTTGTGGCTTAAAACCTGCTATGGTGCACTGGCTGTATACGGTGGTGGTAAGAGCCATACTTACCCATACGGCGCACTAGTAACAATTTACGAAAACTAGCGGCGGTTCAAAGAAAGGCTTCCATAGCACCATTACAGATGCGCTCCGTGCCACCCCTACGGCAGCATTAGACACCTTTTTGCACCTAACACCGCTTGATTTACAGACCAAAAAACTGGCTGGCAACAGTGCGATACGACTCACAAATCTGGGTTACTTTAAGAGCAGTAGTTTCGGACATGGCACGGTACTACTGCCAAGCAATCCAATTCTAATGAATGAAATTCCTTCCTTGGTCGACTTCGACATGATATAATTTATCCGGAGAGGGAGGACTGGGAAAAGAATGCAATACTCAGGTCAAATGAAATTGCAATATTCACAGATGGCTCAAAAACAGAGGGAGGAACAGAAGACCCAGAACTGAGAGTGTCTATAAGACAATCGGACGCAAGCAGTGTCTTCCAATCAGAGGTTCTGGCTGAGCTAATACTCAGGTAGGTATCCCTATCTACATCGATAGCCAGGCCGCACTCAAGGCAATAGAATCATCCAACTTCAACTCTGATACAGTCAGAGGCTGTCGCACAGTGCTCAAGGCACTATGCAGTCAGAACTGGGTAAGACTGTGCTGGGTGCCAGGACACTGCGGTATTAAAGGAAATGAACAAGTGGACGAGTTTGCAAGAAGGAGGGCTACTCGACAATAGTGAGGTTGCTAACATCAAACCACCTCCTTTGAAGGACACATGGTATCCAAGGCTCTTTGGCGGCTTTTTGACGGCAAAAGATCTAGGAAGTTAATAAAATTAAACAGGGATAAGCTTAGCACAGTAATAGGAATCGTGACAGGATACTGTCTCCTGCGGCAGCACGCAAAGTGATTCAAATTGTCAGATACGGATATTTGAATCGAAGAAAATTTTTATGGAAATTCTTTTTCGAAAACCTAGAGGAAATAGACGGCACGAACTGCAAAGGCCTCAAAGGGCAAATTGGGTGTTTCACCAGGGCGATTCTTTAGGTTTTTGCCATTTGAAGACGAATTGAACTGGTCCCACGGGAACCGCGATGGGTCGTTTGCCTAGGTGCCTAGTGTCTGTATGATGGCATATACATCACACCTCTGTTTAACCTAACCTAATGGGTTCATCGCTGCAAGAAAGGACGCTTGCGCGATACATTCTTTCCCACCCTACAAGATAGCAGATCTGGATAACATTCAACCCATGGTGCTGCAAAAGACGGCGGATACTACTATTCCATGGGTCCAGAGAGTTATGCTTCCTAAAATTAAGGTTCATTCCGTAATGATGGTGAGAAAACAAGTTACGCATCTTCAAGGACTTCCCACTATTTTCAGCTGAAAAAGTTGGAACTCTTATTAGAAAAGGATGCCAGGCGAGGAAAGTCTAGCCACTACAAAGAGTTTACTTAGAGAGCATTCCTTGAAAGAAACTTCAAGAACGTAAGCTCTAATGCGTAGTCTTTGCATAGAACTCGACTCTATACCCGTCCTGTTCGATTGGTCTATCATAAACTTCAAATTTGGGGATGTGAGTAGATAGTCAACAGAGATGCATCTCAGGGGATTGTGCTTCCATGAGTGAGTTCTTAAAAGTATGAGAATAGTGGCTTGAACGTGTACTGTTCTTGGATCTTTTCGCATAAGATCGTATTTACCCGATTTTAAGTCAAATGATCGTCATGCACGCGCTCCTTTGGAGCTTTAGGGTGTGAGTTTAATGCTCATGCTGGATCCCATCGCAAAGCAAGAACAGATGCTGTCATCGAACTGGTAACAAGTTCCTCAATGGATTTAGTCCCACCGGTTATATCCTCTATCACTTGTTGACTGCTTGTGTTCCATTTACGAAATTTAAATTGCCCAGCTGCGAGGATCCTATCAAAGCTGGTAGCTAAGAGTCGCTGCTTTTAAGGAAGTCATTCAGTCTGATGCTAGAGTGGTGTTACGCGCAACCAATGCCTATTTTTCGTTGACGACTTCGCTATATAGTGCACGCACCACGTGCAACGTATGTTACCGTTGTCAATCTATATATGTTATGCCGATAGGCATAATATGTTATGCAAATGGTGATTCCCTACATATGCAACGTTGGTAATCTCGATGTTGCTGAGAAAATTGTTCCCACATCAGCGATGAAAGTAATGCGGGAGCGACGAAAACGGACAACTATGTTGAGCAATGAATCCTGAACAGTAGGACCAACTGTATGTCATTTAGTGGAACATCAGACTGGTCCTCGGTGAAGCGTTGGAGACGACTCGAAACTATCAGTGACAGCATAATAGGGAATACAGTAACAGTTCTTGTAATCGCCAGCTTGATCAACACTCTCCATGTGCCCAATCGCAACGTATTCGCCGAGAAATGGTTCTTTATTGGCAGACGAACGTCGTTCCAGATTGTAGAATTGCCGTAAGGCCTGTAAGTCCACAAGCTGTGGTACGACCAGACGAAACGGGATGTGCGCCATGTAACACCATCCATAGTTCTAGTGTACGTAACGGAAAATATGCGATCACACTCATTGTGGACTACGTCTTCACCAGGTACCTCCAAAAGGTCCGCACAAGATCTTCCAATCGGATGTCATCCTTGTGATGCTGCCGTAGAGGTTGTCGAAGCAGTTCCAAAGACAATCCATCCTAACTCTGTTCGCTGAGCATGAAGCTCATCTGAATTGCCATTGACTACGCCTTCTTTGACAATTAGACCCCACATATCCGAGCCAAGAAGTATATCGACACCAGCAGGAGACCAACAAAATATTACCAAAATGTTGACGGAAGGACCAATGCATCAATGCAAAACCAGAATAAATTGACCTGAGTTTGAGCACTACGGTGCCTCTGGTATTCAAAGTGCCTCTGGATTCAAAAGATGAGCAAATTTATGTGACACAAAACTTACCTGCGATCCAGGATCGGAGAGGATACGAGCTAAGCACCATTCAGATGAATCTCCATATGCATATGCCCACGCTGTTGCAAGCAGGACAATGCAGTTGTTACGAGTGAGGCAGGAGCTCCCGGGATTTGATAGTCAAAAAGAGTGTTGCGCCGACTGAGCGGTGGCCTGAGCCATATATTTTCCTTCTGTTGACTCCATTGCTGACGTTGGCGAAGATGCAGGCTGCACCTGTGGCTCAGAACAAAACAACGTGTGGTGTTTGTGGCCACACCACTTATAGTCGCCGGAGGGACACTGCTTGGATGTATGCCCTTGTTTCACGCAATTGAAACTTAAACGGCAGTTCTTGAGCACATCAAAACGTTGTTCCAGTTTCATAGCCAATAGTAGTTAACATCGAGAAATACAGTGAGATCCTTGACAATATACAGACTTCCCGTCATCTGCTGTTACCCTGTGTGATTTTGCAGAAGATGAGGTACGATATTGTTGACGTGATGACTGCAAATCACTGCGAGACTGTGTGCTCTTATTTCCAAAAACTTGAGAAAATCCGACAAGCACTGGATCTAATTGGAAGAATAACTCAGACATCACTCCCGCTGAGTAGAAAAGAGAAGTTTTTGCAACTCAATGAATCGTAAAGCGCTTAGTGATTCGTGCACCGTGTCCACAATGGTAAAGAGTGATTTTGACGATTCGTCTGATGAAGGTTTGATGTTGAGAAAACGTGCTACGTGTATTTCTGCCAACAGTTTGGATTACCAAAATTCTCCTTCAACGCTCTCCATATTTCTTAACCCATCAAGTAGATTATTGACACGGAGGATAGAGAAATCATTGCAGATCGCATGCATTAAATCATGGATGAGGTAGTACTGCCTGTGGATGCTTACTCTATGGTGTTGGAGTAACTTGTTGGTGTTGGCATCCCTCACCAACCGTGCAGTTCGGGTTTTGTTCTTTGAAGATTTTTTCAGTTTTTGTTGGTCTTTCAGAGTCTTGCTCTTGCTGCCAGTCCAGATGTAAAGAAATAATATCTAAATGGAAAATTTTATATCTCGGTGAAGGATTTGTTGTCTTTATATTGGTCTAATGTACGTGTACGTTTATATATTCTTAAAACCCTCTTTCATGATGTAAAACAATCGTAAAGTTATAACAAACCTTTAAAACACGTGCAGCTGGTAATACCATCCAGATAAGTCTCATAATTCGGTTGTAAACCTCAACTAAAAGGTTGAAGTCAAGCATAATTGCCAGACATCATATACACTTACCACAATTGTTCTTCAACTTCCATTACGATATCAATTTAATATCGTAAGTAATGGCGAAGCTGTTGTGAAGAAATGTTTTGAAATTCATTTCGAAATTTTGTAAGAAAGCATTTCTCAATGAACTTCTGGAAAATTAGTTCACTTTCTTCAGCATTTCAGAAGAAATCCGCCATGAAATCAACCCAAACGTTTCACAATCATGACGTAGCACAGTTTTTTGGAAAAATATGGCAGCCTGAGCATATGCAATGTTTATTCGAAATATTATTTTAGATTCAGTTTCAACTGCATACACACTCTGCGACGGTGCAACATTACCACTATTCTTTATTTATAGTTTGGTATCAGGACTACAAGAATGCAAGGTACAAATGTACCTAGTCTTGCCTGCCTGTCCTTCTTGCAGGAATAGAGCCGTTAATTTTTTTTCAGGACACGTGCACTGATCAGTGAAGAATACTAGTCACTTTGGAGTGGAGTGGGGCGTTAAAGAAAATCGAGTCACGGTAATAGCGGTGCATAAGTGCGGAAAGAGTGCTGGCCAAATTTTTGAGTTGCTAAAACCACTCGGAATATCGAGAATATTCTCGAATTGTCTGGAGTGGTCAAGAAGTGGTAGCCCGAGCGTCGTCCGTACGAATGTGGTAATAAAGGCAGTGCGTGAACGAACTCGGAGAAATCCCTTTTGGAAGCAGAGGATCATTTCCAAGGAATTGGATATATCAACCAGGTCCATGTCTAGGCTTATTCGGGATGATCTGCATATGAAAGTCTATCGTCCGTCCACGGGTCATCTTCTAACTCCTCAACTAAAAAAATTAGGCTGGAAAGATGCAAGCGACTTTTGCAGTGGCACGCGGACAATGGCCATTAAAACATTCTGTTTGTACACAAAATTGATGCCACAAGCGAAAAAAGTTGCTCCAAGGGTTCCGTAACGGTTTGGTGGGGGGTCCCTCACCATGGTGTCACATCCCTCTATTTCAGTGAAAAATGCGTAAAAACTGGTGCAAAGGTTTACTAAGAAGATGTGCGGGAGGATGTTTTGAAGGGTTTGACCAATACCCATTTCAAGGGATACAGATACGAGTAGACCTTTCAACATGACTCTGCTCCAACGTACAAAGCCAAAACCGAGCAGGAGTGGCTCAGACTCAATATTCCTGGCTTTATAGCCATGGAGACCGCGGGCTATTGCCCAATGGCCATAACGTTTGGAAACTTGTGTTAGGCAAAAGGCAGTCATTTCGCAGTCCAATTTATTTTAATAATCAATATTGTGGTCTAATAAATGAAACAATTTTGTAAACAATATGTTTACTGGTTTATGGCAGGACTAGGCACAGATTTGAAGTCTCTGTGTATTTCAATTTGGCTCTCATGTATACAAAAGCCGTAATTTATGCGTTGCAACCATCAGACAGGTTCCAACTAAAACACTTGCCAACTCGTACTCTTGTACTCTATGACGTGTTTTGAGTGGCAGCAGATACGGAATTGAACCAACATTCTGCTTAACTACCAAAAAAGTGGTGAGTATCGATTTGACCTTCTTTAAATCTGGCGTATTGTAAATATTTTGAGAATTGTGGACTAACCGGGCTTAGGGGGTGCGAAGAATAGACAAGCTCCTCGCGCGGCACCCTGGGCAATGCTTAAAGTCTATTCACAATTGGATGCTGAACTTTTCAACTGCCGGTAACGTCTCAAGCGAACATTAATATATCGCAACGCCCAATTTATGGATACCTGATCCCAATTACTCAACTGAGATTATAGGGATATAATTGAATATTGAAGGCATCAGTCTGAAATGATCCTTCTCGGTATCCTATGGATGGTAAAAATTTCTTGAATTTTTTTAATTACCTCTGTCGCTGACTGGTTTGAAACAATTTTGACTTCCAGCCATTTGGACATTGCATCCACAACAATTAGAAAACATATCCCTTGTGAGTTCCGGCGAAATCTATATGAAGGGTAGACCAAGTGTTTAGCTCCCTGTCCATGAATTGTCGTGCCGCAGCTGGAGGATTTGGCCTGTTTTCCTGACACTGCTGACACTTGCTCCGGGTCATGGAGTTGCCGACTGTCCTCATAAGGAGGACATTTGTCGTCGATGCGGCCTTGAAGGCCATAAGGCAGTAAGCTGCAAGGCAGCGATGCAGTGCAGAAACTGTGCTGCAAGAAGACGGCCGGCTGACCACCTTATGGGGTCAACCGATTGCCCCATGCAAGTAGCAGAGTTGGCAAGGTTGGCAGCCAGGAACTAGGACTATGAAGAGGGGTTGACTTAGGAGCTCAGATGGTTAGGCAGGGCTGCAGCATTGCCCTGGTTCAGGAGCCCTACACATCTGATGGATGTGTTAGGGGTTTGCCTGCAGGAATGCGGGTCTTTCTTGATACCAGAGGAAATGCTGCGATTATTATAAGGGAAGTAAATTTAGTTTGTGTGCCTGTTTCCTACAGCGAACGAGGTGTTTGCGTAAGCGTGGAAGGCGCTTTTGGCAGGATTTTTCTTGCCAGCGTCTACTGCAAATACAGTGAGGCAATTGACCCATATATTGAGTATATGGATGGTTTGTTTTCGCTTGCCGGCAGTGAACCCCTCATTATCGGTGTTGACGCCAACGCAACCTCCCCTCTCTGGTTCAGCAAGGAAACCGGACCCTTAACGGGTAACCGGAGCCAGAATCGGGGGAATGTTCTTGGTGAATGGGTCGTTGCCCGCAACGCCCATGTTATCAACGAGCCGAGTGAGGTGTATACCTTTGATGCGGCAACGGTGGCAAGAGTGACATTGATGTTACTCTTGCCAATGAGGCAGCTTGTTGGGCGTTTAGCTTTAGGTGGCGTGTTAGGGTAGGGGTAAGTGATCACAACTGGATTCAGTTTGAGATCGCTCACGAAATTGAGTCAAACAATACAGTTTCAGACAGGAGATGGTGTGTGCGAGGCGCTGATTGGAATGTTTATGGTGCGAGTATACTTGCGGAGGTTTCCTCCCTGACACCGCAAGTGTACGGCAGCTTAGGCATAGACCAGCAAATCGCACACATTAATGAGTGCGTATGGCGGGTTAACGACGAACTCTTTGAGAGGCGCCGTAGGGCGAATCAAAAAAGGGTAAGTTGGTGGAACAGCTGTCTGACAAAAAAGCGAAGGGCTGTCAGAAGCCTGAGGAAGCGATTCCAAAGGGCTAGGGCGGCTAACGCTGAGAACCTGGCTCAGATGGGCATTGCATTTCGGCAAGCGCTCGCTGAGTACAAACGGCTCATTGTCAGCACAAAGGAGTCTCACTGAAGAAACTTTGCCTCTAATAATAGAGATGATCCCTGGGGCAAACTATACAAGATTTGCCGTAGAGCTAAAAAGACTGCTAACATTGAAGGCATACGTGTGGATAATACGGTTTTATCCACATGGAAAGACTGCCTTACTGCATTGCTTGGTCAGTTCTTCCCAAGAGAGGAGCGCTTTGAGGACTCTTCATATGAAGAGCCTCCGATCCCTCCGGAGTTAAGAACTGAAGAAGTCGATTATGGTGTTTCACTTCTTCGCTCCAGGAGATCTCCTGGAGCTGATGGAATGACCGGAGAGATGGTGAGAGCCATCTGGAAGGCCGTCCCAGAATACCTACTCGGACTGTACAGCAAATGTATTGCTTGTAGCTACTTCCCCAAGGATTGGAAGGTGGCAAGGGTGGTTGTGCTCCTGAAGTCCACCGATAAGAATTGGTCTGACCCTAAATCTTATCGGGGCATCAGCCTGCTTCTGGTACTGGGAAAAGTACTGGAAAGGGTTATGGTGGAAAGGGTTTCAGAGAGCATGGCGGAACCAATGTCCCCCTTCCAATTCGGCTTTAGAAAAGGCAAGTGTGTCGAGGATGCATGGTCTTTCGTTAAAGACAGAGTCCTCAGAAGCAGGGCCAGTGTGGTTATAGGCATCTTTATTGACTTCAAAGGTGCTTTTGATAACCTAAACTGGCAGAAAATAGTAACCAGGTTGCAGGAATTGGGCTGTTGGGAAATTGGGCTTTGGGGAAGCTACTTTTCCGACAGAAAAGCGAGTGTGGTAAGTGCACACGACAGCGTATCAATAGATGTTGAGAGAGGTTGCCCCCAGGGGTCCATCTGTGGTCCTTTTATTTGGAACCTAATGATGGATCCACTCCTGCGGCGACTAAACGAGCTCTGTGGGTGCTGCGCCTATGCAGATGACCTGCTCCTTATCCTGGAAGGCCAGTCTAGGGCCGAAATCGAGGCAGTAGGAGAAAGAGCTCTAGCAGTCGTCGCTGAATGGGGAGAAAGCGTAGGGGTAAGTGTGTCGCAGGACAAGACCGTCTTAATGAAATACAATGGCAAGTTGAACGTAAGACGTCGGGCTCCTAAGATACATTTGAACGGCGTTGGCATTAGATGTGTGACTGAGCTCACATATCTGAGCATAACGATGGGTGAGTGTATGAACTTCATGCCTCACCTGGTTCGTACTAGACTACGTATGCTGAGTGCTGTAGGCTAGGTAAGGCGCATCTTACGATCTGACTGGGGACTCAACAGGCGTTCTGTTCGTATCATATACGATGGCCTATTTGTTGCCTGTGCAACATATGGAGCATCGGTATGGTACGACAGAGTTATGACTGTTGATGGCCAAAGGCGGATCTTGACTTGTCAAAGAGTCGCCTTACTTGGCTGTTTACCGGTGTGCCACACTGTCTCCACAGAGGCAATGCAGGTGTTGCTTGGAGTGCCACCTCTGGATCTGGAAGTGATGCGACGTGCTATTGCTTTCAAGATCAGAAAAGGTCTCCCTCTACACGAGCGCGATTGGGTTTCCCCGGAAGAAGTGGATGGCCTATCCCTGAAGCAGCGTAAAACCTTGCTACACGCATGTGTTCTATCTAGATGGTAATCTAGATGGGATACTAGCGTAAATGGCAGGGTTACTTACGGCTTCCTAAGGGATGTGCTAACCATGCGAGTTTTTCCTGAACGGAATTTTAACCTCAGCCTGGGCTTTCTGTTGACCGGGCATGGCTCTCTTAATGCATTCTTGCATAAGAGGGGGCTTAGCGAGGTTGCGAGCTGCTCATGTGGAGCTACCTATGAGGACTGGCTTCATGTCCTATGTGAGTGTCCCAATTACGCTGACATAAGGAACTTGCAGGCTATGGGCATCACCTTTAATGGTGAGACCTACGATGTCAGTGGAATTATCACTGATACCGTACGGTTTGAAAGAACCCGTAGTTTTGCAAAAGAAGTATTTAATAGAAGGCGCAGTAGGCAGCTAGCGGGAAGGTTATAGGAGCTTTTTGTTGCAAGGCCGCCAGTCCTGGGCAGTGAGGTGCCCAACTGGAAGTAACCTCAAGGTTGCGAAGCTTGACCGGAAGCTATATTCTGGTACCACGGGAGGTCAGGAGCCCCCGGAACTATGGTTCCGGCCTGACCTAGGAGTTGGCCCCCTTGTGGGAGTATCGTGGTGGCTGTAGGTTTATACCCAAAATCGCGGGGAGAATGGACCGAATGGATCTTGGACATCTCATGGCTTAACATATGTTGTAGTGTACTACGACCTGTGCTGGGCCATGGGATTGCCATGGAACCAACTGGTTTACTCGATGTGGAGTTGCATTGCAACCGGGTGCCAGGACCCACAGAATGGCTGAGGTATTAGATAGGCCTCGACCCTTCACCAAAGGCGAAGTTCGTGCCTTATACACGACTTCGAATCTGGTACTGGTGGTAGTACTTTTACTACCCGACGGGCGCTTATCAACGCATTGTTTTGATATCTTGTGCGAAGACGCACCGTAGGCTTAAGCCCTCACGGCAGGTACCTACGTTAAACACAAGAGACATCTGACACTGCTGACATTGGCGAACGGCTAGTTCGATATGTTGATTTAGGTTAGGCCACCAGACGTAACTGCGTGACAGAGATTTCATGAGAGTCATTCCCGGGTGGTTGGAATGCAATGTCTGCAGCACCGAACTTTGAAATTTTTGGTGGGATTACTACTCGGCTTCCCCACAAGATACAGCCCTTATGCGTAGACAGCTCTGTTCTTCTTTGGAAAAAAGGTTGAAAATCCTTCTCTACACTCGAAGGCCACTCATGAAGTATCCAACGCATTACTCGCGAGAAATGCATATCTCCTGCTGTTTCCTGTGCGATTTCCTCTGCCCGGACAATTGGAAAAAAATTATTATCATTGCTTGCCAGAATGTCTCCTCCACCTTGCACCTTAACGGTAATCGACTTAGGCAATCGGCTTTAGAATTTAACCTGCCCGCACGGTACTCTAGTTTATAGTTATATGCCGCCAATAACAAACACCACCTCAGCATCCTAGGAGAAATTATTGCTGGTATCGACTATTGCGTATTAAGGATCTCCAATAAAGGTTTATGGTCCGTTGTAAATAGCACTGATCGACCAGCAATATATTGATGGAAATGCTTGATTCCGAACACGATTGCTAAAGCCTCCTTATCGATCTGCGCATAATTACGCTCACTATTCCCCAGGGTACGGGAAGCGAACGCAATCGGCCGTTCCCTTCCTTCTGAATCTCTGTGCGCTAAGACTGCACCTACTCCGTACGGTGAAGTGTCGCAAGAGAGTACTAGTGGTTTGCCTTCGTCATAGTGAGCTAGTATCCTTTCTGACCTAAGTAAACTCCTTAATTCATTAAACTCTGGTGTGCTCCTTTGTCCAATGCCATTTGGCATTTTTATCTAGCAGTCGATGTAATATTTCTGCTCTTGCTGCTTTATTTGGTAAAAATCTATTATAAAAATTCAGCATCCCTAGGAAAGACTGAAGCATCTCTTTATTTTCAGGAATAGGAGCATCCTGGATAGCTACAACCTTTGAATTATTCGGTGAAATACCCTCCCCCGAAATTCGAAAACCAAGAAAGTCGATTTCACGTTTTCCAAAAATGCATTTACCTTCGCGGACAGTGAGATTTGCTTGTGCTAACTTCTCCAGCACTCTTTCTAAGTTTGCGAGATCTGAGACTTCATCTTGGCCAGAAACAATAATATCGTCGAGGAACGCCTTAACCCCCGGTATTCCACAAAGCAAATCGTCTATGAATCTCTGAAATATTCCCGGCGCTGCGGAGATTCTAAACGGCAGTCACTTGACCTTATAGAGGCCTTTATGGATGTTTAATGTAAATAACTCGCAGAATCGTCAACTAGTTTCAATTGTTGGTAAGCCTGTTGAAGGTCTAACTTGGTGAAAATTGTTCCCGAAGCTATTGTTGACATCACCTCTAAATACACGGATAACGGATATGAGTTAGTCTTAGTCGTAGTATTAGCAGTACTTCGATAGTCTCCACAAATGCGCATGGTTCCATTTTTCTTAAGCACCGACACTATTAGCGTTGCCCAGCGCGAAAACTGAACCGTCTGGAAAATCTGTTGGTGTACCAATTTTTGTATTTCGTCTTCTACCAGGCTACGCAAAGTGAAAGGTACTTGACGATGTTTAAAAAAAAAATTGGTGTAACCCCGGGTAACACTTCGGGGTTACTGGCGAGCCCTACATGAGCGCCTAGATCTTCTTTAAAAACTTTTGCCTATTTCAACTTCATACCTAGCCAATCCGCCTTTAATTGCATAGCGCACACTCTTTCAATTGATATACCCAAAGGACTAAACCAGTTCCGACCCAACAAACTCCGACCTCCACTTGAAATGACAACAACCAGCAAGTTACATTCAATTTTATTATGTATAACATTCACCCAGACATATCCTAAAACTTTGAGTTTTTCCCTTGACCAATGACCAGGTCTGCAAAATGAGCGTTGATGTCTCCAGCCCCTGATCGGTGTCTTTGATTCGGTTCCGCGTAGTCTCGGAAATCACAGTGCATGATGCCCCGGAGTCGATTTCAAATTCTTCCACAACTCCATTTATGTTTAGCTTTGTCAAAATTCTCGAATACGCCGTCTCTGTTGATGTGGTGTTAATTTCATAAAAATAATTGTCCATTATTGTTTCATCCTGCAAGCCGGATGCCTGATCATTGTACCACGTGAACTTCGTGTCTTTCTCCCTTCTGTCTGCTGGCCGCCTTTTTTTTTTGTAGCAAGCTTTACTGCAGTGTCCTATCATTCGACAGAAATCGCACATTTTGTTTTTTAAAAAAACATTTTTCTTGGGGATGGCTTCCTTCGCAACGAAAACATTCGGATAGAGCTTTCGCTCTGTAATCTGGCTATCGGTTTTGACTGGAGAAAGCCAAATTTTCATTATTACCTCGAACATCGAGTACATTCTTATGTGCTGCCTCATGAGCCAGTGCCAGTTCATATGCTCGTTGAAAATCCCACTTCGGCTCACCACATAATCTTTTTCGTACTGGTTCATCAGCGACAACATTCCAATGCTCAGATAGTTTTCTCAAGTCTTTCACGAAGTCGGCTATGTACTCCCCAACCTTTTGAGTCCTCTTTTGAAACGTGTACCTTTGCACGATCTCGTTCGGTTTTGGACGGAAATGACCATCCAACTTGACCGTTGGCTTCAAAGTGAAACTCCATCCTCTCCTTGTAGTTGTTCCACGACATCGTTGCAGGTTGGAATTGATCCAATTTGCCAAAAGTTGCCACTGCTCCCTCGTAGATGTTTGCCATTTGATTGGGCTGAAGCACCCCAAGAACAGAGGCACCTTTTACTCAAGAAGATGGTGTAAGAGTTTCAATCTCGATCTGTGCTTTGCTACATCGGTCCGAGACGAAAGAAAACAGCAGATATCCGGACAAGTTCTATACGACTTCCCCCGCAGCCAACATCGCCCTAGATGCCGGCATAAAAATACCGCTAGTGAACTCCACCTCTTGACGTCGATGGAGCTTCAATAGAGCATTTTGGCAAAACTTCACCTTAGATCTGGACTCTAATATTTGTTGGATTCCCCCAAGCCCATGGACTACGAAAAGATTCGTCGGTATCGTAAGAAGTTCTGCGAAACCAAGTTCCACGTGGCTTAGGTAAGAACTACATTCCCAGATGGAGTGCAGAAAGCGACAGACCTTACCAAGAATTACCGCGAAACGGTGACCATGAAGTTACAGAAGAACTACTTCAGTTGCATAGAGCACGCCTAAATCTTTGGAAGAAAACCAATGAAAGCTTAAATTTCACCCGCTCAAGTAGAAAAGCATGGAGCTTAGGAGGGGCAAATTCCATTTCGTCCCAAAAGTCGAGAATCAACCCAGACCTTGTCTTTTATCGGATAGTGGAAACCTCTAAAGCTGAGTCCGATAAAAATCACTCCCAAGCCATTAAGAGATCACTGAAGGATCTTGAAGCGACGCTGCCAGTTTCTACTGCTTTTTCCCATGAATTCTCAGTACTAGAGCTAGAGACTGCCGTCGCCAGCAGCAAATTTTAGAAAGCCAAAGCCTGGTTGTGCAAATTCTTTAGCAATGTTCTATTGTCAGGAATTTTACCTAAAGAATTTAAGAAATCTAAGATCATCAGGCAAACCATAGATAGATACAGACCAATTGCTCTCTTAATCATTTTCTATAAGATGCTTGAGCATCTCATCTACAATAGGATTGTCGGGACGATAAACGAAGTAGTTCCTATTCAGCAGGCCGGCTTTAGATCAGGTCGGAACTGCGTAGATCAGGTACTGGTTCTAACAACACAACTCAAGTTCATGTTTTTGATAGAGTGAGTAGATCTAGACAACTAAACAATGGGTCACCACAAGGGTCAGTTCTTGCACCACTCTTGTTCAATCTCTACATTGACGACATATCGGAAGTACAGTCCAAAAAATTCGCGTATGCTGACGACTTAGCCATAGCCGTTCAGAGGTAGAACTTTAGATTGAAGACGCACTTACAAATGATCTCGAAGAGCTGGGAAGGTAATCTTGAAGTGGAGAAGCCTAGTCTAATCAAGATTGAGTCAGCGTGTTTCCACTTAAATAACCATCTAGCCTATGTCCCACTTAAAGCCAAATTCAGCGGTGTCACCTATTACTGTCCGCACAATAACCAGTCGACCTACCTCGGGATAAATATGGACAGGATCTTGGCCTTCAAACATCATTGTCTCAAGATTTTCGACAAGATAAAAACGAGAAACAACTTGCTCCAGAAACTCGCATCAGGCTCATGGGTTGCCTCTCCAGACTCTATGCGCACAGCTGCCCTCTGGATCGCAATAAGTTCATTAAAAGATCTTGACTTTTTTGAATGACTCGTTCAATTATGCGAAAGTGGTTTTCCATGTCCTCAGCACAGACTATGACTCTACTGCTAAATTTCGTTGGCTACCTCTACTGGTCTCTGTTCGGGTGTTTGTTGGCTGGATACGTCCTTCCTTCTTATCTTTTAGTGGAATTTTCTTGAGCATCTCTTTATTTAATCGATTCATCACCAGCTTCTTCGCGTCAAGGCCGCTGAACATGTAAGAGGCCGAATGAGAGGTTGAGACATATACCATCAACCAAGGTTCCGGCGGTTCGCTTTATATGCAGACATCCATTATCTGTTGTTGTGACGACATCTGTAATCGTCCTATCTGACTTTAACCAGATAGTGGCTAGCTTAGAATTTTCGAACATTTGTAATATTGAAGGATTGTGCACATCGCAGTCAGCTCAACCTTTCCACATTGTGTAGACCTTAATTTGATATACACAAATCGGCTTATCCAGACCTCAGAGTAGGTTCGTTTATCAATCCTACGGTTTAAGGCTCTTTCCAGATAGCTAAGAAGCAATATTTCTCCAGCGGACCCATTCTTCTTGAAGTTCTTGAAAAAGCAGACTACTCGCAGTTTTTTTTATCCCGAAACACGATGAGCAGCATACGGCAACAGGTCCACTTATCTCACCGAAAAATAAAACCAAAGCTCGATCATTGATCATTGTTCGAAAGCTGGACTAGCCAAGAGATCAGCTGGGTCTCATTTGATAACCAGCGAACATACATAAGGATAGATTACATTGCGATTGGTCAACATATTGGTACAGACTTATTGGCCGCAGTACAGAACCTACTTAGAGATCATCTCAGTTTTGCAACAGAAACAATCAGCAGATTGATTGTACAGATCTGTGAGGCGATTTATTGGGAAACTGTTGACTGTTCCATAATCTGGATTGGGGCAGCAGCGCAACAATAAAGTTTGTAGGGTAGTGCTTACCTAACCACTAGGTTCTTGGTAAAAATGGTTCTTGGCAATTTAAATGTCAAGCTAGGCTTGGAGAATATCCTTAGTCATCCTACAGGTATCCTACAGTCATACGTCTCTAGGATTTTACGTGGATTCCTACGTATGCTCTTATTCCACAGAGCACCTATGCTCATATCGGTATTGAAGTTCGTCAGTCACCACACACGATGGGGAATAAACTCCATTCTCGGTCATCATCCTATAGAAACTCCATTCAGACCAGTACCAACTTGATGTCATCGTATAGGCTAGACTTCCTTTGTGATCGAGGGTGAGGCCTACATAAAACCTCCGTCTATATTAGGGTTATGGCACCCTGTAGTATTGGCTACATTTTGGGTTGTCCAACGACAGTCGGAAAATGCTCCATGGAAGTTTAAGTTTAAAGCACAGATACCATGAGGCTTCCATAAGGGGGCCCATCTTTTCAAGTCTGGCTAGAACCGGAGTTTTAGGGGATCCTGATTCTCGTGGCATAGAATTAAGCCCTGTCGGGCTAACAGTGAGACCCTAGAGATCCCTTGTGTCAACTGGTCGCTTGGGGTTCTACACCCGTTTATTATCAGACTACGCCATTGAAAAGACGTAGCTTGTGTAATTGTGCGGGGCCCCCTTGGTTATACAGATGGAAAAGAGATCACATTCGGAAACCGACACGGGCTTATTACTTTTGCGGCATAAATGTACCTGACTGACTCCTGATTAACGATTAATCCTTCAATGTTTTGGATGTTTGAAGGCTCTGAGCTGTCACCATCGACTCGGACCATTATCATGTTGAAAGCATTTAATGAATGCGGATGAATGGATAACAGCCAACGAACCTTTGTGAGCAAATTCAATGTGGAACGACTACAATCACAAAAGACCGCAAGGGCTTTTCCCGATAGAGTCTCGCTTAACCTTTCGAGAAATCCAATACACCAACGTCAAACACAGGACACCCGTTACATCACCGCAGAGGCCTCCTCTGATGTACTGGGCTTCAACCCGCCCCCAACAAAGAAACCCCGCGACTCTGGAGAAATGAACGAGGGGTGGAGCGAGTTCAAGGAGCAGAAAAGAAATGCAGATCACAGTCTTCTCAGAAGAAAACATAGAGGGCTCGAGAAGTTCCTGACAGTAAAGGGTAACACGCACCATCGGTGCTTAGAACAAACGTCACGATAGGCAGCTACAACTTTGAAGTAGTAAGGGACTTTCTAACTCGGCTCCGTTGAACTCAGCCCTGTTTTCGCGGACACTGACGAAATCGAATGCAAATGCTCTCAGGTGCTTCGAGGGAAAAGTTCTTCGGCTAATTTGACTTCCCGTTTCTATTAATGGAGAATGGAAGAGACGTTTAAATATCTAAGTCTAGAGGCTCTACAGTGATACCGATCACGTCAGGCAAGCTCGTATAACATCGGCTCGGAATGATTTCGACTTCAACCCGGAGGTGACGAACCCAAGTAGAATGTGGCTTCGTGTACGCACCTGAAGATATCTGGCAAAGTACTGCACTGGCTAGGGAGACATTTTAGTTGAGATCCTTACACCTTAATACCAAGAGGAAAAGGGAATACAGTGCAGTGCAAGATGTGAGAAATTGTAGCTCAACGGTCCTGATTATTCGAATTCCAAGTATGAAACCCTAAATTAAAGATACGTCAGTATGAGGTAGAGTGAAAAAGTAGTGAAAAAGAACTTGAAGCCCAGTACCATGGGAAAAGGGAGGAATAACAGAGTTTTGTAAGATGCTAACGAATATTACTTCAAGGCTTAAGGCTAAGTTCACTAAGCCTTTCAAGTTTTGTCACTCAACATAACATTGCTGGAGAGGAAGTCAAGGAAGAATAAGTCTCTCTTACATAGACGGCGATATCGAGTTCAATGTGGACAGCAAAATAAGAAGGTAAAATTGACCCCGGAGTTGGTTGTGCTGTCTGAAAAAGCAAGGTTTACAGCACTAGGTCCAGGCCGCGATTATGGGTGCAGTGCTTATAAAGTAACCACCGTAGTTGCATCATTCTGCGAGTCATCTGGCTAAAATTTATCCTTAAAGGCATCACTAGATCGAAGATGTGGCAGTGATTGTTCACATTATCAAGGGCGAACACAACTTCATTTAGAAGTACAATCTGCAATGAAATATACGTACCCAATGGGGGAAAGGAGTGGGTCACTATAGGAAGATTTTTAGTAAAATACGAATAGTTGAGAAGATATCAGGGATTCCTCGAATAAATTAAAGAGCTACAGAGCCCTGCTGGAAATAGAACAAGCTGCCGCCCATTACATGAATTAAGTAAGTAAGAAGGACCCGTTTTTGAGTGAAGTCCTTAGACAGAAAATGACCATAACCATCTTGAATTGTGCAACTGGAGGCAGTGAGCTAGGTACGGAACTAGCTGGTAACCTTATTGCTTGATGCATAGGTTCGTCTCGAACTGTAGCGACACGAGTGATGATCCATAAGTGGTATCAGAGTTCTAAAGATGCGCGTACATCTGTAGATCCTTAAACGTAGTGTAACTCATCTGACTGACCCCGATGTAAATAATCTCGGCATATACACATTCAGAGCCACATAATCATATTACTCGTACTCGCAGATCCAAACCTTCCCATGGGTGTTAAAATCTGTATCCATCACGCACTCAAAACCGCCACTATAGCCGCCATAAATACCGCGAACTGGTCTAAATAAGCCAACATCTAGTCCTTGTCCGGCGGCATACCAACACTGAAGACATCACCATCTGGATTGTACCAAAGTAACACCAGTTCACTGATGGGCATCATTAGCATTTGCAGAGGTGCATTCAAGTAATTGCCCCACATAAAGCGCCTGTTATCGACCACAACTACTCGTATACCATCGGCAAGCTTCTGTTGGCTGCAACATCAACCCAAGTCTCCTTCATTGGAATTCAATTTCGATTTATCAGTCAACAAACGCACCCAACATTGAGAGAGCTATGATACCAGCACTTATGAGTACGTACCACCACCGGTTGAATTACCTCGCAAAAACCTGTTCACCACACTCCTTGGTCAGACTAGGAGTTTCCATAAAATACTCTCCTCCACTATAGTACGAATATCGAGAAGATGCAACGCAACATCTATCAATCACCGCTTCCAATGCACAGTATCGTTCGTCACCAGCTTCATTGCGAATATCTGTATCTAAATCTCAAGCCATTGTCAGTTTTACCTTGGAACGTATCGCCGCCGCGTCCATACGGTCTTAGCTTGCTGAATTTTCCTTTGCCTCCATCATACCGTCGTCTTCTTCGTCTCTATCGCTCGATTTGCGTCGCGTTTTTCGTGGAAAAAGTTGTTTTTCCAATTTTTTTTGCTTCGCCAAACGAATATGGATTTCAAGAAAAACCAGTAAAGTGGTAGTGGCACAGTTTCTAAGTGATTTTCGATCGTTTCTTCATTTTCTTTTCTTTTTTTGTTGGATACCTGGTGTCGGGGTCAAGTCCAGGTAAGTCTTCATTTATGAATAAACTGCACAACCTTAGTTGAACGTACTCGTACGTGCCCTTGGATACGAGAAATGAACTTAAATAATCTGAGATGTCGTCTTATGTTGCTTCCAAAGTAATAAGTATCTGTGACTGTCCTTCAACTGATATTCTCTACTGAAGTAGATCTTTCAATTTTAAATATGTGTGCCGTTCAATTTTAAGCGCTGACAAGCGGATAGTGAGTGGAGAATGAGTGAGCGGTGAACGGCAGCCCTCAATCAAAACTGGACGTTTTCCTATGAGGTGGTGCCTATTATTAGCTTGAAAGGAGAATGCTATTAGAACACAGGGCTTCACTTTTATAAAACTTCAGAGCAACTGTCAGAGCTAACACTTTTTACCAAGAGCTTAGATATCTGTCTAATGCATGTCAATGTAATCTGGGGCATCAAAGTCCTACTACCTACTTCAATTGCCGAAAGACAACCATCTCCCTAGCTACTATCGGCAGTGTGTACCCTCAAATTAGAAGAGACATCTCTGAGCAGAGGTCTCATGAAATCTGTTTGCAGACTTATGTCAGTCTATTAACCAAGATTTATAGATCTGCGATCTTAATTCACTGTCAGCGACGTGCTTATAGGTTCTGAAACGGGAGACCCATAAGTCCAATGCAGTAGCAAGAATTCCAAGATGGTTAAAGGTAGCTATCTTGAGTTATCACTAGCTGGGTTAGAAGCTTGCGCTCATCTTGACAAATGTTTGGTCTTTCGTTGGAAGAAGTAGCTGCTTCACTTCAACATTATTTGCTTATACCATGTTGACCTTTGTAAAGTGTTTCAGTTCCCTCAAGCTCATCCCTAATGCCCTGGATCCCTCCTTCACGGTTCTACGCTAAGTTTATTTAAGAGACCTAATCCTCCTGTATTCTACTGCCTGATGTATTTATTTTAAAGGCGGGATCTCCACGACTGGGTTTCATTTTCGCGGCATTTCTTTTCAACCAAATTTTAGATCCCTCAGCTTCTAAATTCTGGGTAATAATCAACAAATACTACTTCCTTAGGCGGCACTATAGTCCGGGATGGACCTGAGCCTTAACGAACTAGCCTCTTCAGCTAACTCGATCTCTAGCCAGTTGTGGCCAGTGCTGCATTCCAAGTTGCTTGAGCTGCGATTTTTATTCGTGTAACATGACCCAGCCATCTAAGACATTGGTTCCGCAGATGCCTTATTCAGGCGATCTGCTCGACCGATGTTTCTGTACAGCACGTATAGTTCGTAGTTGAACTTCCTTCTCCATTCCCTGTCAGTACAAACGGGGCCGTAAATCACGCGCAGTGTCTTTCCCTCGAGACACCCAAGTGGTTCTTTATCCGACAAAGTTCAATCCTCTGCGCCATAGAGTTAGGTCGTTAGTCAATTGCTTATAAAACAAAGAGCAATTGACAAGGGTACTTGTAATTCTGCGCTGATGTCGTTTCTGACTGGAGTTGCAGGCCCGAAGCCAAGGTAATTGAAATACATAACTAGCTTGAAGTATTACTGCCAATGTTGGCGATCTGGCCAAGTCATCGTAGTGTACGTCGTTCTCAATGACAGCCCCATTTGGCCGCTTCCACCTCAATACTCACGCTTTCGTCAAATCACATCAATGTCATCCGCGTATGCAAGAATCACAATTGTGCGGATTTAAAAAGGATCTCGCCTCCTTTTCTACGCAGTGAGTTTTGCACGATCCTATCTCGAGGAATGTTGAAAAAAACACATGACAGTGCGTGGCCTTGTCCAAATCCTCTGGGTTAATTCACTACGGACCTTGGTGGAGTAGTAAGATTTTTCCATAGTTATCCTGCAAAGCCTGATGAGTTAAGCAAGAATTGCAAAGCCAGACATGACGTCGTACATCCTGTCCCTGTGTGCAGCTTTCAGAACTTAATGTCCTATCTGGAAACTGCTGACTGTCCTATAACCTGAATTGGGTCATCAGCGCAACAATCAAATTCGTAGAACAAGCCTTTCCTCCCAGTTTGGTCCCCCGCCCAATTATCAAGACTTCTCTATCAATGACGTTGTCTAATAAAAATCGTCGCCAGAGCAAATACAGCTCTTGTCGTAATGGCTATCAGAACTTAACGCCGCTGAAGGTTGCTGCGGTCTGACCAGTTACATACTGCCGCTCATAGGTCCCATCTAGTGGCAGTACCATCGGTAGTCCATAACAGGACTTAAAACATGGTACAGTGGGAGTCAGTAGCCTCCGGACTTCGGTCCGAAACTGACTTGAAGAGGTAAGCCCCCTCGTGGGAACGTCACGACAGCTGTGGTTTCTACTTGTGGCTGATCCTTTGTGGAGTAGCAAATAAGTGTTGTGTGCCGTGACCCTGAGACGGCCAAGATGTTTTAGGTTTGCCTCAACTCATACCAAGGGTAGAGCTGTGCCCTCAACACAGTTCCGAATTGGTGCCATTGGAACGATGGCCAGGCACATCCTTACCCCCATGGATGTATGGGCATCCCATGAAATTAAGTCTTCACAGACAGGAGTTTAAGTAAAACCCTAGAGACGTTACTTCCCAGTGGCAGTTCCCAGTAACTGCATGGCTAAGCTTAACACGGCAAGGCATACTCGGCCAGAAGTATAATACTGGCCATCGCAGTCATAGGGCTCATAACTCTCTACGGAAGAGATTAAAAAGTTTTGACGAACCAACTAATGGCCTCGGATAAAAACGGATTCACAGTTGACGACCTTGGTAAGCCATTAAAGGACAACGACCTTCAGATCTTCACGTGGAATGTTTGGACTTTTAACAATTAACAGAGGCCCTTGACTGCTATCATGCTATCGATGGGATGGAACGAGCATAAGGAGTATAGAAAACGGTGATATACAAATATACTACGATGATGGCTATAAGGAAACGAATCAGTGCGGATTTGTCATATGCGGCAGACTAAGGGAAGCAGTCTTGATCTTCCGACACGTGGCGAGGATTTTAATATAATCCGCATCAAGGCTAAATTCGCTAACATAACACTAGAATGAGCCCATGCCCCTACGGAAGACAAGGACGACGCCACCAAAGAATGTTTCTACGATCTCCTTGACAAAACATATGAGCATTGTCCGAAGACTAACTTTAAAATCGTACTAGGCGATAGGAGGATATCTTTAGCAGGACAGTTGGTAAGCGTAGTCTATACGACACTATGTCTGGCAGTGGTCTTAGGTTTACCGACTTTGCAGCATATGCACAACGCGACATGATCACATTGCGATAGATGTAAGGCTTGCCGCCAATATTCTATACGTCCGAACCTTCCGCCAAGGTGCAAATGTGGATGTCCCAAGCGCTACAACAAAAAAGAACTACTATAAGGAGATTTAACATAGACAAGCTGCAATCGTAAGAAACGGCCACAATTTTTGCCGAACGCGTATCTCGAGATCTCTCAACAACTTCTGTGCTGCCAATAACATGTACCGAAGACCAGTAACACCGTTGCCAACGTACCATTAGAGACTGAGACAAATCACCTTAAAACCACAAATACGTAAATCGTAAAACCCTGGTTTGCTGAAGAATGCCGGCAAGCACATGCAGCTAAACAAATAGCGTACAAAGTGGCGCTGCAACGAAACACGGGAGCCGCTAGTGAGCTCTATGAGCAGAAGGGACGAGAAGAACATCGGCTTCTCCAGAAGAAGAAAGAAGTGCGCAAGAAGCGCGCGATCGAAGATATTGAGAGCTTGTACTCCGGTAATAAGTACAGAAGTCTTATCAGCAGGTAAGATGAATGTGTCAGGGCAAGAAGACCCCTACAGAAACCTGTAGAGATTAAGAAGGAAACCTTGTAGTAGAGTCACAGTCGGCGTGGCGTTGAGAATATGGAAAAAACTTTTTCTGTACTGCAGTCAGGCTGAATAGACCATTCAAACCTGTCGATGATAGCCAAAACTTCCGTCCACCTGACCAAAAGAAAGTGAGGATAAGCTCAAATCCGACAAGGCAGCTGGACCTGGTAGCTTACCGACCGAGGTATTCCAAGTAACTTTGGAATGGAGAGCATACACTAACTCATTTCTCAGATCTGGTTAGAAGAGTCTATGCCTGATGAATGGAACCTCAGCACCGTTTGTCCAATGCACAGGAGACCCCCTCAACAGCCTGGTTTTCTTTCCTTTTTTATAATTAGCGCGCCCTCGTACCTCGTACGCCCTCGGCATTTGCGTACCCTCAAAATGTTTGTACACAGCGAAGGAGATTCAGGGAGGAGGAAAGAGAGGTACCGATGTACATTGTTCTTAAGTATTTGCAAGTTATAACGGCCACGAAATAGAGAGCTCGGCAGGGCATTCCATAAGAAAGTTGTACGACCTAGGAACGAATAACGATATTTCAGAGTACGTCCGAAGATGGGCTTGAGAATGTACTGATGGGTATTCATAGCGAGGCAGGTGTTACGGTAGAAAGGGGCCGTGGTGGAAATAGGAATGAAACAGAGTGAGACACTCGACATTACGTCGGTGTTTGGGGGTGTCCATTGTCTGAGTGATATTAGTATCACCTATAAGTCTTCTCGCATGGTTTTGAATCCTATATAGCAAGTGCAGAGATGTTTTGGACACACCCGTCCAGATGTGGGCATTGTACTCCAGAACAAATGCCTTCTATATTGAGGCCAGATCACATGGGGTGAAGTATTTCTTACATCGCTTGAAGAAACCTAGACATTTCGCAGATTTTTGACAAGAGTTGTCACTGACACACATACCGAAAAAAGAAAGCTTTTCGGTTTCGACGATACAAGTGCCATACATGGACAATGGCTGGGTGTTTAGATTCCGCTTTAACGATAGCAGAGAGTATGGTGTTTTAGAAGCATTAAATTCCACTCTGCTGATAGTTCCCCAATTGGTTATGCTGTTGATATCGGAATTTAAAGAACTTTCCGTTCTATAGCCGAAGAGCAGGGCCGTGAGTCCGGGAATCATCAGATCATTAATTGAAATTAAAAAGAGTGTCGGAGACAGAACAGAGCCCTGGGGCACACCAGCATTTATTTTGTGAATATCAGACTTGAAACCGTCCAAGACAACTTGAATTGAACGTTCCGAAAAGTAATCTCTAATCCATGGAAGAATGAGGTTGATCGATGAAGCCAAACTCTGTCGAATGCTTTAGAAATATCAAATGTAACTATCTTGCTTTCGCCAGACGCTTTGGTTCCACTTTTCGTTGAGACAAGCCATCGGACGTAAGTGCAATGGATCTGTAGGAGGAGATGAAAGATTACTCGCCTATTTTAGCGATGGACTGAAAGAATAGGAATGATGAAAATACTTACGCAGTGGTGTTGCCAGCGTGGAAGAACACCTCTTCAGATTTGAGAATGTTAAGATCTTTAAGAACTCTTGCTACTACACGAGTGCGAAAGTGGATTCGTCCCATTGACGATTCGACGCACTCAAGTGTAGGCGGAATCTGCAAATGTTAAACTGGTCGTAAAGTGTGCAGCATGCAGGTTGTGGCCTTGCGCAAAGAGCTTGTACCGCATTAAGCCTTGTTTTTACTAAAGTTGCAGGAATCTGGTTGTCTGCGGACTTCTTCTCGTAAGCCGAAGAGGTTATCCGGTACAATTTTGTGCGTTTCTGAGTAACTGAAAATTTTCAAATTCACAAATCAACATGCTGCAAATTCTTCTCTAGAATCATTGCAGCAGTGAAAAGCCTACTAATTTTAGTATTGCTGTAACGATAGCAAGAGTGGTTGCGCCTTAAACCTTGTATAGCCCTTACCATATTTTTCTATAGCTTGCGGTGTGGTTTAAATGGCAGGATAGAGAGGTATGTGCTTCACTAACAGAACAGCGTACACAATGCGTCTTAATGCCATATGACAACTTAAAAATTTGGAGAAGTACTCGTATGCCTACCACGATATCGAAGGACATTGATATGGTGTAAGTCGAATGGATCCTTGGAATGCTTAACAAGAGGGAAACAATAGCTGTATCGGTATTGTAGACAGAAAACTACTTTTGATGAACAGCTGCTCTTTAGGAGGAGATTTTCGCGATTTCCATTCCACCACACAACTTTATCAGAAGGAGGATCAAGGATTGAGCCAATAGTTGTCACTTAACTAGGCAAACGTAAATGTTATCAAACTGAATATGAATACCAACTCATGTTGAGTAAAATTTCTGCATCACACACGGCAATCATGAACCTGGAAATCCAATGTAACACGTAAGACCAATATGTTGTTACCCAGCTCAAGATTCCAAAACAGAGAGACAAATTTAAAATAACACTTCCATCCCATTCAATTTCAAGTTGACTTCTTTCAAATATAACATTTAAAAAAGAACGAAATCATCCCTCCAGTCGCCGCAAACAACTGGCATCACCTTATCCAGCCCCAAGATGGACCTAATTGAATTACCTTTCACCCATCAATTACTGTCAGTACAGCGCGAAGGTCTTACCAACCAACTGACAGCTCAACACCCCCACCAAGTAGTATCCTCTGAATATTAAAACATAATTTTCCTTTGACTAATCCCAAATCCTTTCAAAGGATTCTCACCTATAAAAACCACCAGGCAGAAACAACTAGAAGCCAGTTCGAAGCAGAATTCTCCATCGACAACACACAAGAAAGAATGTGGGCTTCTTCAACACCATTGTTACTGTGCACATTTATCATCTTCTGCTATGTCCTTGCCGTGCCAGGACTACCAGTCAGTGACGAGAAATACAACGATAGCCGACAAAAATCTGATTCCCGTGACAGTATATCCAGCAGCAGTAACACAGGATTCCGTCCGTTTGCTGCACACAGAAATCTCCGATCAGTCTATGGTTGGGGTCCGAGAATGTTGCAGATATCGCGCTCAAAGATCCCCATAGAGTTAGATCTTTTGGTGGACAACGAGAATGACGGTGAACGGGCGAAACGATTCGATGACTATGGTCACATGCGATTTGGAAAACGTGGTGGCGAGGAGCAATTCGATGACTATGGTCACATGAGGTTTGGACGTTGAAATCAAGGATTCAAAGTAGAGGCATTGATATGACGACTCCTTATGTAATCTTTAGATATGTTTGTGTAAATAAGTTTTGAAATTGAAAATTGAAAATTGAAAATAAATCACAGCATTCCAAAAATGTAGAACTACTAGTGTCTCTTTGGGAAGAGTCTCCCTTTCAAACTACTTTTGAAGATACTTATGTTATCCTGCTGCCCTTACTAATTTTATTTTTAAACCTCCTTAGCTTGAACTGCGAGCTCCGGCATCAATGATAATGAGGAGGTTTTGGGTGGACATAACTCAAAATTTATTTTTTGATCTTCTGGCTGCAACTTTCTTACTTACTTACTCGTAGATGGCGCTACTTTCCGAGGTAGATAGCTAGTCCACCAGGTCTTTTTTTAGCTGCTTTCAGTTGGCTACATGAGGTCCCCTTTCGTTTGTATGCACCAACTAAGATAGGATCGTCCTCTACCGTGTACAGAGGGATAGAATTGGGGTCGATAGAATGATCATGAGTTCAAGGTGAACCGCGGATCAAAGACGAGTTTTTCGAGCTTTCCTTATGAAGACGAGGCATTGCTAAAGAGCAGTGTATGCAAATGCGACCAACAATTAACCGCAGAACTACGTATTCTCTCGAAGTGCCCGAGAAAATTTTCATCCGCGCTCACTAAGGCTCACGCTTATGCGGCTTTGAAGTCAGCGAGAAGGTGGTGTGTATCGATTTCTTCCAAGATCTTTTGTGATGTGAAAATTGAATCTATAATGGTCTTTCCTGGCATAAAGCCACACTTATAGGGGCCGAAAAGACTGTTGACGAAGGGTTTTCTTCTTCTTAAGAGTCGGACAATCCATGCTGAGGCTACATTCACCGGGCATACTTTTGTCGACCCAGATTTTAAGGATGAGTTTATGTATACTCCGTATCCAATCATCACCTGTGGCTATAGGCATCTTACCAGTTAAACCATCGGATCCGGGGCGGTTTGTTGAACTTAAGCCTGGAAATTGCTAACCAGACTTCATTGTGGTCGAGTTAGTTTTATATGCATTTTATTTTCTTAATCACTAACTCTTACATACTAACAAAAAATGCTTAAATGCTAGCTTACAATTACATAATAATCTTATACTACTCGTAACTTACTGGCCCCACACAGGCACTCTAAGCTACTCTAAATTCTTATACTATGTCTTTCGACTTTATTAACATTTTCTTTATGGATATTTATTTACTATACTTAAAGCTAAGAAAAAAATATGTTAACAAAACTTAGCATATGGACATAATTTTTTATTTTTAATAAAAACTTAGTATCTAACTTAAAATAAATCTTAGCCTACCTAAACTAAATGTACAATACACACATAAACACACATAGACATTATACACAATCATATACATATATTAGTATACACCTTTGTATACACTGATATATGTATACGTTTCTTAAATGCTAACCTAAACCTATGTAAGCTGGCCATCGCTATTTACTGAGCAAATAAATTGGTCAGCTCTGCCTCATTAATGGGGCTGGTCCGTAATTGACGGAAACGACGACGAAACATCTTCTCCGTCATTCAACCACCAGAAATGCTGGTGCTGCCGAACGACATCCCTCTTATCGCGATTCCCCACCGCCCTACTGAACCTGAGGCGATCCACACTGCCGTGTGCGACGTCTCTGTTGTAGTTGAGTCGCCTGTCCCCAGCTGTCCGAGCGACATGGAAGATTAACGGCACCGCTGATCTATCCTGGATCAACCCTATCTGATCTAGGTAGAGGAGTGCTTCCGGTGGAACGAAGCCGTCAGAGCGCACACTCTCGTGGTAAAGGTAATTGGGGTAGTAAGCCCCAGGTATCAGGTTATTTGTCGACGTCATTGCTTTTGCAATGTGCCTTCGAGTCAGCTTAATTACGAAGTTGTCCACTCGTATTAGGTTCGCCCTGTTGTAAAGGACCTCATTAGGATAAAATTTTTTGTACTCCGACTCTGGTGTTCTGTACAAGCGAAGGCAAGCCCTCTCAAACACCCGAATTTTTTCCATTAAGCTTGCTCGTACATTGAACCACACGGGACAACCAAATACCAGCATGGGCCTGATAAGGGCCATGTAGCAGATTACCTTTACCCTCGCATCGAGTTGGCTGCTATAAAACAGTCTCTTTGTAAGGGCAAAAGCGCCTTTAGCTCTGGCCAGAGCAGCATCTACATTTTTGCCAAAATACAGAAACTGATCTAGCCAGATTCCAAGGTATCTGACTACATTTCGACAGGCAAGAGGCTGTCCGTGTTGTCCAATAATCGAGAACTTTCTCCAATTTTTTCTGGTATCCCTAGAGGCTCTAGACAACGGCGTCCTAAAGAGAATGGTTTCCGACTTCTGAAAATCGTCTTATCTTATCGAAGTCACGCTGCAAGAGAGTATTAATGACCTCGATTTTTGGACCTGTTCTGTACGCTATCAAATCGTCTGCGTACGCAATAGTATGGGGAAGTGCACCTATCAAGTCGCTTGTATAAATTTTAAATAGGATCGGCGAATTGACCGCGCCTTGCTGAAGACCATTTTTAATTTGAAATATTCCAACAGAAGAATTCTTCACGATGAACTGTCTGTTGGTTAGCATATTATAAAGAATGTACAAGAGTGGTTTACTGATCCCCAACCGAGTCAGCTTATAGAAAAGACCCTCTAACCATACGGTGTCGAAAGCCTTCTCCAAGTCAACAAGGCAGGCACCAGTACATTGTTTTTTGCATTTATTCCATTGGATATCGGAAACCAGTTTAGACGCGGCATGTGAGATACTCGTATCATGTCCCGCCTTAAAACCGAATTGGTTATCCGGAACTATATGTTTGTCCTCAACCCACCTAGACAGAGCTCTATTGATTACCCTTTCAAAAACCTTACTGATATTCGGAAGGAGACTTATCGACCGGAGATTCGAGGGATTGGATATATACTTCCCCTTTTTGGGGATAGGTTGAACCACCGCCGTTTTCCAATGCGCTGGATAATGTGCATTATTCATTGTATTGTTAAACAGGGTGGTGTAAATGTCCACCGCTTCTAGAGGAAGATGTCGAAGCACGATGTTCGGAATACCATCGGTCCCCACCGATTTCTTAGCCCTGATTGTGTCGAAGATCTCATGGAGTCCTGCCTTCGAAATGAACGGGGGTAGGCCACCCTCTCTGGCAATGACGTTATTTGCCATATTTTCGTCGCTAAACCGGGTGAAACCAGAGCCCTCGGATTGCCAGTTCCCTATTTCATTTCGAACGCAGAAGTCGTGCACAAAGACGCGACTGTCCAGGTCGTAATTAGGGCCAGTGGTATCAGTGGCCTTGTATACTTCCTGGAAAGTCGCTTCTATGGCCTCAACCTTCTCCTGTGGATCCTCGATCACAAAGAAGGCGTCATCATCAGCGGCCTCATTTGGATCAATGCCTGCTATTGTCAGTAACCGTTCGTTGTCTGTTGTCCGGGCTATTTTAAGACACTGAAGGTCGTTTTGATTTTTTCTCCGAAATAGTTTATTGATTTGCGGAAACATGTTCGGGTTGCTGGTGTTTACAGCCCGAACCTTGTTGTTCCAATACAAACTTACAGAAGTTCTGTAATTCTGTTTTATTAGCGTTTGAATATTTTTAATCGACGACTTCAGTGTCCTAATCTCCGAGTCTTGTCGGTCAGTTAACTGTCTGTACAAGTTTTTGAGTCTTGTCAGAAGTCTACTTTTCTGTCGGTGCAGTGCGTCAATAGTAGGATTGCGGAACAGGTCTTCGTTAGTTGTACGTCGATACCGCGGTATTTTAGTGTCCATAGTTTGTTTAATTGTCTCGTCCATTTGTTTTAGGTAATTGTCGATCTCCTCGTTTGACAAATTCCTATTGGACGGTGGGTGGAACGTGTTCGAGGAGAGCGCTCTGTTCAAGGTTGCGGAGAAGCGTATCCATCGAGTCCTACTGTAGTTGTAAGAATATCTTTGGACAAACTCCTCCAATTCCGCAATTTCGTTGGGAACCGTAATTTCGGTGCTAAAACCGCAATGGTCGCTGTCATACACGAATGTGCGCAGACAGTTTAGCGTTTGTAAATTCGTACCTGTCAGTCGTATACGTTCGTCGTACAGCAGTAGATCCAAATAAGACCCGCCTCTGGGAAACGATGGGTTATACATTGTGGTCGAGTGGATGGAAATGTTGTGCCTTCGTCTAAGTTGAATAGCTCATTCTGACGGTGGGATGCCATTAACGTTTAACGTTAACGCCTGTAGAAACAGTCTGGTCGGTCTACATCAGACTGTTTATGAGTCACGGGAGACTTTTAGTTGAAAGATTAAATTAACTTGATTTATGGTAACATAAACTGCAACCTGCTGTGTGATACCGAGTGCATAGCATTCCTAAAGACTATGAGGTCGCTACATCTGTGAGCCGTAAATCTCCTTAACTCCACTCACTTCTCCAGGAGTTCAAATAGTTTTATTGACCTCTTCATTGTCAGCAATCTGGACAAAGCCCTTTTCTGTAATCTGCTTTCTATTCCATGCTTCTCAAAATATGACCTTGTATACCTAACCTCTTTGTGTTTAGCATGGAGGATGCGGAATCTGTTCTGTATTTGAGGGATTTCAAAAATATTAATACCCTCTCTTTACAGAAGGATGGAGTAGAAGTAAGTTGAGAAAGAATTAATCTGTCGCCGTGTGTTAATGACCAAGTTAATTTTTTGCAAGAAAGGAAGGAAAAACATCAGTAGAACTGCCTCGCCAAACTGGTTATGAAATACTTCAGCTCATACAAAAACGCGATGCAGAATACAAGAAGCGGAAGATGTTCAAATTTAATGAATTCAACCAGACCTATCGTGCTCTATGAAACACTCTCGTTTCAAAAATAAGAGCCTCTAGGCCTCAGCATCGACGGAAGTAATACCAACTCAAGCTCTATGGAATAGAAACCGACAGCTATACTTGGGTGCCGTAGGAGGGTAGGCACTGAGAGGTGTCAACTTGGCGATGCCCAGTGGTGTAAGTATTTCCTTTACATCATTGTGCTTATTTTACTTCCAAGTGGTAACCGTCGGGTACTAGCCGATGTCTATCCGGACTTATATGAGCGACGAATTCCCCAGGTGGAATCAACGGTGAAGAATAAAGGAAATAAGACCTTATCCGGGCTACTCCAACATATTTGGCCTAAGTCAGAGTTTTGGAAAAGAGAGGGTGGCGGATGAACCATTAATGGACGAAGGGCAGCGCTCACATCCCCCAAAAAGGTTAGCGGCTTCGACCCCTCGGCCTAGGGGTATCTATAATTGAACTCGCCCTGGAAAAATAATCCCACAGTTGCGAAGCAACAACAAGCCTCGGATTCGGATGGATCTACTGTTAACAAATCCTTGCAAACGAAATAAGAACAATGAACTTCGGAATGTGTTACAATGCGGAATGTCAGGTCCCTTAAAAGGGTACGTACAGCCGAACAACAATCTTAGGCTCTGGACTGTTGCAAAGTAGAAATTATCGCCATCCAAGAAATAGCATGTGATAGGCCGGACAAAAAGAGGATAAGCACTGCGACATTTACTACAGCGATTGCCACCTACGACAAAAGCAGCTCCTATTTGGATCCGGATTTGTTGTTAGAGGCAGACTTATGCAAGAAGTCGTAACAATAAGTGTGAAGGCTAAGTTTGCCAACATTAACCTTATTTGCGCGCACCTCCCACAGAGGAGAAATATGACGACACCATAGATAGTTTCTACGAGCTCTTGTAAAAGACTTATGAACAGTGCCCTAGCTAGTCCTCGGCGACTTTAAGAAGAAGAAGAGCGGATATCTTTGGTAGTACTGCCGATAAAAATTCAGGCTAATCGACTTTCATAAAGGGACTTGGAGAACTCCTGATCAATCAACCGTCAACCAGATTCAAGACACTTCTCCAGTATTATGGATGTCCGAACGTTCTGAGGGACCAACATCGACTAGGGCCATTACATCATTGTAGCCGAGGTACAGTTGTAGGTTTTATGTGCTAGGTTTTACTCGGCAATCACAACAGCTAAGCAAGAGGCATACAAGGCGGTGCTGCATAGAAGGACTAGAGCTGCTCACGAACTCAACGAGCAGAAGAGGACAGACGAACACCGACTTCTCAAGGAGCGTGAGAAGCTCGCGGTCAAGGACATTGGAAGATGCTACTCGAAGAATGAGATTCAGAAGTTTTACCGAAACGTTAAAAAAAAACATGCCACGGATACAAACCCCAAACCGAAGTCTATAGAGAGGAACAAGGGAACATAGTAGTAGAGTCGCAGTCGATGCTGAGGATTTTTAAAGCGTTTTTCTGTAGACTGCATAACGGCGATGACGAATCAAATACCGCTCTCAGGGAGAATGAACCTTTCACCCTGGACGAAGTAGACCAACAATTCCGTCCACCCGATCTGGATGAAGTGATGATAGGTAGGCGTATCTAACCTTCAGTCCAGAAAAAATGTTGGAGTGGCATCGCCAACAAGTTCCTATCTGCCGTATTGTGTAAACGCCTGACTGGTCCATATCGGTATGGCTTCAGGTCAGGAACGTAGATCATCGACCAAGTAGGAGCTCCAATCCGATACACACCACCTATTCAACGATTTTAAGGCCGCATATGACAGCATCTATAATGATGAGATATACAGAGGAATGTCTAGTATTGGCATCCCTGCCAAACTCGTCCGCTTGTGCAGGATGACGATGGAGATTGCACGCTTCTCCATCAAGATCAATGATGGAGTGATTGGTCAGTAAAATAGTCAATATAACACAACCTTCATACCGTATTGATGTGTTACTTTGTCTCCAAATCGGCGAAGTGAAATGTTCTTTGCCATAAGTCCGAGTGCTTTACACTCATAACATTGGTCCAAAGTCTATTGTCCGCACCGGCATTTACAAGATGAAACATCAGCTACGTACGATGACCCCGGAAACATCCTCTTCACATCTCCTTTCCAACATCCGTCCTCAAAACGTTAGATGACAAACAAAACATCTAACAAAGCTCTAATCACTTAACAGTTGTAGTCATTGACCAAATCACTGTTTGTGACTTCGGAAACGATTTACAAATTTATTAACCCCATCACTTTATTACAGTTCGGTAGTAAAATGGAAAAATAACTGTGAATCTATAGATCGGTGGGATCACATCGTTATTTCTCTCATCAGATACACGTGTGTACATTTACACAAATGTGTTGGATGACTTTCACATTATAGCGCCAAGCCTCTGCTATGCAGGATTGCCAAATGAGATCACATGACACATAACTTGTCACACGTGACAGAGCGACATTAATCACACAGAGTGTTACAGAAGAATAAGAATAGAAAATTGGAAACTTAATTCCCAAAAGTCTCGTCCAAATATGTTTTGCATTCGATCAGATACGAGATACCAGCATGCCTCTACAAAGATACATACTATACATATGCGAGTAGAACTCGTTTGTTAAATGAGGTTTTAGATACTCGTATAAATATGTTCCACATTAAGATCGGCGATTAATAGATGTTGATGTGATTGAGATTGAGATTGAGATTGAGATTGAGACTGTGATGCGACGAAGCGAGTTACTTTGGGGGCCGATGGGGTACAATTTAAGCTGGTTCGATGATATATACAACCGTATGTCGTTTCAATTAAATGCAGATGCCTAAAATGTCATACCAATGTGGACATGTGCTCACATGCGCTTAGCTGTCAGGGAGAAATTCTGAAAATGGAATGAGTGTTGGGGATGCAGTTCCAAAAATGAAATCTAAGTCAAGTTTGACATGAAATATTGGAAGTGATGACCGCCGAGTGGCAAGTTATTTGGGAATGTGTCCCTGGAATCGTGTATTTGGTGAGGTACGACTTATGATTTTGAAGATGCGAATGGGATTCTATACAGGTCAGGGAATTTGTGGTTGTTAGAAAACTTGAAGGATTGTACATTTTGATTTTAGGAGACGCTTTCCTTGACATATACGAGTAGATGATCGCATGACAGTAGCTGTAATTGTAGAGCACTCATGCTAGATTTGGACTGGAAGGAACAAACAAAGATATTTTCTTATAATAAATTGGCAGCGTGTGAAACTTGGCCTTAAATTGTACTGATAAGCTTCTCTCATTGCGCTGGAAATTAAACATCTGTAATTGCTGAATTTCAGAAAGATTTTCGTCCGGAAGTTGGGTCAACCTATATTGAGATTCCGCTCCATATCTTGCCAATGAGTTGGATTTTATTTTCACAAAATCATTTTTAGCTGCTTTAACTTCGTAGACAGTGAGCCCTTCTAGTCTAACAGACTTGTTGGTCTTTTGACAAATTGGTATTGCTATCATTACATACTTTCGCCCGGATAGACAGAATTTCTGTCGGCCATACTTATTTGTTGAAGTGAAACACCTGACATGGTCTGCAAAAGAAGTTCAAAACTGACAACGTTCCCATCCTTTATCCCTGCAAACCTCTATGCGGGCGTTGAATCTCTGGTATGTTCGTTTTATATTCTGGTAACTCTTCGTGGCATGATTTCTGCAGTGGCGTCTCTACCTGTTTTATTTTTGTTCTCCTTTTTTCTCTACACCGTCGCTTTGTATGATTGCTATGGCTTCTGAGCTATCTTACTCGAAATGTTGGTATGGCTCTTGTGTGCTTGATGACGGCTCCTCGAGATTCAACGGTCGTTTCTGGTGCTTTTGGGTCCGGAATATCGGAATATCTGTATCCGTGACCCAAATAAATTGTGAATCATTCTTGAAGCCACCAGAATTCGGTGTATTGTTTTTCGGCATCGCTCCGATTGCTGTCCGCAAACACGAGACTAAAACGGATGAGCTCGTGAGCATTGGCAACATACCCATCGTAGATGAGCCGCTTGTCGATCGTATTGCTGTGGCGGTGGTATATTACCGGGATGCCATCTCTGCTTTGCACTAACCCTTTAGCATCACTATGGAGAAATGCCTCTGGCGGGGTAAATGCCGATAGAAGTGAGCTCTCTCGGTACATTTCATTGGAGTAATAAGCCCCAAAGATCAGGCTATTATCGTTATCATTGCCTTTGCAATGTGTCTTCGAATCACCTTAGTCAGAAAATTGTCCATCCTGTACTGTACTCTGATTCTGGTGTTCTGTACTAGCCAAGACAGGTCCTAAGACACTGACTTTCAAGCACCTGAATCCTTTTCATCTGATACGGTGCTACATTGGACCACATGGGACAACAATACGCGATGACTGGCCTGGTTAGGGCTACATAGCATATGACCTTCACCCTGGAGACAAGTTGACTGCTGTGAAACAGTATTCTTGTTCCCAGCAAGACAAGCATCTATCTATTTGTCAAAATACAAGTACTTGTCGAGCCAGATACCAAGGTATCTCACTACGCTTCTAACCGTGCTGTCCAATGATGGCCAAAATTCGGCAATTATATCTGGTATCCCTAGAAGGCCATGTCAATGGAGTTCTAAACAAGATTGTTTCCGACTTTTGAAAATTGATTTTCAATTTCCAATCGTCGCACTACGCCTTAATATGATCGAAATCACGCAGCAGGAGAGTATTGATGAATTTGATTTTTAGACCTGTGAGCCAGTAAATCGTCTGCGTACCCTATGGCATGATCGAGGGAACCTACTAGATCACTTGTGTAAATGTTAAACAGTATCGGAGGAATCACAGCCCCTGTAGTAAACCGTTTTTAATGTCAAAGATCTTGCTCGAAATGACGTTGTTACATTTAACAACGAACTTCTTTCCCATAAGCATGTCGTAAATCATATATAGCAGAGGTTTCGGCATTCCCATCCTGGTCAACTTATAGAAAAGCCCCTCTAACCATACGGTGTTTGCAACCGGAGATTTGCAGGGTTAGTTCTAGCTTTATCCCTTTTCGGGATTGGATGTACCACTGCTGTTTTCCAATGCGTCGGATAATATGCATTATTTAGCGCATTGTTAAATAACGTAGTAAGTACATCCACTGCTTTCAAGGGCAAGTGTCTTAATACGACGTTTGGAATACCGTCTACTCCAGACAAAAGTTTTTCTGAGAGTCAAAGATGCACAGGAGTTCATGTTTTCGCACGAACAAATGGGAGGAAGCTCCTTCATCGGCGATGATAATGTTTGCTGCGTTTCCTTCACTGAATACGGTGAAACCATGATTCTAGGATCGCCAATTTTGAAGTTCGTTGCGCAGATAATAATGACTTACGTAGGCCCTGTTGTCAATGTCGTAATACCTGTGAACCGGATTGTTCACCGTATACACGGACTCGAAAAAAGCTCCCAACAAATCCACTTCTCCTGTGGGTCTTCGACTACGAAAAGACCGTCGATTGAGTTGGCAGGTCTTACTCGTATGCCGACGGTTAGTAGTGTCTGTCTGTTTTGTGGAATTCGGATTTATGTGGACTTATCTGCGGGAACATATTCGGACTACTGGATTTTATAGCCCGAATCTCATTGCCCTAGTACAGACTTACATAGTTACTGTAATTTTCTTTAATTAATTGTTGTAGGTTTTTGATCAGTGACTTTAGTGACTTATTTCCGAGTCATTTCTGTCAGTGAACTGTCTGTACAGCTGCTTAAGCCTCGAGAGCACTCTACTTTTGTGTGCGTACAATGCGTACTTTTGTACTTTTGTACTTTTCGACCTGGCTTTCGCCGGTGTACGAGTATTCTATCCGAGGGATAGTCTGCTCCATAGTTCGGTCGATTTCTTCATTTGTTAAGTTTGTGTTAGTCGGGTAATCAATTCCACTGAAATGTATATTACGCTTTAAGATTCTGGAGAAACACGGCCACCCTACTCTGCCCTACTGCTCAAGCTGCGTTTGCTCGTTTGGGATTCGTATTGTGACGACAAGTCTGTAGTGATCATTATCATACTCGAACGCTGGCAAACAGTTCTTTGTGTTTCAATCCGTGTTAGTCAATTCTAGTCTACTGTCTTACAATGCCAAGTTCAGGAAAGAACCGACTGATGGGAAGGATGGGACATTACTCGCGTACAGTTCACGTCTGTACTCAGTCATATGTGGTTGGTATAAGTGGTTGCCCCTGGTGTTTGGCGGATTATTTCCCCATGTCGCATGTCTAGCGTGGGCTGTGGAGCAATAAGCTACTTGCGAGGGCACTTGAGGCAGCTAAGGCTTATAGGCGATGTTTAGGAAGCTTATATAGGATAGTGGGCTCAGTCAAAAGGGTCTTCCTTCTTTTTGGTCGGGCAAACGATGCATGCTTACTTCTGACAATATCCTACAGTTAAGCCGGCGCATAATTGCAACCAGGCCATCTACATCTGCTTTAAATAGCGTAGCGACAAGTCCGACTGCGCTAGCAGATTTATTAGATTATAGTCGATATTGCCTTACCTTAACTTTGTCTAGGTCAGGGAGACAGAATTTTATGTCGTCTTTGTCCAGGGTGAATGGCTTATTCTGCCTTACAGCGATATCTTGATCATATCGAAGTAGTCTTTCAATATTCGCAACACTCTGACTTTGTAGCCCTGGCAAGTTCATTTTATTTTCAAACATTTGTGTTCTTTCCTTTTATTTTCGAGAAGACTGTGCTCCTACTTTCTTTTCTACTTCCAGAGCTCATAAGCAGCTTTCGTCTTTCGATGCAGTGCAGCTTCATGAGCTTCTTGCTTGGATACATGCACCTGCGTTTATCGTTAAGCCAGAGGTTTCTTTGCTTTCAATCACACCAGAAACAGCTTCTTTGATGGCCCATTGACATCATTCCTATGGTGGCTAAGATATTGAGATAGCTTGGGGGTAGCGCAATTGGTAAAGGTTCTAGAGAGCCTTTGCGATTGCGGCTTTTCAACGTCGATCTTTGGTAGCCATACTTGATTCGCATCCCGGCTGCTACAGAGTGATGATCTGAGTTGACTTTATCTCCTAGTTAAGTTCGGAATTCAGAATGCTGGAGGAGTGCTTTTCGGCGACCGCAATGTGAACAATCTGGTGGATGGTTGATTGGTTCGGGGATAAGACAAGTCACTTTACTCGTGCGTGCTGGCTTCTAAAAGCCTCATTGCAAATACGGAAAACCTGGATCCATTTTTAGAAATAGTGTCATGTGGACTGTATTTCTTGATGACCCACCTAAAGACGGCTTCCTTACCAAGCCTTTGTTGTTTTAGAGCCCGTCATAGTAGATGACACAGATTTTTATTCGTTCTAAGTCTTCTGCACGTTGATCGGCAACACGTAGTCTATTTAGGACCCTAAAATTCTATGTGCAAAGCCAAAATTTGTTGTCCTTAGGCTATCAGCAGCCAGCTTAGAAGTGTTGGACCTGGATAGGTAAAAAGGATCCTACTCTCCAGAGTTGTCACATCAGTTCTATTGTATGCCGCCCCAGTGTGGGTGCAGGCACTGAAGACGACGGTGACCAAAAGACGACAGACTAAATCAGACGAGGCCATCTTTGTTATAGCTGCGATGGTTCCCGTCGACATTCTTACATATGAAATGTTGAGAATATATAACAGAAAAACCTTAAGCCAACACGATGCAAACAGAATCAAGAAGATCAAAATTGAAGAAAAGTCAGCATCAACAGCTATGCGGCAAGCTCGCTGTGATAATAAATACAACGAAAGGCAGAAGATGGGCATACAAATTTATATCGACAATCCAAGGGTAGAACGTACATGGAAACATAGAGGCTGAACTACAACCTTACGCAGTTGGCCACGGTGATTTTCGCATGTATTTCCACCGTTTTGGGCACGACAGCACTCCATCTTTCTCCGAATGCCCAAATGAAGATGAAGATACGTAGCACGCAGTATTTTATTGATCACGCTTCATGGCATGGAGAACTACTCTGCGATTACATGTTGCAGTCAAAGAAAAATTGGGCGGAAATATGTGTTCTACAAAATGAGCTACGAAGAATAGAAAGGCTAAAAAAATAACAGCAGAAGCCTTAGAAGCTCCAAAAGCATGCAATACAAATACGTCGGACGTCGTTATCTTCCGCCAGCTAACATTAATTCGGACCACCTTGTCATATCCAAGGTGCGAATGCGGATTTCCCAAGCGCTGTAACAAAGAAGAACTACTGTGAGGAGCTATAACATAGAAAAGATGCAAGAGACCACCTGAATCTTTGCCGAACGCATATCCCGAAATCTCTCAACAATTCCTGTGCCGCCAGCATAAAGTACCGAAGACCAGTAGCAACGTTGCTAACGTGCTATAAGAGACGCCGCAACTGGTGTGCTGGGTTTCGGTTAACTACCACCAAGAAATCCCTGGTGTGATGAAAAATGCCGGCAAGCACATGCAGCTAAACAAGAAGCCTACAAAGCTACAAAGCGGAAGGCAAGAAGACCCTGACAGAAGCTTGTAGAGATGAAAAAGAAAACCTTGTAGTATAGTCACAGGCGCTACTGAGAATATAGAAAAACTTATTCTGCGGACTGTATAACGGCGAAGAAGCCCAGCATGCCGCTGTCAAGTAGAACAGATCGTTCAACTTAGATGATGATATCCCAAACGAAGTAAACATAGCAATATCTAATCTAAAATCTAGCAAATCAGCTGGACCTGACATATTGACTGAACGCCTGAAACCCTTCGTCAAAAACCTGATTAATTCCTATCAGTGTGGCTTCAGATCAGGAAAGTCCACAACCCGACCACATTTTCGCACTCCGGGAGATCATAGAAAAAATTCAAGAAGCCCAAATCGATACCCACCACCTTTTCATCAAATTTAAGGCCGCAAATGACAGCATTTACAGAGACGAGCTATATAGGGTTATGTCTAGTTTTAGCATCCCTGAGAAACTCGTCGTCTGTGCAGAATTCCGATGGAGAACGCTCGCTGTTTCCTCAAGGTTGATAACGACTTGACTGAGGCCTTAAATGTCAAAAAAAGTTTTGGACTTTTGCACTTTTGCGTTATCAATGCAGAATTTTGCGGAATTCACAACACTGAAGGCGCAATCTTTCAAAAGTTTGTGCAACAACAACAGTACGCCGATGGTATTGCCATAATTGGCAGAACTCAGCGGGGTTTCACCGGAGTGTTCGCTGGTATTGAAACGGAAGCTTCTAAATTATGGCAAAACCAAGTACATACATACATCGGGCACAAAACATCGACGAATTGAATAGAACATCACAATCGACGGCTTTAATTTTGAAGTAGTAAAGGACTTTGGCTCTGCCAACAAGGCCCTATCCTGAAAAGTTAAGGAGACCTTGATCATCCCAGTCCTACTTTATGGCGCAGAAGCCTGAAGGTTATAAAGATGAAGATATCCCCAGTCATTTAGAGAGAAAAATCCGTCGAAAAATATTCAGTCCCGTTTGCGTTAGCGAGTTGTGGAGGAGAAGACTCAACGACGAACTATGTGAGCTCTACAGCGACATCATCCTAGTCAGAAAACTGCACATCAATCGCCTGATATGACTAAGACATGTAGAGCGAATGGACGCCAATACTTCGTCCTGCAAGAGTCTCGAATTTAACCCCAGTGGGACAACGCAGTTGTCTCAGCTTAGAAGGCTCGCACAAGTAGTAGGGGTGGAAGACAAGCACACTGGACGAAAACACCTTTTACCTGATTTTTGGAGAATCCACAATAAACCCAGGAGCAGCAAACACGACGGCTTCGGAGGTTAATAAAACAGTATCTAGGCTAAAATCATAGGCTTTGCAGATGATATTGCAATCGTTGTGGCGCCGAAACACCTGGAAGAAATAGAAGGCATTGACAATGAATGTAGTATTCGAAAAGTTAGACGGTGGATGGCAGCAGTTGGGTTAGAGCTGGCAGAACATAAAACGGAATCAGTTCTGGTAACCAGTCGCAAGAAAAGAGAAACAATCACCATCAGGGTGTGCGATCACGATATAACATCAAAACCTAGGTATGATGTTCGATGCTAGGCTCACAAGACTTACAAAGGTGAGCGCTGCCTTATCCAGAATAATGACAAACATAGGAGGACCCAGACAACAAATGAGACTAGTTCTGTCAGGGTGCAGTTAATCGCAATGTACGCGGCACCAATATGTGCCAAAACATTGAAAATTAAGTCATACGCAAGAAAGACCAACTGTGCCAATAGACCAGAGAGTTTGCTGTGCATATCGGAGTGTCAGATTATGATATATACCATATGTCATTGTGGGAATGGTACTGAGCTACTAAGGACCTACGATGCCAAAATTCGGGAACCCGGAATGAAATGTTCCAGTCAATCAAACCCAAGCTTAATTAAATACCATTTATTTCAATGAAATACTAAAAAGGAACGACTTGTTGACTCATGGAATGGTGATTGCAGAAGAAAATGCTGCTGCAGAATATGACACTCCGGCTGTCAGTCTGGTGTTCGTTTTTAATGGCTGCTGCTTTCATTACTGGGACTATTGGTGTCAACCACTCGCTGTACTCGGTCGGTTCCAGAATTCCTTGACCCACCTGTTTGTCAATTTCCGCCTTGATAGAATATTGTTTGGCATATGGAACCTTTCTGGCTGGCAGTATAATTAGCTTAAGGGGTTACAGAAGGTCTGAGAAGGTCTCAGCGCGGAAAAATAGTGAAATTTCAGGATTTTTTTTAATAGGGTTCCCATAAAGATAAATAAAAAAAGTAAAGTGCATATAGTTTATTTATTCTTAAACTCTAAAATACAGTTCATCGATTTTTTTTTTTTATCAATAGTGCCTTTTTTTTTAATTTAATAATTAGGTCTCCAAGAAACGGCGTCTCACTGTCGCTGTGATATCTTCACCGGAACTCAATGGATCTGAAAAATACCAAATGCATCTTGTAAAGTAATACTGTCGTTATAATCTGTCGAGCCATTTTTTATTTTTTTTACAGAAATTATGGCGGTTTTACAAAAACATAAGTTTTTGCGCCAAAATGTTGCCCTTCTGTCGTTAGAAAAAAATATTATTTAACGGAAAATCAAAAAAATGGCTCGACAGACTATAGAGAATTGTTTTTTGAACATTTTAAAAAAGGAAGCATCAAAAAATATTAAAAACTGTTCGAGATATCACAGCGACAAGGTTGGAAAAACGTGTTTCGAGAAAAACACGGTTAAAGTTTTGCGCGTGGAAATTTCAGGGAAATTTAATTTTCTTATCAACTTACGCTTAATCTGCCATTCCAGCTGCATATTGGAAACCTTCCTTCTCTGTCGTATTCGATGTTTCTACCCGTTTACTCAATCGTCGGGATGTTCTGGCATCTTTTGTTGCCTCCATTGTCTGGATCCGAGCAAGTTTGAGTCGATTAGCATCCTCATCAATGATATAACGATAAGCTTCGTTGCCAATCGTAACCCCAAGTAATTTTAAAATGCGCAGGTATGATTCTGCCCCATCATTGAATGTAGCCGTTGCAATGCTACTTGCTATGTTGACGATTTTATTGCTGCCAGGTGAAGTTTTAGGGGCAATTATCCAAATCTTCGCATTGAGGCTCTCATTAGTGTTTTGAGTAAATCCACCACCCAGGCATCTATCTAATAAATTATCGTAACTCAATGCTTCGTAGATAGGTCTGATAGCATTTTGAACAACCTCAGTTAACGGAGATTTATGACAATAACTATCTAATGAGCCTTCAGCTAAGGCCCTCTGCCAATCACACCAACTATCGTTGCCTGGAGGGCAGAAAGAGTGCTCAGGTTTTTCGTCTGTGGATATTTTATGATAGAAAGTAGCCCAAATGGCTTTTTTCATATCTTCCACAGATTCAATGTTATTTCTGATAGCTAATCCATAATAAATTGTCAGCTCATCTATTAATTTTCCAGTCAATTTCCCACGGCCACTGAGATTTTCATGCCTTGAGGTGTATACTTCAAGATCCTTGTTTGCGGATTTTGGGTTTTTATTGCCGGCTACGACTTGGCGAAGTCTGGTACCCATGCGTTTTTGCACATGGCCAATGCATTCTTTTTTTTCACTCCTAGATCATCGGTTTACTCTTCTGAATTGCTGAGAATGTTTTTGAATCTCCATCTCTGACGTAATACTCATATACTACACCATATAGCTCTTCTGATCTCTTGAAGATTTCTACAACATCATATTCCATTTTACCAGAGCTACCATTATGATTTGAAGAGCAATTCTCTTCGTGATTATTGAATCACGCTTCATATTCTGCTGATCCCTTTCTTTTTTCATGGCTCTCACATTCCTTGCAATACGCAGACTTCACCAGATAGTCAATAACTTTTCCTGTAAAATGCCCGATGATAGTTGCAACACCAAACAGCGAAGAAAATCCTCTCTTCATCCATGTACCGTCTCCGGATACAATGATTGCGTTATTGGATAATTGCAATTTCTCACATTGACGACTATTTTGCAGTTCCTCTTGAGCAGCGGCTTTCATTGATGCAACAGCAACGGCTGTCGAAGCTTCCTCAATATTGTCCATAACAGTATCGAAAGATTTTTGCGCGATACATGATGGCAGATCCATGATGCCGCATGGCAAACGTAAAGCGCCTATTAATTTCATAAGCCATATTTACTACCGGCGTCGAAGGTATTGAATTTATATTTTCGTCACATTTTGTGCAAAAAACGTTTAATTTAAATCCAAGTCCACGGATGTTTGATTTCAGGAATTTAATATCACCACCGCACTTCCTACAAACAACACATTCGGCGATCCCGAGGAAAACGGTAGCAAACTGCAGAATACAATACGAAAATGTCAGATCGAACGACACTTCAATAGTTTTAGCACCGATTTTTTTCGCCACTGCACTCGTGTAAGCTGTTTCGCTTTCCATTTGATCTGGTCTTGTTGGAGGTTTTTTTTTCTTCGGATGCACATTCCGCTGACTTCGGGCACTTTTCCGATCACTACTTCGCCGTTTCAACATTTTGCCGTATTAAAATATCACGAGGATCACAATTTCAATACTGTACTCTCTAAGAAACCACAGTGGAATGAACGACAAAATATTTTTCTACCTGAATTGGGTCGTTAGACAGCTGCTAAGGGTCAAGAGGGCGGAGAATACATGGGGCTCCCGTCTAACGACTGCGTATACCTGTCTAGCGCTCGACCGCTCGGGAGCGCTCACATTTATTAGAATATCTTTCGAACGGATGCGAATTTTTCAAAAATTCAAAATATTCTTAAAAGTATAAAGAATAATATTAACGAAAAAAAAAATGTATTTTTTTAAAGTTGAGAAGGTATGTAACCCCTTAACCGCTGGATCCAAACTCAGTGATACCACCTCACCATTGTATGACCCAAGTTCTTTGGGGAATAAGTCTGTATACTTATCCAGCAATTTATCTAGAGCAGAGCGCACGTGATGGATGCCGTGTACAACAATCCCTAATGCATCAAACCAGTTGCAACCCAGCACACTCGATCGACGACCTGTGGCAATGTGCAAGGGGAGCTTGCGAATCGCCTTGTTATTGTAGATTATATCAACGTAAGTCAGACCTAAGATTGGAATGCAATTATTTCCATAATCAAAAAGACACAAACCTGGATCAACAGTTGTTGGTAAGTTGCGCCCCCATACTCTACTAGCTTCAACCTCTGATATTAATGTGAAATTTCAGCCTGAGTCCACTTCAAACTCACACGGGGTATCGTTGATAATGATCGCAGCAAGCTTCTTCAAACACCCAGATGGTTTGATTTAGTTAACCTGGTGCCGCTTGGTTGGCTGCTATCGTTCTGTTTTTTTTTTGAGCGCGCGCTCAAGGGGTTTGAGTACCCTTAAGGTGATTGTACACAGCGCGGGCAAAGGAAATTTAGGGAGGAAGAAAAGAGAGGTATCGATGTACATTGGTTTTAAATGTTTGCAAGTTATAACGACCAGGAAATACAGAGATCGGCAGGGCATTCCATAAGCGAGTTGTACGGTTTAGGAACGAATCACGATATTTTAGAGTACGTCCGAAAATGGGCTTGAGGGTATACTGATGAGCATTCATAGCGAGACGGGTGTTACGGTTGAAAGTTTGAATGGGCGGAATGCTACTGGCGATTTCAGTGGAGCACTGGTGGTGGAAATAGCGATAAAACAAAGTGAGACACGAGACATTTCGTCGGTGTTCGAGGGTGTCCATTGATTGACTGATATTAGTATCGTCAACAAGTTTTATCGCACGGTATTGAATCCTATCTAGCAGGTGCTGAGATGTTTTAGGAGCACCTGACCAGATGTGGGAGTTGTACTCCAATTTTGGGCGGATGAATACCTTATATATTGAGGCCAGATCAGAGGGTGTAAAATATTTCTTTCATCGCTTGAGGAAACCTAGACATTTTGCAGCATTTTTGGCGACACCAAATATGTGGTCATTCCAACGTAAGTTGTCGTGGACACACATACCGAGAATGGAAAGTTTTTCGGTTTCGACAATGCAAGTGCCATTCATGGATAATGGCTGGGTGTTAAAATTTCGCTTTAACGACTGCAGACAGCATTGTGTTTTGGAAGCATTAAATTCCACTCTGTTGATAGTTCCCCAATTGGTTATGCTGTTGATATCGGAATTTAATGAGCTTAGCACACGCTGCCGTTCTCGATCTGCAACCGAAGAGCAGGGCCGTGAGTCCGGGAACGAATATGAAAAGCAGAGAGTACTGTCATCAGCAAAGGAATATATTGGATTAGAAGTAGCAGACAAGAGATCGTTAATGAAAATTAAAAAGAGTGTCGGTGACAGAACAGAGCCCTGGGGCACACCAGCATTTATTTTGTGAATATCAGACTTGAAACCGTCCAAGACAACTTGAATTGAACGTTCCGAAAGGTAATTTCTAATCCATTGAAGAAGAGAGTCGTCGATCCCAAATGCACGCATTTTCCACAAAAGAGCCTGATGCCAAACTCTGTCAAATGCCTTACAAATATCAAGTGCAACTATCTTGCTTTCGCCTGATTGATGTACGCTTTGGTTCCACTTTTCGGTGAGACATGCCATCAAATCACCAGTGGACCTGTTACTACGAAAATCATATTGCCGGTCATTGAAAAGTTTTCGTGTTTCGAGACATTTCATGAGCTGACGATTTATCAGCGTTTCCATGACCTTGGAAAGAAGGAACGTAAGTGCAATGGGTCTGTAGAAGGAGAGAGAAGATGATTCGCCTTTTTTAGGGACGGGCTGGACAAATGCTGTTTTCCATCTGCTCGGGAAGAGTCCTAAAGTGTAGGATTGATGAAAAAACTTACGCAGTGGTTTTGCCAACGAGGAAGAATACCTCTTCAGAAGAAGGGGAGATATACCATCTGGACCAGCGGATTTATGTATGTTGAGATCTTTAAGTACTCTTGCTATTACACGAGTGCGAAAGTAGATTCGTCCCATTGAAGATTCGACGCACTCAAGTGTAGGCGGAGACAAAGCACAATCTAGGAGTGTTGAGCTGGCCGCAAAGTGCGCAGCAAGCAGATTGGCCTTGTCCAAAGAGCTGACAGCTGGAATGTCATTGTAAATGAGCGTTGGGATGGAGGATGAGGCGGAATTTCTAATGTTTTTGACGAATGACCAAAAATTTGTACTGCCTTTGGGACATTGCAGTATTTTTTGCCTCAGTTTTTCGTCGTATTGGAATTTCACACGCTTAAGAAAGACGTTGCAGTCATTTCTGACTCGTTTGAACCTTTTCGGTTTTCCTCTGTCGGGTTGGTCTTGTAGGACCGAAAAAACATTTCTCTAACCCTGACGGCCTCTTTACAGCTCGAGTCGTACCATGCCTTTTCTTTTGGTTTGATACTCTTCATCCGATGAGGAATAAAGGATCTCATTCAAGCATAACGACCAGTTAAAATTCCTAAAGAAGGTGTTAAGACCGGTCCAATTGGCTTTCTCGTATTGCCATACGGTTCTTTTAGGAATTTTTTCTCTAACTGTGTGGTCGGTGTATGAGAAATTAGCTGATATGACACAATGGTCCGACGAGCCTAGAGGAGAGAGCACATCAACGGTGTATTTATCAGGCTGAGAAGTTAAAAACAAGTCCAGGGTGTTGGCGGTATGACTATCAACGTCTGGTATTCGCGTGGGCTCATTTACAAGCTGCGTTAGGTTGTTTTCCGCAGCGAAGATCTCAACACACCGTCCTTCGGGTGTTGTCTGTCCAGAATGTCGAAGCCACCCAGAATTGTGTATATTGAAGTCGCCCGTAATAACGATTTCAGTATGAGGATATAGGGATACAATTCTTTGAATGGAGTCAGACAGCGCATCAAACTCGTTAAAAGTCGAATTGCTGTCCAGTTTGGGGCTTCTGTAAATAAAGCAGTAGTGGATCATTTGCTTACGGAGATGGAGTTTTAACCACATGAAGTTGAATTCCGGATTGGAACATGGATCACATTGTGGTGGAGTTTGGTAAGCTACATCACTACGCACATAATTTGCGGCCCGTGTCAATCCCGGACAGATTTATTAAGCTTATTGCAAGCAAACATATACTTAAAACTAACATTTTCACTTAAAAACTAATGGGTGGGAGCGGTTAAAGAAAATAAGGACGTGAGGCATAGGTGGAAATAAGTATGTTCTTGAGGGAGAGTTTGCTGAGATGGTAGTCGAAGAGAGGCAGTACGTCGTTAACTTCGCGAAGCATCCTAGACATTGGCTCCAGGTGTCCGTAATTCGTTCTGTGAAGATTGAGCCGGAAAACTGGCACAGACCTAAGATTGCGGGGATTGGTGTTAAAAGAAATAATTTGAAGTAAGGAAGGACAGTCGATATTACCTATACATAAATGGCGAGACCGCGGTGAGAGAAGAATAATGGCACTAGTTCGTAGCCAGGTAGCTTCAGATCAGAATGATCTGAGAGGTGTGGGCGGGGATCTACCTGTGTTTCACTAAGTGCCAAAACAGCTGGTCTGTACTTACAGACGTGGACGTACGCAGAAAAGTGATTACTTTTTAGCCCGCGTATATTGGCTACGTCTACCCTGAATTCCCTAGTCATAATCACAGACAAACACAGAAAACACTAACACCGACGATACTAAGCAAGGCTGCGAAGTGGAAATTCTGACGTTGGTTTACCGAATCAAATTGTTGTAGGTGTTATGCCCTTACAACAATATGAAACAGTGCACCAACAAAATTTTCACTCACAACCCCGCTATCCATCAGTTGTTACATACACTCAGCCACTGCCCGTACCGTATGGTAAATACAGTAACGGCAGTGACTGAGTGCAAGCAACAATACTTCGACTAGGAGCGGGTGAGGTGGGATACCCACACGGTGTGATATTTTTCAGTCACTGCACTGCACTTTTTTTTGTTTTTGTATTTTTTTTTGCACGCGCGCGTTTTTTTTTTTTTTTGCACAGCACACAACAATATTGCGAGTGCACTGGTGGAGTTGTGCACTCGACGGCGGTCGACTCGGTACTTGATGATATGGGCATGCACACTTTCTTGATATGTCCTATTCGGCCACACTTGTTGCATCTCGCTGAATGGAAGGGACACTCTGACCTGGTGTGCTTGTTCCCACACCCATAGCAGGTTACTTGTTGCTGTTCAAAGTCTGCTCCACTGCGATTGCTCGATCTTGGACTACTTGGAGCGTAATCGAATTTTCCGCTAACAAGTTTTGTTGTAGGTTTGTATTCCGTAGTCCACATACAAGCCTATCACGAAGCATCCAGTCAACCGTCTTGCCATCGAAATTGCAGTCGATGATAAGGTGATGAAGTTCTGCAATGTATTCTGCTACTATTTCATTCGGCTGCTGGTCTCTTTTGAAAAACCTGTAAAATGATGCGATCTCCGATGGTGTGGGTGTAAAATGCGTTGTTAGTTCTTCTAGTATTTCCGTATACTCGGCTACTTCGACTTTTAGTGGAGAAATGAGAGACTCTACCAAGTCAAAGCACACTGATCCACAAATTGTAAGGAATTTTACCTTTTGGATCTCCTTTTCAGCAATGCCATTTGCCAGCAAGAACATCTCGAAGCGTCTTCTGTAGGAGCTCCATGCGCAAGGGTTTGTAATATCGAATGGTTCGATGGATCCAATTGAAGCCATTGTTCGGGAACTGGAACAATTCCTACTTTGGGTCTGTTCTGTCGGAATTACAGACTTACCTCTTTGTCAATTGTCAACGTGTAATCACTCTGTGACGCGCCCCATAAATCCCATCCTCGTCGCCACTAAAATGTTCCAGTCAATCAAACCCAAGTCTAATTAAATACGATTTATGTCAACTTAAAAAAAAGACAAAAGTAAAAAGAATTAAATTATTGAGAAATAATGAAATACTAAAAAGGAACGTCTTGTTGACTCGTGGAATGGTGATTGCAGAAGAAAATGCTGTCGCCGAATGTGACACCCCGGCTGTCAGTTTGGTGTTCGTTTTTAATGGCTGCGTTCAGACATAACACGGAGTTTCAGTCAAAGGGGAGATGGACCTACTGACTTATACCCGATATTCGTAAATGGGTAGAACGTAATTACGGAGAAGTAGATTTTTACTTAAGTCAGCTCCTAACTGGACATGGCTGCTTTAAATCATATCTATGCAGGTTTGATCTGAAGGAATCTCCCTTCTGCTTAAACTGCGGAGCGGCCAGGGAAGATGCACAGCACATATTTTTCCAGTGCCCACAATTCAGAACAGAGCGCAGAGAACCAGAGGAGAAAATTGGAGAGATACCAACTCCTGAAAACTTCGGCGGTCAGAGAGAGCACTAATGAAAATCAAACCCAGACAGCATCTATTATATCTACGAATAATATACAGTCTCCTGTTGGATAGCGATTACTTTCCGTCCTAATTTTGTAACAAACGTTGGCTAAGAGTCAATGTGTCAAGGTCTACGACGATTTTCGCCTAAGCAAACTTCAAAATCTTTCCTGGTTTTTCTGGCTGAAACTATTATTCACACTCAAGGGGGCGTGACTACTATTAAAATGTCGGAACAGGTGTTAAGTTTTTCGGAAAATTTTATAGTTTTCACCAGCTAAGCACCCATTTCCCCAATGACCTCCAAAATCAACTCTATCCATGATAAGTGCCTTGTTAAATTATTGTTAAATGACCACTTAAAAGCCCCCATGCAACTCAATGCACCTAGCTATTTTCCAACCCAAAAAAAAGAACAGAAACCGAAATCATTAAAAATGCACCCACAACGTATCTAAACCCATATCTACCCAACCTACTAGTAGCCCAAGAATATGTATTAGAGCATAAACACAGCTACAATACAATACGAATGCGAGTAATAAAACAATCTTCAATTGATATGCGTATATCATAGATACGAGTGTACGAGAATGAGTATGTAGATACTCTCTGAGCCAGCGTTGAATAACCGTTTTAATGACCGTCGACTAATTAGCAAAATATGAGTACGATTCGGATAGAATGATTTCCAAACATTTATGGCTCTCTTTTCGGAGGCACTTTTCGGTTTCGGGTAAATGAAAGTTCCCAAACGGGATTTGCCCTACCAACTACGAGTATAACACATAACTCTTCTTATCACAGGTTAATTCTGAAAATTTAATAAATTATGTTTAAATGCAGACCCCAGAATGCGAGGCGCCTACCGTTGAGATTACAAGTGCCAGTTCGCTCATTTAAATTTCCATATACACGCATATTAGCGATCAAATCTTCGGAACGATGATGTTGTCGGGCCTTGGAACGGAGCAGCTGATTTGGCTTCGAAGTCAGTTGAGGTGTGATTTGTTTGCATGAAGGTTAGAAAGAATGTTTTGATGTTGACTTGGATGGCGGTATCTTTCTGATACACGTTCCATTTGGATGCATCGAGATTCTTGAAATTTCAATTGATGTCAGGCGCTGCACTTGACATTATGAACTAGGAGGGTTTGCCAATTTTTGGGGTTGGTTCAATATAATGATTTAGGATCTTGGACTGAGAAGTAGCCAAACTTCTGAAATTGATGAACCTATGGTGCCAAGAGACTGATTGAACACTTTTGTTTCTTTTCGGGCCAAAGACGACAAGCTGAAATCGGCTATCCTACTGCAAAAAATATAGAAGCATACACTGTCATGACTAGTCTGCCAAATTCTGGTTAAATCACCATATGTACAATAGATTCAGAGAACTTGGCTTAATGAGGCACCACCTGCATATTGGGTGCAAGTTCGGTCACGGCTGTTATTGAACCCCGAATCTTTCGAATGGAAAGTCAATACATTACCACTTAAACCACGGCCACCCGCCATTACCTACTTTAGATGGCGCGACAGTTCAGGATGTCATGGACCTCGCCAACAGCTCTCTCTCTCTCTCTCTCTCTTAGTTTGACACAGCAAGTTGATTAAGATTCAATTTTTCTTGAGGGTATTTCCGTAAATTTTCTCGCAGAAAGGTTGACTCTCTGTCCTTTACATAGCCCTTTTGGGCCCTGTTTTCTTGAGCGGGAATACCGAGCTTTGGCATAGGTAGAGAAGGCATTCATAGTCCCGGCAATCAGTGATCGACAAACCCCAGACCTTCGAAATCAAACAACATAGGATCTACGGACGCTCGACTCCTCAGAGGTGAACGAGTAGGTTCGATTAGTTAAGACGGAAGGGAGGCTCACGACGATCCAGGAACCAGGGTAGACAGGAGACTCTCATCTCCGATGGGTGAAAAAAGATGGTATTTTCAGACCAGACACCCTAAAATGATGAGACAGCTGGTGGAAGGCGATCCTTGGTACTTATATCCAACAAAAGCCAAGCGACATAAAGGCTTGAGGAATACCACATCCCACAATTGATTTGGATACAGCTAGCCAAGGAGTTAGCTGAGAGCAAGTTGATCGATGGGTGAAGAGACGACGACCCGTTTTTAAGTTACACCGAACGATCATGAAGGTGGCGCCAAATTAATCACGCTATCGGAAGATGGTACAATTTTGCAAATGGCGTCGTACGTCAATCATATTTGACATTTGTGAAGTAGACAGCTGCAGTATACAAACAGCGCTATACTCCGCAAGAGCGTGGAGTAATTGTGTCGATGTATTTGACCAATAACCGGTCGGTGGTGATAGCGCAGCGTGGATTTCGACGACGATTTTCTAATCGTGTCGCGAAAACTGGGCAAACATTCCGGCGCTTAGCTACTCGACTCGAACAGAGTGGAACACAGGAAACCATGCAGTTCGTGGCCGCCATCGGACTGGTCGTTCGGCCGAGAATATCGCGGCTCTGGCCGCCGATGTAGCTGAGAACGAAGAAACATCAACCAGACGATGGGCCACGCAATTAGGCATCACCAGACGGACCCTACAGCGAATTTTATTGAAAGATTTACACATGCATCAGTTAATGCCTCCTGACCGTCAGTCGCGTGTAAATTACTGTAAAGCCATCCTCAATCTCAACAACGAAGAGGACGATTTTGAGTCGAAATCATCATGAGCGACGAGGCTCATTACCACTTAAGCGGTTACGTCAATAAGCAAAATCTTCGTTTGTAGTGCACTGAAGATCCGCGTGTGAAGAAGAGCTATTACATCCACTCAAAGCCACTGTGTGGTGCGGCGTTCTCGTGGGAAAAGTGATTGAGCCGTATTTTTTTGAGGACGCCATCGGCAATACGTTCACTGTTATTGGGGAACGCTACAGGGAGATGATAAACGACTTCTTACTGCTGGAATTGGATGAGTAACCCCACACACAGCACGCACCACAATGGATTGGGATGGCCAGCAAGATCGCCAGATTTAACCATCTCAGTCTTCTTTCTTTGGGGTAGTTGAAGTCGCGGGTTTATGCCAACTAGCATTAGACAATCGCAGCCCTTAAAGAGAACAGCTATTAACGCGTGAAAAACTTACATTTACCTTTAATTAGGACGGCGATCCAGAGGATGGCTAGATGAAGATATATTCTCCTATTGGTTATTTTTGATTCATGGCAACGATCGGCAGTTGCGGGGAACAAATCTTAGCAAGGACACCATCTAAATCGTGGTGTTTCCTTATAGTTGCTCTTTTAGAATAGATTCGAAAACTTTCTGAGCCGGAAAACAGTTCATTATTTTATTTTCTGCTCCAAATTTCAACCTTTCTTTCGAAATTAATGGCCATTTTCATTTACTTTTAATAAAGTCCATCAAACCCTATTTTTCAGTTGGCTTCTAAATGCAAGAAACCAACGAATGACAAGTTTGATCTCGACGTACTCGTATTTTCCATTTTTCAACTTACAGCGGAGCGCAGGTAGACAAAATCCTTTAAGCCTTCACAGCTTTAGATTTGTTTGGCGAAGTGTTTTTCGGGTCTTAAGTGCTGGGCTTTCAATGGTGATCAAGCTTCTTATAAAGGCATAAGCGTCGATACTTAAGTCTCTGCCTATCACATCCCATCGTCACCTGCACGTGATGAAGACTGAGAGGCTAGTTCTTCTAAGTGAAGACAGGGTATTCAAGTTCTGAGACATATATGTATGTGATTGGAGCGGTGGGATAGAGGGAAAGTGTTCAATGTAATAAATGATACACTAAGCAAATACATAACATCACTTCTCCTTTAAATAATTGTTTTAAATAAAATCGTGTTTAATTAAATTCATTAAGTTATAGTTCTACGGAATTCAAATGTCTGGTTTTATTATAATATAAATTCATATCTAACTTAGTTAAATTTTTCATATGATAATCTAATTGGCGGACGTCGTGCTCTTTCTGTTCTTCTTGGCATGAGTTGTGTATGTTTATGGTTTTCAACTACAGGCTCTGGTGTATCAGTTTTTGTTTCCAAATTAATTTTTGAATTATCGTCTTGTTGTTTGTCGTATAATATAGGAAGATAAGAAAACATATTTGTTGGGGTTTCACAAGTTGTTGACTCAGGAGATTGAATAACTTGTTTTTCTAAGCACGGACGCATTTGATGTTGATGAGCGATTCGAATGTTGTTTTCATACTTTAAAAGATATCGATTCCCGCTTATAACTTGAAGAACCGTAGCTTTTCCCCATGTTTTTGAAATTCGCAACCACACCTTCTCTCCAACAGAGTAAATAAATTTTTTGCAAGATGATCTGTCCAAATTCTTTGTTTCAGGATTAGTATTTTGTCCAAATGTTGGTTGAATTTAACGCAAAATTGTTCGTGGCGTGGACTTAAAAACATACTCAGCTGGACACTTTCCCGTTGAAGGACATGGCGAATTTCTGTAAAGGAATAAAAAATCAGCAATGTTAGATTCTACTTCATGTTGTGAATACTGTTTTCCCTCAACAAATTTCTTTTTACAATTTTTTTTCACCACCTGTACCAATCTTTCCGCTAAGCCATTCGCTTCTGGATAATATGGAGGACTCTTGAGAGCTTCTATTCCTCTGCTTCTCAAGAACCGAATAAAACGATCCGACGTAAATGGTGGACCGTTATCAGAAACTAGTTGCTCTGGTAATCCAAATGTTGAGAACAACTGGTTTAGCTTTAAAATAACAGCATCAGCTGTGGTAGAGGTCATATAATTGACATCTATCCATTTGGATGTAGCATCGACGACTAATAAAAATGTTTTTCCAATGAAGAAAAAAAAATCGATATGTATTCGAACCCAAGCTTTTTTTAATTTTGGCCAACCTAAAAAAGACTTTTCGTGATTGTTGGCGTTCCGTTCTTTTTGGCAAGGGGTACATTCTGTGCATATTTCTGAGATGTCCTCATCAATTTTGGGCCACCAGCAGATTGATCTAGCTAAAAGTTTCATTTTGACAATTCCAGGGTGCTCTTGATGTAACAGCTGTAGAATCTCAGAACGTAGAGACGTTGGAACAAGGACTCAAATTCCATATATAATACATTCTTGTTCGACTGATAATGAATATCTTCGAATAAAGTATGGTTTTAAAATGTGATCTTGAATATAATCTGTCCAACCTTTCCTTACTAATTCTAACACCTTGCACAAAACCGGATCTCTCTTCGTATGGTACGCGATATCTTCATACGATAAGGGTACATGTTCATTCTGATTAAATGAATTAATTAGTTGCTCCGTCATTTCATTTGTCCGACTTTTTTTCAGTGGCAGTCGCGACATAGCATCTGGACCTGACATTTCCTGACCCTTCTTATACCTTATCTCATAGTCAAAACCCGACAATAACAAGGACCATCTCTGAAGGCGACTTGCTGCAGTGACTGTTATTCCTTTTCTGGCATCAAAGATTATTTTCAACGGCTGATGATCTGTGTAAAGGATAAACTTTTTTCCAACCAAATATTTATGAAATTTGCGTATCCCAAAAAACGATAGCAAGTGCTTCTTTTTCTACTTGAGAGTAGTTTTTCTCCGCTGAATTTAAAGTTGCAGACGCAAAAACAATAGGACATTCTTTGCCTTCTTTTATTTGACTAAGTACAGCCCCTACACCTTCCTTACTAGCATCACAAGATAGAATTAGCTGCTCAGAAGGATTGTAATGTTGCAAAAGTGTTTCTTCGCTCAGAACTTCTTTACTTTTTGCGAAAGCATCCTGACAAGAAGAATCCCAGACAAAAGCTGTTCCACAGCTCGTGAGCTTATACAGTGGCGCTAACAAGGACGACTGCATTGGAACGAATTTTCTATAATAATTTACAAGTCCTAAATACGACTTAAGTTGAGTGACATTTTCAGGAACTGGTGCATTCCTAATGGCTTCTATTTTACTTGGACTTGGCTTTATACCCGCCTTCGTAATTAAATGACCTAGGTATTCAACTTCCGTTTTGAAAAATTGGCATTTGTTAAAATTGATTTTGACATTATATTTCTCAAAGGCTGATAGGACACGGTTCAAATTACGAACACATTCTTCGAAAGTGCTTCCCTTAATAAAAACATCATCGATATAGCATAGCGAATCGGTCCCTCTTAAAATTTCATCCATTGTCTTTTGAAAAATACATGGTGCACTCTTCAGGCCATATGTTAACCTATTATATCGCATTAAGCCTAGATGGGTATTTACTGTAAAAAGTTCTTGTGATTCTGGTGCTATCTTCAACTGCTGAAACGCTCCAGTAAGATCAAGAACGCAGAATACTGCGCCTTTCTCTAAAGATGCTAACATATCATCCACATTTGGAATTGGGTAATGCTCCATATCAGTGACTTTGTTCAAAGAAACCTTAAAATCTGCACACAGACGTATGTCCCCGTTCTTTTTGACTACAACAACAAGTGGACTAGCCCATTTGCTGAACTTTACTGGGGTGAGTATACCATTTGCCTGAAGACGACGAAGCTCACATTCTACTTTGTTCCGAAGGGAATAAGGAACTGGGTATGCTTTACAAAAAAATTGGCAATGCATTTTCCTTCAGTGCTACTGATGCTGTGTAACCTTTAATTATAGTAGACTCTTTTGAAAATACTGACGAATACGTACTTCGTTTTATCAACTAAGACCGATGACTGTTCTATAAGATTTACTTGTGTTGATGGCTGACTAAAATAATCTCTCCAACTGGGAAAAAAGACGTCTAACCATTTCCTTCCGATTAAAGTTACAAATGACCGTTGACTTTCTACTACCACCAGATCCAAAACTTTTGACCTTTTTCCCCACACGACTCTAACGGTTTTCTTTCCAAGAATTTTTAGATTCTCTCCTGTCACAGAACTCAATTTTCCTATAAATTTCTTTAAATCACTTTTATCAAAATTTGTCTCAAATATGTGACTGGACATGACTGTAGCACAAGCTCCTGTGTCGATTTCCACCTCAAAAGAACGACCATCTATCATAATCCTCAACAACAAGGGACTTGTTTTGCTGACCCTTAAGCTCCCCCCACTAGGTGCAATTGTTGTATCAGAAATAATTGGAACTTGCTTACCAGGTTGACTGTCAATAGTATTAATGTAGTCAAGTGTGTCTTCTGTACACTCCTTAGACGATTCTGTAACATCTTCGACTTTCTTCACATTTCTTGAAGTTTTCCCTTTATATGACTCTTTTTTGCAGACTTTTGAAGTATGTGCCTTTTTATTGCACGTGTAACATGTCCACTCTTGTGCAGGGCAAGTCTTCGGGTTGTGTTGACGACCACATCTATAATATGATGAAGACTCTGATTTTCTATTGTGAAAGTTAGAATTGAAGCGAGGTTTTTCAAAATTTTTATTAAAACGATACTTAGCTTTCTTCTCAAATGATTTGACTGCAGAAACGGTGTCATCACTGTGCATTGCCTTCATTCCTGTCAAGGCAACTTCCATGCTTATAGCCTTTGTACATGCTGTTTCAAATGTAATGTCCTCTTCCGAAAGCAATCGCTTTTGTATATTTTCATTATATAATCCGCAAATAAGTCGATCACGTAAAGCCTCTGATAAAAAATGTCCAAACTCACATGGTCTGGCTAACTGTTTCAACTGATTCACATATTCACTAATGGTTTCTGTTGCTTTCTGATCTCTTTTATTAAATTTAAATCTTTCTAAAATCACTGTACGTTTCGGGTTGAAATAATTTTGCAACAATATTTTACATGCTTGGAAAGTTTTTTCCATAGGTGAACTAGGCATGCATAAATTTTTCAAAACACTCCAATTAATGGTACAAGCAACAGCAATTTTTTTTCATCTTGAATTACATTGACTACGAATAGTTGTTCTAATCGCTCGCAATAGGTATTGAAATCGTTCTTTGATTGATCGAACGGTTCAATATTTCCTATCAGTGCCATGATGTGTGTATCCACCGTAAATTGACTACGACTATTCTCAATATAATGACGGATTACGACTGTGGTAAAATTTGATAACAATCAATTTACACTTTAAAAAGATTTAAGACAAAATTCGATTAAATTCGTTCAATTTTTTTTTGAGTTCTTTCCGCTCGTCGCCAATGATGTGTGTTTGTCTAAGGAACACTGAGAAACTTAACGGAGTTAAACACAACCTTTCGTGGATATGATTTATTACAGAATGCTCGAGTATTGTATAAGTAAATACATTCTAAGTATGGATTCATGATAGCAGTGCATAGTTTATGCAAATAACATATAGTGTACATGAGATGTAACAATGTAATAAATGATACACTAAGCAAATACATAACACTTGTGTAACTTGTTTTGATTGCATTTCTGGTGTCCGAAAGTTTTGCAGTTCAAAAGATTACTCGGACCTAAGAACTTTCTTCAGTTTGTTGGGCTCCAGACTACTGTCGGACATATGTTATCAAAAACCTTCACATTAGGGTTATTTAAAACCAATCGAGAGAAACTCTTCGCAATTTTCTTCAAAGATCAATCTTATCCTGCACCTGACTGATATGGAATGAAGAACAAATTTCCATAATCATCATCCGAATGCTTTTCAGAGAAAACACTAATGGAAAGGGAAATTTGAAATGTCATTCCCTCGACACTAAACCGAAATTCTGAGCAACTTGCCCTTTCACGAAGATTTTAGAAGTTTGTAGCTTGCATCTCGTTAACTCTGTCTACAGCAATAAATTTACCTTCCACAGAAAGTAAACATTTACATCTCATCGTCAAAGGTTTATCTATTCACATATTTATTACAATGCAAATTATAATGTAACTTAATTAAACAATGATTATGTTTTTCCAACACCAGCAACCAGGGCCTTCAGCTAACGTCAATGATTTATCTGGAAACCTACAGTCGGTCAAAAAAGAACTCGAAGAATTACTGTTTCTAAGTTTAGTTCCAGAAAGTATCATTTTTTTGTTAATACATTTTGAAAGCTTTGTGTTTGTAGAGTTTTACTGATTAATAAAGTTCGGCCTATGGGAATTATGAATGGAACAGAACATCGTTCATGTGACCACCACGGCTTCTATTGCAAGCGACCAACCGTAGGTCAAAATTATCGATGACTTTTTGAAGAATAAGTGGGTCAATGGCCGCAATTTCAGTTTGGATGTTATATTTGAGAACTAGCGACAGCTGTGTTATTGGCATAGACCTTACTCTTCAAATAACCCCACAGCAAATAACGCCTGTTGAAACCAGAGATCGTCCTGACCCAATTCATTCAATTTTGGGAAAAATCTTTTAAAATTCGCCGTAAGGTGCTATAATTGAGGCCCAATTGCTGACTTTGGAAACGTATTGAGGTGCCTGGCTTGTTTTGAATACTTCGCTCATAGTGGTGATGTTTTGGCGTGTACGTGCTGCTCGAGCATGCTAATATGTAGTTTGACCCGATACCGAACCAGTTTCTTCAAAACGCTTCACACGAATTCCGGACTCACTAAGGCGATTATGTTGGCCCTTTTTCGTAATAAGATTGAATGACATGTTGCATGATTTATGACATCTGTCAAAAAGATCAACCACATTGAATTCAGTAAATGACAGTAATTAACAGCCAATATCCACACCATCTCTTGGCTCATCCTTTACCAAGAAAATATATTGAATCCACCGATTTTTTCCTCACAAAAGAAGTCGGATACTTCACTTTTAAAAGAATGAAAATGCATTTTTTTGTGTTTGAATATTCCTTTATTTTGCTTAATTGTTTTAATGTTTTTGGTATCGATTGCAGCAATTTTTCATAAAGCAAGACCGGAATATTGTAGCTTTAACGCCGTTTCTAAATATTTTTTACTACTTACAATTTCATTTCATTTATTTATTCATTGAAAGCTTACACATTAAGATAACAATAATCTTATGAACTAGTGCAAGGCTTAAATATAATTTATTTAGAAAAGCGGAAAAAGCTACATAACATGTTAGCGTTAAATTCAATAATTCTATAATTAGAGTTTTTCTCTTTCTGTTTCTTAAATACGATAAGATAAATAAAAAAAAAACAAGGAACTCGTAATATGAAATATACAATATACAATATACAATATATCTCTTTTCTCAAGCAAAAACTACCATTTAAAGGGTCCGCCATCTAACGTTATTTTTTTCAACTAGTGCTTATTTCGTGAATGGTAACACTTTGCTCATGTCTGATTTGACAAATAAGAAGAGAAGCACCGTCAACTCCGTATGTTCGTTGTCTTGTGAAAAAAGTGAAAGAAACTGGCATCCTCATCGATAAACCAAAGCGTGAAAAGTCGAAAATAGTGCGTACACCCGAGAATATTGCTGCCGTGGCAGAATGTGTGCGTGAAGCGTCATCAACATCAATTCACCGTCGTTCTCAACAATTAAACATTTCGGAGACATCATTGAGACGAATTTTGCATAAAGACCTCGGTATGACGCCATACAAAGTCCAATTGGTTCAGGAGTTGAAGCCAACTGACCATCCAATGCGTTTTCGCTTCGCTAAGTGGGCCTGGGATCGACTTAGAGAAGAATGCCGATTTTGCCAAAAAAAATCATCTTTTCAGATGAAGCTCATTTTGATCCTGGCGGGTATGTAAACAAGCAAAATTGTCGCATTTGGGGCACAGAAAACCCGCACGCATACATTGAAAAGCCAATACACCCAAAACGAGTCACTGTTTGGTACGGATTTTGGTCCAGAGGCATAATTGGGCCATTTTTCTTCGAAAATGAGCAAGGAGTGGCCGTTACAGTCAATGGCGATCTTTATCGGGCCATGTTGAACGAATTTTTGTTCACAAGAATTGAAGAGGAGGATATTGGCAACATTTGGTTTCAACAGGACGGCGCAAGGTGCCACACAGCCGAAGCTACACTCGATGTTTTGCGCCCTGTTTTTGAAGATCGCATTATCAGCCGCAGAGCTGATGTCGTTTGGCCACCTCGGAGTTGCGATTTGACACCGTTGGACTATTATTTGTGGGGTGCCGTAAAAGATAAGTGTTACGCCGACAAGCCAGAGACAATTGGCGCTTTATAGGACAATATTCGTGAAGCCATTGGTGAAATACAGCTGCACACAATCGATAATGTGCTTAAAAATTGGACCGATCGTATACCGCCGATACTGTGCAATGGTACCTGACTTTCTTAAATGCTGTGGAAGGGAGTTCCAAATGCGGGTAACGTTAATGAAGAACTGGCGCTCCGAAGTAAGATAATGATACCGCGGATAGACAAGCTGTTGGGATCTATTAAATGAACCAAAACGTAATCTATTAAATAACTAGCTGGGTTGATGTGTCTGAATTACATTAAATAACAATAAGAGTGATCTGAAACATAAAAGGTGGTCGAATGAGATGTTATAGATTTGTAGGGAGAAGTTGGAGATATGATCGAGGAGCCTCGAACCATACGAGGGGCGTTCAATATATTCTCGGTATCGATATGAAGAAAAATGCGAATTCAATTTAAATTGTTTTTATTTTTCAATATAATCTCCCCTAACATTAATGCATTTGTTACATCTTGAGATAAGCTTTTTTAAACCCTCAAAAAAATAAATTTCCTCTTTCTCTACAAAATACCCATTTATTGCCGACTTGAGTTCTTCATCATCCGAAAATCTTTTTCCACGAAGACATTTTTTCAAATCCGGAAACAGGAAATAATCACTAGGGGCAAGGTCTGGACTATAGGGTGGGTGTTGGATTTCTTCGAAACCACAATCTCGCGCAGCAGCCTTGGAAACTCGCGCCGTGTGAACAGGAGCGTTGTCATGAAGAAGCAACACACCCGCTGCGAGTTTACCCCGTCTTTCCTTTTTAATTTCCTCCCGCAAATTATGCAAAGTGGAAGCGTAGGATGTGGCGTTGATGGTTTCACCTTTTTTTTTTGTACTCAATGAGCAAGATTCCCTTTGAGTCCCAACAAACTATGGGCATGAGCTTCCCGGCAGACGGAGTGACTTTGAACTTCTTCGGGGGGTCTGTTTCTTTTTTATGCCACTGCATGGACTCTTGTTTGCTTTCAGGGTCATAGTGGTGGACCCATATTTCGTCCCCAGTAACAATTCGATCCATAACACCGTCCGCGTTCTCACTACACATCTCCAAAAGCTCTCTACAGCATGCGATTCTCACTTTTTTCTGAGGCGCTGTGAGCATTCGTGGCACCCACCTTGCACTGACCTTTGAAAGGTTAAGATGGTCATGAAGAATGGTGTGAATGGTACCAATTGAAAGCTTGGTGATCTCTGCCATCATTTTCACCTTTATTCGGGCATCCTCAAGAACAAGTTTTTCGACTTCTTTGATGCTTTCTCCCGTACAAGCAGTAGCCGGGGCGCCGGAGCGGGGGTCGTCTTCAATGCTCTCTCTGCCTTTCTTGAACTCACTTGACCACTTTTGCACAGTCGATAATGAAGGTGCGGAACCCTGGTAAACAGCCACCATCTCTTCATGAATAGTTTTTTGACTTTTTCCTTGCTTAGTGAGAAATTTAATTACAGCGCGATGCTCAATTTTCACCACCATCGTCTCAGTTGCCATTATGATTCTGTTTAACTAGAGATAAAACGCGAATTAATAATCACATTTATATGAAATTTTACATGACTGCACTAAAATAATAGTATTACTTGATAAATAAGTCAATTTATATATACAACCACAGCTTCACCCCGATACCGAGAATATGTTGAACGCCCCTCGTAGTTAATCGTATGTTTCAATTTTGGACCATAATTTATAGAAGAGTTACTCAGGGTTACGTGACAAAAAAAAATCGAAGAAAAGTTAAGATTTGCGGTCACAGCACTTGAAAGATCGTCACAGGTTTTTAGTGCCAATAATTTTAAAAGTACACGACTTAGATATTTTATTATAATTTTGTTATAACCAACACCACTTGACCTATCACCCGTTTCCGGCTTGACATTGATTTTTGGGACAACCTGTAGATGAGCTCTAAATGGAGGATATCACAATATCACAATGAGATCTGAGATTCCGTATACCACCTCTTACAACAATCCAATCTAATCTAATCTGGTGTGACTGGTTATGACAGTGCCCTTGATTGTCAACCGATCATCCTCGTGTGATGGGAAAAGAGCCCGATGGTGCATCGCAAATTGGTCATCGGGGCATATTTGACTTTTCACTTACATTTTTGTGTCCTCGGTCGATTGTTTACGGCGCGGCATCACGTTCGGTGACAATTTTCCCATTTTTGTGTTGGGAAACCAACAAGTGCTAATGAACGTGCAGATTTTTTTTTTCACAACACTGCACGTATCGTTTCAAGATCTACCTCTTTATGAGGGTAATTTCTAGCTTCTGCTGTTAGCTTGGGAGCACTTAGACTTAGATTCTGAACTTGCCTGACAATCCATCGTTGATCTTCTTCACTGATCTTCCTTGGCCTTCTTTATTTTGGTAAATTGCTTCATAGTTTCTCGAACTGATTTACCCTCAAATGCTCGATCACAATTTTTACGGATATCTAACCACGTGAGCGCGACATTTCGTCTTCATTGTTCGACTGGTATTGACATTGCAACTATCCCATTAGTGAATTGCAAGTAATTCAGTGTGGCCGTGTGTCCGACTTCTTTTTTGAGATGGAATTTGCTGGATTTTTATAAAACAGAATGTTATGTCACAAATTAAAAGCACAAATACAAATTGGTGCTAATGTATCTTTGGGTTAAAACATAGAAAAACCAACTGTCCGACTTGCTTTTTGACCAACTGTACATCTTACTTGCCCTCGTTAAGCTCCATAGCTATTTGATACAGTATTGATGTGTTAATCAATAAATCGAGCCATGTACTTCCTTACAAAGACCACTCGTATCAATATCGTCTAGGACCGATAGGAACCGTTTTAATTATTCCGAAAATGAATTTATGTAAATATTCAAAAATTGTAAAGAAAGTTCCAATACGGCGAACTTCTGTTAACTGCCCTCCTAATCATGTGTGTCAAACGGAAAGTGGGACACAACCCAGAGTCGTTAAGGTACAACTAGACCCACAAAGCCCAGGCTCAAACAAGAGAGAGACATTGTCGTCGAATGGGTTATAATTATTAATGCTTGGAGACGCTACGACCGCAACTTAGGGTTTCCAAATGAACCCCCGTGGAGGTGACAAATCGATACCTATCATCGATGCGTTTCCCCCTTTACGAACAATCATGTGAAGCTGTCGGATGTTGGATGTTGAATTGGTTGAGTTAATTCGGCAGCCGTTAACAATTCTCGCTGGTTATTTGTTTTGTTAGATGTTATCGTAATGGGAACTGCTGTGTTTTGCCACCATCTAAGATGCAATTTACATATTTGAGTGTCATTGCAGCGATTAATTTAGTTCGTCTCCCACGCTGAAATATAGGGTGAGCGGATAAGAACGATAGGAAAAAAAAATTAAATAATAGAACGACGGTGTGAGATGTAAAATTGATTCTGGCTTTGTTTTGAAGTTACATTCATGCCATTATGTGTGGAATAGCACGTCAATTAAATGGACTCCTCGGCTTCGTTGGCAGAGCTTCAAGCGGTCGGTCCAATTTTTGATGACTCGGTCCAATATGTGCGGCGTTATTTCGGCAATAGTGTGTCGAATGTTGGCCTCGTTCTCGTCCAAAGTGGTTAGGTTGTTAGCGTAGACTAAGGACTTGACGTAGCCCTAGAGGAAATAATCGCATGATCACGGCGGCCAGTGGATAAACGCTCGACGTGAGATAAGCAAGTTGCCAATTTCTCCTTCACATTGCTTTGAGTGGTTTAGCTCGTTTTTATAGCGACGCACTGTATGGCCAAATCCAAGACACCTGAAGCGCTTAATAGGGCTCAATCGTTCGTGGATACGACAGATTTGATTCTGACTGATTTTAGTATTACACTATCGCTATTCGCAGGCAGGCTTATCGTTGCAATTTGAGTGGTGCGTCTGTAAGCATTTCTTAGGCTAATTATCGCTAAATCGCACATTTCGTTGAGCTGGTATTGCTCTTTTAACGACTCACAGATACTGAATTTGACTAGACTGAAGAGTTTGTGTAACATATATAGAGGTCACTTGATTGAAGAAGCACGCAATGCAGTGCGTGAAGTCCATTAAACAGCTGTGGCATTAATGAGAATTTTTTTCAAGACCGTGCGACCAGTGCAGGGAAATTCAGGGGGGTGGAAAGAATCCAAATTCGACAACGGCACCGGCAACAAACGAATGCTTTGTACATTCCATATTGAGCACCTTAACAGACAACATGCGTCGAACAACTCGCGGAGACCTTGACTACTACAAAGCAGATATTACCGCGAATAAAAAAGGTTGATGGGATGAAACGGAATTGAAACGGCGCGTAGTTCTTAGTAATCATTACGCCGCTTTCACATTTCAACATCTATAACCGACTCGGATATCCCATTATTAATCAACCTTCAACCAGACACTTCTCTAGTATTCCAGATGTCCGAAATAAGTCCACCGAAGTTCGAAGTTGAATAACCGCAATTGCAAGAGACTGCTAAAATGTTTGTTGGTCGTGTTTTCCTCAAGCTCTCTCAAAATAATGGCCCCACATACACGAACCTTCAAACTTCAATGGGAATATTGTCAAGATGTCATCAGAGAAGCTACTTCCAATGTGACTGAAGCGCTTCCACAAAGAAATATTTGGTTTGACGACGAATATACACAGGCACATGCAGCTAAACAAGAAGCAAATCTGCACTGCATTGAAGGACAAGAACTGCTCGTTACTTCTACGAGCAGAAAAGAAGGGACGAGCACAGGCTTCTTCGAAAGTAAGTGAAACAGCACAAGAGGCCGATCGAGTAAATGGGGAGATCTTACCGGACAAATGGCGTGCGAAAATTTTTACAGATCCGGGCAACATTTCCAGCGCCCAATTAGCGAATTCACGGCGTCGTCTATGGTAGTCCGGCTTCAATTCTTGAGTCTGCACAATCTTATATTGATCCAGGACCAAATCGAACTGCAAAATAAGCCGGGTTGACCCTCTGGTTATGTCCAAATCAGTTAATTGGCGCCGAATCGACATTTCTCGGTCTTCTTCGATACTGGCCGCTGTGGCGGCTATGTTTTCTTCGTTTCGCACCAATCTCTGTCTGGTTGGTGCAGTGGAGGTCTTATTTGACTGTTCATATCCATTGTCATTCCACACATGAATGGAAGGACTAAGGAATGGAATGGAAGAAGGAAAAGGACTAAGCATTCATGTCGGAAAACTCCAAACTGCTATCGGCCTTCTGCCTTCTGCCAGTATAAAGGAGCTTTCAGCAAGACTATGTAACACATTGTAGTTCTTGTCACCGAGGAGGGTACTCTGGATTTGATCGCCTATGATAAGACAAATTATATTGTAGCGACCAATAATAACGAACAAAAGAGGTCGATTCCAGCTAAAGGCAAGCGCACCCACCGGCCCTGCAATTCCAATGGCAGTCTCGGGACTTTCTGTGGTTACGCGAATGCCTCAATTTTGGCGCGAGAGACCATCTCTCTGGTTCGCTCAGCTGGAATCATCGGACTCTGGATACAAAGGTGTGGTTCGAGTCTTCTCGATGCCAAGATACTGCATTGTCTGTTGAAAAACCGTCGATTCAAAATTGCGGCCTTGCTGCAACCAGTTCTGCTTTTTTGTCGGGTAGCGCAAATGCCTCCGGCCACTTGATGAAATAGTCCATCAGGACAAGGATGTACCGGTTGTTATTTGTTGTTCGAGGTAAAGGTCCAAGAATATCGATGGCCACCCTTTCAAACGGTTCGCCACTAAGAGAAACCTTCAGTTGTCCACGAGTCTTTTGCTTTGGTCCTTTTCTCGTGATGCATGACTCGCACTTTGCGTACCATTCGAAGACACCACGCATTTGCCCGATTCAATAAAATCTGCTTCTTACTTTACGAAGAGTTTTACTTCGAGCACCAGTCGGCCCCAGTTGTTTAGTAGTTGCATCTTCAGCTTGCTCCCATCGCTTTATCAGCACTTCGTCCTCTAACGCCAAACTTTCAAACTGACTCCAATAGCTTTTCACCTCACGTCCTTCGCCTAATACACTTTCCCTTGAAGGTTTTGCTTGCATTCTGACCCATGACGAGTGATAAGAACAAGTCCTCATCTTGCCTTGCTTTTAAGTCGTCGCCAAGAATTTCTACGGCAGAGATGTGTTTTACCAATCCTATGTATGTCGTTGCTTTGGCCTCCCTCAATTCGGCTGCTTTACAGTGCTGACAGTCAGCGCAATGTCGTCGGGATAATGCGTCTGCATTGCCGTGGCGAGAACCAGGCCGATGTTGAATGTCCATGTCGTATTGTTAGAGACGTTCCAACCATCTAGCGATCTGTCCCTCTGGTTGCTTGAAATTTAGGAGCCATCGGAGCGCCGCATGGTCGGTTCTTATTGTGAATCTTCGGCCGAAAAGATAATGATGAAAGTGTTTAACGTTTGACACTATAGCCAGCAACTCCTTCCGGGTGATACAGTAGTTCATTTCTACTTTATTCAAGTTAGAGCTGTAATATTCCACTAGCGCTCAGATGTGACTGGAGCATTACACAGGCCAAACGATATGACTTTAAATTGCCACAAACTTGCCCCCATAGACAAAGCTGTCTTCTCTTTATCGCCGTCCTCCATCACCACCTGCCAACAACCACTGTGTAAGTCTATAGTGGAAAACAACCGTGCGCCAGAGAAATGTCCGAGAATGTCGTCCATCCTAGGCAGCGGATAGGAATCCTTTTTTGTGACATCGTTTATTCGGCGGTAGTCAACACAAAACCTTTCAGTGTCGTCCTTTTTCCGCACTAAAACTATCGATGTGCACCAAGGACTAGATGACTTCTCCATAACACCTCTTTCCTCCATGTCCTGATTTAATTCGTCCACTATTTTTCTCTTTGCCAATGGTACTCTTCGGGCCGGCAGCTTGATTGGCCATGATGATCCAGTATCAATTCGATGGGTCGTTAACGAAGTACGAAGTGCGTTGGAAAAGATGTCGTTGTATTTGGCAAGTAGTGAAGAAAATTGCTGGCGTTGACTCTCACTCAACCCTGGTGACTGAAGTGCAAGATACTGCATATCAGTTACCTGTGCATTTGCGGAAATATTTGGCACATCGACGACTCCTCCATAGCCCCTCCGATGATTGTATTTCTGCGAATAGTAATAGGGTTAGAGCTATCATTGAGAACACGTACCTTAACGACGTCTTTGGAATGATTCACCGGAGTTCGTGATAAGTGCACCGAAGACGGTAACTCAGATTCTTCGCAGGATTCGATCATCAAATCTCCACTTACGTTACTTGCTGACAATGCTCCCTTCAACAGTGACTCTGAGTTGGCGGGTAGAGTCTGCTGGGCCGTTGTGTAAAGAAGAATTCAGTGACTGCCCCCAGGAACTCGAAGTGATAATGACTGACCCTCAATTGCCATCGTTAGTGTGGCAAAGTTCAGCGTACAGCGATGACTTCGCAAAAAGTCAACTCCTAGGATACACGCAACATCTACGCCAAGCACGAGAAATTCGTGTTGGAAGGATGATCCATGGAGTTCCACTGTTGCTCTGCTTCGACGATTTTAATGCATTCTTTTCGATGAGTGAAATGTTAAGATGTGACACCTCCGCACCAGTATCGATGATGATTTCACAGTTACGTCCATTTACCAATCCATTTACCACTAAACTAGTGATACCCAGTGCAAAAGGACAGATGGTATGAGGCTTTCGTCTCTCGGCAGCAGTCTGAACAGCTGGTTGCATCGTATTACTTTGTTGGGGTTCGCTACCATCTTTCACCAACTGCTGCCCCCTTAAGTTGGTGGATATTAGTTTCCCGACGTCGATGGCATCGAGAATTCTTCCCTCAATGCCGAAGGTCCGTTGGATTTTTCTATTTTTGCATGCCTGTTCCCTCGACTCGTCCGTTTTTTTCATTCGGCATGGTTGTCTGGAAAACTGAACGTTTTTCTAATCGCAGCGAGATGTCTTGAGCAAAACTAAGTGCTTCGGACAGACACGATGGACGATTTACCGCTACCAAATTTTGAACCAGACTGTCGCGAATTGCTTCAATGAATTGGCTTAGGACAATTTTATGTAATACATCCGGAGGGCAGCCATTTAAGACAAGGGAGGCAAGTCTTTGGATTTCCAGTGCAAATTCGGCCAGCGATTCCCTAGTTCGCTGTACTCTGTTTCGCAGATGTGTAAAACTTGCATGTGTGTCCAAAGAAAAACGTTGACGGAACCAAGTAACAAGTAGTAAATAATTTGGTGGCTCACCAGGATGGCAATACTCCCAATACAGCCAAAGCATCTCCCCTCAAATTCACTGCTAGCATTTCGCCTTTCTTTTCCTCTGTCCAGCCTTGGTGTTTTGCGACTATTTCGCTCACATGCTAACCAGAGTAAGGGATTTGCCATTATTAACACATGATTCAGGAATGTTTAACGTACGCACGTTCTGCTTTGGCACCTGCCAATTGGATGCTAATTGATTAGGACTTCCAAAAGAATTTGTTTCAGGTGTGCCTGTTTCAGCTTGATGCAAATCATTGGCGTTCGTAATAATCCGAGTTGATGCGGCGTTACGTGGAGAGGGCTGTCGTTGCCGTTGCGGTAAGCTTGTGTGTTCCAATTGCCAATCGTGGATTCTATTTCTCCCAGTCGCTTTTCCTTACATGTGCTGTAGCTGTTGAGCGTTGCTTGTGCAACATATGGAGCATCGGTATGGTACGACAGGGTTATGACTCTGGATGGTCGTAAGCGTATCTTGTCTTGCCAAAGTGTCGCCTTGCTTGGGTGTTTACCTGTGTGCCACACTGTTTCCACAGAGGCAATGCAGGTGTTGCTAGGAGTGCCACCTCTGGATCTGGAAGTGATACGTCATGGTATTGCTTTCAAGATCAGAAAAGGTCTCCCTCTAAATGGGCGAGATTGGGTTTCCCCGGAAGAAGTGGATGGCCTATCCCTGAAGCAGCGTAAAACCTTGCTACATGCATGTGTTCTATCTAGATGGGATGCTAGCGAAAATGGCAGGGTTACTTACGGTTTCCTAAGGGAGTATTTCCTGAAAGGAATTTTACCCTCAGCCTGGGCTTTTTGTTGACCGGGCATGGCTCTCTTAATGCATTCTTGCATAAGACTTACAGGCTATGGGCATCATCTTTAATGGTGAGGCCTACGATGTCAGTGGAACTATCACTGATACCGTACGGTTCGAAAGAACCCGTAGTTTTGCAAAAGAGGCATTTACGAGTAATGGAAGACGCAGTGACAGCTAGCGGGTGGAACATAGAAATTTTTAAAATTGTTGAAAGGCCGCCAGTCCTGGGCAGTGAGGTGTCCAACTGGAAGTGACAGCAAGGTTATGAAGCTCGACCGTAAGCTATATTCTGGTACCACGGGAGTATCGTGGTGGCTGTAGGTTTGTACTAAAAATCGCGGGGAGAGTAGACCGAATGGAGCTTGGACATCCCATGGCTTATCATATGTTGTAGTGTGCTATGACCTGTGCTCAACCATGGAATTGCTATGGAACCATCTCGATGTGGAGTTGCATTGGAGTTTGCCATGACCCACAGAATGGCGAAGGTATTAGATAGGCCTCGACCCTTCACCAAAGGGGAAGTTCGTGCCTTATACACGACTTCGAATCTGGTACTAATGATAGTACTTGTACTACCCGAGGGGCGCTTATCAACGCATATAGCTGTTGAGCTTTTCCTCCAATTTGGTGTGCTGGGCTCTAACAGTTTAGCTTAGTTCGTGCTTGATAGCAGCGAATTCGAAGAAAAGTGGGTCAAACATTTCTTTTAATGAAGGGTTAGGTTATGAACGTTGCAAAAGGAGGGCCAAAAAAGCGGTAGCTACAGCTACGGCAAGTAGAAGTATTGTATCGGAAATTAGAATTCGAATTAAAAGTCACAATTTTATAAGTTTTTTTAAGATGACTCACGCCGAGGACTTTAAAATTCGATCGAATGTATGAGATTCTCAATAAAACCAGACTTTCTTCAAAACACGATTTGATTTAATGCTAGCACATTTCCGGTTCCTGATTCGTGATTGTCCCTAATCACCTCTCAAGTTGTCACCAAGTAAAAATTAATTAAAAATGTGTAACAAGCTAGAGCACCTCATGTTTTCTTTAAATAATATATTTGTTCCCATTTGTCCTCACACTTAAGTGTGTTGGCAGATCTAATACCTCAGGAAATTATTAACACGCTGCCCCAAGATATAAATGAATTCTGGTAAAGATAAATATATTATCATTTAGAATATTTGTCAATCCACAAATTATTTAAATTTAATCGAGACAGTAGCATCCAAATTCTGCCTCTGCAGAGTTCTAACAAAACCTCAACAGAGATACTTTCGTCGAAGACCATTAGTCCGCCACCGATATGAAATTTCTCATGGAAGCACCCATTGCCGCACTGTACTGTAACGCATCCGATGAAACTCCAAAATTAATGCAAATCTATTCCATTATGTAAAAAAAAATCTATTTTTCGGATTTTGAAAAAAATTTCATCGAAAAGATTTGAACATCTTCATCTGTTGACTTTGTGGCATCATTGACTTTGAGCGTCTACCGGTCGGGATGTTTTGCGGCCAATTGGACGATGGGTATTTGAACTTTTCCATCAATTGTTCGACTCATTAACGAAGCAAATACGAATACGTTTTCACCCCGAGTAACCAATTAAATATTTATTTATTTTTGTTGTTTCATTAGATACATTTTTAATTGATTTGCATACTTAGTGCGAGTATATCCGCTCGCAAATTGTCGGTGGGCTACGAGTAAGTGAAATTATAGCCTTGCGTCATTGAAAATATTTGCTCGGAACAGTCGGAGAGAGTAGGTCAATGTGGTGAAAAATTTACGAGGTTCACCCGGAAATGAACCTGAGTTGGAAGCAGCTCGCATTTGTGATTTTTTTTTTTTGATACAAACCTTAACTTTTGATAGTAGGTTAACGAAATGTACAAGCGGACATGCAACAATTTGTGTAAGATATGGAAACACCTTCGGTATTTATGGATTCATTCACAGCTCCCCACGTCTTTATAAGGCAAACCATCGTGAGTTCAGGCGAGAGACAGAATCCCAAAGCACCAAGCTACAAAAGCTAAAATGAATAGTAAACAGCTTCCCTTCACGCTAAATGCAGCCTCAATCAATTAGCTGAGATCACACTACACTGTCTCTCCTGAGTCATGACTCACTCAAAAATCACCCCTTTTCAAGGAGAACGCAATGGCTTCGCTTCTTGATATCGAGGGAGGTTACCAATTCCTCGATTAGCGTTACTCTCCAAAAACAGCATCTAGTCCATTTACGCTGGTCTGCAGACCTCAACGTATGTCAATCCTTCAATCCAACTACATACAGTAGCGTGTTTCCAGTCCAAGTGTCATATTTATCAACGTGCTGCTTAATTCAGCTTAAATCCAAAACCTTCAGCGTATATTGCAAGACACCTAAGAAGATACCAGTTTCTTATCTCAAATACTTAGCTCATGATCACAATCGGTTGGGTACCCGGACACTCGGAATCGAGCGCCTTAAGATGAATAATATGCAGCCTGTTAACATCAAGACACCAATTGATCTGCGCCAAGCAAATGTCACACAATCAAATGCTCTCTAAAGTCGTTTCAGTGATAAAGTGCCTACAGTAACAGCAGAGAGGTGTTTAGCAAGTCCAATAGTACTACCCCTAAGCTTAAGACAATACAAAAGCTAGAGGAAGCTGTTAAGAACCTGAATGGTACCCTCACCAAGTGTTTTGAACTGGCTTGTCTAGCTAGAAAGCAATCCTGCAGATGGCCCGTTCCTTGGTGGTTCTCCGTTCTAAACATATAACTTAAGACTAAGTTCAGAGTCCAAAAAGAATATAAGAAGCTAATTCGGATTTCGACTTTTAGGAAAAGATCGAAACTGTTGGCGAAACCGGTAGACTGGTCAAAGTTCTCAAAAGGAGAAAAACAACCAGACTCTCGGTCTCATGCTTGAAGCTCACTTTCCAGGTAACCTAATCAGAACCAGCTCACAACCGGCTCCTATTACCGAAGCTATTAGTGAGCTGAATAACACAACACGCCTTAGCTGGTATATCTCATCGGCTGTTGCTTCCTTTAATGGCTTCAAGTCGTCTGGCGCCGATAGCGTGTATCCAGTTATGTTACTAGTCTGGCACTGGCATACATACCGAAACCCTGTCGAAATCCTTTATACCGAAAATCAAAAAACAGTACTACACGCTCGCCAAGAGCTTCAAACCTGTAAGTCTGACTTCCTTCACGTTGAAGAGCACGGGGAGAATGATCGATAGCTATATGCGTAAAACTGCTTAGCGAATGCATCTTCTCTCTGAGATTCAACATGCTTACCAACCTGGAAGACCTTGCGAAAGTGCGGTTCAAAGCCTGGTAGGCAGAATTGAAGGCGCACTCGACAAGAAGGCATACGCGCTGGACATTTTTATCAATATTGAGGGTTCTTTCGACAACGCAACTTTTGACGACATGTGTAACCCGGCCAGACAACACCGTGTCGACGAATCACTAACTTTGAGAATCAAAGCAATGCTGTTGAAGAGGACAATGACCCCGAATGCGCCAATAAGTGATGGTGGCTGTCTGTCTTCAATGCCATGGTGCATGTTGGCTGCTTTACTCGTATATGTTTAAGCGTTTCCAGATGATGTAGCTGTACAGTCTGTTGGATCATTTTTAATGGCTGTCTGTTCCTAAACGCAGGCAGCCCTAGGCGTTATCGATAGTTTGTGCACTAGAAATGGGCTTTCAGTCAATCTTCTTAAAACTGAGGGCGAAGCTGACTGGTCTGATTCATCTAGTGCTTTAAGGTATTGCCACCCAATTCTCAAAAGGAGCTAAGTGATTGGGTGTCATCCTGGATAACAAACTTCTCTGGATTAAAAATGTTAAATCGAAAGGCTCTAAGGCACTGCCGACGTTCTGGCAGTGCAAATGAGCTGTCGGTAGGGATATTCTTGATCTATTGTATCCTATTCGTTGGTTGTCTGGTGGAATAAGCTCTCAAGAAAATACATCGTTTCTGCGTTTACCAGACTACGAAGAATGCGTTGTCTAGGCTGCATGAGGCTTTTCCTAGCACATCGGCTCCGTTCTAGATGCATTGATAGATTTCTCTTGGGGTGCACTCTCAAAGCCATCTTGCATTTAAAAAGAAGTGGTCTTTGATACAATAAGCACTGGAGCTGTAATAACCTTGCGAGCTGACCGTCTTTTGAATCTGGCCTTATGGACATGCTGTAGATGTAATAATACCAGAACTGCTGCTGCGGAAAAAATACGAAATCGACTTTCCTTGTGCCCAAGAATGTAGCTGGGTTTTCTCGGATGGTTCCAAAACCGATTTAGGATGCGGCGCTGATGTCTTTCTTGAGGACGACAACGTTAGATTTCACTCTTCATTAGGAAAACTTGCGGATGTCTTCTAAGCGGAGATACCATATACGCAGTCCAGATGGCAGCTAACTCTATTGTGAAGAAGTGAAGCATTTGTATCTGTAGCAACAGCCAAGCTGCGCTCAGAGACTTGCTGAACCTTCTTACGACTTCCAAGCAAGTTCGACAATGAAAGACATCACTAAATGCTGTCGGAAGTCTAAGTTCACTGAGGCTTCTCTGTTCCCAGGTCACTATGAGATCACGGGATCACGCCTATCAGCTTGCTAGGTAAGGCGCAGGGGAGAGTTTTTCAGAATCTGAAACTATTGGGTTTCATTTGGGCACAACCGCAGATGGCATGACTCTCCTGGTTGGCGGCAGAAAAAACGAATGCTTTCCGACGTCTCCAAGAGGTCAGCGGCCTTCCTGCTGTCACTCAGTAGGAAAGACAGGCTGCTTACTTAAGCACCATCCATGTACTCCAATGACTCAAAAACGAATCAAAATCCCCAACAGATATTAAATACGAAAACTCGGTTATGACAACGTCAAAGGTACGAGTAGTTAGAAACTATCGCATGCAAGATGACCAAACTGTTCATAATTCACCATCGTGCAGGTGTAGGGGACAGCTGGCAAGATGAGAACAATAGCAGGTGGTCAGAATTTTGGTGGGGGCGAATGCCCTCATTTATTCGGCTTAATACAAGCTAAAACTTAAAACTAAGGTTGGTTGGAGTGGTGAAGGAGAACGGATTTGAGCTAGCAAGTGGTGCAGTGGAAGTAAAAGACGGTAGGGTTTGAGTTGATTTTTCGTAGCATACGGGAGATTGGTTCGTTCGCCCCATAGGAGGTGTGCTGGGTTGGTTGATAGAAGAGTCGAGGGTACGTAGACTACGAGGGTTAGTGTTGAGGAAAATGCAGTTGTGAAGGGACGCGTATTCAACGTGACCTGAAAGGAGTCGATGAATGAAGAGAAAGTCTGCTGCATCTCTGCGGTCTTCAAGAGTGCTTAAGTTGATAAGGTTGAGACAGTTTTGATAGGGGGGCAGATTAAAAGGATCGTCCCACGGCATACTTCGAAGAGCAAATCGAAGAAAACGGCGCTGGATGCTTTCAATTCTTGAGATATGAACACTCTAGGAGGGGGCGAACAAAGGTAATGTAGAGGGACCTGGTCACGTATGCGTTGGTGAATTCTTTGGACCACCGTTTTACAAAACTTAGTGCAGAGTTAGCTTTGAGGATTATCGCATCCATATGTAAACGGAAGTTGAGCTCACGAAGAGCTTGTACGAAGGAGATAGGTTGGTTATGGAAAAGATAGAGCATTTGACGATATAAAGTTCCAAAGAATTTTTGAGGCACCAGATAGAAAAACTATCAAGATTTTGTTGAAGGAGGAAAGAGTCATGGGGAGAGGAATGGTTTTGAAAAATTTGGTATCGTCGGCGTAAAGGGAGACAGACGAGTGTTTGATGATCATATAAAGATTATTTATGGTTAATATAAAAAGAAAGGGACCGAGATGGCTGCCTTGTGGAAATCCAGTGGTGGCCAAAAATGGAGCCGAGTGGGCTAACCTAAAACGAACACTGTAAAAACGGTTTTCGAGGTAAGAGGATATCCATTTTAACAGTATGGGTTCAAAGCCGAGGGCAGATAATTTGAAGATTATTAATCGATGAGAGATTTTATCGAAGGCTTTGCTAAAATCGGTTGTAACTACATCGACTTCGTTGCCATTATCTAGGGCAGAGAGGGCAAAGGATACGAATTCAACGAGATTTGTGGTGGTTGACCTACCCTTTAGGAAGCCATGTTGTCTAGGGGAAATAAGTGATTTGCATTGGAACCTTAGAGCTTCATACAAAATACTTTCGAAGGGTATATGAGAGAGTTTAGCGATGGGACGATAGTTGGTTGTTTCATTCTTTGATCCTTTCTTGTGGATCGGGGTTATGAAGGAGGATTTCCAAACCTGAGGAAATTCTCCTTGTGAAAGGGATAGATGGAAGAGATTAGAAAGGGCAAGGGAAAGAGAGGAAGAACATTTTTTGTTCACACCCGGCAATCTGGGCCGGGTGTGAATTCGTCATTGAGTTGGTGTACTTTATATTCGATATAAGACGTGTCTAAGATATGAGAGAGAAGTGGGCCATTAGAGAAGTTCAGTAGGTAGCTAAAATAGCATGGATATGGTACAAAGGAGTCGTTGGTGAAGAATTGTTTAACAAAGGCAGCAAATAGGTTGGAAATGGTGAGTGGATCCGACTTTATTTTGTAGTTAACAACATATAACGTAAAGGGACTTGAGAGGGAGTGATATTTTTATTGCGACAGAGTCGGCTTTAGAGGATGAAGAAATGGTAATGGGAGAAGAGTCAAGACTGTTATGGATAGCCAGTAGGACGCCTCGACAGGGGTAATCATCATTAGTGCGAGGATCGTCGTCGCGAAAAATATTAAAAGTGGGGGGGAATAATTCCTGGTTCTTTTTGTCGGGAATCAAATTGGTTTCGGTCAAGGCGTAAATATCAAAGGGAGGAGCATGCGATTGACGTAAGACAGCATTGGTTTTAGAGCGAACATCTCTTACATTCTGGGAGTAAAATGTAAGAGGGATGTTGTTGGGTGGAGGTGTGAGGCAGGAAGGTTTAAATGCTGGGAGGGGAGGCACGTTATGGACGAACAAATTTGTCGTGGTCGGCTCGGCTTCGCTGTAGGTGTGAGACTCGTTTAGAGTGAACGTAGTTGCCGAATGCAGCAAGGTCGTCTGCTAATTTCTGAGGGGATATGTTAAAAATCTCGTGGTACCTGACATAAAGGTTCCTGAGACTGATAGGGTCGGTAGGGAGGCCTTCTTGCTGGATGAAAACCATGACGCTGGTTTTGGTTTTCCCTTCGTAGCAGACCGAGTCCGAGTTGTCATGTAGATAGACAAGAAAGAGACGAATGTTTTCATATATCTTTCTTTCTTTAAGCCTAGAGAGTGCATATCGACCCTCTGCAGTGTCATTGATTTTCTGTGTTAGTTTAACTATAGAAATTTAGTCGAAATTGGCTCAGGGACGAGAGTATTTCATCTATTAAAAAACGGGCACATCTCAGCATCATAGTGGAAGTTAGCAAAGACCACTGCTGGGAGGCAATTTTCGCAGCAGATGTATAGGATGGCAATCTTAACTTTCGGGCAGTTCGCAGCAACACTCATAAGCAACTGATTTAGTGCGAAAGGCTCTAGCAAGGGCTGAAGAGACACTTACGTACGTAGTTAAGCTGACGTCCAAAATGCGCTTATGTTTCCTAAAATGGTTTCAAGAGCTTCAGAGATCGGAAAGCGATCAAAGCTAGGTTAAGCTTGCTAAACAAATCATGAAAGACAGTTTTTCAGGACAAAATTCTGTGTTATCCATTACATTATCGATTAGAGCTTCAAGTGACCTTAATCATTTGTTAACACAATTGCAAGTGGTATCCGTATTCATTATACGGACAAGCTTCAGATATTCAATGTCACTCCTACGAAAGGCCTCTGAATTTTGGTTGAAAGACGTTGATTGAGCAGTCAAGAATGCCGAAGTCAATGTCAGTCAAAGATGATTCGAACCTCTCTACTCGTGAAGATGCTGCATTGCCTGAGGCTACAATTGAATGTTCATTAAGACATGGCTGTTGATCCCTAGGCATTCCATAGTCTACCATTCGCTATAGGGTTTCTGGGGTTCAGATTGCAATCAAATTGAATTTATCTTTCCATATTGGTTTTCTTTGCGAGATGATTCCAAACACAGGAGCATTCATATGTCCTTAACGTACGAATTGCTTACTATTTGTAGCGTGCGTTGCGTATTGCAACCAAGTCACTCTGTCGTCATCTTTCGAACGTGGTTTCTTTCGTCCTCGGGGTCAACTCTTGGTATTATTGAGGCAGAAGTATGGTATTAACCAGCGTATTCTGCGTCAAACTCAGTTGCCTGATTCAAGCCATGAGGTGAAGTTTGTGCTGCATAGATTAATTCTCTTGTTTGAAGAATACGACCGTTGAGAAACCAATTGTAATCTCAATTCCATAACCACAACATTGTTGCCTTTATTTTGAATTTGTAGACTAAGTCACTAACCAAACTACAAATTTCAAGAAACCCGTACCGATCTATGGTCTTCTGTGTTAAACAATTGAGGTCAGAGTACAAACGACTGCGTCCAAGTTTGTCTTTGTCTTCCTTCAACCTCCTGACATCATAACAGTATTGAACTTCACTACCAAAGCCTAGTGTCATACCTTGTAATAGTTTTACTATTACCATAGGCATGCTCTCCAATGCGTGTCCAATCGCAATGAACCTAGACCTATCGGAGTCCTTCATTCAACATTTCACAGGTAACTTCAGCTTATCTAAAGAAAAATCTCTAACACCATTCGTGTCTTTCCCAGAACAAAGTTCTCAAGACTCTAAGCACTTACAACTCTCAAAGCACTAAATCTCTTTCTGAATTGAAAGATTGGCACTTCCATCGTTTATGTGGATACTGGTATCCAGTCCTGTTTCAATCTATCCAAAATCCAATCTAACCTATAGCACACACAGTGCCACTCACCGTTGATTTGCATCTTATCTTGACTAGCAAGTGGAACCGTTAGACTCTGTTACTAATAACCACAAGACCAATAGATATCATTTTCACCTCCATCGATATTTGTCGCGACAATATTTAACTTAATACGCTTCCCCCATTTGCAGGCATGCGATAGCTCCCGAACAAGCAAACCCTCTTGACCCAATTCTACTCCAACCGACCGACGCACAAGAGATGTGTGTACATATCTCCACCTAAGTCTATCTAGCACCGCACAAGTACGATGCTCATGTCGACCTATATATGGTCAAGATTCCGTACAAAACAAGTTCGTTGGCATTTCGCGATTGCCAACATTTCCTTGTGACCCAATCCCAAGAGCAAACATTCTAGACTGCAGAACCGTTGATTGGACTCCTTTACAGCGGTTAATGCAAAATATAAGTCAAGGTAGTCCAGGCTCCTGTCGTGAGCAGGGAGCTTAAGATTTATGTTCCTCCAGAATGACCTAAAAAGGGGAAAAGATCTCTGGAAGAGAAAGGATTCTCTGGTTCTGCTGATGATACTACACCTAAGCACAGTCTCGAAAGATGTGGAAACAAGTTTGGATCACGCAAATGACCATCGGATAGGACCATGGTTTGCATGTTCTGTGGTCCATGGCACCATGGACAGGTAACACAGTTCTATGACTTCATGGTTCTAATTGAGTACTTTAGCGAACGCGCGTTCTCCTGCGCACCATGATGGCTAGTGGTTTTGGATGCAGTTGAACTGAATCTCTCGACTCGGATGGTAATGTGATCGCGAGTAAGGTGAGGATCATTTGCATATACGAACGGATATTTCATGATCGTAGAGCTAGTTACTTCTGCATACTCGGTGGTTTGATTTGTTTTCCTTGTGGTAGCCAAAGTAATTTTTAAACAAACAGAAGTGGGAAGTTATAAGAGATTTTGATTTTTTTTTTACATTCGTGTCCGTGAGATTGTAATCATAGTCGTCTCTGCAGAAAGATGCTAGCTAAAGATGGGCGAGATGTGTCTATCGAGCCGATTGAGTGAAAGTGCGACCCGCGACTTTAAATGTATCTGTTTGGTTAACTCTGAACTCTTGATTTGATTGGAAGCAAGGAAGGAAGCACAGATGGTTGCGCATCCATCACAGATGCAGAAATTGGATTATACAAGGTATGTGGTGATGTAAGAGGTAATTGTTTGTATTTCAGTCATCTGAGGTGAGGGTAGGAATCTAGTTTAACGTTTCTCTTGTTTGTTTTGGGTTAGCAAGGAAATGCCACAGTTTTGCGCAAGCAGAGTTGGCACAGACAATTCCTTGCTTCCAGTTGTGATGGAAAAATTATTTATTTGATGTAATCGTATCACATAATGATGTGTTATAACTGTTTTAGAAATCAATCAAACGTACGAGTTTGTATAAGGACGAGGATCCACTCGAAAGGTTTACGCTAGAATTAACAAACCACAACGAAATTTTCGTGCTTACAAAGCACTCATAGCTGTCTGGGAACCAAAATGAAAGTGGCCGAAGGTTTTGTTTTTGGCGTTTTGTTTCGGAATACCTCAAGTAGCTCCAAACTGGTGAAATGCCTTAATTCGGAACATGTGACAGCAAATATCTCAGTGAAAACAATGCAATCGCTTGCATTCTTTGTTGAACAAGCTTTAGTTCAACAGTGGATCAACATTGCTGGGAATAAGACTGTACCGTCCTCATGGTTATGTGTGTTCCCTTTCTTGGGCATTATACCATCGGTCAAGAAAAGCGCCGCTAAAGATGGTGCCGTTGGTGCCTTGACCATCCTTAACAATAAATTGGTCGAATACACTTATTTAGTGGGTGAACGCATTACTCTGGCCGATGTCGTTGTGATCATCAGCCCAATGACAATTCGAGCAGCAGAATGAACCATCATAATCCTCAAGCCATCCTCATCAAAGATACGCCGAATTATTGGGAAAAATTGATGGCGGTACAGGCTCTGCCAAGACTGATAATAAGGAGAATTTGATGCCCCATCCACGAGGCTTTTCTTCAAGAACCCAAGTCAGAAAAGGCGGAATAACCATAAGGTGGCCTATCAATGACAGGTATTGTCATTGTCATTGGAAAGATGTGGTCAGAAAGTTACGTCAGTGGTTGGTAGATTTAGCAAATGCTGCCAGATCACATCAGTCTCCCTCGGACTTAATTTTGGTTAAATCTGATTTGTTTATTCCGCAGACGTTCAGATCGTCTAAGTTCTGGTGTTGAAACTACTGCAGAGCCAGCTAGTGTGTTTCTTGGACTTGCTCTTCCGCTGGAAGTAGGACTCGGCTCAGGTGAATTCGAAATGATGTTGGTAGGTGGCAAGCACGTCTGGGAGAATTAAAATGTCGGAGTCGTTGAAATTATTGTTATCATTGCTTGACGGTGCTTCATTGACACCTGGGTTCATATGGGTGCTTACGAATAGATTGATCTTGTATGAGGAAGCATCTGATTCTGGTGACGCCGATGTAAATTGGAGTTTGCTTCCACCAAATACATCCTTTTGCCTAGGTTCTTCGTTACGACTCCCGTGATGCACTTTTCCTTCCATTGAAACTGCCGTATGACAACTGGTTGGCCCACATAGAACTTAGTTTTGACTTGGTCCATAGCTTTCTTGGGTTCTGGAAACATAGCTGAAAGAATTATGCGATGTGATCTTCCGTGGAGTTTTTCTGCTGGTGAGATCCCACTGTCATCTGGTGTAGATTGGTATGTCGCCAAAAAGACCAACAGCCCATCTTCCTACCGTGGTGTGTCTTGCAAAATCTTTCGAAGAGCTGTTTTGAACGTACGTACCATTCTTTCAGCTGCACCGTTGGACTCTGTGTTGAATGGCGCTGATGCCAAATGTTGAATAAGGTTACTTCGGCAAAAATGCTGGAACTCACACGAAGTAAATTGGGGCCCATTGTTGGACACTAACGTCTTGGGTAGACCCTCAATTGCGAAAATTTATCGTAAAGCATGAATCGTTGCTTGTGATGTGGTAGATGCCATACGGACAACGTACGGAAACTTAGATTTCGAGTCAACCACAATCAGCCACATGTGCTTCTGAAAGGGTCCAGCGAAGTCGATATGTACGCGCTCCCATACTTCTTCGGCCAGCTGGTGTACTCTCTTGGCGAGTTGTTGGCGTTGGTCTGACATGTGGTACATTGTGATACAGTTTTGGTGATGTCGTCCTCAATGGTGGGCCACCAACAGTATCGACGAGACACTTGCTTCGTACGGGTGAGTCTCCAGTGACCCTGATGAAGCACCGTCAGTACTTTGGGTTGCAACTGCCGGGGTACGACTACCCTAGGGTTTCCGCTGTGGAAGAGAAGAACATTATTAGAATTGGTAGTATTTGTAGGAAAGTCTTTGACCAATGAGGAGCAAACTTCATCCAATTGATGACCAGATTCTTCTGTGCGGTCAAATGTCTCATCAGGTCCCATTGGTAACCGTGGCAAGCAGTCGGCGTTTCCATGTTGTTTGGTCGGACGATAACGTATAGTGTACGTGTATCCCATCAGGATGAGCGCCCATCGTTGAAGGCGCTGTATCGTCATGTGTGGAAGCTTCTTGGAGGGACTGAAGATTGTGACAAGCGGTTGGTGGTCTGTAACAAACTCAAACAGGCGACCACAAAGATACTGGTGAAACTTCTTGACACCATAAATGATGCAGAGAGCCTCTTTCTCAATTTGGCTGTATTTCTTCTACGCTTCGTCGAGCGTCTTCGATGCGAAAGCGATTGGTCTCTCCGTTTTGTCGGGATACATGTGGGAAAGGACGGCACCAATCGTCGTCGGTGGCTAAAGTTATTGGGACGTCATTACGGAAGTGTACCAGTCGGGAAACCTTTAGGATGTTGCCCTTGAATTGGTTGAATGCGCGTTGTAGATCTATAGCCCATAAAAATGGTGCATTTTTTTGATCTCAGTTTGTTGAGTGGAGCGGCTACCTGGGCAAAATCCTTAATAAACTGATTGTAATAGTTCAACTTGCCGATGAAAGCTTCCAATTCCTTTAGATTCTTCGGCTCCGGTAAATCGCGAATTGCTGCAAGCCGTGCTTCCGATGCACGTATACCTGAGCAGTCGATGATGTGACCCAAGTAGTCGGGAAATTTCCAATTTCGCAAATTGGAACTGAAAGTTCCAAAGGGTAAACGCTGATATTCAAAGAGGCCGATTTCGGTGCTTATGACGCAAAGCTTCTTTGACTCTTGATCTAAAGGTACTTGGAGGTAGGCGTCGGACAAGCCAACCTTTGTAAAATATTGTCCACCTTTAAGTTTGTGGAATAATTTCTGTATTCTTGGGATAGGATGACGGTCAATCTCCAATTGTGGATTGATAGTAATTCTAAAGTCGCCACAGATGCGTAAGCTGCCGTTTGCTTTCAATGGGTGCTGCCCATTAACTGGTCTCGACTGGTCGGAGAATATCTAATCGTCGTAAACGCTCAAATTTCAGATCGGACGCCTTCTTTCAAGCCAAAAGGGACCGAGCGATGCTTAAAGTACTTCGGCTGACTATTTGGCTTGAGAGTTAGATGAGCGACAAAGACCTTACTGCAACCCAGTTCTGGTCTAAAAACAGTCTCGTGCCTCTCGCAGATAATTTTTGCCTCGTCGGCAAGTATCTCCTTCGACTCGGCTACCATTTGCATAATTAATTCCGACTTCGGGAAATTTATTGAAAACACAAACGCCTCGAACCAATCTAACCCCATTATGTTGGCACCTTTATGACTGTTGCTTACTAAAAGTGCCAGGTTGCAAGTCTTATTTTACCAGCAAAACGATACTTCCATCACCCCCTTGATTGGTACGTTGACGCCGCCATACGCCTTTAGAGAGCGGTGAGTGGGTTCGCAGTGAGGATCCCCAAGAGCCTGGTACCCTGCAAGCCCCACCAGTAAACAAATGGCTCCAGTGTCTATCTGAAAGACCATTGGTTGGTGATTTACGTGAAGCGACACGAAAATTTGACGCCCTTTCATTTCAGTTTCCCACTGAGTTGAGGAAACTTCGTCGATACGACTTTCGACGACCTCATTAATTGAGTGCCTTGGTGATTTGCGGGCTTTCGGCAATGGTATGAGTTGGTGCGATTCCTGTTGTCAGACCTTGTGTGAGCATGTGACAACCTACGACCACGGCTTTTGGATCGCTGACATGCATGCACTACTTACTCGTATATGCCCCCGTCGACAGTTGGACTGCAAGTGTTTACATTGGTCACGATCGTGGTGAATTAAACATGACGGGCAAGTTTTCTTAGTAAGAAAATGTTTATTAGACTTACTCTGTGCCTGTTGTCCCCGCTTATTGATTAGTTGATTGACCTCCACTGTAGCTGATGCTGTCGAAACACCATTTCCCTTTAAAATTTCCGTCGCCATTTGGGTTGACTTATACGCTGTTACGAGCTCCTCAATTTCCTCCAGAGAGGGGTCTTTTTTCTGGGTTGCTGCCATATGGACGGGTTCGTGTGGGGTGTAGTAGAGAATCATGTCCCGTATCATACTGTCGACGTATGATGTGCCACAGCCTTGCTTCACACACACGAAATTACAGTCTCTGGCTATTCCTCTTAAATTGGCTATCCAGTCAACGTACGTTTGACCCGGAGACATTTTCTGTCTCAGAAATTTGCAACTCGATCCGAGAACATGCAGTTGGTTGGGTGGTTTCGAATAGCTTTCGGAGAACTTCGTTGATATAGTTTCCACAAGTTGATAGAAAGTGTCCCTTTTTAAGGGTGTCATCTTCTACCGCGTTGGAATTAAAATGCTGCTGTAGTTGGAACAGATAATTGTCCCATGTCTCTTTCTCGAGCGAAAACGTCCGAAACTGTGGAATGGAACTGGATGACTTGGACGTATTGGAAACGGAGGAACTTTGTAAAATTCTCTCAATGTACTCTGCATTCGACTTGAGAATATTTTCCAACAATTTCCTTTGCTGGTCGAAAATTCGTTCTACTATTGCTGGGTCCAGAGTGAATTTCGCTAAATCGTCGCCAGACGTAGTAAAGGAATATTAAAACTACTTCTTTTAGTTTTAATCCACGAATTCATTAATTACTAATTAAACATAACTCAAAAACGGAATACGTGCTGCTCTGCCAAAAAAATGCGGAATAACCATGAGGTGGCCTATCAATGACAGGTGTCATCGTCATTAGAAAGATGTGGTCAGAAAGTTACGTCAGTGGTTGGTAGATTTAGCAAATGCTGCCAGATCACATCAAGAAGGTCCATTCGATTCATTGTTCAAAGGAACCTTTCATTTGACGATTTTAAACTCATTCTACTCCAACGAACTTGAAGCCACATCGATTCTATAGTTTTGGAAGAAGTTCGATTCAGAGAACTTCTAGGTCTGGTTCGGCGAATATAAGTCCAATGATGAACTGTTCATGAGTTGAAATCGTATCCCAAGTATGTTCTGGATAAGATGCGCAAACAGGCATTTGACTCTTTAGAGAAGCCAACAGCACCACATTTTCCGGGGAGGTCGTGTGGCGTGCTCAAATACTCTCCCCCGAGTGCTAAATCAACTACAACTGCAACGAATGGAAGAAAATCGACTCACAGTCCGATGAGATCAAGAATTTGGCGGCACAGTATTTCTATTCAAGTGAGCAAGTGACACTAACCAGTGCGCAAATCTAATACAAGACACTTGCTATTAAATATTGCGGTCTCTGGGTCTTCATTTTCAGGACAATATGGTGGTATATGGAGTCTTCGCGTACTCTCTGTACCGAAACCGTGATGGTGGGAATCACTCATGTATTCAACCCACCTAGCTTGGTGGTATTCATCTAATATTAACCCATTGCTTCGTCCAAAATTGTTTGGGAAGCGCTTATAAATAGTTTTGATTGTGCAGAGAATAACCACCCTCGCTCCAACCACAGAATCGTTTACAACCATTTAGTTTACCAATTTGGATCCTACAATAGCAAATAAACCGTCCGATGTTTGGCAGCATCTGGAAAGCACTGGCTGCATCTGTGATGCCATTTAACTATTGTAACCGACATATGCACTTGGTTTCAAGTTCAAGGTTAGGATAGGTCAAAACAGGGGTTGCCATCACTCAAACACGAGGCACCAAAATAGGGCCCATCGCGATCCCGGTGGAACCAGGAAGCCAAGAAGGCCTTTGAAGTTTGTGGCGTCTATTTCCTCTGGGTTCTTCGACTACGCGATTTTGCCTCGTATTCCCACAGTATGTGTGTTATGTCCTCGACAGCTTGCAGATCACCGAAAAATCTTCAAATATCCGTATTTGAAAATTTGTGCCTCTTTGCGTGTTTCCGCAGAACGTAGTATCTTCTCAGGATTCCTAAGCTTATCCCTGTTTAATTTTATTCACTTCCTAGATCTTTTACCGTCAAAAAGCGGTCAAAGAGCCTTGGATACCCTGTGTCCTTCAAGACTTGACCATAGGTTAGCAGTCTTTTTTGATTTTTTCCTCAATAGTGCCCCTCACTATGAAAAGAGTCAAACCGCCTGTTGGCAACCTCACTATTGTCGAGTTGAGCCCTACTTTTCTTACAAGCTCGTCCGCTTGTTCATTTCCTTCAATACCGCAGTGTCCTAGCACCCAGTCAGTCTTATCCGGTTCTGATTGCATAGTGCCTTGATAGCCTCTGACTGTATCAGAGTTGATGTTGGTCGATTCCATTGCCTTGAGTGCTAAGTGGCTGTCGATGTAGATAGGAATACATCTTTCGGATTTCCGATCTCATCTGCATTAGCCCTGACGACAGCCAGAACATCTGATTGAAAAACAGTGCTTGCGTCCGGTAGTCTTATAAACACTCTTAGTTCTGGGTCCTCTGAGAAGATACGAGAACCTGTTACTTCCTCTCTTTTCGAACTTGATTATTGCATTTTTTTTCCCAGTCCTCCCTCTCTATATATATTATATCATACGGAATGTCGAAGTCGACTAAGGAAGGAATTTCATCCGTTAGAATTGGATTGCCTGGCAGTAGCTCCGTTAGTAACGTGCCATGTCCGAAACTACAGCTCTTGAAGTAACCCAAATTAGTGAATCATATCGCACTGTTGCCAGCAAGTTTTTTGATCTGTAAATCAAGCGATATTTTGTGCAAAAAGCTGTCCAATTCTGGCGTAGGGATGTTACTGAGCGCACCTGTAATGGCTAATTTTCCGTAAACTATTTTCTTGTTTGTTGCTTTCCACCATACTGGTGAGCTATATGGAATTATGGGTCTTACCTCTACCGTATATAGCCAGTGCGCCATAGTAGGTTTTAAGCCCCAAATTTCTTCTACCGTTCTTTTGCAGATAAAAAGAGCATTACATGCCTTTCAAGTTCTACCTTTTGTCAATCATTGCTTTTACTGGTCCCCAAACCCAAAATTTTCTTATCGATAGCCTTTCACTTCATCTGCGTGAAAACCTATTTCACGTGTTTGTCCAAGTTAATCATGCCCATATCCTCCAGTGTTCAATCAAAAAATTCTGTCATACATTACGTTACACATTGGTTGTACCATGCGGTTTTACTTAATACCATGTCCAGTCCGATACCTCAATGTTCTTCCGATAAAACAGATCGTGATTATATTCACCAGGTAGCAAGACTTATCGATTTCCGCTAGGGAACTCCAGATGCATGCCGTTTTTTGTAACGTCTTCGAGTGTTTCTGTTGCTTAGAATTCTATTGTAAGTGCCCCATCGATAATAATGTGTCCACTGCGATATCTTCTATCACTTTTACCTGATTTGTACTAAGATCTTTTCCGTTCCTTGAGTGGCTTGTTTCCTTGCATCCTCTTTCCCCCGTAAAATAATGATAAAAGTTTACCTCCACGGTCTTCATGTCTTATTGTTCAGGGCATTTGGTATTACCAGCCACAGGTCCAGCGTTCTTTGACTTGTTCGCTTTGCACCAAAATGGGACCTTCGCTCAGTTATCAGTGGTGCTCTTACCACGTAAGCGGTATGTACACGTGCACCCGAATCCAGCACTGCACCAAATTCTGAACCTTCCCTACCTTCATGCCTTGGTGATCAATTAGATCTCTCTTGCCGATGAAATGGTGCCATGAATAAGTTTAGATATCCTTAAGCCTGTTATGCAAGATTGTGGCTCTTTAATGCGTTGTATTGTTTGAACATCAGATGGATCAAGGATCTCCGCTAGCTGCTTCTGATTTTCGGACATTCGGCAAATACCACCGTGATCAAAAAGTTCCCATGTTGCGCTCCCATTGTTCCTATTTGAGTTCTGTTTTTTTTTTTTAAGTTGGTAAATCTGTTCTTGACATTTCCTTTAAATCTTAGCGTCATAGTTTGACATTTGCAAAACGAACTTGTTTTAAATTTTGCGCACATTTTGCGTTTGTTTAATTTCCGAAACCCACTTGAACAATGGGTCATCTGCAAAAATTAGAGGTTTTAAAGATTACTACGCGTATCACCCTTCGGGAAACGCGAGAGGCGGATCCTCTGTATACATTAAAGAGTCTCTTGAGCACAACGAAGATATAAAAGTAGAACTCGAGTCTGTACAACTAATTGCGGTGCGCGTAAAATTGGTACGGAACTCCTTTACTATTTCAGCCATCTACTGTCCTCAACGATTTACGCCTTCAAAACATATATTTAAAAATATATTCAATTCTCTTGGATCGGCTTTTATGATTGGCGGTGATTTCAATGCCAAACACACTTTTTGAGGATCAAGATGTGTCTCCCAAAAGGGTAAAATACTCTATAAAGCATGTATGGAACACAATTGTGACTTCTATTCAACGGGCAAGCCGACTTATTGGCCAACAGATACAACGAAAATACCCGATCTTGTCGATTTCTTCGTTGTTAAAGGAATTCGTAACTCGGATATAAACGTTGATGAAAGCTTCGATCTTTCCTCCGATCATTCTCCAGTCATACTGACAATGAACGACACGTTTATTAAAAAACAAGGACCATTAAGACTAACTGGACGAAATACTAATTGGGAAGGATTCAGAAATGAGATTAATAATAACCTAGAACTAGACGTTTCACTTAAAGCAGCACTTGAACTCGAAATCGAAGTGGATTCTTTCGTTGAAATAGTCCAATGTGCTGCGTGGAACAATACACCTTGTCAACGAAAAAGCACGGCTAAACGTAACTTAAACTACCCGCCTGAGGTAAAAGATATGATAAGAGAAAAAAGAAAAGGTCGCAAAAGATGGCAAACAACTCGAGCGCCGCAGGATAAAACACGCCTAAACAGGCTCTGTAATCTGCTCAAGGAGACTCTTAAAAGTTACAGAAATTCCGAAGTAAATACATATGTTCAAAACCTGACGGCAGGAAAAGAAACAAATTACTCGCTTTGGAAAGCTTTAAAATGCTTAAAAAGGCCCAAAATCTCCGCGCCACCAATCAAGGTCGGCAATACCGAATGGGCTAAGGGGGATAAGGAAAAAGCGGAGGTTTTTGCCGACTATCTTGAAGAAATTTTCAAGCCCTCCGACGGTCCAACACTGGTACCCGACACCAGTTCTTTAGAAATAGCATATAGTAATTTTGTAATGACAAATGCAACTCTTGCTGAAATTAAAACTGTAATAAGGAAATTAAAACCAAAGAAGGCTCCGGGGTATGACCTTATTACCGGAGAAGTTCTGAAAATGCTACCTCAAAAAGCACTTATAAAGCTCTTACACATTATTAACGCGGCTCTGAGGCTTGAATACGTGCCAAGTCAGTGGAAAGTTGCTGAAGTCATTATGGTACTAAAACCAGGAAAACCTCCAAACGATAAAAAATCATACAGACCCATTTCTCTTCTACCGATCCTGTCGAAAATCTTTGAGAGGATTTTGCTAAAACGTCTTCTCCCAATTATCGAAAACCAAAATCTTATTCCCAACCATCAATTTGGATTTCGGACTAAGCATTCAACAATTGATCAGGTGCATAGAATTACTGATGTAATTGAAAAATCCCTGGAAGAAAAAAAGATTTGTTCGAGCGTATTTCTTGACGTCTCACAAGCTTTTGACAAAGTATGGCATGAAGGTTTGAAGTTCAAACTGCGACGAATTTTGCCATTAAAGCTTTATAATATATTGACAAGCTATTTTGAAAATAGAATTTTTCGCGTTCGATACGGAAATGATGTTTCGAAATTTAAAGATATCCTAGCCGGAGTACCGCAGGGAAGCGTACTGGGCCCACTTTTGTACCTTTTATATACAAGAGATATACCACACGTCGAGGATACTGTTCTCGCTACTTTTGCTGACGACACCGCTATCTTAGCGGTTGGAGAATCAATAGAAGACTCAATGGCGAAACTTCAGACTGCTTTAAATAAAGTCTGCGAGTGGACAAAGATCTGGCGAATTACCCTTAATGAGACAAAATCTGTACATGTTGACTTCACCTACAGAAAGATAAATCACTTGCCCATTTCTATAAACTCGGTGTGTATCCCCTTTTCAAACGAAGCTAAGTATTTGGGAATGACACTTGACGCGAAGCTTAAATGGAAAACGCATGTTAAAAAGAAACGAAAAGAACTAGAGGCCAAATACAAAGAAATGTACTGGCTACTTGGTAAATATTCCAAGCTAAGCTTAGAAAACAAGCTGCTTCTTTATAAGCAAGTGCTAAAGCCGGTGTGGACCTATGGTATACAACTCTGGGGTTGTACTAAGAAATCAAATATAAATATAATACAAACTTTTGAAAATAAAGTGCTACGACAATTTGTGCGTGCCCCATGGTTTATAGGAAATAATGACCTGCATCGAGACCTCGGAGTTCCTTTCGTGGAAGATGAAGTCAGGAACTGCGCACGAAAACATAAAGTCCGGTTAAGCAGCCATATCAACAATACAGTCCTAGAAATCTTGGACGAACGAAACATACTACGCCGTCTTCAACGAACTAAACCGTTGGACCTTGCGCGATAAATTGAAACCGCATTAAGAAAGCGGAATATGTAGGGTCTTCCATTGGAAAGTGTCCTACCAATCGTGATTAACTTATGAAATAAAAACTGCTTGATAAGTTCTACTTAGTTTCGATATTAAAATTAACAACGAAGGGAGGTGTTTTTAGTGAGTAAGAATCTCACACTACTATGAGCACGCGCTTCTAATCATCATAGTGTCTGATGGAAGATTTTCACCTGCCCTCGCCGGGGGAAAAAAAAAAAAAAAAAAATTTGCGTAAAAAACGGATTTAATGATGCGCGAACGTTGGAAATGCTGGAAAAGTGTTTCGGCAACGATTCCCTAAAGAAAACGGTCATTTACCAGTGGCACGAGTGGTCCAAAAGTGGTCGTGAGTCAATCGAAGATGATGAACGCAGTGGCAGACCATCGACATCGAAAACCGACGAAAACATTCAATTCAATTTATTATAAAACATTGCACAATATTAATTATTAATTAAACTAAATATAATATAAACATTAGTGAATAATTAATTAAAAATAAAAATATTGGAAAAGAAAGGGTCGTGGAGAGAAGGATAGTGAAAAGATTTAAAGAATAGTGCAGAAAACAGATAAAAGAATAAAAGATAGAGAATTTCAAGAGAGTAGTTATGTGTTGCTTATTCAATGTCTACCAATACGGCACTTTTGAATTTAATAGCTTCAATTGTTTGCTTTGTTGTTATCGAAAATTGGTTCCAGAGCCTGGTGACATACACAAAGAAGAGTCGCGACGAGTTCAAATAGTTGAAAGAGGGCGTTATGATATCAAATGTTCTGGAGGACTGAGCAAATTGAAGTTTATCAAAAAGATACTTGGGGGATCTGCTGTTTATGACCTTGTGCATAAACAAAAGAAATCGAATTTTTTGGAACTGCTGTTGTTCATGTGTTCATACCGACGGAGACCATACACGTACCTAACCATATCGTTAAACGCCACAAGCAACTTGTGCTGAGAAAGGGTGTCGAGCTTGCAGTAAACAACAGTGGCATAATCAATAATAGGCATAAGAAACGTTTTTATTAACCTTAGCTGACACTAAGCCGGAGTAAAACTAGAAGACAACCGAAGTTTACGTAGCCCAGCACAGATTCGTCGAATAACATAGTTTGTATGGTCAACGGCAGAGAGAGAACAATTTAATTTGAAGACGAGATTAGTGACTGCATCCACAAATTTGAATTGCTTATTGTTCAAGCTTACAGACGGCAGCACATCAGTATCGTAATGCTTCTTACAAATAAGAATAAGCTGGGATTTGTTAAGATTCAGATTGAGACCATTGCATAGTGAACAGTTGTATACTGCTGACAGGTCTTCATTTATTCTGTCAAAAAGATCCTCAATGATCCCAATCGGTCATGACAAGTATATCTGAGCATCATCAGCCTAGATACGAGTGTTTACATTCTGGCAAACTTTGGGTAGGTCATTAATAAAAATACAGAAAAGTATTGGTCCTAATTTTGATCCCTGCGGTACTCCTGCCGTTAAGATTTTAAACTCTGATTTTTTTCCATCAATAACAACCCTTTGAAAGCGATTTTTTAAATAGTTACTTATCAGGCCCACCGATCTTGCACTACAACCAAAATATAGCCTGAGCTTGTGACATAGTACTTTGTGATCCACGCTGTCCAAGGCATTGGAAAAATCTAGCAAGCAAAGCACCGTTATTTCGCCTGCATCATATTTGACTCTTATATCGTCGAGAATTTTATTGATGTGCTCGAAAACCAGACTGTACAGTGGATAGCAAGCAGTGTTGGTTTAGGTAGCTTGAAATTTGGCGAGCGAGAATTTTCTCTAAGACCTTTGACAAACAAGGCAAAATACTTATTGGGCGAAAGTCAGAAGCTACAGATGGCTGAGGTTTAACCGGAATAACCTTAGCCAACTTCCAACTATCAGGGAAGGTAGAGCACGTAATGCAAAAATTAATTATGTGTGTAAGAGAGATTATGATATGCGGTAATATCATCTTCACAAAACAAATGGGTACACCATCCTCACCTATAGCATTGGACTTAAGAGAACGAATGGTATTTACTACATCAATTTCTGAGACGAATTCAAAGTCAAATTCAAAGCTAAGAAACAGTTGGCTATCTGGAGTAAAGCACGGACTATTCGGAGAACTTGAAAGAAACGCCTTGTTAAGGTCGTTTGCATTCGGAACCTCATCGACAACAGCCTTTTTCCTACACCAATGGATCGTAGATTGCTCCATAGCTTTTTAGAGGTTTGGTCGGTGCTCAGTTTCGATAGAAAATATATTTTTTTCGGGTCACAAAAGTGATGTGGTTGCGAGCACGACAAAAAAAAAAACTCCCGATTAAGACTTGAGGGCCTAAGCTTCCATCTAGCGTACAACTTGTTCTGAACTTTCATGGCATTGTGAACCTCAGTTGTGAACCACGGGCACTTTGTATTTTTAATCGCAACTGTTTTTAAAGGAACGTGCCTGTTAAAAGGTCCAAGAGCAGGGTTTGCAAATGGCCTATTTTTTCATTGACATTCGAGTCGTAATAGCAATCATTCCAAGAGAGACGACTTGCATTTAGTTGTAACATAGTGTTGTCGATAGAGGAAAAGCTGAAGAGATGATGGTTTAGGGGAACGAGAGAAGTCAACATTGTACGTACAATATATTAAATCATGATCAGAAATGCCGGCTAGAGATAGCTGATCCTGGAGTAGCAAGCTTGACCGATCTGAAACCATGATAACGTCGAGTAGACTAGGAGGAACCTCTGGAGCGAATCGGGTTGCATGGGAGTTAACAATAGTCAGCCCGGTTGAAGCCACAAAATCTAAGAGTCGACGTGCTCTGCTCTCGTTTTTAACCCTTTCGTGACGACTCTACATTGTAGCTCTCGGAACATTTTTTTTTATAGAATTCTGACTTATTAGGACTCTAATAAATCAACACAAAAATAAAAAATAATAAAAGGACGATCGGATTGCTGGTTAAGGAATGTCATTTCTATACTACGCTGGTCATGTATTGTAGAAAAAAATTTCAATATTTGAATTCTAACTGTCATGATTAATTTCAAGAAAGAATAGTTTAAAATCATAAAAGTTGGTCCTTTATTCATTGCTTTATTTTAATTTATAAATTAATTGAAGTAAAAAACAAACAAAAAAGGAACATTTCAAATGACATTGAAGTTTTTAAGGTTTCTTTCTTAATATATTTAATTCTTTATGAATTATGATAGTGCCTGAAACAGTTCTTCTTCTTAGTGAAGCAGAGTGTTACATTGCATTTTGTGCACTGTACCGTTGACTGCCCATTTTTGCAGTATCTACATCGGTTCTGCTTATCATTGTACTGCGGCCAATGTCCAATTTGGTCCACTCTTACATCAAGAATGGGATCATAGTGAATTATTTTCTCCTTTTTGTCCGGAGCAGGTACTTCATTTGAAGGCCTGCCTTTTCTTTTTTCTGCATGCTTTCCGACAGCATTAGCCCTTTAGCTATATGAAGATGAAAGTCCAGTAATGTAGTTTTTCGGTTAGCATTGATGTCTCCTGAATAGCAACCAACCGGTGATAATGGATACATTAAGGCATCAGTAAATTATTCTTGTGTTCATGTCAATTCTGTAAAGCTCAATTAGCATATCTGCTAAATCCACGCCTCCCATGCGCTTATTGTACATTGCAACAACAGAAGGTCGAATTACTTCATCATGGTTTTTTTCTTTGCTGTTCCAGCGCTTACAGATATCTGAAGGTTCTACACAAGACGGAGTTGAAATAAGTAAAACACCTTTCCGATCAAATCAACGTACCATAGCTATGTTTAAGTCTTAAGTCTTTCAACTCGCCAGTCCAAACTACCTCGCCCTTTCTTTTTAAGATCTGCTTTTGAGAGCAGGTTGCAATTTCCAATCCGGTTCGGACGAATTGTTCCGACACAAAATATTTGGTATTCCAAAAGTGCAGCAGAAAGTTTAATTGAAGAAAACCTATTATCAAAGAAAACTTTGTAATTTTTTCCGCTGGGTAATGATGAAGTTAGCTCTAACACAATATAACTACTAAAACCAAGTCCTCTGTTTTTGCAAGTTTCAGTTCCAATATATAATGCGAAATCGTGCATTATTCCTGACACTCCTGCTGAGTAAACACTTTAAATCCCCAGTGATGAGGCTTCATTTTAATATATTGCTTAAAGCATGACCTTCCTTTGAAAGGTGTTGGATCTCAAGAATATTAACAAACATTGAACTACTCGTATAACCTATTATTCTATTCTATGCGATTTCAATAAAGTAATTGAATAATCTGTTATCTACAATAGATACATTCTTTAATTTTTATAACACTTTGTACAAATTATAACAGATTTGAATTTGGCGACACTTGCAGTGGCAGGCACCATATTTTTTATTGTTACGAAAATTATAACGTGTTACTTGTATTGAATATGACCGTTTACCGGTCAGTTAGTTAAAATAAAGTTTAATTGTTCACCAACTCGCAAGGAAGACAGTATCTTTTATTTTTCGCTCCGCTCGCTAAGTTCATATCGAACCATCTCAACGAAGATCCAACTACTTTTTTTGCAGTAGAGATCCCAAGTTGACGTTAGGAAAACGCTCTTAACGTACAAAAGGTATTATTTGTTCGTCGACTGTATTAAATTGTTCTGTTGGAACCGATTTCAAATTTCCTCTAAGGTGATCTAGTAAAGGCCGGACCTTAAAAAGCTTATCAAAGGATGGATTTGATTTTTCTTTCATTAGCAGGTTGCCAGTAATGTGAAAATACCTTTTCATTTGTTCAAATCTAGTCCTGGACGTTGATTTGGAAATTATTCCATTTTGTCCTTCTTCTCCCCAATGCATTCGGTATCGTGGCATTCGAACTATAGCCATGTATAACAGAATACCCAAATAAGTTTAATTTCCTTGACTGAGACTTTGAGTTCGATACCAGTCGTTTGCATAGCGTACTTGTTAGTCTCCTCACAACGCTTTCCCATCATGTCCTTCTTTATGAATTGGGGAAAATATTCCAAGGGAGTTGGACATGGTTCTGGTGGATCCGGAAGATGGCCTTTCTACGCACTCTCTGGCACTTTAAAGAAAACCTTACGCCATTTCAAATCCTTAACATTGATATCAATCTTAGGAACCTCTTCAGCAGCCCCAGTTGCGCTAATATCATCACAATTGGGGCGATCATTTTCAGAAGCAACGTTTTCTTCGTGACTTGTAACTTGATCGATAAGTTCTATTTCGTCGATATTACCGAGTTCAATTTGATTTTCCCATCCATGTTCAAAAATTTTATTTACCTCCTCCTTATTATTATCGTTGTCATCTTCGTGTTCGTCATCAGACTTATCCCATTCAAGCTCAAGGATCTTCTTAATAGCAGTATCATCTAGGCGTTTCGATCGATTGTGGAACATGTTGCCTTAAAAAAGTTATAATAATTAATTCCATAGTTGCTTTGTGTAGTACACAACTGACATGTCAGAAAAAATTTAAAACTTCCATAGGTGCCTAGTGTCATTTTAAAATGACATGAACATTTATTAATGAAAACAAATAGTTTGGTTATGGATTTTCATATATTTTTCAATATATTATAAACTTTAATATTTCACTAAGCCCGTGGAAGTAATTTGACTATTATTAAGATTTTTTTTTAAACAATTTTAGAGACTTAGCAATTCTGTGCCCTTTTTGGAAACCGGAAATCTTTGAAAGTTGTGTAACAGATGTTGTTTAAATAAATCAATCTATCTCTTTTAGGGATATCTGTTGCATTTTTACTGGTAGGGGAGGGTTCTAGCAATAACTAATTTTAGTATTTGAAAACCTAGCGTGAAATTTATTAAAGCTACAAATACACACAGTTCATGTAGTACACATACTACAGTGGGCATGAAAGGGTTAAGAAGTTCGGCGATGAGATCGCCACAGATAATAATATCGTCATATAGAGCAGTCGAGAAACCGACTGGATCTTGCAAAAACGTCCCGGAAAAAAGCGTAAAGCTGCGTCTTCTCCCAAAATCGTCTCTGAACGTGAAGCAAAGTTAGTTGAATCGAAGAAAAATGGCAACAATAACATGAGTCCTGAAAAAATCAAAGCGGAAAAACAACGAACACCCCCGCCAATCAATGTCACTGGAGTTTCAGATTACAAGAAACTCCAAAACATATTGATGACCCTGCCGAGATCGGACTATATAGTAACATCGCGCAATAATAATGTATGGAAAGTCAACGTCAAGGACGCTGACAACTATCGCATTCTTTCTCGCAAGTTAAGCGTCGAAAAAATCCAATGGTTCACATACGAGAACAAGTGCGAAAGACCTATTCGTGTCGTCGCCAGAGGACTGCATCCGTCTTGCCCAAAAGAAGATATCGTAAGTGATTTAAAAAACAAGGGTTTTAAAATCATTGATGTCGTCAACATCGAAAAGCGAGAGAAACAAAAAATTGAAGGAAAGGATATGACAGTTAAACGTAGCCTTCCCCTCTTTATGCTAACCTTTGAGAACACTGAAAATACCCAAAAAATATACGATATTAAGTCAATCCTCAACATTATTGTTAAAATTGAGCCTCGACGCAAAAACTCGAAACTGATCCCGCAGTGTAAGCGATGCCAGGAATTTAACCATACGCAAGCTTACTGCCAAAAAGAGCCTCGGTGCGTAAAATGCGCAGGTAAACACCTGTCCAAAGAATGCAACGTAAGCAAACAAACCCGTCCGACTTGTGTTAACTGCAGGGGTAAACACGTAGCAAATTTCCGTGGCTGTGAAGTAGCAAAGGAGTTGCAAAATAGACGTGACAAGTTGTTTAAGCCACAAAAAGAGAAGCACAAAACTAAAGAAAAAACATCGGGATCTGCTCAAAATATCGTTAAAAACGCCAAGGCGAAAGTGATTGATTCCAGTGTTGAAAAGAAAGCATCGGAAAAACTTACATACGCTAAAGCTACCAAGCTAAAGGCAAAAGATTCCGGAGATCCTGCTTCCCAAGTATTTTCCGTTATTCTCGCGCAGCTTGAGCAGCAAAACAAAATCAATGAACTTATTTTAGATAAGCTAAAGAAGTTTGAAAATAGGTTCAATAAAAAACGTCCTTCGCCTAAAAAATGAAAAGGGAAAAATTAAACGTACTCACCTGGAATGCAAACGGAATCTTAGAAAAACTTTATGAACTTGAGTTATTCCTAAGGAAAAACGACATTGACGTTTGTTTGATTTCCGAAACCCACTTGAAAAATGGGACATCTGCAAAAATTAGAGGTTTTAAAGATTACTACGCGTATCACCCTTCGGGAAACGCGAGAGGCGGATCTCTGTATACATTAAAGAGTCTCTTGAGCACAACGAAGATATAAAAGTAGAGTTCGAGTCTGTACAACTAATTGCGGTGCGCGTAAAATTGGTACGGAACTCCTTTACTATTTCAGCCATCTACTGTCCTCCACGATTTACGCCTTCAAAACATATATTTAAAAATATATTCAATTCTCTTGGATCGGCTTTTATGATTGGCGGTGATTTCAATGCCAAACACACTTTTTGGGGATCAAGATGTGTCTCCCAAAAGGGTAAAATACTCTATAAAGCATGTATGGAACACAATTGTGACTTCTATTCAACGGGCAAGCCGACTTATTGGCCAACAGATACAACGAAAATACCCGATCTTGTCGATTTCATCGTTGTTAAAGGAATTCGTAACTCGGATATAAACGTTGATGAAAGCTTCGATCTTTCCTCCGATCATTCTCCAGTCATACTGACAATGAACGACACGTTTATTAAAAAACAAGGACCATTAAGACTAACTGGACGAAATACTAATTGGGAAGGATTCAGAAATGAGATTAATAATAACCTAGAACTAGACGTTTCACTTAAAGCAGCACTTGAACTCGAAATCGAAGTGGATTCTTTCGTTGAAATAGTCCAATGTGCTGCGTGGAACAATACACCTTGTCAACGAAAAAGCACGGCTAAACGTAGCTTAAACTACCCGCCTGAGGTAAAAGATATGATAAGAGAAAAAAGAAAAGCTCGCAAAAGATGGCAAACAACTCGAGCGCCGCAGGATAAAACACGCCTAAACAGGCTCTGTAATCTGCTCAAGGAGACTCTTAAAAGTTACAGAAATTCCGAAGTAAATACATATGTATGTTCAAAACCTGACGGCAGGAAAAGAAACAAATTACTCGCTTTGGAAAGCTTTAAAATGCTTAAATAGGCCCAAAATCCCCGCGCCACCAATCAAGGTCGGCAATACCGAATGGGCTAAGGGGGATAAGGAAAAAGCGGAGGTTTTTGCCGACTATCTTGAAGAAATTTTCAAGCCCTCCGACGGTCCAACACTGGTACCCGACACCAGTTCTTTAGAAATAGCATATAGTAATTTTGTAATGACAAATGCAACTCTTGCTGAAATTAAAACTGTAATAAGGAAATTAAAACCAAAGAAGGCTCCGGGGTATGACCTTATTACCGGAGAAGTTCTGAAAATGCTACCTCAAAAAGCACTTATAAAGCTCTTACACATTATTAACGCGGCTCTGAGGCTTGAATACGTGCCAAGTCAGTGGAAAGTTGCTGAAGTCATTATGGTACTAAAACCAGGAAAACCTCCAAACGATAAAAAATCATACAGACCCATTTCTCTTCTACCGATCCTGTCGAAAATCTTTGAGAGGATTTTGCTAAAACGTCTTCTCCCAATTATCGAAAACCAAAATCTTATTCCCAACCATCAATTTGGATTTCGGACTAAGCATTCAACAATTGATCAGGTGCATAGAATTACTGATGTAATTGAAAAATCCCTGGAAGAAAAAAAGATTTGTTCGAGCGTATTTCTTGACGTCTCACAAGCTTTTGACAAAGTATGGCATGAAGGTTTGAAGTTCAAACTGCGACGAATTTTGCCATTAAAGCTTTATAATATATTGACAAGCTATTTTGAAAATAGAATTTTTCGCGTTCGATACGGAAATGATGTTTCGAAATTTAAAGATATCCTAGCCGGAGTACCGCAGGGAAGCGTACTGGGCCCACTTTTGTACCTTTTATATACAAGAGATATACCACACGTCGAGGATACTGTTCTCGCTACTTTTGCTGACGACACCGCTATCTTAGCGGTTGGAGAATCAATAGAAGACTCAATGGCGAAACTTCAGACTGCTTTAAATAAAGTCTGCGAGTGGACAAAGATCTGGCGAATTACCCTTAATGAGACAAAATCTGTACATGTTGACTTCACCTACAGAAAGATAAATCACTTGCCCATTTCTATAAACTCGGTGTGTATCCCCTTTGCAAACGAAGCTAAGTATTTGGGAATGACACTTGACGCGAAGCTTAAATAGAAAACGCATGTTAAAAAGAAACGAAAATAACTAGAGGCCAAATACAAAGAAATGTACTGGCTACTTGGTAAATATTCCAAGCTAAGCTTAGAAAACAAGCTGCTTCTTTATAAGCAAGTGCTAAAGCCGGTGTGGACCTATGGTATACAACTCTGGGGTTGTACTAAGAAATCAAATATAAATATAATACAAACTTTTGAAAATAAAGTGCTACGACAATTTGTGCGTGCCCCATGGTTTATAAGAAATAATGACCTGCATCGAGACCTCGGAGTTCCTTTCGTGGAAGATGAAGTCAGGAACTGCGCACGAAAACATAAAGTCCGGTTAAGCGGCCATATCAACAATACAGTCCTAGAAATCTTGGACGAACGAAACATACTACGCCGTCTTCAACGAACTAAACCGTTGGACCTTGCGCGATAAATTGAAAATAGAGCAGTGAATTCACTGATTGCCGAAAACAGTGGCTCTGGAGAGTGACATTGGTTTGGATTGTACGCAACACCAATCAGACATTTTGAGTTGCAGTCACTACCTTCAAGTAGGAGATATTCAACAACGCTACCTTCAGATTTCCTTAGTATGTTGTACTTAAGTGAGGAGCTGCAGTACACCGCAACTTCTCCACCCGTGGAATGAGTTTATAACTCGGAATGTCATATAATTCGGTCACTTTATCTTTATCGTTTGGATCTGGACTCAGCCAAGTCTCAGTAACACAAATAACATCAAGCCCTGAGCCATTAAAAATATATCTCAAGTAATCTAATTTAGATAGGCTTAAACTTCGAGCGTTCAGATAGCATATTTTAATACCCTGGGATGCAGAAGATAAAATGTTGATCACTGATCACTGAAGCTCCAGTAATATCACCAGATGAGTTTAAAAATTTTGTAACGATCACCATGACACCAAATAAACAAAAGGAAGAAAAAGGAAGGAGCAAAAGTGAAAAATGTTAAGTAAGGAGTGACAAAAGAAGGAGAAAAGTAGAAAGTAGAAAATTATAGAATATAGTTTGTTTAAATGTTTAAAGTTATTAAATAAATACATATCCATTCCAATATGAGCTATGAAATATGCTCCAGACCAAAATATTGTTCATCAAAACGGCGGGTAAAGTTGAGGCATAAAAACAAGTTAAGTTCTTAAGAGAGTTTTGTCGTGAAAAGAATTTTTGTCTCAGTGTCATCTCTACTCTTCTTCACGTAGACCAAACCATTGCGGAGGACTTGAACATTGCCTATGGATCCGTCCAAGACATTTTGGTTAATGATTTGGGTTTCCGTCGTGTAGCAGCAAAGTTGGTGCAAAAAAGAGACCGTGTTGACGTGGCAAAAAAGATGATATGCGAGCCTGAATCCGATCCCACATTCATCAAAAGAATCATTACTGGAGATGAGACGTGTGTTTATGAGTACGACATGTAATCCAAACATCAGGCAAGTGAATGGCATTCACCAAATGAGCCGAGACCAAAAAAAATACGTCGTTTCCCGACAAAAAAGAAAGCAATGTTCACGGTTTTCATGGATTACAATGGTGTAGTACATCATGAATTTTTGCCAGAAGGCCAGACAGTAAACAAAGAGTATTATTTGGGCGTTATGAGACGTTTGCATGAGGCAATTCGCCGAAAGAGACCAGAATTGTGGGCAGAAAACTCGTGGATTTTGCACCATGATAACGCACCGTCGCACAGTGCCATCATTATTCGTAATTTTTTGACGAAAAATGCAACAAATACCATCCAACAGTCACCGAATTCACCTGACTTGGCTCCCAGTGACTTCTTTCTGTTCAATCGAGTTTAAAAAACCACTACGGGGAACGCGTTTCAGCAGCCGAGAGGAAGTAATGGAAAAATCGCAGGAAGCACTGATGGACATACCGAAAACCGAACATAAAAAAGTGTGTTGCAGTCGATGGGAGTTACTTTGAAGGGAACAATATAGATTTAGATGAATAAACTTGTATTTTTAATTTTCTGAATAAGTTCCGGGAACTTTTTGATCAATGTGGAATGTGCCAAATTAAAAGAATCTCTCTACACTTTTCACACTCTGTTGTAAAAAGGTGTCGACTGGTAAAAAAAGTTGTTCCTACTCTGATCTGAAATAGCGAGATACAGTCTTCCCTAGTTAGGATTTTATTGTATGGAGTTCTGAGATGTGTAAAGTGATGTTTTCTAAGAAAGCTCTGTTCATCTTGCCAAGAGCGTTCAAGTTCTTCCTTTTCCTTGGGAAAGGTGAATATTTGGCAGCTTTTTTACATATGGATGACGAGTCGCTTCTTGATACCAGCATCACCTGGTATCCATGCTAACCTTATGTTACCATTATTATGAAGAACTCTTTGAATATTGTTAAGAAAGAGCAATTATTTGCTGCTCATTTAAATCCCGTAAGGATACTTACGAGGGGCGTTCAATATATTCTTGGTATCGATATGAAGGAAAATGCGAATTCAATTTAAATTGTTTTTATTTTTCAATATAATCTCCCCTAACATCAATGCATTTGTTACATCTTGAGATAAGCTTTTTTAAACCCTCAAAAAAATAACTTTCCTCTTTCTCTGCAAAATATCCATTTATTGCCGACTTGAGTTCTTCATCATACGAAAATCTTTTTCCACGAAGACATTTTTTCAAATCCGGAAACAGGAAATAATCACTAGGGGCAAGGTCTGGACTATAGGGTGGGTGTTGGATTTCTTCGAAACCACAATCTCGCGCAGCAGCCTTGGAAACTCGCGCCGTGTGAACAGGAGCATTGTCATGAAGAAGCAACACACCCGCTGCGAGTTTACCCCGTCTTTTCTTTTTAATTTCCTCCCGCAAATTATGCAAAGTGGAAGCGTAGGATGTGGCGTTGATGGTTTCACCTTTTTTTTTTACTCAATGAGCAAGATTCCCTTTGAGTCCCAAAAAACTATGGCCATGAGCTTCCCGGCAGACGGAGTGACTTTGAACTTCTTCGGGGGGTCTGTTCCTTTTTTATGCCACTGCATGGACTCTTGTTTGTAACAATTCGATCCATAACACCGTCCGCGTTCTCACTACACATCTCCAAAAGCTGTCTACAGCATGCGATTCTCACTTTTTTCTGATGCGCTGTGAGCATTCGTGGCACCCACCTTGCACTGACCTTTGAAAGGTTAAGATGGTCATGAAGAACGGTGTGAATGGTACCAATTGAAAGCTTGGTGATCTCTGCCATCATTTTCGCCTTTATTCGGGCATCCTCAAGAACAAGTTTTTCGACTTCTTTGATGCTTTCTCCCGTACAAGCAGTAGCCGGGGCGCCGGAGCGGGGGTCGTCTTCAATGCTCTCTCTGCCTCTCTTGAACACACTTGAGAATGAAGGTGCGGAACCCTGGTAAACAGCCACCATCTCTTCATGAATAGTTTTTTGACTTTTTCCTTGCTTAGTGAGAAATTTAATTACAGCGCGATGCTCAATTTTCACCATCATCGTCTCAGTTGCCATTATGATTCTGTTTAACTAGAGATAAAACGCGAATTAATAATCACATTTATATGAAATTTTACATGAATGCACTAAAATAATAGTATTACTTGATAAATAAGTCAATTTATATATACAACCACAGCTTCACCCCGATACCGAGAATATGTTAAACGCCCCTCGTAGGGTGACCAAATTATTGTACCAGGGACTATCGTTACTATCAAGTCTTCCTGACTGAAGTATACATCTCTCAAAGGGCCTTCGATATCGAGTGTATGTCATGAACTTCCTCCCTATGGTGGAGGGTGAGCCCATGTAAAATCCTCCACTAATATAAGGGTCATAGTGCTCAGTGTTTTTTACTTTATTAGAGCCAATCCAGATGTCGGATTGTCATCGTCAACGACCGACGACACTTCCGCAAGAAGACTCTCCTCAACATGTCAGAATTACAGGGGCTGCTCACTTGTGACTACTTATTGGCTCCTTAAAGCGACGGATGTATCGCCTTGGCCTCCAAAAAGTTTAACTGGTCAAGTGCGTGAGTCAGAAACAGTGTTTAATCTGAACCCTATGTACAGGTTTGTTGGCCATTGGCATAAAGCTCTCAGTTGAAAAGGTTCGTACGCATTTATGCATGAACCACTAGACTAAGAAACATTTTCTGCTTGCTCAAAGTATCGAGCTCTAAACCTTTGAAATTACTTATACTCGTAGGTCGCCTGAAGTGGCACCGCATAAGTTTGGTGGTACGATTGTCAGTGCAGCCAATTAACTTGTAAAGTTTCTGACCCTAGAATATGTCTCTCTATAACTAGATAGGCTGTTTGGCGTCGTTCTGCAAATATAATGCTTGCTGCCTGAAGTTAGTTCTTCATTTCAGAGCTCCGCCGTACAATTTATTGTTTTCCAAAGCCTTGCTTGTTAGTAAATCAGAAAGAGTAATGCTTCTAGAACTCTAATGGATAGTCCATTGGTCCATTTGTAATTCCATCGAAGGCCAAATCAACACCAGATACGATTATACTCGTATTAATCTAATCTAGTTCCATTACAAGCTCATAAATTATATTAGTCTCCGTTAGACAGTCAAGCCATCAGCACTCCTGCAATCACGTCAACTGAAAGAAAATTCTTCGCCGACACATGTTTGGCAGAACCAATTTAGAGGATCAAAACAATTACAGTCAACCAAGTGACTATTACTCGTATACACGCCACAATGTAACGATGCTGACCATAAGATAGAATCTCTTGACCAGCCTTCATGTATCCGTACGTATCTCAACCACATAGTCTGTGGCATTTCAATTAATTCTTCATGGTCAAGTAGGCATATGTGTGACTCCTTTTAGCACACCTCTCCTCCCGACTCATATTCACATAGTCTAGCTGAGATTCATCTCAAGACAAAGTCGGAGATTTAGAGCCAGAGTCAGAGACTAGAACTATCTTGGCTATCGAATCCAGTTTGGATAGAACAATTGGGTCACCAGTGACAGAAATTGTGATAGCTAACAGAACTTGAGACTTGCGCGACAACATTTTGTTTGTGCCGCACGCGAAAAAATCAGGTCTTCTGTCTGCGCAACAAATACAACGATGAACAAACCAAACTGGTCCAGCGATTGGATCTTCCTGCAACATAGCACACCACCAACTACTAAAACTGAGCAACATCTCTCTGAATGCCATCTACCGTTGGAATCGATGTGTTGCACCGCAGCAGTTGTACTTGTAGCGCACACTGCACGGAAGCTTTAGTTATTCGCCAATCGCATTTGCGTTCTGCAAAATAGAAAACGTCAAACGAGTTTCGATTATAGCTTCAATCCCCTCCAACCTTCCGAAGAAGACTCCCTAGTCAGCCAAAGGCGATCGCTGCACAGTTGATCCTCCAGTATAAGTTGCATGACAGTTATATTTGCCAAGATACTCGCTCGTATGCCCGCATGCATACGAGTATTACGAGTATTATTCTACAGTCGTATCTGCATCTGTATCTGTATGGGTTCTAGATGGTATACTGACTACTGACTGATGAGTTCACGAGATCAGAAACTAGAGCGAAGAGCTGGTTAAGCCAGCTCCATAGGTGGGTCAAAGGCATAACTTCTAATCATGAAAAGATTTACTGCTTCACAAAGAACGGTTATGTTCTGATGATCCTCTTTGGGAATTGACAGCTATGTATCTCCAGCTGGGTGATGGAGGAATCAGAGCCGGTGATGCACTGGAACTGAATGCAGATATATGTACGTACTCGTATGTTAGATGGTTCTGCGGATACTACGGCGTAATTATCGCGCATTGCATTACGCAACGATGCGACTATGCATCGGGAATAAATAATTGAAATCATGCGGAGAATAGTGCAACAAACAGCTGCTGCTTCGATCCATCACCGGGATATTCCCATCCGACTGTATGTACATACGAGTATGATGTGCTGTTAGATGTATCTGACTTAGAAGTTGACTAACGAACTTATGTACTCGCATGTGTATCTCAAGTACGCTATCGGAATGGAAATTGATTCAATTATGGATGCGTCTATGAATTACGGGGCAATTAGCTGAATGCCTCGACAATGTGAGCATTTGTGGAGCCAATTAAGTAGGATTCAAGGTAGAGTATGAGTTTTTGTTTCCTTTTTTCTTCTCCTAACTGCTGCACAGTTTTCTTATTTTGCTTTGGATGGAGGATATATCAATGTCAGCGATTAGTTGAGGTGTGCACTTGATAAATATACTCGTAGGTAGTTCAGGACATTGCGATTTGCAGGAGGGAAAATTGAGAAAATTTCAATGCTAAACCTTGCTTTCTGATTATGAATTAAGCATCTGTAGGGTACCGCTCTGCCGGTATGACACCTTAAGTATCTAACTAAATAAGTTGCTACTGGGCAAAAGGTGATACATTGAAGGATGTTGTCAGATCAAAAGTGGAAAAGGTGAACAGGAGATGGGCATCGAAACGAGATGTTCGTTTTGCAATACCAACATCACCGCAAACCCTTGTGAATCAGCGATCTTTTTTTACAATGCTTAGATGGACGATTTTAGGAATGATACAATAACTTCATATGATTCGGCAAAAAACCGGTAGTACCACAGAGCTTATTACAATCATTCTAGTGGTCTCGATAAGATAAGATATCTGAAGATAAATTATCTACCAGTCTAGAGGAATTCGTCTCGCTTTTACGAAAAGTGTCACCTTTCCTTTCCTTTCCATTAAGTGGCGCTACAGTCCGGATTGGGCCTGGGCCTCAGTCAACAAGCGTCTCCAGCCAGCTCGATCCTTAGCGAGCTGCCTCCAGTTTCACACGCTAAGTTGGCTGAGGTACCCTTCCACTTGCGTGCGCCACCTGAGTCTTGGCCTTCCTCTACTGCGTTGTAACATACGTTCTACATGACCCATCGGCTCATCGCCAATGAAGTAGTTTCTTGGAGGGAGAGGTAGACGTTTGCGGGAAGAGGTTATCGCTTGGCACTTGTTGACAATAAGCTCTAAAAAGTTTTGCTTGCACCCTACCGAAAATATATTTAAGTCATCTTGCTGGCAATAGGAGTCAGAAGGCAATGAAATGGCTTTGGAAATTCTCATTTCATCAGCGAAAATAGAAAGATTACAATTCGTTCAAATGAGGTTGATATCGTTAATCGTTAGGATAGAGATGATTGGTCCAACGTGACTACCCTCTGGCACACCAGATGTTGCTTTAATGGGGTCGGATATTGAAGATCTGAAGATGACTCTATCTCTAAATAAGATGTGGTCCATGCCACAAAATGAGGGGAAAAGCCAAGTTTTTTTTAGTTTGACAATGATAGGTAGGTAGGTAGGTAAGAGTGGCTGTTGGATGTACCAACCCACTTAGGCCTATTGACCTATTGTGATGCCAGGTGAAACTACGATCCTCTTACTGACGGAGCCAGTTTGAGCTTATGATAAAGCGTAGGCGACTATTAACGTCTATATTTTCTAGATCGTTTAGGTCGTTGTAGAAGAGAGCCCCTAGATGAAGTTTTCTTCTCTGGAAGAGAGCTGGACATGTACAGAGTGTTTGAAGGATTGTCTCCTATTCCTCCTAGTCTATGCAGCTTCTACAGAAGTCGTTTGTAAAAGGGCCATGCCTTCTTGCGTGCTTGCCTATGAGGCAGTGCCCAGTGATGACACCTATTATGGCGCTGAGATGTTTCCTATTTAAAAGGATCAGACACTTAGAGCGATACAGATCCAGCTTTGGTCAGATCTCTTTGGTTGCTAGACATGTTTGCCCAGCAGTCCACCTAAGGTCTGTTTTTTTATTGGCATCCAGATTTAGTGTCAGTTTGCACGTAACGATTGGTATACCTATACTACTCTTTTCCGGTAGAATAGGTAGAGTGGTTCCAATTTTGGTGAGTTCATCAGCTCTGCGGTTCTCTGGAATGCGCGGTATGTTGCACCGGCATCCAACAAAGGTGAAAGTTGAACTGCTCTGCTATCTCCATGAGAGATGATCGGCATTCAAGGGCGACATGACTATGCGAAAACATGCGGATATCACGTTATTCTTCAGCCAGGACAGAGCTTCTTTAATCGCCAAAATTTCCGCCTGGAACACGCTACAGTGATTTGGAAGGCGGAAAGAGAGGCTTAGATTTAGCTTATCTGAGAAAATACCGCGAACAACTCCACTATCAGTTTTAGATCCATCTGTGTAAAGATGGATTGATTTATCCTCTATGAAAGCACCTTCCTCCAAGAATGATCTAGAGGGGAAGCTTACATGGAAGTTTTTGTCAAACCAAAGTTCAGGTATGGTGTAATCGATGTTCTCTGTGAGTATTCCTAAGGTGTTAAGAATGTTGGCGTGGCCAAATGAATTATTTGTCCACTGTTTCAGTCGCTTTAAGGAGAATAGCTGCAGTCGTAGCTACTTGCCTGCTGAAAATATCGAGGGGTGTCAAATGAAACAGAATGTCTAATGCCGCAGAGGGGGTAGACCGCAAGGCTCCGCTTATGCCTAGACATGCTGTTCTTTGGACTCAGCTTAGTTTAATGCAGCTGACTGCATATTCTAAGGCCGTCCACCAGACGACCAGCGTGTAAGGAAGTATCGGTCTTATGACCAAGATGTATAGCCAGTGGGTTATGCGAGGTTGAAGGCCCCATTTATTCAAAATTGGCTTTTTTGCAAGAGAAAAAGCTTTATTGACTCTTTCTTGAATGTTAGGTTTATACTACTCGTAAACTGGTACCGCTAATTGAAGGAGGGTCTATGATTGGAATTTTTTTATTTCCTGGAAAAGAGGACAAGATCAGTTTTATGGGGGTTTATTCCCAATCCACAGCGATTTGCCTAGCGGGTTAATCTATTCAAATTTACTTGAAGGAGTTCTTTAGTGGTATTAAGATGTTTTCCTGAGACGGCTATGGCAACGTCATCGGCATAGGCAAGCAGCCTGCTACCAACTACTTCCAGGTATATCAGTAGTTCATTAATTACTAAGTTCCAGAGAAGGCGAGAGGGGACACCGCCTTGCGGCGTACCTCTGTTGACGCATCTTCTAGAAGAAGTCTCACCCAGTTTGGAGTTGATGATCATTCCTTTTTAGCATGAGACTTATCAATTCCCCAAGTGAGTCGTCTACCTGCCGAGTTGACAGCGCAGTCGTGATTGCGGATGTGTTGGCGTTGTTAAAGGCGCCCTCTATTTCCTGTAAAGCAACCATTGTGTACTCTTTATATTGTAGGGATCGTACGATGTTGCTAGTCGAGGAGTGCAGAGCCGTTTTCACCGACTTTCCTTTACAGTAGGCATGTTGAGCCGTAGACAGAAGTTTTGGATCAACTTTAGCTCGAATACGGATATCAATCAGTCGTTCTGTGGTCTGTGGTCTGTGGTCCTTTGGGACAACATGAGAACATTCATTTGGGAATAAAAACTACATTGAGATCCCTACATGATAGTGGAATGCTTATCAGTTTTACACAGCTCCTCACGATATTCTCTGGCGTTGGCAGCATTTTTCAGCTACCTGAAAAATGAGTGTCCAGTAGCAGGTTGAGTGATTCATCACATGAGGTTGTCCAAGAGACCCTTACTTCTTCTTTGTATAATTTGAGGGATTCTTTGTAAGAGTCCCAGTCGGTGCTTTCTGCTAAGTTGAAAAACGTTCTGCAAGTGTTTCTAAGCAGTCCCAGTGCTGATGTCTACCAGTGCGGCTTCTTCTTGCCTCTAGTTTGAATAAGAGCGGCCATAGCCTAATTGAGAGCCAGAGTAAATTCCTAGACTTTCATGTCAAACTCATTGGTGTCATGCGGGGGACATGATAGTTCAGAGTATAGCGTTTCTGACAGTATTCCTCTGTATTTTGGCCATTCACTCAGGCTGAATTGGATGTATCTGTGGTCTGAAAAAGAGCGTTCAGACGATATCATCCAGTTCGTTAGCATTTGAGTGATGCTGTCGGAGACAAGGGTGCTATCTAGCACTTCCTGTCGGTTTCTAGTCATAAAAGTGGGCTCATGCCAATGTTGCAAACAAGGAGGTATACAACTTGTAATGTAGTCAAAAAGTGAGAAATTGTAAGAGCGAATAAAAAATCTCTCAAGTTTTACAGAAATTGTTGCTGGTGCTGTTTTCCCTTTAGGATTAAAAAACATCCCTCAATCTGGCTCCCTGGTCTGAGAGTAATAAAAATTTGGCTGTTGGCTAAGTGCAAAATAAATTTGACAATCTTTAATATTACTGTTGTACATACATAAATGCATAGGCATATACATATACATACTCGTATGTATAATTCCATTAATTCCTCCGCAGGAACATTAACAACCACCCACTAAGGTTTCTGTATAGGAATACTTGCACGATAAGTGTAGATATCGAGAAAGAACAAGTGCTGCGCTGCTGTACATGTGGGCGTGGATAGATGTAGATGGGGATGTAGAAAATTGGCAAATATTTCATTCATTCTTATAGTTCATATCCAGTTTTAGCAGGAATTTCATATGAATACGAGTGCGATTGGGTGCAGTTTCCAATTTCTTTCACGTTGCGACGCTATTCTACATGGTGTGTCAGCGACTTCCTCCTTGCGAGGAGGGGAATATTTGGAGTGGCCTTTCAAAAGAGAATTAAATTTCCTCGAGGGCCAAATATACATATATTTGTACTTATGCATGTAAACACATGTGTACGTATTCTGTAACGAAGTATCTATAGTGTAATCCAAGTAACCCTTTCATTTGATGTTCGAATCAATTTTTGCGAAGTCGTTTGAGGACCAAACATAACTCGCTCACTCACTTAGATGTGAACTTAATCATCTGTCAAAATCTAACAAGAAATTCGCAGTTCATATTTAGCCAAACTACATTTGTAGCTTTAGCCTTTTGCCGTGCTGCGGGTTTGTATCAGTAGATAATTTATGGTCGAGTGTAGCCCATATATATACTGTTTCTCATGTTTTCAACTGAATTGCTGTTTCTACGAATGACTAATCCATAGTAAATAGAGAATTCGTCTATTAGTTTTCCCGGCAATTTGCCCCTTCCACCGAGAGCTTTTGTATTATTTTTCAAGTTACGTAGGCGGCGGGTACCCAACCCATTCGCTTTTGAACGTGATCCACACAATCTTTCTTGAGTACTGTAACATTCTCATAGGGCTTAGCATCAGTAATGCTTTTAAAAGTCTTAGAATCGCCGTCACCAACATAATGGGTGCATTCTACCTGGAGTAAAGTTTCGGATCGCTAAAACATCTCAACAACTGCATCGACCTCTATTTTTCCTGCTGATCCATCGTGATTCACATTGCACTTATCTTTACGATTTTGTGCCCATTTCTCATATATTCTATTCTATATTCTACGAATGCATGAAACAATTCAAGTACCTAGTTAGAAAGTCAAAAAGGGCTTCATGGCAGAAATACTGTGAATCTGTTGCGGTAACAGACGAGGTTTCGAAGTTACACAAAGTGCTTTCAAAGAAACCGAGCGTTCCTAGCTACCTCAAAAAAAATGGCGGAACCTGGGCGCTGAGAGTAGCCAAGAGGTCTACTTACGGCGCAGTATCAGACGACCCTGGCATGCTACAGCACACTGAGAACATTGATCTCTCTCTAGCTCTCCGAAAAGGAAATAGGTGTTCTTATTAAGAGGAATGAATTACGGTGGGCAATTCAGTCCATTAAGCCATACAAATCTCCCGGTCCGGATGGTATTCTACCGACTATGATACAGAAAGCACCGGAGGTAGTAATCGCAAAAATTATGGAAATTCTTAAACACACCAATAGCTTGGAGGGAAGTTAAGGTGGTCTTTATACCTAAAGCTGGTAAACAGCGGCATATAACAGCAAAATTGCTGGAGATCGATCTATCTGGAGATATCTATCTATCTAAAAAGTAAAATTTGTAGAAACCGCACAGCACGAGGTGCTTGGGAAAATAGAGAAGGGTCTACGAGAGTTTGCGATGGTGGTCTACCTCGATATTGAAGGAGCCTTCAATAAAGTGGAGTGCACCGCCAGTAAAAATGCTAACAATGAACACAAACTGGCTTTGCAATATTCTTACAAGCAGGAAAATAAATTGTTCCATTGGGCGAAGCTCGGTAAGAAATTCCTTCCTTAGTCGACTTCGACATTCCGGACGATATAATATATCCGGAGAGTGAGGACTGGCAAACAAAATGCAATAATCAGGTCAAATGAAATTGCAATTTTCACAGACGAGACGGTTCGAAATCAGAGGAAGGAACAAGTTCTGGTATCTTCGCAGAAGACCCAGAATTAAGAGTGCCTATATGACTACCGGACGCAAGCAGTGTCTTCCAATCTTCCAATCAACGATTTTGGCTTTCCTCATGGCGGCTGAGCTAATGCAGATGAGATATCACTATCTAGATCGATAGCCAGGCCGCAGTCAAGGCAATGGAATCAACTAAAGAATCGGATTCAGTCAAGGGCTGTCGTACAGTGCTCAAGGCTATATGCGGTCAGAACCGGGTAAGGCTGTACCGGATGAACAGGGAAATGAACAAGCGGACGAGCTTGCAAGAAATGGAGGGCTAATCGACGATAGTGAGGTTGCCAATATCACACCTTTGCATAGAGAGGGGCACTATCGAGGCAAAAATCACAAAAACTGCCAACCTAAGGTGGTCAAGTCCTGAAGGACACAGGGTATCCAATGCTCTATGGCCGCTTTTTGACGGCTAAAGATCTAGGAAGTTAATAAAACTAAACAGGGATAAGCTTAGGACAGTAACAAGAATCCTGACAGGACACGCAAATGTACTCAAATTGTCAGATACGGATATTTGCAGATTCTGCTGTGATCTGCAAGCCGTTGAGGACATAACACACATACTGTGTGAATGCAATGCGGAGAAAATTTTTATGAAAATACTTTTTCGAAAATCTTGAGGAAATAGCCGGCACAAACTTCAAAGGCCTTCTTTGCTTTTGCAAGAAATGTGGGTGTTTCACCAAGGCGATTGTTTAGGTTTTTGCCATTTGAAGACAAATTCAATTGATTGCACAGGGACCGGGGTGGGCCATTTTGGTGCCTAGTGTCTGTGTGATGGCATATCCATCATATGACTAGATGGAATTATTTTCATTGTTTTTGGATTAGTGGCGAATTTAATTTGTTCAAATATGTTAGTATTCTGGTTCTTTTGTTGTTATACGTTTTTAAACTAACTTAATGGTTCTATAGTTCAAAGGTTAAGTGTTTATGTGGTCGATGCAGGTGGATCCAGCGCAAAAGCCTGCCTATTCGTCGTCGAGAGTTGTATCTAAAGTTCACAGATTTGTTCCAGAAATCGGCTGGATGAAGGCATATACCTCTCCAGGTTTCACACTCCATCAGGTTTTCCTTTTTTGGTAGCTTAATGATCATCTCTCTTTTCCACTCCTATGGAAATTCTTCACTATCCCATGCTCTGCATATGAGCGGCTGTAGCAGATTAGCCAATGTATTAGGAGCCGCTTGGTATAGTTGGGCAGGGATGCCATCAATACCCACTTGATGTCTTGTTTTTCTTGAGGGACCTGATTGCTGCCATTATTTCAGTTTTACTGGAAGGCCCAACGCGAATTCGGGAATTTGTTGCCTCCGAAAACTCATTCCAATTCGAGATCAAAGCGCCATCGTCTAAGTGTTTTAAGACCGATCTTCCCATCTAGTGAATTGTTCCTCATCCGAAATCAGTAGATTACCATCAACAATTTTCACTAGATGTTGTTTTTGGAGATCCAACTCCAATTGAGCTAATTGGTGATTTTGTAGATAGCGCTACTGTCGCACCTGCGCACCAGTGTGTCGATGTACTGACGCTTGTCACGTCTTATACTACGCTGCACTTTGTTCTTCTTCACACGATTTTGAACTTATAGCTGGATTCTCCCTACTACTGAGGTGGCTGCAATCTGAGCTTTGATTGCTGTAAGCTCATCGATCCGTCTCCAGATTTTAGTCGAAAGCCATGTGCGGTGATTTTTCTGTCTTTCTCCTGTCGCAAACACATTTTTCACAGCATTCCAATGCTCGTCCCCTCTATTCTGTGTTGTGGTGCTGATTGCTACTACTTCTAAGGCAAGGAAGTCACTGAATTGTTGGCGCACTTTCGGAACTCTGAGCCTGTCGGTATTGAAGCTGGTTATTTTGAGCAAGTTTAAGCGGTTGCCGTTGACGGATGCAGTACGAAGGGGTATACGAGCTAATACTCGTATAAGATGGTGATCGCGTTCATGTCCAATGTCTGCTCCGCCTCTGTTGTGGATGTCTAGAAGACAATTCTTATCTGGTTGGATGTTCGCTACTTGTCAATTGAGACGCAGGTGATCTTGTGGCAGGTGCTATGCTTGAACAGCGTAACTCCAATAATTAGGCGATTGGTATTGCAGAAGTCCACATACCGCTCACCGTTGTCATTCTCCAAGGGCGTGAGCTTCCATCACGTTTTTTAGCATATTGTTGTCGCTACCTACCTTGACATTGAAATCCCCCATCACCATTAGGCGGCGCCTAATTGGCTGTAAAAATCGTCCTTTTCATCCTCAGTCGCGTCTTCAGTTGGACCATAGCACTGTATGATGGCGACTTTTCTTACTCTACTCTAGAATCTAGCCGTGTTAGATGTAACTGAAACTCGTATAACGCGCTTTAAGCGATGGACAAATCCACTTAAATTTGTTGTATCGGTTTTGTAAGATTCGTTTTAGGTCCTTCTCGATTCAAGTAAGTTAATAGTTATAGCAGCTTTCTGCTGTAAAATTCAGACTTTCTCAACAATCATTTCTTTCACAGATACACAGTGTTAGCCTAAAGATTAACTTGTCAATATGAAGTGCCGTCATTTCAATCATTTGTAACAACCTCAAGAGTGGACATAAAATCTTCCACCACCAATTTGCCTATGCTCTGCCACAAACAAGAGTTACACTTTTCCACTTAAAAAAACTCATAAAAAACCGACTCAAATTGCACATAAATACATCTCAGATACTTTGTAGATGCACTCCAGTAGGCATTCTCCATCTACTAAACAAATAGCCAATCCGCTAACCACCGATTAAAAAGTCAACTACACATCTCAAAGCATTAATTAAGCGCACTAAAGTGTCCTCATCTGGCATACAGTTGCCAGTAGTAACCAAAGTATTGTATCTGTACCTCCAGTCACACATATTTGGTCGACCTAAGTGCGAAATTGTTGGAAATACCCGCCGCCCATTAGTTAACTCATTTCTTAAGCTCATCTGAAAGTGCTCACTTTTCCTCGCTTAAAAAGATTCGGTAATGTATTAACTCGAATACGAATACGAGTACAGCGGCGGCGTCATATCCGCATGTGTTTCCTCAACCACGTGACCCATTTTCACATTTCTCTCTCTCTCGATTTTTAGAAGTTATCGTTAGATAGCCCCTTTTAGTGAAAGGCCCAATTGGTTTGGCCCGGTCTGGGCTGGCCTGACTTGGCCAAACCATTCGGAAGGTTCAATTTCAAAACTTAATAAGCAGAAATATGCACGAGAGTGACCGCAATCCGGGCTCATTATGATCGGTCAGGCGGGGTAGTGAATTACAGGTTCATGACCAAGATCAGTATACGCAATAAAGATGAGCTATGAGTGGATATGAAGAGTCTCGAGGCCGCTGTACAGAGATGCACTTCTTCAAATGTGGCAGAAGTAATGAAACAGCTTCACGGTCGAGAGAAGATTCACATTTTGCCTTGGCAACATACTCGTGTTGTATAAGTTCCTATTTGGATGAGCTGGAGGTGCATATTTATGGGGGAGCCTAGGTTATTTATATGTATGAGGAGGTGAGTTGAGGGTTGGTACGAAAGTACAACAATAAAAATGATTTGTGAACGGCCACAGGGAGTGCAATTAGTTTCCAAATGAGAGTGGTCACAATTACTGTGGTATTGTGTGTGGGGCTTTTGTGTTCGCATGAATTATGGGCAGGAGTTTATGGACGGGAAAGATAGAACAATGCGGCTCTGTAAGTTATGACTTCAACTGATTATGAACAGTTTACGGGTAAATTGGGAAGGGCTTTGGGGTAAATATCATTTTGTCTAAGTGATCACGATGGTGTCGGATGGTAGTCGGAGAGGGAATCCTCGCAGAGGAATTTTTCATCATTTCCAGAGGCAATAGGTGACTTGGCAGATAGTGCTGGGAGTTGATTGATTGACTTTCTGTAATGGCTAATGGATAATGTCGCACCTTAAGGAGTCATGATCGATGTATAGTTGAGGATATACTTTTCTCTTGGATGCTTTTGGAATATCTCTGATTCGGGTCAGTCAATACAGTGCGCTCATATTGTATGATAATGTAGTCAGTAGTTGGCAATACCAAGCAGGCCTGCAGGTTCTTGTCGAGCGAAAATAAGTACTCGTGGGAAATGAGTCTTTGTAGCACTTTTCTTCGAACTTTATTTGACACACAAACCCCAATGCCTTTTTAGGACAATTCTTCTTGAGAATGCTAAAATCATGGGTGGGTCTCTAGTCGGGTTTGGCACATACTTCTTAAGAATTTCCAGATATATTGCGCATTTATCTATGGTTTAGCACACCGCGTGCTATTAGAGTTTTACTGGACTTCCTGCAGACTCCACAAAGAACTGCAAATTCATATCTTGTATTACACTTGTTCAGATTAAAGTTTTCTATACTTAAGTTTAGGCTTAGGTAACTCTACTGTTCGAAAGGAAATTTGGGCTAACTGTGGGAGCCTCCTCAGTTTTCCCGCACATCTCTAGTGTCCAGCTGGAAAACAATTCTCTAGATCGCCCGTGTTTTAGTGGAATGCAGAAAATATCTGAACACGTCACTTAAGATTAATTTGGAGGAAGACTGAAGTCTCTACAGATTGAAGCAAAAAGAACATAAAAAGCTAAATCGGATTTCGAAGAGTCCACTTTAGCGAAAAGTTTAAAACTGTCGTTGAAACCAGCAGGCTAGGTAAGCCCTCAAAAGTGGGAAATCAGTCAGACTAGTGTCACTCAGAAAACTTGGTAGCAAGAGCAATGAGTCGAAGGCAGGGAACCTCTATCTCACTCTTGAGACGCACTTCCAAGGTAACATAAACAGAACCAGCTCACAACTAGCTCCTATCAACAAAGCTGCTAGTAAGCTGAATAAGACAACACCTCGTAGATGGTATATCTCATCGGTTGTGGTGACAAACGAGGCCATTAAACATGCTATTGCTTCCTTCCTTTGATGTCTTCAAATCGCCTGGTATCGACGGGGTTTCAGACCTATGTATAAGTCTGACTTTCTTTTATGTTGAATCCTACGTCGCGACTCATCATGCTTACCATGTCTCTTGCGATAATGCGGTTCAAAATCTGGCCTAGACAATACCGGGAGACGATAAAAGCAATGCTGGTGAAGAGGACAATGAGCGCGGATGCTGAATGCGCCAATATGTGATGGTGGTCCTAAACGGGGGTTTCCCGCTCGGCGTCGCTGTCGTACAGTTTCCAGTCCAAACAGTTCCGTCTTCTGTGCTCAAACATTTTTAGATGATTTAGCTGTACTGTCTGTTGGACCATTTCTAGGGACATTTCTAGGACTGTCGACGATATGTGAACTAGAAATGTGCTTTTAGTCAATTTTCTCAAAACTGGGGTTGTCCTCTTTATGAACAGGAGGAAGCTGACTGGTCTGTCCCATCTAGTGCTTTATGACATTGCAAGCCACCTCTCCAAAGAAACGAAATATTTGGGTGCCATCTTAGGTTAGGTTAGGTAAGAGTGGCTGTTGGAAATACCAATCCACTTAGGCCTATTGGCCCATTGTGATGACACGTGGATTTATGGTCCCCTTACTAATGGAACCAGTTTGAGTTTATGATAAAGCGTAGGAGATTGTTAACGTCTTTAATTTCTATCAATCTTCTTTCATTTAGGTCGTTGTAGAAGAAAGATCGTAAATGAAGCTTTCTTTTCCGAGAGAGAGCTGGACATGTACAGAGTAGGTGGAGGATTGTCTCCTCCTCTTCCTCGTCCATGCAGCTTCTACCGAAATCATTTGTAAAAGCGCCAAGCGTTCTTGGGTGTTTTCGTATGAGGCAGTGTCCAGTGATGACACCTATTATGGCGATGAGATGTTTCCTATTTAAAAGGATCAGACACTTAGAGCGATTCAGATCCAGCTATGGCCAGATCTGTTTGGTTGCTAGACATGATTGCCCAACAGTGCATCTGAGGTCTGTTCTTTTATTGGCATCCAGCTTTAATGTTAGTTCGCACGTAGCGATTGGTATACCTATACTACCCTTTTCCGGTAAAATAGGTAGAGTGGTTCCAATTTTGGCGAGTTCATCGGCTCTGTGGTTCCCTGGAATGCCCCGGATGGCCCGGCATCCAACAAAGGTGAAAGTTGAACTGCTCTGCCATCTCCATGCGAGATGATCGAAAAGATGCGGATATCACGTTTTTCTTCAGACAGGACAGAGCTTCTTTAATCACCAAAATTTACACCTGGAACACGCTACAGTGATTTGGAAGACAGAAAGAGAGGCTTAGATTCAGCTTATCTGGGAAAACACCGCCACCAACTCCGCTATCGGTTTCAGATCCATTTGTGTAAAAGTGGATTGACTTGTCCTTCATGAAAGGATCTTCCTCCCAGAATGATCTAGAGGGGAAGCTTACATGGAAGTTTTTATTAAGTTAGGAATGAGAAGAAGAAGTGTTAAGAATGTTGGCGTGGCCAAATGAATTATTTGTCCATTGTTTAGTCGCTTTAAGGCGAATAGCCGCAAGAACATAGGCTTCTCCCGAAGAAAAAAACAGAACACAGGAAGCGCGTGATCCAAGATATTGAGAAGTTGTACTCCAGGAATAACATTTGGAAGTCTTACAAACAGGTAAAAAGAAGGCAGAATGCCCGTTGAGAAGCCTCTAGAGATGAAGAAGGAAACTTTGTAGTAGAATCACAGTCGATACTGAGAATATAGAAACACTTTTTCTGCAGACTGTATAACGACGAAGAAGACCAACATCCCGTCGTTAGGCAGAATATACCATTCAACTTAGATGATGATAGCCATAACTTCCACCCGCCCGACCAGAACGATGTAAGGATAGCATTATCTAAACGGAAAACGAACAAAGCAGCTAGACCTGACGCCTTGCCGGGCGAGGTGACGGAGCTGCTGGAGATGATTTTATGGAGGGTATGCACCAACTCATTTCTCAAATCTGGTCAGAAGAGTGTATGACTGGTGAATGGAATCTCAGCACCGTATGCCCGATCCACAAAAAAGGAGACCCCTTCAGCTGCACCAACTACAGACGTATGAGTCTTCTCAATATCGTATACAAGATCTGATCTGTCATAATGACTGAACGCCTAAAAACATTGGCCCCCATCAGTGTAGCTTCAGACCAGGAAACCTTCGACCAAATGATCCAAATGATAAAAAAAAAACTCAACAAGTCCAAATCGATACCCACCACCTTTTCATCGATTTTGAGGCCGCATATGACAGCATTTATAGAAACAAGCTATAGAGTTGTCTAGTCTACTTTTGGCATCCCTGCTAAACTCGTGCGTCTGTGCAGGATGACGATTGAGAACGATTGTTCCACCGACACCGTCAAATTTGGTAACCACTTAACCAAAACCTTTGAAGTCAAAAAGAGTTTTAGACAAGGTGACGCGCTGTCATGAGAATTCTTTGGCATCGTTCTTGAAAGAATTGTGCGATCAAAATTCTCTGCAACTGCTGTCGTACGCCAATGATATCAAAATAATTGTGGTTAGCGCTAAATGAGGCCAAAATCAAGTACTATATGCAAGAGAAAGACCGTCACAGTCGTCAGCTATAATTTTGAGGTATTAAGAGACTTTTTCTACCTTGGCTCTCAAAAATTACTTTTGCTTATCGCTGTTTCTTTGGGTTAAGAAGGCAATTGGGTTGTATGGCCCCATCCCGAAAAACTAAGGAGACTCTATATAAGACCTTGATCATCCCAGTCCTTCTTTATGGCGCTGAAGCATGTACTCTATCGAAAGCCGATGAAGATATACTCAGACGTTTCGAGAGAAAAATCCTTTGGAAAATATTCGGTCACGTTTGCGTTGACGGGCTTTGGAGGAGAAGATTCAACGACATCGACCTAGTAAGAAAACTGCACATCTTTCACTTGCCCCGCTACTGGAGGCAGTTAGCTAAAGATCGGTCTAACTGGAGAGGCTTATTAATTGAGACCCAGGCTTAGCCCGAACTGTAGCGCCATCTAAGTAAATAAGTAACTTCCTCCGATTGCTCTTTGCCAGTGATGCCACTGATCTTCAAAGTTCGGACATCCAAAACGCTGGAAAAGTGCCTCGCGTCAATCGCAATATGATCAATTTGTTGATGGTTTTCTGATCAGGAGTTAGCCAGGATTATATTACCAAAGATGCCCTCTTTGTCTAGTTTGGCATTAAAACCGCCAAGGACGGTTTGTAGTTTATATTTAAGGCATTGCTCGTAGGTTTTCTCAATGAGTTCGGGGGCATTCTTTGGTCAGGTTGTTTTTCTCCGCTGTCGGAGAGTAGTAGTCCTTAAGGACTTGGAACAGTTATCCATATTAGGTATCATAGTTTTTCATCCTCTTTTTATTCGGTCCATCGCATCGCTCTTCTTGGATGGCGGTTATGTCTGCTTTGTACCAGTCGGACTCTATTAAGGATCCGAACATTCGACGTGCAGATCTGGAGATCGTTGTTCTTTAATCGTTTGGAAGGGTCATCAACAGTGAATCCATTTCTGTCCGAGGCAATTAATTGGCTCATCACATCATTTTATTGTCCTCCTTATAGGGTTGTGAGCTCTATGATGTCGTAGACCAGTATTATGCTGCGTACACTTGCTGTGATTAAAGACTCAGTCATGCTGTCACCCGGGACCACCGTTGGGAGGGATGGTAAGCTCTATGCTACGAATTTGATTCTTGCGCTGCTGGCCCAATCCATGTTATAGGACAGTGAGCAGTTTCCCGATCAATCGTAGTGCATATCTAGTCTGGGTTACAGTCATGAATAATCGTTCCATGATTAGCAAAATTATAAAAATGTCGTGAGTAAGGTTTCTTATGTTTCTGACCATCGACACGGTTATACCCAATTTTACGCTTCATAAACAAAATGGTCAACAACTCTCAGTGCTAGGTTACTAGAAATCGTACCGAATAGCAAGGTGAACAGAGAACTAAACGTACTCGTAGATCAGAGGGAAAAGAAAGCATGTGTGGCGTTCTTCCTTCGAAAGAAAATGACAGCACCTAGTACGATCATACTCAGAGACTCGGCGCTACAAAACGCTTATGGGAATAGATGGCTCGTACTCGTACATTACATTCAGATAAAATTCAACAAAACACTTACATACTCGTACAAATTCCCACAAGGAGTAAATGGTATACTGTGCTCGAGGTTACAGCTTTTGGCACATTTGGCACTGATGGTTAAATGATGAACTGCGGTCTCGGTGCAGTCGTGTCTCCGGGATCTCAAAATCGCACAGACTTCCAGATGACGCCAGTATATTCCTGGCTGGATTGGTTGTATACGACTATGTGTGTATATATATGTAATGATTCGATTGGAGAATATCGCCAGATTTATTGAGAGCCAAGCTAATACTGCCTTGGTTATTATATTTTCAAAACATGTACAAGAATGCTGAGCTGATTTAGCTTCGCTTGATGATCTGTTCTAGCTGGCCCTAGTTTGGGTTCTGGAGCATTACAACATCCTCGGAGACAAGCAAGCTGATTAACTGACTAGGCAAGACGCAGTCCTTCACTGTTCGCTTGTAGAAGAGGGACACATTCCACTTGAAGCAGTCAGGATGACATCTGATGATCACATTGCGTGAGTTGTGCGCTGTACTACTCTACCCTTTAAGGATGTGAAATGAATGGGTTTGTAAAGAAAGTATCCAAGAGTATCCGAGCCAGCCATATGTCTAAAGTTGTGCTCAAAGAAAAAAGATGGAGATGCTCGTAACGGCTATAGAGGCCTCGGTTTTTTCAACACCGCATTAAAAAACTTCGTCTGGCATACAGTGTGAATGCCTAAACGCTGTCAACTATAAGATTGGTCCATATCATCACAGTTTTACTCCCATTGACTAAATAGTGGAAAACCCAACCAAGTCGTGGTTGATGCTCCCTACCCATTTATTGATTACAATGTCGCTTATGATGGCATCTAAAGAGACTAGAGATCTATACAGAGCCTTATCTAATTTTTAAGAATGACAATGGTAGATATCCTCGTATCTTTCGAAGGCAATTCGGGCTCCGTTTTGCTAGTGGATTCAGGTTGAAAAATTTTAAGGATTAAGTGTACGGTAGATATAATATGTAGGGTCATCTATTCCAACTCAGAGTATTAAAAAGGACCTTGCTTTAAAGAGCGCGTACAAGTAATGGAAATAAATCTCAACACCAAACTCTACCAGAAGTGTACTTTTACTTACTCCTTGTAAGTTCCTTTTAATAGAATTTCTGAGTCACTTGGAGAAAGGCGAGTATGCGCTTCAGTGATAAAGTGTCTACAGTACGAAGGCCCCACACGTCAACTCTGTGTACCTGCAAGCCGCACAGACGTAATATACGGCAGCGCCGTCATCAATTTCACAGCAAGCGTCGGAGGATATTGTATCACTTGTGCCCATCACGTTCAAGTGCTTAGCAAAAGTGTAGTACCCCGTCACGAAGTCAGTAAGTAGCCTTCAGTCTTTTCTTCTGAAGAACAGCAGTTTGATGGCAACCTGGTGAGCCATGCTATTTTCAGTTGTGCTCATATAAAACCCAACTGTTAATGGAAGTCCTTATCGAGAACGTAGATATACTTAACGTAGGTTAAGTGGTTAAGGTTCGGGTCCAGAAAAACTGACCTCTGAGTCCTTCCCTTGGGATTCAGACAAGAATCAGTGAATTAAGCCTTTCAACTGCGCTCGGTGCTATCTCGCATTCTCGAACTAACTTGAAAGTCGTAACAAAACGCAGCTTGACTGTTGCTACAGATTTAATTGTTTCGCCCTATCCACCAGTTCCACACAATATACCCGTAGCTCGTTGGTATCAGGATTGCGTGTAACTCCGCTTGGAAGACAGACGAACGGTTTCCTAAGTAGGAGTTCATCGGCACCGGCATCGCATCCTATATTTTTTGAGCCATCCGTGGCTTCCTGGGTCAGATTCTGGCCGAAACCAGTCTTAGGCACGGAGAAAGTAGATTTCGTATTTTTCCATTGCATCAGACGGCATGTCTATAAGACCAGAGTCATAACACGATCGGCGAGCAAGGTCATCAAAGCTCCAGTGCTTGATGTACCACATACCATTTCTTTTTAAATGGAAGATTGCTTTGAGAGTGCAGCCCGAGAGAGACCCATTAATGCGTCTGGAGCGAAACCGAATTGCTAGGAAAAGCCCAATGCAGTCGAGACAGACGGGTCTTTGAAGTTTAGTAAAAGCAGCAATGATGTACTTTGAGAGCTTAATCCAACAAACCGCCAATGAACAGGATATGATGGGCCTTATCAGAGTCACAAAAATCCAGAGTACCCATACCGGTAAGTGGCTCCATGTCTTGCTGACAGCTCCTTTTCACTGCAGAATGTCGACAACGCCTTAGAGGCTTTCGACGTAACATCCAGATAAATGGATGGCCGCAAGGCGGTGTCCTTTCTCCCGTTCTCTGGAACTTAGTAGTTAATGAACTACTGATATACCTGGAAGCGGTTGGTAGCAGGGTGATTGCCTATGCCGATGACGCTGCCATAGCCGTCTCAGGAAAACATCTTAATATCACTAAAGAACTCCTTGAACTAAATCTCAATAGATTAACCCGTTGGCCAGATCCCTGTGGATTGGGAATAAACCCCCATAAAACTGATCTTGTCCTCTTTTCCAGGAAATACAAAATTCCAACCATAGACCCTCCTTCAATAAACGGTACCAGTTTAGTATTTTCCGATACAGCAAAATATCTGGGTCTCATTTTTGACAGGAAACTAAACTGGAAACCTAACATTCAAGAAAGAGTCAATAAAGCTAAAATAGCTTTATTCTCTTGCAAAAAAGCCAATTGGGAATAAATGGGGCTTTCAACCTCGCATAACCCACTGGCTATACATCTCGGTCATAAGACCGATACTTACTTACGGGGTGGTCGTCTGGTGGACGGCTTTAGAATATGCAGTCAACTGCATTAAACTAAGCAGAGTCCAAGCAACAGCATGTCTATGCATAAGCGGAGCCTTACGGTCTACCACCTCTGCGACATTAGACATTCTGTTTCATTTGACACCCCTCGATATTTTCAGCAGGCAAGTAGCTACGACTGCAGCTATTCTCCTTAAGGCGACTAAACAGTGAACAAATAATTTATTTGGCCACGCCAACATTCTTAACACCTTAGGAATCCTCACAGAGAACACTGATTACACCATACCTAAAATTTGCTTTGACAAAGACTTCCATGTAAGCTTCCCCTCTAGATAATTCTGGGAGGATAAGTCAATCCATCTCTACACAGATGGATCTGAAACCGATAGCGGAGTTAGTGGTAGTGTTTTCTCAGATAAGCTAAATCTGAGCTTCTCTTTCCGCCTTCCAAATCACTGTAGCGTGTTCCAGGCGGAAATTCCTTCTGCTATCAAGTCCTTGGCCTCGGTCTCATTAAATTCTAAAACCGGTCTTGAATGCCGATCATCTCTCATGGAGATGGCAGAGCACTTCAACATTCACTTTTGTCGGGACCCACTCTACCTATTCTACCGGTATATCAAATGTAGTATAGGTATATCAATCGCTGCGTGCAAACTATCAGTAAAGCTGGATGCCAATAAAAGAACAGACCTTAGGTGGACTGTTGGACCAACATGTCTAGCGACTAAACAGATGTGGACAAAGCTGGATCTGAATAACTCTAAGAGTCTGATCTTTCCAAAAAGGAAACATTTCAGCGCCATAATAGGTGTCATCACTGGACACTGCCTCATACGCAAACACGCAAGAAGGCTTGGCGCTTTTACAAATGATTTTTGTAGAAGCTGCATGGACGAGGAAGAGGAAGAAACAATCCTCCACCTACTCTGTATATGTCCAGCTCTCTCCCAGAGAAGAAAGCTTCATCTATGAGCTTTCTTCTACAACGACCTAAACGAACTAGAAAACATAAACTTTAACAGTCTGTTCCGTTAACTGCTGCCATTAGTAAGAGGATCATAGTGGATCTATGTGGCATCACAATAGGCCAACAGGCCTAAGTAGGTTGGTATTTCCAACAGCCACTCTTACCTAACCTAACATAACCTTATAGAATTCAGCCTAGGTTTGAAGGGGCCGATTAACTTGTTTCCAAGTACACCGGCTCACATATTGACGCTGAATTTGTGTTGAAATGATTTATGTCTCTTTGTACGTAAATTGTCCGCAGCCCATGTAAAGTGTTTTCTAATAGGGACTTGACAACTTTGAATTCAATTTGTGAACGCACTCTTTCACTAATCATCAAACTGTCACTGTCAATTTACTCAGTAAACTCAACATTTTCATCATGGTAAAGTACACGATCGAGCAACGTCTGCAAATTATAAAAATTTTCTACCGAAATTCGGAGTCGTTGACTGCAACTTTAAGTGCGTTAACTCCAAATTTCGGTCGTAATTCTCGCCCTAGTAGACAGGCAATAACAAGTTTAGTGCAAAAATTTGAGTCCACATATTCGTTGCGTGATGTTGCCGTGTCAGTGACACAACGGGTTGGTCGAAGTGTCGAAAATATCGCTGCCGTTCAGGCGTCCGTAGCAAACGACCCAAATCAGTCAATTCCACGGCGTTCTCAAGAATTGGGCATCGCTCAGACCACATTATGGCGTATTTTGTGTAAGGATCTTGGTTTACACCCATACAAGGTCAAGCTGACTCAAGAATTGAAGCCGATGGACCATTTGAAGCGACGTACGTTCTCGGATTGGGTTCTGGAGGAGATGCGCCAAGATGATGAATTTCATCGCAAAATCATCTTCAGTGACGAAGCTCATTTTTGGCTCACTGGGTTCGTCAATAAGCAAAATATGCGTTATTGTTCAGGTGAAAATCCACATGTGCTCCTGAATCATCACTTCATCCACAAAAAAATAACTGTTTGATGCGGTTTGCTTGCCGGCGGCGTTATTGGGCCATAGTTTTTCGTAGACGATAACGATTGTTACGTTACTGTGAATGGTTAGCGTTATCGCGATATGATCACCGATTATTTTTGGCCCTAATTGGAAGATATGGACTTGGACGACATGTGGTTTCAACAAGATAGTGCCATAATCCACACAGCACACGCTAAAATCGATTTATTGAAGAGTAAGTATGGTGATCGTGTTATCTCAAGAAATGGGCCAGTCGATTGGCCGCCTCGTTCGCGCGATTTAACGCCGCTTGACTATTTTCTGTGGAGCTACGTTAAGTCATTGGTTTATGCCATCACGCCGACGACGTTGGAAGAGCTCAGAGCCAACATTGAAGGCGAAATAGCGGCCGTTTCGGCCAAAATTTGTGGCTGAGTCGTTGAAAACTGGGTTCAACGAATCGACCGCTGCAAACGTGACCGCGGTGGCCATATGAACGAAGTCGAGTTCCATTCATAAATGTTTTGATTGTACTTCAAGCCGATGATAAAGTTTTTGAAATATCTCAAATGGTTTGCGTTTTATTTTAAAAAAAAGTTGTCAAGTCCTTATTGGAAAACCCTATACAAAGTGGGTATCCAGAGAAGCCATGGGGAGGCTGTGAATGGAAAGTGGCGAGGACAGGACATCTACTAATAGCAAATATGCTAATAATCCCCTGTAATGTTGCAAACAAAGTAATTTATAAGGAACCCCAATGCTCATAACCACAGAAGAATCCGTAGCAGTTACACTCCGTCGACTATTTGCAAAATTGCGTAAACCAAACTATGTTCTGGCCTAGATAAGTCGATGTCATTTGCAAAACAGCGTTCCGATGAAATCCAATCGATCCGGATTCTATCTTCTCCACCAATTCAGCGCCCACGCTATGAAAGTGCGTTTTCATAGCACTTCAATGATATATGAAATTCGAAACGATATAGTGCGATATGATTCGATTCGAAAATCACTCAGATTGAACATCGGTGATTTCGAAATCGTCTCCCTTACCCCCTTAAAGGTTTTCCCAATCAATTTGTCATCCTGCTCACTGACCCAAAACCCAAAAATAAAGTGCTGAATCCGATACGAATATGTAAATGATCGATGCGAATTTGAATTCAATTATCAATCAAACTAAGCTTTCGCTAATCGGAGGCGTCCAAGTCTGTTCAAAGTCAATAAATGTACCGTAATGTCCGGTGAATTAATGCGCAGACAATCATACCACCGATGAAAATTCATCAACAATTTACCTCTATTGCTTCAGTGTTATTTATTAGCTTTCACTGGTTCTTTGGGATTTATGTACTTTTATTGTTACTGTAAATTCTCCGTCCCAAGAGATACTCGTGCGTAGATCACTAATTATTATGTGAATTCACCCCAACAGAAGCAACTCACAAGGCCTTAATTTGACGGGAATACGAGTATGATACACCAGCTGCCAACAGATTCAATCCATCAACACTTCCATCCGCCCTAATAGCCAGCGGATGTCTATGATCTTCTCAAGTATCTGACAGTTGCGCAATCCTACATCACGAAATATAAACTTATCCAAAAGTTTTATGCAATAAGGTGTTGTATACTTGTATCTAATATAAAAGATACGCTGCAAAAATTTCTTCTCTTTTGTTGTTGCTGTGGCATGTTGTTATAAAATTCATTAGGTCTCTTGTGTGTAATTAAGTAAATCGAGCAAGTGTCACCATTATGGTATGATGGTGCTGTCGAAAATGTAGTTGTCAGTCTAACAAACCATTAAACCATGCACCAGGTGACAGGCCCCATGCATGGGTTCGGTACTTTAGGTGTATATACGAGTAAGTCCATGTCTATGTCCAATTTGGTGTGCAGAATGCCATTGAAAAGGTGGCATCTGCCAGATACTACTCGTACTTCGTATTGTGTTAGATTTTTCAAACTTCGCTTTGCACCATAAAATTTTATGATCAAAAGTCGAAAAATCCAAGAAAAAAAAAGTGAAAGGTGTCGCTTGGGAGTAACGATTGTGACGAGAGCGCTTCCGTGTCTGGATCGGGATTACGTATCGGTTGCTGCTGCGGTAATTATTGGCTGATTTTGTGGCATGAAAGAGCTCTGTTACTCTGTTACTTGTTCGTGTTTGTTCTCGTCTCAATTTCACAGATCAGGCTATTACGAGTAGATGTTGATGTTGGAGATTATTTGGGGTTTTCATTCGTGCGACACTATAGATACAATGAGAAGGAGATACAATTGAAAGTCGTGGACAGGTGTTTAGGGATTAATTAGCCTGACGAAACTAGCTGCAAATAGCTTGGACATAAGATACTTAAACGCGTTGTGTAATTTGAGTTAAGGAAGGGGGTTTTAAGAAGGCCTCAAGTGTAGGAGATTGTAAATTTGAAGAGGTTTTCTTGGGGTAACCGAATTTAAGATTCACCTGCTCACAACATAGAGTTGAAAATTGCAGCTTTAATAGGTTATTTTGTTCTACCAACACTGAGTTCCCGCGTATGGTGTGTTAGTTCTCCTTTAAGGGCATCCCTACTTTTAGGATAGTTAGGCCACACATTGGCAACATCTGGATAGAACAATAGATTGATGACACAGTGATCCGATATAGACCGATGTTTCCACTCTGTTCCTGGCTTCCGAACGCCAGGAGATGGATAGACTCTATTAGAGGCAGAAGATTTCCTGTCGAAAGGGTGGTTATGTCCGAGAAATACTCCTATTTCCTATGTTCCACGTTAGCCTGTGTCTTAGACCAGACGATCTGATGAACTTAACCATTGTGGCACTCCCAGAAGTCCAAAGCTCTTTTAAGTTTAAGGTTATGTCTATCATGTTCTAATTAAAACGCAATGCTACATAGAAAGTAGTTGTTTCACATACATTGAGTGACGCAGTTGGTTTAGATTCCTCTCTACTTGAGCGTTCCACCTAAAGCAATTTTATCCTCCTACACCAAAAGGCAGCACATCTACCTCAAGGGAAGATCCACGGAAACGGCTTCAACGGTACGGTACGAACGGATCAATGGATAGTTTCTATGCTCTGAACAATAATTAGTCAGGCAAAACTAGGTAGTTATCAGTTAACCAAATTCACCAATGGAGGAATGCCACAGGGCGGCGCTTTTTCACCTATACTCTAAACAAAATGGTTATAAACAAAATGCTTGTAAGACTAGACAGAGAAGGGGTCAATCTGATCTCGTATGCGGATGACGTGGTGAATGTAGTGTCAGGGAAGCTTTCCTAAGTGATGAGTGAAATCATAGAGACTGCTCTAGGCAAGATAAATATTTGGGCCGCAAGTTGTGGCCGAGTAAAACTGAATTGATGCTATTCACTGCCAAAACCAAAAATTCCTGATTTTACACTTCCCTGTCTTAATAATCAACCGCTCACACTATCCACCAGCTCTAGGTATCTCGGTATCATCCAAAACTTAACTGGAAGCAAAACATCGAACAGAAAGTAAAGAAGGCATGTGTCGCCTTCTATGCTTGCATCAAAACCTTTGGAAAGAAGCAGGGTTTTGTAGATGTACACAGCCGTAGTGCATCCAATTCTCACCTACGGATCATTAGTTAGGGCGAGCGTTGAATAAATACTACTCACGAGTCTAAAAAGGCTCCAAAGAACAGCCAGCATAGACACCTTAGGCGCTTTGAGGTCGGCCGGGTGCGCTTTCTTTATAATTAACTTGCGCTCAATGGGTTTTTAGTAGCCTTAACATGTTTGCACACAGCGCTGGGGTTAGAGAGGAAAGAAAGAGAGATACCGATGCACGCTGGTTTCGAATGTTTGCAAGTTACAGTGACTAGGAAATAAGGAGCTCGGCAGGACATTCCATGAGCGAGTTGTACGGCTTAGAGAAGAATTACGATATTTCAATATATGTACATCCGAAACTGGGCTAGAGGGTAAACTGATGTGCATTCATAGCGTGACGGGTGTTACGGTTAAAGGTTTGAAAGAGCGGAATACTACTGGCAATTTTAATTGACTACTGGGGGGAAATTAGCGAACAAACAAGGTGAGACAGGAGACATTTCGTCGATGTTGTTGGTTGTCGATTAACTGGGTGATATTTGCATTACCTATGAGTCTTACCTCACGGTTGTGAATTCTATTTAGCAGGTATATAGAGGTTTTAGGAGCATCTCTGCCTCTCGACTTGCTAACAAAAAATTCCGCACTTTACAGCGAAGTAAGACTCAAAGAATCTGGTTGCTGGACTACATAGTCTTACAGTCACAGCAACATCCTGGACTCGTTATCAAATGGCGTGGTCACGTTTCCAACCAACTGCATCATACCCAAAGTAAACTTCAGAAAAAAACTTCCAAATATTACAATATTTTCCATTAGAGCTCAGTGGAAGAAAGACAAGGTAGCAAAGGACTTCGACACGGTCATCTACACCGACGGATCAAATATGAACTGTAGTGTGGGGTCCGGTGTCTACTCAGAATCACTGAAAATATCCAAATTTTATCATATCGGCAGCATCTTCCAGGCGGAAGTTTTTTTTTTTTTTTTTTTTTTTATAATTTACGCGCGCCTAAGGAGTTGATACCCTTTTACTGCGGGCGGAAAGATAGAAGGAGGAGAAAGGAAAATTGTTTTTGTAGTGGTTTGAAACTCAGGTGTGTTTGGTTTCTATGTTTGCTCTCCAGGGGTGGGAGTCCGAATAGGACGGAGAGTTTTTCTTCACTCAGAGTGATTCGAGATATAATTCCCAGTATTTTTTTCATTGCTTGAAACTCTTATAACAGCCAAATCTACGTGTCAGTGTTATGCCTTCACACGCAGAATTTTTTTGTCTGAGTTCCAATTATACAATGAAAACCTGATTTTGCCATGGGCAGGATTCGAACCTGGACCCTCCGAGTGAGAAGCGTTTGCTACTACCACTACACCACGGCCACCCCATAAGTACTGACATAAAAAGAGGCTTACACGCAACTCGGGCTTGGCACAACGCACAAACAACATATTGCTATCATCAAGTCGCTATTAACACGGCAGCTGTATCCTCACAGTGCACAAGGCACAGTGATATAAAAGGAAATGAGCGTGCAGATGAATTCGCCAAGGCAGGGCTCAAATCTGCTTGGCGCACTCGCGGCAATGGTCCACATCCCGCTCGCTGTTATTGATAAAGGGAAAATGCACTCATACTTCTTGCAGAAGGCCAACCTCCAATGTAAGGGGTTAACGAACTGCGCCATATAAAAGATGATATGGTCGACCTACGGTAAGAGTAGAACAAAAGACCTACTAAACAGAACCCACACAGACATCGCCTGAATCTCGGCGATAATTACGGGACATTACGGCCAAACTAAGCCTCCCATACAAGCCATACGAGATCTAATCCATTTTCTTAACTCCGCTGGCTGGATCTATTCACCGACTATCTCACATAACCAGATCACACAAGTCATGGTAACAAAAATGTACCTTCTAGTGCTACTTGGGTTCATGTTGCCGTCACTTCTACCTACCGACATTGTCCCTCCAGAATGGGTGGGAAGAGTTTCATTGGTGTTCATATATCCCCGTATATCTTAGACTTATAAGCTTATGTGTTCTGATTATTTTGATGTGGTCAGCCACTGTTGTGTCCATACTGTGCGCTGGGCAATTTCCTTGTCCAAATTCCATTTATCGAAACCCGACCGAATATTAAACAAGTTAAGTGAGACTGGGACGATGAGGGTCTTGTACAATGCTTTACTCCTCTTCTACGAGTAAGTCCAAATAAACAGCGATTGACAAAAGTAAGTGTTTCTTTAATCTTTACGGTGGAGTCGTTGTTTGAGTTTGCAGGTGATACCGGATAGAGAAATCATTAGAGAAAAGCCGGTGGTGCATTTTCAAAATCGACACAAATCGCCAGGCCTGTACAACTATATGGTTGATGCCAATTTTAAGGAGAACCGACGTCAGCGCCGAGTACCTGCAGCCAGATGGGAGTCTAAGCCGGACATTTACAAAGATAGTGCTCCGCGATCTCATCATCACTTTCACTGCCAGCATCGTAGGATATTGTGTCAATTCTGCATTTAATTGGCAAAAGTCGAATGCCCTGTCACGACGCCTGTAAGCAACTTGCAGCCTTTTCTGCTGAAGGACAGCAGAGTTTACAGGTTTAAGGCCGCTGACTTCCTAGAGACGTCGGGAAGCATTCGTTTGATCTGCTTCCATCCTGGGGAGTCATGCCATCTGCAGTTGTACTCATATGAGACCCAACTGTCAATTGAAGCCTTAAACGAGGACGTAGGCAGACCCAACGTAGGTTCGGGTCCTGAAATATTCTCTTCTGAATCTTACCTGGCAAGTTCATCGGCGATTTTAATTCCCGTGATCCCATTGTGACCTGAGACCCAGACAAAGATCAATAAATTTAGCTTTCCGACTACGATTCCACCGGTTCTCCGCAATAGAGTTCGCTGCCATCAGGATTGCGTAAATCTCCTAAAGTGAAGTGAAATCTAACGTTGTCGTCCTCCAGAAAGACATCAGCGCCACATCCTATATTGGTGAAGACCCGACAGCATTCCTTTCCTGGCTCAGATTCTTTCCGAAACCAGTCCTGGGCACAGGGATAGTCGATCTTATATTTTTTTCACAATAGGAGTTCTGGTGCCATTGCATCTGGCGGCATGTCCATAAGATCGGAGTCATAAGATAGCCGGCGCGCAAATTCAACAAAGATCCAGTTCGTGTAGTACCACATACCACTTCTTTATAAACGGAAGATGGCTTTGAGAGTGCAGCCCAAAGGAGATCCATCAAAGCATATAGAGCTGAGTCCACGTGCTGCCAACATAGGGCAATCGAGACAGACCGTTTATTGGAGCCTGCTAAAAGCAGCAATGATGTAATTTAGTGAGAGCTTATTCCACCAAAGTGCCAATGAATAGGATATGATTGGGCTTATTATTGTCTCATAGGTCCAGCTCCTTTGCACTGCCAGAATGTCGGAAGTGTATTATATGCTTTCGACGTAACATGTTTAGTACAGATGGGTCATAACAGTCAGCTTCCTCATCTTCATAAAGAGGACAACTTCAGTTTTGAGAAGATTGACTGAAAGCCCATTTCTAGTGCACAAATCGTTGACAACGTCTAGGGCTGATTGCGCTTTGGAGCAGACAGTCGTTAGAAATGATCCAATAGATAGCTAGCTACATTACGTAGAAATATTTGGGCACAGAAGACAGAAATACAGTGAGTCGGCCAACATGCACCATGGCAGTGGAGACAGAACGACGCCGTGCGGGGAACCCATGTTTAGCATCGCCATCACCTATTGGCGCATTCAGCATCCGCGATCATTTTCCTCTTCACCAGCATTGCTTTGATCCACAAAATTAGTGATTCGTCTACGCGGTGTGACTTGGCCGAATTACACATGCCGTCAAAAGTATTGAGAGCGCCTTCAATTCTGCCTACCAGATTCTGAAGCGCACTCTCGTAGGAACTTCCGCTTTGGTAGGTGTGTTGCATCGCCGACAGAGGATGCATTCGAAAGGACGTTTTGCGCACATGAATCTCTGCCATTTTCTCGATGCTTTTCAGCATGAAGGACGTCAGTTCTGAAACTCTTGGCGAGCGAGTAGTCCTCCTTTCCAATTTTCGGTATAAAGGCTACTCTCACACATCACCAGGGTTTCGGTATGTATGCCAGTGACAGGCTAGCAGTGAAGATTCTCTTCAGACTATTGTAAAATAACTGGGTACATACCATCAGTGCCAGGCGACATAAAACCATCAAAGGAAGCAACAGCATGTTTAATGGCCTCATCCGCCACCACAACTGATGATATAGCAGCTTCGTTGATAGGAGCTAGTTGTGAGCTGGTTCCGATTAGGTTGCCTTGGAAGTGAGACTCAAGCATGAGACTGAGAGTCTTTGCGATCGACTCAGTATACGTACCGTCCGATTTTCGGAGTGGTTCCATCTTGGTTGATCTTCCCCTTTTGAGGACTTTGACCAGCTTACTGGTTTCACCGATAGTTTTGATCTTTTCGCAATAACCTTTGTAAGAGGTGCTCTTCGAAGATCTGTGCTCGACCAAGGAAAGGGCGATCTGCACGATTGCTTACTAGCCGGACATGTCATTTCGAAACACTTGCTGAAGGTGCCGTTCAGTTTCCGAACATCTTCCTCTAGCTTTTGTTTTGTCCTGAGCTTAGGGGGAGTACTATTGTACTTGTCGAGCTTCTGCTTAAATCGTGTCCAGTTAGTTTTACGCGGATTTCTCCTCTTCAACGAGGTCGAAACCTCGCATCCAATTCTGAATTCGATATATCTATGATCTGACATGAAAATCTCCGATAGTACTTTCTAGCCAGTAATCTCCATAGCGTACCTGTTGTATACAGTTAAGTCGACTATTTGCTGCCTGACTTTCGTAAAAAAAGTTGGCTGACAGCTTGGTCAGACGATAGTATGAGGTCCAGGAGATGATTACCTCTCACAATGCATTGGCTACTGCCCCAAAAAGTGTTCTGGGCACTAGTATCGCACATGATAAGTCCCTTCTTCCTGGAATCACAGTATTCAATGAGTTCGCCCGTGGTGGTAGTAACAAATCATAGGGAAAGTAGGCAGACACAACGACGAATTTGTGCTATTCCCCATTGGTTACGTAGCTTATGTCTGCAGCAACTAAATGTTGGTTACAAAATTGCACAAGTTTAGATGGTGAGAGTGAGTTTGGCACATAAAGACAAGCTCTCGGTCTTTCTGATCGCTCTTCATATAGTGATGTGAAAAGCCTTACCCTGGCTTACTTGCTTACTTATACGGCGGTCCAATTCGGAGTAGACCAGGGCCCTAACGAACATGTCTGTCCACCTAGCCCGGTCATTTGCCAGCTGCCTGCAGTTGCGCAAATGAAGTTGGCAGTTGGATATGATGAGGTGGTCCTTTACTCCTGTGGTGACAACATATTAAATCGAGAACTTACAATGTCGATTTTCTGACAGGCAAAGGAGGCTTTTGAAAAAATATTTTCTGACCTGAAAGGTCCTTCACGGGAATGATGAGATAGCTTTCACATTTCTCACTGCTAAGACAGTATTTTGTCTCGATTGCATTTGGGCTTTAAAAACTAACTGACTTTGGTCCAAGTATACTGACTGATATCCCTTAAGAAAGTGTTCAATCACGCAACGTAGAATCGCAACCAAATTGACAGCCCAAAAGCGAACTTTAACGATTTGTTATACAAAACCAAACTATTGGGTTGCTTCTTTCATTTTGGCAATTAAGCATCTTGGAAGCAAACTATCTTTTAATTGCTCTATTGTTTAAGATTCCACCTCAAGAAACCCGAAAACCTCAGCATATTCTCACCAGTTTCACTTCATAACTATTTTCAACTGACAGCTGAATCCCACGATTTAAAGATACTCGTAGTTCCCATGGATTTTTGCCATAATCTGTGATTCAAGGTGTTGCTTTGAATATTATCTGTGATTGTCTATATCTCGTCCAAATTGCTATCATTTGTAGCAACGCTGTTATTACATTTACAAAACGAGGTACGTGGCTTAGTTAGACAACAAAATCTATCCATCACCTGGACCATCCATCAAAACGAGTCAATGTCACATTTTGTGGCAGAACTCACTCCATCTGTAGCAATAAAAACGTTTCTCTTGCCTTTTAACAGTGTTCCCATTTGGAGTGACCTTGTGGCTTGTTGCCCTGGTCCAATTAGCTTTTTTTTTTTGAGATTTCTATCTGAAATTCTGATATAACATCCCCGTTTCACTTTTCGGTTGTGTTGTGTGTATCTATTACCTAATGAGACACAATACTTCATCCAACTTAAATGGAATTGGGTTAAGACTACTCATAATTCGATTTATTTCCAGAAGCGATGATGAAGCATCCATAATGGTCTACTAATCACTTAAACAGTCAACAAAGAGACCAATGTCGTCTTATCTCGATACAAGCTGACACAAGACAATTTACCACGATGTGAATGGGAAATCGAGAGAATCGAGATTTAAACCTTCGCTTTCAATCTACAGTATGACGACTTTATAATAGGTTTGGGTACACATAATAAAATTGACACGACCCCTTTAGCATCGCAATTGCAAAATGAAGATTGTGAGGAAAGGCGACAACTTAACCTCGGTTGCAATGGAGCTTGAGGTTCAAATTTGAAATACTCATAGGTACTACTCGTACTTTAATCGGAGTATGAATGACATATTTTCTCTGTTTCATTCATGAGCATTTTGGTACATTTAATAAGAAAATAGCCAAGCTATTCGTAGGCCACATCTCATGCCGTGTACCGGGCAGCTCCCGTTGTAACTGGGAATGCTTATAATTATGTTTGTTCTTCGAACTTATGAAATAAAACCGAATCATCACCTCACCGAATCAGGGTGCCTACTGGATAGCAATACGAGGTGTGTTCAAAGAGTAAATCACTTTTGAAATTGTTGTGTTGGTACACGTGTCCCAAACATATGTTCATGGTTTCAAGTACAGGTGGAGCAAAACTAATCACCCTATCGGAAGATGGTATAATTTATGCAAATGGCGTCGTACGTCAATCATATTTGACATTTATGAACTAGACAGCTGCAGTATACAAACAGCGATATACTCCGCAAGGGCGTGGAGTAATTGTGTCGATGTTTTTGACCAATAATCGGTCGGTGGTGTTAGCGCAGCGTGAATTTCGACGTCGATTTTCTAATCGTGTCGCGAAAACTGGGCAAACATTCCGGCGCTTAGCTACTCGAATCGAACAGAGTGGAACCGCAGCAGACCATGGAGGGCGCGGCCGCCACCGGACTGGTCATTCGGCCGAGAATATCACGGCTGTGTCTGCCAATGTCGCTAAGAATGAAGAAACATCAACCAGACGACGGGCCACGCAATTGGGCATCGTCAGACAGACCCCACAGCGAACTTTGGTGGGAGACTTACACATGTTCCCGTACAAAGTGCATCAGTTAATGCCTCCTAACCGTCAGTCGCGTGCGAATTACTGTAAAGCCATCCTCAATCTTAACAACGAAGAGGACGATTTTGTGTCGAAAATCATCATGAGCGCACGAGGCGCATTTCCTCTTAAGCGCTTACGTCAATAAGCAAAATCTTCGTTTCTGGGGCACTGAAAATCCCCGTGTGATGCACATCCACTCAAAGCCACTATGTGGTGAGGCGTTCACACTGGAGGAGTTCGACGACGAAGCATCCTCCCCTTCAACAAGCCACCAAAATTGTTGGTGCTGCCTAGCAACATGCCTCATGTCGCGACTCTCTACCACCCTACTGAACCGGAGGCGCTCCGCACTGCCATGTGCGACGTCTCTGTCGTAGTTGAATCGCCTGTCCACAGCTGTTCAAGCGACGTAGGAGATTAACGGCACTGCCAATCTGTCCTGGATCAGACCTTTACTATCTAGATAGATGCTCTTGCAACGTGCCTTCGAGTCAACTTAATAACGAAATTGTCCACTCTTATTAGGTTCACTCTATTGTACAAGACCTCATTGGGACAGAATTATATGTACTAAGACTCTGGTGTTCTGTATAAACGAAGACAAGTCCTAAGACAAGCCCTCTCAAACACCCGAATCTTTGCCAATAAACTTGCTCTCACGTTGAACCACACGGGACATCCTTAAATACAAGCATAGGCCGGATAAGGGCCATGTAGCAGAACACCCTCACCCTCGCATCGAGTTGGCTGTTATAAAACAGTCCTTTGTAAGGGCAAAAGCATCTCTGGCTCTGGCCAGAGCAATACCTACATTTTTGTTAAAATACAGAAACTGATCTAGCCAGATCCCAAGGTATCTGACTACATTTCGACAGGCAAGTGGCTGCCCGTGCTGCCCCACGATCGATTCTTTCTGGTATCCCTAGAGGCCCCAGACAAAGGCGTCCTAAACAGAATAGTTTCCGACTTCTGAAAGTTGATTTTCAACTTCCAGTCATCGCAATATCGCTTAATTTTGTCGAAATCACGCTGCAAAAGCATATTAAGGACCTCAATCGTTGAACCTGATCTGTACGCGATTAGGTCGCCTGCGTACGCTATGGAATGGTGAAGTGAACCTATCAGATCACTTGTGTAAATATTGAATAGGATCGGCGAATTTACCGCATCTTGTTGCAGACCGTTTTTAATGTTAAATGTTCCAGCAGAAGTCACATCGCCATTTTTCACGATGAACTGTCTACTGGAGAGCATATCAAAAAGAATATACAGCAGTCCATACCTGTCCGGCTTGAAAAAGAGTCCTTCTAACCATACGGTATCGAAGGCCTTCTCCCAGTCAATCAGGCAGGCACCAGTACACTGTTTCTTGCCTTTGTTCCATTGGATATCAGAAACCAGTTTAGACGCAGCATGAATGGTACTCGTATCATGCCCCGCCTTGAAACCGAATTGATTATCCGGAACTATACGTTTGTCCTCAACCCACAAGTCAGGACTCTATTGATCACCTTCTCGAAAACCTTACTGATGCTTGGAAGAAGACTGATCGAGCGGAGATTCGACGGATTGGAAGTATCTTTATCTCTTTTGGGGATGGGATGCCGCACCGCAGTTTTCCAATGGATTATTAAACAGGATGGTATAAATGTTCACCGCTTCTAGAGCGAAGATGTCGAAGCACAATATTCGGCATTTCATCGGTTCCCACTGATTTCTTACTTCTAAGCGATTCGAAGATCGTTTGGAGCTCTTCCTTCCAAATGAACGGGGGTAGTACCCCATCGTTGGTGATGACATTATTTCCCATATTCTCGTCACTGAACTGGGTGAAACCCGAGCCCTCGAATCGCCAATTCACAATTTCATTTCGAAGGTAGAAATTGTGCACAAGGACTCGACCTTCCAGGTCGTGGTTCGGGCCAATAATGTCGTTCGCCTTGTACACTTCCTGGAAAGTTGCTCCTATAGCCTCTACCTTCTCCTGCGGATCCTCGATCACAAAGAAGTTGTCATCATCAACGGCTTCATTTGGATCCATGCCTGCTGCTACCAGTATTTGTTCGTTGTCCATCGTTCGGGCGATTTTAAGACATGGAAGGTCGTCTTGATCTTTTCTCCGAAATATTTTATTTATTTTCGGCAACATATTCGGGTTGCTGGTGTTTACAGTCTTACAGATGCTCTGTAATTTTCCCTTATTAATGTTTTGAGGTTTTTAATCGACGACTTCAGTGTCATGATCTCCGGGTTATGTCTGTCAGTAAACTGTCTATACAAGGTTTTTAGTCTTGACAGCAATCTACTTTTATGTCGGTGCAGTGCGTCAATAGTATGCGGAATAAGTCTTCTTCGTCAGTGTGTTGGTACCGAGGTATCGTTTTGTCGATTGTTCGTTTGATTGTCTCGTCCATTAATCTTAGATACCTGTCAATCTAATCGTTTGACAGATTTCTGTTGGACGGTGGGTAGAGCGAATTCGAGGAGAGTGCTCTAGTCAGTGTTCTGGTGAAGTGTGTCCAACACACCCTACTATAATTGTAGGAATGCCTTTGAACAAACTCATCCAATTCCGCAATTTCGTTGGGAACAGTTATTTCGGTGCTGAGATCGCAATGGTCACTGTCATACTCGAAAGTGCGTAGACAGTTTGTTAGTTAGTGCATATCAGTTGTATTCATGAGTCGAATAGCAGAAGATCCAAATAGGACCCGTATCTGGGAAACGACGGACTGTCCGTCGCCTTAAGCCCGAGTCGATATATCACACTGTGCTGACCCCACTAATTGAATAGTAGGTTCCCTCTAGTATTTGGAGTATTATTTTCCCAATCGCTATGTTTGGCGTTGAAATCTCCGCCGATAATAAAGTAGTCTTCCAATTCCAGTCTTAGGAATCGAAAAAGTGTCTCGAGCTCTGTGATGAATAAGGGGGATTGAGTAGCCTTAGGTGCATAGACAGACACCATGTACAACCGCTTTCTACTAAGGAGAGGGATATATACGATGCATGCTTCCAGCACCTGGAACCTACGTAATACACGACTGTATACTCTTTTGAAACGAATACCTTTTCTTACGAAAATCGCAACGCCTCCTCCCTGAATGGAGTTAGGTCGGTTTCTCCATACTATTTTATATCTTTTGTGGCTCATTTTGTGTCTTTTGGTAAGCTTAGTTTTGCTAACCAAAAGCACATCAGGGGCTTGGTCTTTGAGCAACTTAAATAATGCGGCTCGTCGTTCGAACCTAATCAGTGAATTCAAATTCACTGCAGGAACCTTCAGGGTTTGCTCCGCCACGTACGTACCCATTACGGCAAAAGGTGCGTTAGGCCAGGCAGCAGCGCGTATACTTGATCCACCCGCGTGGTCTGTTCAGTTAAATGGCGTTGTAGCTGAGCCATCTTCCCCTGGATAGAGAGCAAGATAGCTAGCATGTCAGGTACTGGTTCAGGTGCTCTGGGCGCTGGAGCCTGAGAAGTAACCTTCGCTTGCTGTACCGTATTTCCCCTACCTGCCGCCATTTGGGCGTAGGTAACATGGGGAGTAACGGCTGGAGTTTATATATATTCCACTTTCTGCTGCCTAGCCAGATTTACTCTTTTGATGTATTGGAATTCGGGACAACCCCGATAATTTGCGGTGTGTCCCGTGTTCCTACATAAAGCACAAGAGAGTTGGCTTTTTTCAGACGCTCCGTCCTTACCCAGAGCGCATTCCTCGGACTTGTGGTTCTTTCCGCACTTCATGCATCGAGGCTGCATTTGGCAGTTCGACGCGGCGTGCCCGAATCTTTGGCAGCGAACACATTGTAAAAGGTTTTCGCTCCTCTTTAATTTCTCCCAATGTACAACCTGGTAGTCGAGGACTTTAATACTCCTTAGACCATCCAGATTGCTGGTGGGACTTAGCGGGACAAGGAAAATCGGCAGTTGCCACTTCTCCCTTTTGGCTCTGGCTGTGGTGAAAGGCTTGACCCCCACGAATTGTAGCCCTTCGCGCTTCTTCTCATTCAGCAGTGCAAGGATCTCCTCCAGATCAGTGGACGGTTCTAATCCCCTCAGCAGCATTGTTTTCAGCTTCTCCCCCGCAGCTTCTCGGGGTGTAGGAGAAGAACTCAGTCGTCGTATCCTTCAGTAAACTTTTAACTTTGTGATAGCACTCCACTGTGTTGCAGTGGATCGCGTTCCTATCTAAACTGAATGTATAAAAAAAATTACAGCCTATGGCCGACTTACACAGTTCGATGGTGTCCTTTAATTCCACTTTGAAAGTGTGGATTGGTGGCACCTGCGGTTTGGCGGATTTCTGATCTTGCTGTTGTTGTTGTCTCTGCAGCTGTTGACTTTGCTGATGTTGTTGTTGTGGTTGTTGTTGTTGTTGCTGTTGTTGCTTTTGATATTTCTGCTGCTGTTGTGACTGCTTATTCTGCTGCGAATTTTGTTGGTGTTGTTTATGTTTTTGCTGAGTTTGTTTTTGTTAGTTCTTATTGCCAGCACTTTTTGTTGTAGCTGCTTGGTGCTACTATTCAGGACTTCGACCTCGTCCTCTTCGTCATCTGACTCCGATGCAGCTAGGGATGCGAAGCTGTTGTCTGCTCCCATGTATTGGCCTTCCCCTCCGTCAGGTACATACGGACAGTCGTTATTGTCAGACTCTTGTCTCCTTCGCTTTATTGCTGCGCTCTTATCGAGATTCGTCGTCTTCAGCTTCCTCCTCCTCTTTGTGACTATGTCTGTTGTTGCTATTGTTGTTGATTTCGAGTGCAGGAATTGGATGAGCGGGTCTTGGTGAACATGTGGTTTCAATAAGACGGTGTAACCGCACACACAGCACGAGCCACATTGGATATAATGAAGGAAGCGTTTCCTGGTCGCGAAATCTCCCGTTTTGGCGATTTGGCATGGCCAGCAAGATCGCCCGATTTAACCATCCCAGACTTCTTTCTTTGGGGCTACTTGAAGTCGCGGGTTTATGCCAACAAGCCTCAGACAACCGCAGCCCTTCAGGAGAATATTCGACAGGAATGCGAACAGTTATCACCGGAAATCATTTTTTTTTATTTAGTAAAAAAGTAATTCAAAAACAAAATTGGATGAATAATTTTGCGTCACCTTGTATATTCATTCATTCATTTATTTATTTCGTGTGTACAAGCAAGACGTTGTCCTTCATAGTACATAAATAACAAGATAAGTAATATTAACAATTCTTAAATGTATATATGTATTTAAAAAGAAAAAAAAAGAAAAAGTAGAATAAGAAATAGTTAGACAGTAAAAGAAAGAAGAGCATAGTTAAAAGGGGGTTAGAAAGGAGGTTAGACCTATGAAAGGGAAAGTATAGTTGTTGCCGTCAGGAAAAGTGTTCTAATGCGGCAGTTTTGAACTTGTTAGCTTCCATTATTTGCTTTTTCGATGTTGGGAGAGAGTTCCAAAGTCTGGTGACGTGAATGAAGACGAGGCGAGAGGAATTTAAGTAGTTAAAACTAGGCATTATAAGATTCATTGTTCTGGACGATTGCGCAAACTGAAGCTTATCAAATAGATATTTTATATATAAGTTTGTGCATAAATTGGCAGCACCTTATCTTTAGAAATTACTGAAACGTACACCCTAGAACCAATTTATGATGGTGTGATACATACAACAGAACACTGCTGGTAGTTCATCCGTATCGCACTGTTGTTTAGAAATCAGTATCATCTGGGATTTGTCTGGGTTCAAATTAAGCTCATTACATAGTGACCAGTTGTATATTTTTGACAGATCTATACTATTAGATCCTCAATGAGACCAATCGGCCGTGATAAATAAATTGGGGCATCATCAGCGTAAAGATAGATTGATACATTAGAGCATACTTTAGGAAAGTCATTGATAAACAAACAAAATAAGATTGGTCCTACTATCGAACCTTGTGGCACTCCAGAGAGTAACGTAGCAAATCTCGAGAATCTGCCATCATGTACAATTCTCTGGTGCCTATTACCTAAGTAATTACTCATCAGGCACACTGATCTTTCGTTAAAACCAAAATACATTCTGACCTTCTGACATAATATTTTATGATCCAGCCTTGGAGAAGTCCAGCAAACAGAGTACCGTTAGATAATCCCTATCCAAGTTAATATCATCCAGAATTTTAATCATGGCTGTGGGGCAGCTATGATGAGCTTGGAAACCAGATTGAACTGGGGATAACAAGCAATGTTGATTGATGTGACTCGAGATTTGGTTTGTAAGAATTTTCTCCAAGACTTTCGACAGACACGGTAAAATGCTAATTGGGCGAAAGTCATTTGCCGATAAGGGTCGAGGCTTTTTCCGCACAGGCATGACTTTTGCCAACTTCCAGTTGTCTGGAAAAAAAGAGGTTGCGAATAGTATTAACGATATCAATTTCGGAGACGACTTCAAAGTCAAAATGCAACTCAAACAACTGCTGATTTTCTGGAATAAAATTCGGGTTGTTTGTGGCACCGGGAAGGAATGCGCTGCTGAGATTATCAAGATCAAGTGTCGTTGGATCGACGGTAGCATTTTTTCCGACCCCAATTGAACGTAGACTGCTCCCTAGTTTTTTTTTTTGAGGATTGGTCAGTACTTAGCTTAGATAGAAAATATCTTTTCTTGGCTCTTCGTGTTATAAAGTTTGCATGATTGCGTGCCCGACAAAATATTTCCCAGTTGACGATAGTTGGTCTTTGTTTCCACCTAGAGTACAGCTTTTTACGGGCTTCCATGGCATTTCGAACCTGCCACGTGAACCAAGGGAAATTCCCGTTTTGAACGGCAATTGTCTTTAATGGAACATGGTCCAGTAGTAGACTTTGCAGATGATTAGCTTTATCGTTGACATTTGAGGCATAATAGGAATTACGCCATGGGAGCAAGTTATAGTTGTCCACACAAGAAAAATCTCTAAACGTTGTTGACAGAGAGTAAACCCTCTCTACGTAGTCGCAGAGCATGTCGCAATAATGAGCTATTCTCTAGCGTTAAACTATCATTGATAGTAGATGCGTCTATTAGTGGTGGTGTTGTTGACATCAGTCGACGTCTTAGAGCTGTTTATAAGTTCTGCAAGCGTTAAACCTCTCTTTGCCCGAAATGCACCAAGAAATGCACTTTAATCGGTGTGCGAAGAGAGCCTGATAAGCAGCGGATCATCGGTGGACTTGGTTTTTAGGCGAAAAGCGTCGAAATGTGGCGAAATTTGGTGATTTAGACTTGCAGCAATATTTTTTACCAAATCAATAGGATTTTCGTTTGGGTTACGTGGTATGCCGCGGACAATCACGTCACGAAGACGTTCTTTACGTTGGAGGTCCGCTAGTTCCTCTTTTAATCTCCGATTGTCATCCCGTAGCTCTGATATGTCGCTCTCAAATTGCTGCACTTTTTCGTTAAGAGAGGCAATGGCGTCGCTGATCTTCTTGTTAACATTGCATTCAATCAAGTGCTCTAAAACACTAGAAATGTTGACAGTGATATACGATGAGTCTGCTCTAAGTAAAAAAAAAATGTTTACAAGTGGTACAAGCTCTTCCAATATGGTCGAGGAGATGCCAATGGCGAACCTCGCTCTGGACGCCCCAGCACATCAACAAAAGAAGATAACATCAATGGTGTGAAGAAAATCAAATTGTTATAGAAAATCGTCGAATTACCGTAAGAGAAGTTGCTGAGGGTGTTGGCATATCAGTCGGCTAGTGTCATGCAATTTTTTCGGATGTTTTGGGCATGAGACGTGTGTCAGCGAAGTTTGTTCCGAAACTTCTTAATTTTGATCAGAAGAACCGCTCAGGAGCTCTTGAATGACATCAATGATGATCTTGAGTTGCTCAAAAGGGTTATAACTGGTGACGGATTTGGTCAAATGCGACTTTATCCTGTTCCCTTCAGTTTTGGGTAAGACCTGTAAAAGCACTGTGATTTGCAACGATTGAGGAAATAAAAACGGCTTCGCTGGAAGAACTCAAGGGTATACCAAAAAGTGAGAAATGCTTCGAGGGTTGGAAAACGCGTTGGCACATATGTATTATATCTGAGGGGGATTACTTCGAAGGGGACAATATTAATATTGATGAATAAATAAGATGATAAATCTAAAGTCACCTTACTTCTTGAACACACGTCTTAGCGAAATTGCAATGTATTACCGAAAAACTTGGGAAAAAAATGATATTACGTGAGCCACAAAAGCCGATATTAGTCCACGAATCGTACTTACATTTCCTTAGACTTCAAAGCTACATAGGTATTATGCGATGAAAACAAGAACAGCTTCGAATAAATTCGCTTAAGCTGCTCTGAAGAAAAAAGGCGAAGCTACCAAGGAATGCTTCTTCCAGACCACCTAGAGACAACCTGTAAACAGTGTCCTAAGTGCGACGTACAAATCATATTCAGTAATCTATGGTTCTCAACTAAGTATGTAATTGCCGATCTCACACATAGATGTCTTCGGCCATATTTTGTAATGGCTTCTGTCAATGACTTTTTGTTTTTCCTTTTGACACTTGTTAGCTGTCAGTCTGGCTTGGCTTTAGAAGCAAATTTTGTGAAAAGGTATTAGTTTGGCGTCAATTTTAAAATGGAGTGCAAAAACGAGCATTTTCCTCAGATTTTACTTTTTTATTTCCGTAAAGAGAAGAACGCAGCGCAAGCTGCTAAAAAGTTACGTGATGTGTATGGTGAAGGAGTCTTAAAAGAAAGACAGTGCCGGAATTGGTTTGACAAATTTCGTTCCGGAGATTTTTAACTGAAAAATGAATAACGATCAGGTCGACTAGATGGGCACAATGATGATCAAATTAAAGCCATAATCGAGTAGGATTGCCATGTAACTCTACGAGAGGTAGTAAAAAAGTTAAATGTGTCACATACAGCGATTGAGAAACATTTAAAAAGTATGAAACTCGTTAAAAAGGGTTTTATATGATTTGAAAGAAATTCATTTAACGAAGCGTTTCCACACTTACGAATTGTATCTTAGACGCAATGAATTCGAACCTTTTCTGAAACAAATAATCACTGGCGATGAAAAATGGATTGTTTACAGTAACGTCAATCGAAAACGATCATGGACCAGGTTTGATGAGCCAGCACAATCCACTTTGAAAGCAGATTTCCACCAAAAGAAGACTTTGCTCTCATTTTGGTGGGACTGGAAAGGTGCTGTGTATTTTGGGCTGCTTCCAATGAATCAAACGATCAATTCGGATGTGCACTGTCAAAAACGGCCAGAATTGGTCCATCGAAAATGTGTCATTTTACACCAGGACAACGCTAATCCACATATGTACATCTTTGGTCTCTCCCCAAAAATTAAAGGAGCTTGGTTGGGAATTGATTGTTACATCCACTATAAAGCCCTGATCTTGCTCCATCAGATTGCCATATATTTCGATCTTTGCAATACTCTTTCGATGGTAGAACTTTCAATGATGATGACGCTGCGAAATAGCACTTGGTTCAGTTTTTTGCTGATAAAGATCAGAAGTTCTATGAACGTTTGTAACTGGCCCAAAAAGTGTTCTGAGCATTGGCGTCGCAGCATATGATAAGTCCCATCTTCTTGGAATCACAATATTCAATGAGTTCTGCTAACGAATCATAGGGAAAATAAGCAGACGCAATGACGAATTTGTGCCATTAACCATTCGTTTTGTAGCTTATGTCCCAGCAACTGAATCTTGGTTACAGAAGTGCATAAGATGGTGAGAATGAGTTCGGCACCTAAATGCTCGTTGTAAAATGGTGGGAAACCTCTTAAACATCCGAAACTATATATGCGTTTATTCCACACCCATGGTTCCTGTAGATATAAATAGTCTGGCTTACTTTTTTTACTTAGATAGCGCTACAATTTGGGGTAGACCAGGGCTTTAACGAACAAAGTGCTAACATTGACTCGGACTACGACTTCATAGTTATCAACATATGAATGCGAATATCAAAGGCAGTGCAGGTCCGGAAAAAATGTTCTAAGAAGGTATGACGGCTGTAACCACATAGTTATCGCCGAATGAGTTTTCCATAACTTTTCTTAAAATCTCGTATAGACAGCACTAAGTGCTGATCGTAACATCCTGTACAGGGCAACGCGCAATCGTGCGCCTTATCTAACACCGTACTTGAAAATTTTGTGCAGAGCTCACAAGGAGAATACTATAGCTCTTTCCCATCGCTGTTTCTATGTCTTCTTGCACTAAAAATTAAACAACAAAGCTCCATATTCCAAAGGCACTATACAAGACTCTCGTTTACTTTACCTGTTATGCGGTACTTAAGGGTGAAAGCTCTCTTGACTCCATATGTATAAAAAGAATCTTTGTATCCACCCTAATAAGAGAACGCGGTAAAGGAAGACCTTACCTAAAGAGGGCTCAACCAACTCGTCTTGCTTATCTAAAAGAACCTACCAGGGATCGCTCTGAATAGCGTCATGTTGGCTGAGATCTGTAAGCTGCCACAGAAAAGGCAGTAAGAATGTTTGGAAGTCTACCAAAAAAAAGACTTAGTGTACAATTACTCTTTGCTGGATAAGATTATCGCCATCACGGTTATGAACTTTTGTCAGAAATCTAGTTGGAGAAACTCAGCGGCTGATGAGTTCGTCCATTTGGAATCACATTCCAACAGAACTTCAGATTTGGCTTCCCGAAGTGTACTGCCCTCGGCAGTAATATAGATGCTGTTGTTGGTTTTTAAAATGTTTCTACACAACGCGGACGAAGGAAAGTCAGGGAGGAAGAGGAAGAAAAGAGAAATACCGATGTACATTGGTCTTAAATGTTTGCAAGTTATAATGAATAGCGATGCGGTTGTTACGGTTGGTGGAAAGGATCAACATTTTTGAACACATCGTGCGACGAATTTGACAGACATGTATGCGTTGTCTCATACCAGTAAGGCTTCAACGTCCCAAAAGTTGGTAAGGATTGTCGCGTATTGGCAGAGATTTAGCACATACACCGATGCATTACGTGCTACAGGTTTTGCGCTGGAAAAACTCTTAATTTGGTTAATTCGATGGGAACGAAGGCCCCCATTTATTCGGCTATATACTCGTAAGTTATACAATCTTAGACTAAGTTAAATTAAACTTAAACTTAAACTTAAAACTAAAGTTGGTTGGTGTGGTGAGGGAAAATAGAGTTGTGAAGGGACACGCATTCAACGTGACCTGAAAGAAGTCGGCTGCATCTCTGCATTCCTTAAGGGTACTTAAGTTAATAAGGTTGAGACGGTTTTGATAGGGTAGCAGAATAAAAGGATCAACCCAGAGCATACCGAAGACAAGCAAAGGAGGCAGACAAATCAAATTGGCTGGCGTACTCTAGAAGAGGGCGACCAAAGGTAATATAGAGGAATCTCGTCACGTACAGAATTGGCTTTAAGGATCATCTCATCTATATATAAACGGAAGTTGAACTCCCTATCACACAAAATGCCGGTCGCAAAGAGATTTAACCGAGGAGATAGGTGGGTTATGGAGATGGTAGAGTCGTGGAGGAGATTGGTGGCGCTTATGGATTGGCATTCCAAACAATTTTTGAGGCACCAGATCAAAAAACTATCAAGGTTGAAGGTGTTGAAGAAGGAAGGATGGGGTGAAGAAAGGGTTTTGGAAAATTTGGCATCATCGACGTAAAGGGAGACATACCAGTGTTTGATGATCCTATCGAGTTCATTTACGGTTAATATAAAAAGAAGAGGACCGAGATGGCTGCAACTGAGTACAAATTACTTGCACGTCGAGTCACAATGTCAAGGCTCTCCAACCACATTGGTGTTCACTATGCGGGCCCTATTAATATAAGAGCATGGAAAGGTCATCGCACCAGGGGTACTTAACACCAAGTGTGTCTTGAAACACAACTTTTAGCAATTCCGTTCCGACATTGTATTACAATGAGTAGTCCTGGTAAGAAGTCGCTAGAGATCCATTATTAGTGAAGAGTCTCTGCCTGAGACACTGCAGTCTTCAATCCTCTGCGATCCCGATTCCAGTTATCCGTGATGGCTTGGTCTTTAAAACGGAGGTTCGGCCTTCCTTATCGTCTCGAAACTGGGGGCTGAGAATCGAAGATCCTCTTAGCTGGAGCATTATTGTCCATTCGCTCGATGTGGCCGAGCCAATGTAGTCGACGTATTTTGGCTTTTTGTACTACATTCACATCTTCATACACATAGAGTTCGCGGTGGTATCTCTCCTTTCACACAGGACCAAAAATCTGTCGATGAATTTTACTTTCGAAGTAGCTCAGCTTCAGTTCTCCCTTCTTGCTTATCGTTCAGCACTCGGCGCTATACAGCAGAACTGGCAGGATAAAAGTAGTAAGGTGTAAATCATACTTTTCGTCCTTCGAATTAGGAGTTTTGAATCAAACTGTTTTGCCAGACCGAAGTAGCAACGGTTTCCTAGGGTAATTCTTCGTTGGATCTCCACTAGGGTGTCATTTGTTCATGATGAGTTCACGTTAACTACCTCGAAATTGTTCCTATCAACAGTGACGTTTTGTACTTAGTCTTGCTTCGTTTACTTCAAGGCCAACATATTTCGCCTGTTCTTCAATCGCCGTGAAAGCCTCCATCATGACATGCCGGAAACGACCGATGATGTCAATGACGTCCGCATATCCCAGTGGCTGAAAAGATCTGTTGAAGATAGTGCCTTCCGTGTTGACACCTGCTCCAGAACGAGATTGAACAAACCACATGATAGCGCATCTCCTTGTCGAAATCTAGTGCACGGTTGAAATAGTTGGGAGGATGTCTCTTGTTTTTTAACGTAAGTACCTGCCGTGTGGGCTTAAACCTACGGGATGCCCATACATCCATGGGAGCAAGGATACGCCTTGCCATCGCTCACCGTCAATCCATTGATACCAAATCGGAACTGTGTTGCCGGCACAAGTTCCACCCTTGGTATGAGTCGAGGCCGACCTAAAACCTCTTACTGTTCTTAGGCTCACAGCACCCAGCACTTATTGCAACTCCACATTGAGTCAACCAAAGGAAAACCAAGGAAAACCAAAAGGAAAACCAAGGAAAACCATAGGAAGACTCTTACCCGCGATTTTGGGTTTAAACCACAGCCACCATGACGCTCCCACAAGGGGGCCTACCTCTAACAAGTCAGGCCCGGACCGAGATCCGGGGGGCTCCTGACTCCCATGGTACCGTGATTTAAGTCCTGGTAGGGACTACCGGTGGTCCAGCCGCCAACAAGACCTATGACCGGCAGCTTGTGACTGATCAAATCGTAGCAACCTTCGGTAGCGTCATCTGAAGATGTTTACGATAAGACCAGTACTTTGCTCTGCCCCCGTTCATTATTAGACAACGTCATTAAAGGGCGAAGCCTTGATAATTGGGCGGGGGAATAGTTGGGAGGAGCTACTTTTAAATTATACATTGCAGCGCGTGTTTTCCAGCGTCACGCGATACATCTGGATCAGTTTTGCCGGGATTCCGAATTCGGCCATCGCCGTATAGAGCTCCTGATGATGATACTATCATAAGCTGCTTTGAAGTCGATGAACAGGTGGTTAGTCCCGACCTGAAATTCGTTGGTCTTTTCCAGGATTTGTCTCAGTGTGAAAATTTGGTCTAACCAGGCCGAAAGCCGGCCGATTAGTGCTTTACAGAACGGTTTGAGACAGTACGTTGGATAGGACCTTATATGCGACATTAAGCAGGGATATGCCTCGATAATTCTTGCAAAACATTGGATCGCCTTTTGGGACATATGGAGCTGGTAGTCCAGTCATCAGGCATACTTCCTACCACCCATACTTGATTGATGATTTGTTGCATGCGCCTTACCGAAGTATCGTCATCGTATTTGAAGAGCTCCGCTGGTAGGCCATCAGTGCCTGCGGTCTTGTTGTTCTTAAGCTTTTTTATAGCTACGCCGACTTCTTCTATACTGGGTGGTGGAACTGGTTCTTCATTGACTGGATTTGGGTTCTCTTCTTGCTCATTTAGCGGCTGCTGGGAATGCTGCTTAAACACATCTACTATAGCCTGTGCTTCGGTGACTAGATTTCCTTCGCAGTTTCGAAGAGCCTGTGCTCCGGTCTAGAAGTCAGCCGCCAGTTGCTTAGACTTCTCGCAAAACCTCTGGATTTTATTTCGATATCGGGACTCTTCAATCTCCTCGAGCTGGTAGGGTGCGTAGCGCCTCTTCTTTTCACACAGGATCTTCTTCTCCTAGCTCGATACTCTTTCCTCGCTGCCCTTGTTTTGCACAGCAGCGGTTTCTTATATGCATTTTCTGTCATTCATCATTATACTGGTACAACGCACTCTTTCTCTGGGGCGGTTAGTACCCTACAGCGCTTTCGGCTACCTCTATAATGCTTAGCGATACCAACGTCGAATTTCTTCTTCTGGGCAGTTCGCAGCTTCTTCTCGTTGGACGGTCGATCTCTAAATTTAGCTGCAACAAGAAAATGGTCAAAGTCGGCGTTTGGCCCTTTGAATGTGTGCACGTCGAGGATGGTGGATGAATGCCTCGCATCGATTAGCGCATGGTCGATTTGGTTGGCGGTTCGGACGTCTGGAGAGCGCCAGGTTGCTGTGTGGATCCTTAGCCTTAGAGATGATAGTGCTACTTATCACCGTATTACGGGCTGCTACAAAATCGATAAGTCAGTAGCCGTTGTCTGTTGTCGTTTCGTGGATTCTGTCCTTACCAGCTAAACCGCGAAAGATATTTTTGACATCATACTCCGGACAGGATCCATAGGCTCCATTCGGAACCTTGATAGGGTCTTCTGCCTCGTCGGTAGGTGTGTGTTCGCATATTAGGCTTATGTTTTGGAAGGTGCCTTTGATGCGGATCACAGCTTACTTGATTCGGTAGATCAGCCAAATGTATCTCAACATCAGCTTATTGGCTGAACAACGATCTTAATCAGTACCAATGGACATTTTTGCCAAGTTGCTTTTGAATTTTATAGTAAAAATGTTCCCTAGATGGTGGCCAATGTAAATGGTCATACAAAAATATACAACGAAACGCTGATATCACTGCCAAAGCTGCAACCACTTATGAATTCCACGGAGCGCTTCCCATTTGTTCTGAATATCACATCATTCACTCTTGAAGTTGAAGTTTATTCATTCAATCTCAAGCACAGAACCGTGCCTATCAATGCTTATGCCATTTATACGTTTCTATGTTCGTACCTCTTCAAGTGCTGCACCAACAATATTGCCCCCCTTTCCATTTGCCTCTAAACATGCGCGCTACTTAAAAGATTTGTTAATTCGGTGTAACAAGCCCAATTTCATTTTCTATGTTGAAGTTAAGTAGCTCAGCAGCATCATTTCTATGGAGTGTTGCTCCATTAAGGTCAGTCAAATAGTAAAGAACAAACTTTGGCTCTGAAAGGCCACCAGCTGACCTTAGCTCATTACTACGCTCACTCACTGTCAACACCGAATTTTCTTTTTCGTTTCTCCCTTTATGGATGAGTATCTTCCACCTGAGTATAAATTAGTCACAATGCTTACAAGTCGGCTGGTGCTAGTGGTCCATGGATTTAACGTCATCAATTGCATTCAACTGCCAACTGGAGGCTGTGTACAATTACGTATCTGCCTTAGGTACTAGTAGTTTCGACTTAATTTGCGCATCTACTCGTACATTTAGATAGATTTTTTTTTTTGTAATTACAATTGTAATTGCAGTTGTGCAGTTGCAGTTGTAGTTGCAGTTGTTTTCCGCAACGCAACACTGAGTGCATTTTGTATTCTGCGATACTTAAAATCGTATCCATCAGCGCAGTAAAATAGGAGAAAATGGCAAACCATGGTACTCGTATCTGTAGCAGTACTCGTACGAGTATCTATGACAGTACGTGCGCAAGTCGGTCAAATGAAATTGAATTTTTGCTGTTGTTGCCTCTAATTTGAGTCACCCTTCAGCATACGTACTCGTACGTATTGTAGTTGGTTGTAGGTGCTAAGGTCATAGAAGAGTGATTTTGTCGCTGGAAGCATCACAGATGCGGAATAGAGTTGGTTCTCTTTTATTTTTCACTTTCCTTTGAGGGCCGTTGGTTATTGTAGTTTCTATGATTTTGACTTTTTTTTTTCTTAAGAATTCAACGATCCAAAAATGGGAGTGGGAGGTACTCGTATCTGGGAGGTAGTACTCGTAAAACAGTAACAAAACAATAGTCTAACGAAGTAATAAATAATATCAGGTCCAAAAGATACTTCGTATACGAATACGAATATATCTTTAGCTGCAGATTCACCACTTTCTCTTCATGGTGTATGGTAGAGTAGATGGTTTGAATGGCTTGGATGGATACAGATACGAGTACACATTACAAATACCCCAGCTGGTCTTACGTACATTCTTTGGTTTCTAACCACTTTGCTTTGGCTTCACAATTGTGCAGAGATTGCGGAGTGTGTTGTTTTTTTTTCGTTTTATTAATTTTTTTCCTCACTTTTTCAATTTTATTTATTTCAGTTCGTTCGCCATAAATTAATCCTCCGTAAGCGTAAACGATTCGCAAGTACTGTCTTGGTTCTGCGGAGAGGCGTTCGAGCATTTTGTGGTTAAAATGAAGTACCTGTCGGTGCTTAGGGTTTATCTAGTGGTTTCCAGTGGCTGCGGATTCCTTTCAGGGGGTATTATGCATCTGATTTGCCTCTTTAATCTACGATTACTTAATTAGGAGTATGATACGAGTACTACCTCAGAGTAGGTACTACCTCAGTGTCAGTAAGAGCAGAAAACCTTCACGTAAACGCGACTTCTTGTAACTGAAGATCATTATCGTCTGATTGATTGTTGGCGATTTATTTAGACAAAATATTTCTTGCAAAATGCCTAACTATCCATCGAAACCCATCATGAAATCGAGGAATTTGTGAGACCTCTCCCAAAGGAGGGTAATCGCATTTTGAGCAAGCGAAACGGTGTTATACTGTTGAATACATTAAGGTGGGCTGATATTTGCACTCCGTTTCTGTTAAAATCTATTTTTCTACAAAATTTCTTATTAAAGAAAATCAGAGTTAACTACGGTGGCATAGATATGACTATGCTCGAAGTAAAGGTAGGAATGAGCATTTCTTCCTGGTAAGAACGGAATATTTGATACGCACAGAGCAGTGTGGTGTACGGGTAGAGATGAAGAAATAATTTATCATCGCTAGATAATGGTATTTTACCGCTGTCTTATCGGTATTTGATTGTAATTTATAGAGAAGATATTGCTGGCATTGGTATTTCGTTGGAGATGCTTCTAATGTTTGTAGTACTCTACTGAACTGCAGGTAGTATTGTACAGAATGTCAATGCGGTATACATAAAACCACAATTAAACGGACGGACACAAAGTGGTCAATTATCCTCTCAACCAAGTTTATCATATTGCGATCGAGGTATGGAACATGTCTGGTGTCACGAGTACCTGAACTTTCAAAGCAGCATACCTTGGCTCTAAAATCTAAAGAGTATGTGGGGTATTATGGGGTATGCTCAAGCTAAAGAAAACTTAAACTGAACCACGGTGACAAACTGGAAACGGATAACTTAAAGTACGCAATCCTTAACCTGAGTTAACTCAGACTTGGTCAAGCGTGTTTGTCTGTATTATGACTGGGGAAATCAGGGTAGACGTAGCGAATATACGCGGGCTAAAAAGTAATCATTTTTCTGCGTACTTTCACGTCTGTAAGTACAGACCAGCTGTTTTGGCATTTAGTGAAACACAGGTAGATCCCCGCCCACACCTCTCAGATCATTCTGATCTTAAGCTACCTGGCTACGAACTAGTGCCATTATTCATCTCTCACCGCGGTCTCACCATTTATGTGCGTAGTGCTGTAGCTTACCAAACTCCACCACAATGTGATCCATGTTCCATCTCCGTAAGCAAATTATACACTACTGCTTTATTTACAGAAGCCCCAAACTGGACAGCAATTCAACTTTTGACGAGTTTGATGCACTGTCTGACTCCATTCAAAGAATTGTATCCCTGTATCCTCATACTGAAATCGTTATTACGGGCGACTTCAATATACACAATTCTGGGTGGCTTCAACATTCTGGACAGACAACACCCGAAGGACGGTGTGTTGAGATCTTCGCTGCGGAAAACAACCTAACGCAGCTTGTAAGTGAGCCCACGCGAATACCAGACGTTGATAGTCATACCGCCAACACCCTGAACTTGTTTTTAACTTCTCACCCTGATAAGTACACCGTTTGCCAACCTCCTTAAGTGCAACGAACTCACACACATAAACGACTCTATCAACCTTCTCCGTACTGATCTCGACTTGCTTTTTCAATCCTCCTCCAAAACAACACATCACATCCCGCATCCATCAGATTCTACGCTCGATGACCTGACCCTACAAATGATTGATGTCAGTGAGGAACTCATAGCAACTCGGTTGACCGTTGCCGAAATCGGTAAAGAAGTGAGATTGGCTTCCAACAAAATCGATGGAATACCCGATCAAATTCAGTTCCAGGCTAGTTCCCCGTACAATGTCTCAATTCATAATGAATTAGTAGACACGGAGTCTCATTTGCCATCATTCTCAAATACTCCTCCCGCCACCCTAACAACAGAAACCGAAACCGTCTTGCCTTTACCAACTAAAATCCCGCCCGTCGCCGCTCCACGCTAATTGCTCAATCAATTTGGAACTTCATGGACCCCCTCCGAATGGAAAAACAGACTCGAAAAGCTGAAACAGGGAAACCATACGGCATTCTTCGTTGAAGGGGCCCCTCAACACGCTGATGTTTCTTGGGTGCGGAATTTCTTTCACCGAAGTTACGCTATCACCATTAGCGAGTGCCAGATGATTTCCCCCGCTGACTCCAACAGTTCCTGCAGCTTCAAAGTCAACATCCCAACCAAATATTCGTGGTTGTTCCCTACTCCTCCTGGTAAGACAACTAAAACTGGGAAGATAAGAATTACAAAATGCTCTGAAGAACGAGAAAACGCACATCTCGAGAGTAATGAAAGTGTTAAAAATAATCGTAGTGTTAACAATAAAATTAAAAAAAGACCCCTGTCCAACTCCCTTCCAAATAAAAAATATGCTTCCAAAAAACGAAGCTCTAATCTCGACCCCAACTGGAGCTTCAAAACAAACTTATTCCCCAATTTTAGTCCTCCCTCCTCACTTATCCGACACAAAGCCCTTACACACCAATCTTCTAATCCCCCAATTCCCCCCGTTCCACCGAAGTCCCCGCGCCAACGCGTCTCTTTCAACTTAACCCCAACCACCCATATTATTCCTTCTCAACCTTCTACGCCACCAAACCCAGCTAGCAACTCAATTCCCAACTTCGACCTTAAAACTGGAGCTAAGTACCCTAACTTCATTAACTCCAATACCTTAAAGCCCACATCTCATCCCTCATCCCTCGCCCAACTCCATATCCAATCATTTATCTCTATCTCCCTCCTCCAATGCTCCTATTCTTGATCCCCTTTTTCCCCCCACTGTTAAACTAACACAGCAAACCAATGGCACTACAGAAAGTCGATATGCTCTCTCTAGGCTCAGAGAACGAAAGATATATGAAAACATTCGTCTCTTTCTTGCCTATTTACATGACAAATCTGACTCAGTCTGCTACGAAGGGAAAACCAAAACCAGCGTCATGGTTTCCATCTAGCAGGAAGGCCTCCCTACCGACCCTATCAGTCTCAGGAACCTTTATGTCAGGTACCACGAGATATTTAACATGTCCCCTCAGAAAGTAGCAGACGACCTTGCTGCATTCGGCAATTATGTTCACTCTAAACGAGTATCACACCTACAACGAAGCCGAGCCGACCACGACAAATTTTTTCGTCCATAACGTGCCTCCCTTGCCAGCGCTTAAACCATCCTGCCTCACACCTCCACCCCACAACATCCCTCTTACATTTTACTACCAGAATGTAAGAGGTCTTCGCTCTAAAACCAATGCTGTCCTACGTCAATCGCATGCTCTTCCCTTTGATATTTACGCCTTGACCGAAACCAATTTGATTCCCGACATAAAGAACCAGGAATTGTTCCCTCCTACTTTTAATGTTTTCCGCGACGACGATCCTACCCGCACAAATAAAGATTCCCCCTGTCGAGGCGTCCTACTGGCGATCGACAACAGCCTTAACTCTTCTCCCATTACAATTTCTTCATCCTCTAAAGCCGACCTTGTCGCAATAAAAATATCACTGCCTCTCAAGTCCCTTACGTTATATACTACCAGCTCAACCTATCGAATCTTACCAATTTGTTATTGATGCGATCGATCATTTAATTGACCTGTCAGACCCTACTGATGATATCCTTATTTTCGGCGACTTTAATCTTCCTCAGCTACAGTGGACTCCATCAGATGATCAATCGTTTTTCATCGCTTCAAATGTCATCTCAGCTAAGGAATGTCTCTTCTTAGATCGCTTAACAGACTCAAGTCTATGCCAAGTCAGTGGTATATCCAATTATATGGGCAGGCAATTAGACCTTATTTTCACAACAGATCCAATTAACTCCTCAGTCTCACTTTGTCCCCTATCTCTCTCAACAATCGATAACTACCATCCCCGCCTTCTACTTTCATTTTTTCATAACTCTTCATTCCAGTCCACTCCCCCCACAAATCTCTCATCCCACGACTTTCATAAAGCAAACTTTCACAAAATCAGTGAATATCTCAGCAGATCCCTCTTTAACTTTCACAACCTAAGTATAAATGATGCCTTATCCATTTTTTATAAAAAAATATTTAATTCTTATTCCCCTTACGTTCCGTTTTCCCGCCTTAAAATATCATCTACTAGTCCTCCCTGGTATAATCGCAAGCTTCGTTCCTTACGAAATCAGAGAAATAAGTTATGGGCTCTTTTCCTGCGTACCAGATCCTTTACCGACTATTCCAACTATCTTGGTGCTTATCTTCATTTCACCGAACTTTACGATTCCCTTTACCAGCGCTACCTTAACAATGCGCAAGTCAACCTTATAAACCACCCTAAGTCCTTTTTCCAATTTGTTAACTAGAAAAGAAAGTCCGATGGTTACCCTCCTTCCCTCTCTTTCAACAACAGGTCATCAACCGATCCACTCACCATTGCCAACCTATTTGCCACATTTTTTAAACAATCCTTCACCAACGACTCCTTTGTACCAGATCCATCCTATTTTAGTTACCTACTGAGCTTCTCCAATGGCCCACTTCTTTCTCATATTTTGGACCCGTCTTATATCGAATATAAATTACACCAACTCAATGACGAATTCACACCCGGCCCAGATGGCTTCCCTGCCATATTTCTTAAAAAATGTTCTTCCTCTCTTTCCCTTGCCCTTTCTAATCTCTTCCGTCTATCCCTTTCACAAGGAGAATTTCCTGAGGCTTGGAAAACCTCCTTCATAACCCCGATCCACAAGAAAGGATCAAAGAATGAAATAACCAACTATCGTCCCATCGCTAAACTCTCCCATATACCCAAACTCTTCGAAAGTATTTTGTATGAAGCTCTAAGCTTCCAATGCAAATCACTTATTTCCCCTAGACAACATGGCTTCTTAAAGGGTAGGTCAACCACCACAAATCTCGTTGAATTCGTATCCTTTGCCCTCTCTGCCCTAGAGAATGGCAATGAAGTCGATGTAGTTGCAACCGATTTTAGCAAAGCCTTCGATAAAATCTCTCATCGGTTAATCATCTTTAAATTGTCTGCCCTCGGCTTTGAATCCATACTGTTGAAATGGATACCCTCTTACCTCAAAAACCGTTTTTACAGTGTTCGTTTTAGGTCAGCCCAGTCCGCTCCATTTTTGGCCACCTCTGGAGTTCCACAAGGCAGCCGTCTCGGTCCCCTTCTTTTTATATTAACCATAAATGATCTCGATATGATCATCAAGCACTCGTCTGTCTCCCTTTACGCCGACGATACCAAATTTTTCAAAACCATTTCCTCTCCCCACGACTCTTTCCTCCTTCAACAATATCTTGATAGTTTTTCGATCTGGTGCCTCAAAAATTCTTTGGAACTTAACATCGCCAAATGCCAATCCATCACCTTCTCACATAAGCGGAACCAATCTCCTCCCCGACTCTATCTTCTCCATAACCAACCTATCTCCTCCGTACAATCTCTTCGTGACCTCGGCATTTTGTGCGATAGCGAGCTCAACTTCCGTTTACATATGGATGAGATAATCCTCAAAGCCAACTCTGCACTAGGTTTTGTAAAACGGTGGTCCAAAGAATTCACCAACCCATACGTGACCAGGTACCTCTATATTACCTTTGTTCGCCCCCCTCCTAGAGTACGCCAGTCAAGTATGGTCCCCATATCATCGTGTTCATATCTCGAGAATTGAAAGCATTCAGCGTCGTTTTCTTCGATTTGCTCTTCGAGGTATGCCCTGGGACGATCCTTTTAATCTGCCCCCCTATCAAAATCGTCTCAACCTTATCAACTTAAACACCCTCGAAGATCGCAGAGATGCAGCAGACTTTATCTTCAGTCATCAACTCCTTTCAGGTCACATTGAATGCGCGTCCCTTCACAACTCCATTTTCCTCAACACTAATCCTCGTAATCTACGTACCCCCCGACTCTTCTATCTACCAACCCACCACACCTCCTATGGCGCGAACGAACCAATCTCCCGTATGCTACGTCAAATCAATTCAAACCCTACCGTCTTTGACTTTCACCGCACCACTTCCTACCTCAAATCTGTTCTCCTTCACCACTCCAACCAACCTTAGTTTTAAGTTTTAGTTTAAGTTTATTTTTTAAGTTATAGCTTGTATTAAGCCGAATAAATGGGGGCATTCGCCCCCACCAAAATTAAATTGATGTGTTCTAGGCTCGTCGGACCTCTGTGTTATATCAGCTAATTTCTCGTACACCGACCACACACTTAGAGAAAAAATTCCTAAACGAAGCGTACGGCAATACGAGAAAGCCAATTGGAGCGGTCTTAACAGCTTCTTTAGGAATTTTAACTGGTCGTTATGCTTCTTCGATTACGACGTGGTTGTCGCTGCTGATATGATTACAGACACCATTCTCTTTGGAATTAGATCCTTTATCCTTAGATCCTTTATCGGATGAAGAGCATCAAACCAAAAGAAAAGACGTGGTACGACTCAAACTCTATAGAGGCTATCAGGGTTAGAGAAATGTGTTTTCGGTTCTTCAAGACCAACCCAACAGAGAAAAACCGAAAAAAGTTCAAACTAGCCCGAAATGACTGCAACGCCTTTTTTAAGCGTGTGAAATATCAACACGACCAAAAACTGAGGCAAAAAATACTGCAATGTCCCAAAGGCAGTAAAAATTGTTGGTTGTTCGTCAAAAACATTAGAAATTCTGCCTCATCCTCCATCGCTATGCTCATTTACAATGGCATTCCAGCTGTCAGCTCTTTGGACAAGTACAATCTGCTTGCTGCTTTCTTTGCGGCCAACTCAACACTCCGTCGAATCTTCAATGGGACGAATCTACTTTCGCACTCATGTAGTAGCAAGAGTACTTGAAGATCTCAACATACATAAATCCGCTGATCCAGATGGTATATCTCCCCTTCTCTTGAAGAGGTGTTCTCCCCCGATTGCAGAACCACTGCGTAAGCTTTTTCATCAATCCTACTCTTTAGGACTGTTCCACAGCAGAAGGAAAATAGCATTTGTCCAGCCCGTCCCTAAAAAGGCGAATCATCTTCTCTCTCCTCCTACAGACCCATTGCACTCACGTTCCTTCTTTCCAAGGTAATGGAAACGCTGATAAATCGTCAGCTCATGAAATATCTCGAAACACGAAAACTTCTCAATGACCGGCAGTACGGTTTTCGTAGCAACAGGTCCGCTGGTGATTTGATGGCATGTCTCACCGAAAAGTGGAACCAAAGCGTACATCAATCTGGCGAAAGCAAGATAGTTGCACTTGATATTTCTAAGGCATTTGACAGAGTTTGGCATCAAGCTCTTTTGTCGAAAATGCGTGCATTTGGGATCGATGACTCTCTTCTTCAATGGATTAGAAACTACCTTTCGGAGGGTTCAATTCAAGTTGTCTTGAACGGTTTCAAGTCTGATATTCACAAAATAAATGCTGGTTTACCCCAGGGCTCGGTTCTGTCTCCGACACTCTTTTTAATTTTCATTAATGGTCTCTTGTCTGCTACTTCTAATCCAATATATTCCTTTGCTGATGACAGTACTCTCTGCTTTTCAGATTCGTTCCCGGACTCTCGGCCCTGCTCTTCGCCTGTAGAACGAGAACGGCAGCGTATGCTAAGCTCATTATATTCCGATATCAACAGCATAACCAATTGGGGAACTATCAACAGAGTGGAATTTAATGCTTCCAGAACACAATGCTGTCTGCTGTTGTTAAAGCGAAATTTAACACCCAGCCATTATCCATGAATGGCACTTGCATCTTCGAAACCGTTAAACATTCCATTCTCGGTATGTGCGTCAATGACAACTTACTCGTACGTTGGAATATCTAGGTTTCCTGTAGCGATGTAAGAAATATTTTACCCCCTCTGATCTGGCCTCAATATATAAGGCATTCATCCGCCCAAAATTTGAGTACAACGCCCACATCTGGTCAGGTGCTGCTAAAACATCTCTGCACCTGCTAGACAGGATTCAAAACCGTGCGATTGAACTTCTTGATGATACTAATATCAGTCAATTAATGGACACCCTCGAACACCGACGAAATGTCTCCTGTCTCACTTTGTTTTATCGCTGTTTCCACGACCAGTGCTACATTGAAATCGCCAGACTTTTAAGCGTAACACCCGTCTCGATATGAATGCTCATCAGTATACCCTCAAGCCCATTTTCGGACGTACTCTGAAATATTGTGATTCCTTCCTAAGCCGTACAACTGGCTTATGGAATGCCCTGCCGAGCTATCTATTTCCTGGTCGTTATAACTTGCAAACATTTAGGAAAAATGTACATCGGTACCTCTCTTTTCTTCCTCCCTAAATTTCCTTTGTCCGCGCTGTGTACAATCACCTTAAGGGTACACAAACCCATTGAGCGCGCGCTCACTATAAAAAAAAACTATTTACGAGTATTTTTCCATTTTTTGCATTGTACACGTTTTGCTGAAATGGCTCCCTCTTTCGAAGATGGATGAGTAAGAGCCTGCAACACCAGCACCCACCACGTCAGCGCCGGGTAACCGGACATTCACAGAGGTACTGCTTTGTACCTCAATTTCACAGCAAGCGGCAATGGATGTTGTATCACTTCAGCTAAGTACACTTAAGTGCTCAGAACAAGCGTAGTGCCCCGTCACGATGCAAGAAGGAGGCTGCAGTCTTTTCTAATAAAGAACAGCAGGAATACCGCTGACACTATGCATATGGGTCGGAAAGCATTCGTTTTGTAAACGGCCAACCTGGAGACTTATACCATCTGCAGTTATGCTTATATGAGACCCAACTGTCAGTGGAAGCCCTAGCCTAGGACGCAGATAGACCCAATATAGGTTCGGGTCTTGAAAAATTCTCTTCTGCGCCTTGCCCAGCAAGTTCATTGGCGAATTCATTTCCCGTGATCCCATTGTGACCTGGGACCCCACCAAGTTTCAATGAATTCAGCCTTCCGACTACGTTCAATGAAGTCTTGCATTCTCGATCGCATTCTCCATCGAGATTGCGAATATCTCAGCTTGGTGAGAGCTTTCCTAAAAAATAATTTTTTTCTTTGTGGGTAGGTGAGAAATCTTCATACGAGTAGACACTATAAGCCCAGTGCTTTAGTGCTTACTCACTAAAAAACACCTGCGTTATACAGACTACGGCTGAGTTCACACTCAACAAGCAGTTCTTCTTTCGCGTTTTATTTTGCTTTAATAAGATATTTTGCAGGCGATTTTCCATTGAAGTTTCCTACGTACTTTAAAGTTCGCCTTGTCTCGTCAAGGATCTGTTGAATAGAAATATTCGTATATCCTTGTGTTTTCGCGCAAACATTTTAATTTCCTTCTGAACGTTTTCGACTCCTAGGTCTCTGTGGATATCATCGTTTCTAATGTACCACGGTGTAATAACCAACCCTCGTAGAACTATATTTTGGAATGTCTGTAAGACGTTAACGTTGCTAAGTTTGGTACAACCCCAAAGCTGTATAACATATGTCCAGAACGGTTTTAGCACTTGCTTGTATAGCAGCAATTTGTTTTTTAAACTGAGCTTGGAAGCCAGTACATGTCTCTATTCTTAATCTCATGCTCTTCACGTTTTTTCTTAACGTGTGCTCTCCATTTAAGTTTAGCGTCGAGTGTCATACCAAGAAATTTGGCCTCGTTCGTGAAAGGAATTTGTTCTGCGTTGATAAGCACAGGTAGATTGTCAGTTTTCTTGAGAGGGAAGTTCACACGGACAGACTTGATTTCATTAAGGGCGATTCGCCAAGTCTTTGTCCAATTGTTAATCCGTGTAACGGCGCGTTGTAACATAGCAGTTGCTTCTTCGACGATTTTAGCTGTTGCCAAAATGTCAGTGACATCAGTATGTCGCAGGTAAAAATCAAATATAGCAGAGGGCCAAGTATACTTCCTTGCGGCACCCCCGCCTTTATTGTCTTAAAATTGGAATATTCGTTTCCGTGTCTGACACGGAAGAGTCGGTCATCTAAGTGGGAACTTAAAAATGAGAGAGTTGCTTGTGTAGGACTTGTTGAAGTTTATATTGCCGGCCCTCGTGCCATACCTTATCAAAAACTTGCGAAACGTCAAGCCATGTGCTTAAACAGACTAACTTACACTCGATTGTTCGTTCAGTTACATCGGTTATTCGATGCACTTGGTCAACAGGAGAGTGTTGGCTTCTAAAGCCAAATTGATGATAGGGCAAGAGGCGATTTGTGTCAATAATCGGTTTAGAACGATTAAGTAAGATTCACTCGAAGACCTTCGATATAATCGGGAGGAGCGATATTGGTCTGTATGACTTGGCTTCAGTCATAGTAACTTTTGCAACTTCCCATTGATACGGTGCATGCTCTATTCTTATGATGGCATTTATAGAGCAGCTTTAGCAAACCTTTTTTCGGTAGTGCTTTAAGTATCTCTCCAGTAATTAAGTCATATCCGGGGGTTTTATTTGGCTTAAGCGCGTCTATAACATTTCTAACTTCCCTAAGTGTAGCCTTTTCAATTGGAAGGTTCGTCGTCACGTCTAGCATATTGACATTCTCTGGAAGCACTTTCCCATCGAATGGTTCGAACGTTTCTGCAAGATGGTCGGCGAAAACGTTAGCTTTTTCTTTATCTTCTTTCTCCCAGTCATCTTGGTTTCTTCTTATTTGCGTCACGTGTACTTGGAGCTTTTGAAGACTTTTAACTGCTCTCCATATGGAGTAATTGGTATCTTTTATCGAGGCTTTCTAGATAGTTATTAATACTTTGGTTATTGAAGTCCTTGATCGATTTTTTCAACAGGTTGCAGAGTCTATTAAAGAACGTTTTGTCTTGTTGAGCTCGAGTTTCCTGCCACTTTTTCCGCGCTTATCGGGTTTCTTATGCCGATACTGACAACCTTGTTCGATTCGCGTGTTCGTTATTCCATTCCGCTTGCTGTATGACTTCAACAAACCGTTCAACTTCTTTTTCAAGTTGATACGGCGTTCTAAGCGGTACTTTTAACTCAGTATTTTCGACAATCTCTATTCGGAATTTTTCCCAGTGAGTTTTTTTGTTGGATAATTGGGTGGTCTTTGTTTCTTAACCAAGGATTCGCACAATGAAAGGATAATTGGAGAATGATCGGATGAAAGTTCGACACTTGCCTCAACTTTGACGTAACCAGCGTTTACTCCTTTTCCGATAAAGAAGTCTACCAGATCGGGTGTTTTGGCGAAATTCTAAAAAAAAATGAATTCGAACTTCAGAGAGACATCAGAGCCGCACACTTAATTGATTTTGGAGCCATGTGTGAAGACCCGACTACATTCCTTTCCTGACTTGAGCACAGAGGAAGCCGATTTCGTATTTTTTCCGCAGCAGAAGTTCTGGTATCATTAAATCAAACGGCATGGTCTTAAGACAAGAGACAAAATACAGCTGGCGCGTAATGTCATCGAAGCTCTAGTGCATGTTGTACCAAAGACCACTTCTTTTTAAGCGGAAGATGGCTTCAAGAAAAGCCCCCATGCATCTGAAGCAGACTCTTCTTTTGAGTCTGCTGAAAACAGCAGTAACATATTTTCGTGAAAGCTTGTTCCAACAGAAAATCAACGATAGATCCAGAGGACCACTACCGATAAGTGGCCTCAGTTCCCTTTCACTGTCAGATGTCGACATATGTTTAGGCCAAATGAGTTTATTATCCAAGATGATACCCAAATACTTAGCTTCTTTGGAGAATTGTTGGTTATGCCTTTAAACTCTGGATGAGTCAGAGTAGCAAGCTTCCAGCATCTCGTAAAGAACAATCTCAGTTTTGAGAAGACTAAGTGAAAGCCTATTTCTAATGCACCAACCGTTGATCAAGTCTAGAGCTGCCTGCCCCTATGGTATAGTGGAGGATGAACCAACGACAGCGCTCAATTCACCGAACAGGTTACTGGTTTCTGTCTAGCCAACCCCTCGTCCCACGCGAATTTATAAGGGAACTAGCCTTCCATTTTAGTTGTTATGCCATAAGGGTAACTGCCTGACCATGAAAAACGAAACAAATTCGTAATAAACCTTGGATACGGACGGATCTACTATTAACAGCCCCTGCAAACGGAATAAGATAGCGAACTTCGGGTCTGTACGTGGAATATTAGGTCCCTAGTGGAGGCAGATGTTACAGCGATCCAGGAAATGCGATGGGATGGGCCAGACAAAAATATGATGAAAACTGAGACACCTATTACGACGATTACTGTCAACGGCAAAAGCAGCACTTATTTGGATGCGAATTTGTTGCTAGAGGCACACTTAGGCAAGAAGTCTTGAGTTTCCTACACGTTAACGAGCACTTTGTATCAGTTCGTATTAAGGCTAAATTTGCTAATATTAGCCTTATATGCGCGCATGCCCCAAGAGAGGAGAAAGATGACGACACCAAAGATAGATTCTACGATCTTTTGGGCAAAACATACGAGTAGTGCTCTAGCAAAGACATTCAAATTGTCCTCTGCGACTTTGGTGCAAAATTAGGAAGAGAGTGCTTCTTTGGTAGTACCGTCGGAAAGTATAGCCTGCACGACACCACCTTCGACAGCGGATTCAGAGTAATCAAGTGAAACCTTGTCGGAGTTAGCACGCGGTTTCCGCATCTCGATATTCATAAGGAGACTTGGAGAACTGCTGATCAATTAATCGTCAAGCAGATTGGCAACATTGCGTTCGACGCAAGGCACCCCTCCAGTATTAAGGATGTCCGAACATTCCGAGGGGCAACTACCGACTCGCACCATTACCAAGGTATGGTTGCAGATACTCTGAACATCAAAAAGGCAAACTAATACTGTGAGGAAGTTTGACGTCGGACGCAAGAATCGCAAGAGATCACCAAATTCTTTTGCGACCGAGTCTCCCTTAATCTCTTAAAAGATCCTATGCCGCCAGCATCAAATTCGAAGACCAGCAGCAACATTGTTAAAAAGCCATCAGAGATGTCGCCACTGATGGGTCTCACTCGGCCACTCGGCCACTCGGCCACCACAACGAAATCATTGGTTTGACGACGACTTTCGGCAAGCAAATCCAGCTAACGGCGTTGCATAGAAGGACTAGAGCTGCTCTCGAGCTCTACGAACAGAAAAGCAGAGCGTAACACCAGTTTCTCAGGAGAAGAAAAAAGGAGCATGAGAAGCGCGCGGTCGAGGAAACTGAAAGATGCTACTCCAGGAAGCCTATAAACACGAACAAGGGAACATAGTAATAGAGTCGCAGTCGATGCTGAGGATTTGGAAAGATCATTTCTGTGGACTGTATAACGCCGACGACGAACCAAATACTGCTGTCAGGTAGAATAAACCAATCAACTTAGACGATGTAGACCAACAATTCCCTCCACCCGATCTAGATACACCAATTCATCTGTAAATTATGGTCGGAGGAAAGTATGCCTGATGAATGGAACCTCAGCATTATTTGTTCGTTCCTCAAAAAAGGAGATCCTCTGAACTGCGCTAACTACAGAGGCATTAGTGTTCTTAACATTGCCTACAAGATCCTATCTGCCATGATCAATGTCGATAAAGAACTCATCCAGATCTTTGATATCAAAAAAAGATTTAGACAAGGCGATGCACTGTCAAGCGATTTCTTTAACATCTTGAACGAATAGTGCAAAACTCACGCGTCAACGCAAGAGGAACAACGTCCAATTACTTGCAAAGCACCGTGATATCAGTGGTACTTTTCGCGAGTATTGGGGTGAAAGCAGCAAAGACATGCGGTTAACAAGAAAGAACACCCAACACCGACGTCACCCTCGACAGACATAACGTCGAGTTAATTAAGGACCTAGTCTCCGCTATCAATTCAGACAACGACACCAGCGCTGAGATCAAACAAATAATAACTCTTCCCAATTGCTGTGACCCTATATAAGACCTTAATAAACCCAGTCCTGTCCTATGTCACAGAGGCATGAACTTTATTAAAAATGGATGAGGGTGCTCTTGGCAGCATTGAGAGAAAAATTTTTTCGGGTAATTTTCGGTCCCGTCTCCATAGAACGGAGGACGAGATACAACGGCGAAGTTTACGGGCTGTACAGCGACATCGACTTAGCGAGAAGGGCGAAGGTCCAACGACTGAGATGGCTACGTCATGTAAAGCGGAGGGACACCAATGCTCCGGTCTGAAAAGTCTTAGAATCCTCCCCCGAAGTACAGCGCAGTAGAGGAAGACCGCTACTTAGGTGGCGCACACAAATGGAAGGGTACCTCAGCTATCTTAGCGTGCGAAACTGGACAAAGCTAGCTAAAGATCGATCTGGCTTGAGACTCTTGTTGGTTGAGGTCCAAGTTCACGCCAGAGTGCAACACCACCCTAAGTAAGTAAGTAAGGTGTTGAGTTCTGAATTTCGCAGAATTTTTTCTGGTATGATATTAGAAAAGTTACATGACAGCGCATCACCTGGCCTAAATCGTTTGTTAAACGGCTCAATCCGCTTCACAGCAGAATTTGGGGTTTCCTCGCCTTTACCATTCCGCAGTTGTTTCCCTACATACGTCTGTGTCTTCATCAAACCACGGGATTCGTGGTGAAGGTCGACTGAAATTTAGCACATCAGTTGCGCTATGCCATGGCATGAGGGCATGTCATGTCATCTGGTGGCTTGTTGCGATTGCAGCCATTTAACGTTAAAGCTCTTCGCAGTTCTCATAGTATCCATATCTCTCTGCGCTCCAGGCCACAATGCGATCAAAGGAAATTTAGTTAATGATGAGCTTGCTTGAAAAATCTTTAAAGGAAATATCTCAAGACATAAACCTACGTTGAGGCTGACTGCTTCCTAAATTTTGTTGGGCACTAGATCTTCCGCCAACTGTGATGCTTATCCTTAGAATCAATCCTAATTATATAATGGTACTGTATTCAGACAGGCCAAGGAAATACCTCTTAATGTCTCTTGAGGTCTCTTAAGGTCTGCACGAACAACAAAACTGTCATTATATCGATACATGTAGATAAATGTTCAAAGAAAAAAACATCATCAAGACCGAAGTCCGATATGACTTATTACACGACAATACTTCACAGATTTATCATTACAGAGATCTCAGAAGAGCTATTTTCATCACCATCACCTTAAAAACCAACCTTATTTGATTAGTAATGAGGTTGCGGTATTTAGCAGCTGTGGTGGGTTTCAGATCTTCCCTATCCTCCGCCAATTCAACCTAATCGTCAGAGGTAACACGCAGTCAGTCCAAACAGAGTTGTTGCAGTTGGTGTGTCCATCTCATCTCGATGACCATGCCAATTTTTGTAATCCGGTTTGCAATCTATGAACAGTGAGGTCCACATAAAATCAGCAAAACCGAAGGAATCTCAATTCGGCAGATTGTATACCCTCAGTACCCTGATCACATGACTACTACTGAGTGCTGACCTAGAAAATGAGAGCTTAGCTATTCTTAGCAGTTCTTCAGCCTCCTGGTGATATGTAGCTGAACCAATACCACAGGATAGCATAACATCGCCATTTCCAATTTTCATGATACTTCAACTTGTTCACCGTTTTCTATGACAGCGTACTACATGAAGAGTGCGTTTAACACACGTACTCGGAACAGACTTATTCGATCAGCACAAAATGTTTCAAATCATTCTATTGTGCTCTGAAATTTGGTCTGGAAGGACATAAGATTAACGATATTATCTGAGAAGGGTTGCAAGATGCTGGTTAAACGCCATTTACCCGAATATATCTTCCACAGTTTTTGTATAAATTCCTTTATCATGAGGTGCACATCAGGGAGCAGCGAATCACAAAATTGTATGCTTTCAACAGATCTACAAAACAGCTCTTCGGGACGAACCTGGACCTCAACTAATAAGCCTCTCCAGTTACCTTTATCCTCAGCTAACTTTCAGACGGGCACTGCAAATGGGTTGAGGTCCCTACTACTAACTGTGAGTGCCACCAAAGGCAAGATCTTCTAACTGCTTTGACACTCCGGGTTAGATTCGAAGACCCTGCGGGTCGGACCATTACAGTCCATTCGCTCTACATGTCCTACCTATTTCAGGCGACTGAGGGGCAGTTTTCTGATTAGGTCGATCTCGATGTACTGCTCGTATAATTGGTCGCAGAATCTGCTTCTTCAAAGCCAGCCAACACAAACGGGACCGAATATCTTGAGAAGAATATTTCCCTTCAGCTGATTTCGATAGAGTCCATGCTTCAGCTCCATAAAGCAGGACCGGGAGATCAATATAGAGTCTCCTTAGTTGTTCTAGATAGGGCGCAATTGCATTCTTAGCCCAAAGAAACAGCGATTCACAAGAGTGATTCTTCGTTTTATTTCTACTGAGATGTTGCTGGTAGAATTGATTTAAGGCAGACATGCTACTCCAAAGTTATAGTTGTCGACCGCGATGTCCTCTCCAATTCGTAGATATACTCGGCTTTGCCCTCTTTTACTGGTAAACCCATTTTCGCAGCTCCCCATTCAATACTACCGAACGCACCTGTGATAGCCTGCTGAGTTCTCCCAATTATGTCGATATCATCGGCGTACGTCATTAGTTGGACAGACTTTTGAAAGATTGTACTTTCAGTCTTCACACTAGTGAGTTCCGCAAAATTCTTTCAAGTATGATGTGGAAGAAATCACATGACAGGGCGTCGCATTTGGACGGAACAGCGAGCGTTCTCCATCATCATTCTGCACAGACGGACGAGTTTGCCAAGAATACCAAAACTAGATATGACTCTATCAATGCTGTCCTATGTGGGCTTAAAATCGGTGATGAGATGGCGAGTATCCATTTAGACTTTTTAAGTGTTTGTATAGGATCTGCCGTAGTGTGCAAATGCTGTCGATTGTGGACTTTTCTGGCCTGAAACTACACTGGCATGTACCAAACAGGAAGGGTTTCAGACGACAATTGTCAATCCTCGTGCTCTTTTTTTCTTCCTCTGGAGAAGCTGCTGTTCTTCCCGTTTTTTTTGGCCGTCTATCTTACGAACGGCTGTCGTCTTTTCTTGTAGTGCCGCTTTTCCATCAAACCAGAAATTTATTGCTGGGGTACTTCGGTACTTGATGCTGGCGGCATAAAAGCTGTGAAGAGATTTTGAGATACGCGATCGGCAAAGATTCAGGCGGTCTCTTGCAGCTTTCTACTTAACATCTTCGCACTGTAGTTCTTCAAGGTTGCGATCCAAGTCAATGTTGGCTGCCCTGAAGGTTCGGACGTCCGGAATACTGGAAGCATGCCTTACGTTGATCGCAACTACTGACAGGTTTGCCAAACTCCTGAGTCCTTGTACATATCATTTTTGCAATATGCAACTCTGATCATTTCACATTTTCGATTCGACCGCAGCTCTGAAAGATTCCAATAGCAACTAGAAAGATAGAGAAGGAATACGCCCTTGTAGTTGATTCAACATGTATCTGTCACCGGCCATGTGTGATAGTTCACTGCCCTTTTGGACCACCAGAAGGGATCCATTCTTCTGGCACAGGCATTTTGAGCCGGAGTCCATTCAAAGCAACAGATTTCCGAACTCTTAGCCTGGTGACTTCCTCTAATGTGAGAATTTCATACTTCTTTGAAAACGCAGTCAGAGAGATCGATATACGAATTGTTGCGATAAAATGAAAAAGGATACAGACGGCATACTTTCAGCCTACGTATTGCATCGCGAATTTCATGTCAAAAGAGTATGAGTTAGTTTCCTATTTAAGTTTGTAAATATATGCTTCTGTGTATCGGGTTTGCAGCTGTTGGAAGGACTAAAAACGAAGCAGTTTCCAGAGAATCCTCATGCTAAACGTATTTACACTCAAACTTACACTGCTCGTGATATAGTCTAGCATCAATCGCTTGATCCAGAAATGGGCTTTGCAGGACAAGTGAATCGTTGTATACAAGTAAAATGACAAGTAAAATGACAGAGCAGACTTCAAAAAGATGTCTCGAGGAAGGTAAGCTGAAGAATAAAATTCATTGAAGACCTTGGGTAGATCCCCGAGTCTAAAGAGAAATCAAGAATTCTCAATTTGAAAGGAAAACGCAGATCAATCTAACTCGGTTGTTCATTTCTTATAAACCCAAGTCAAAGCGCGCTTTTGTTTGTATCTACCGAGCATAGATGTTCCTATCATCACATTTATGTCTCTCGGAACTAGCATGTTCCATCGATACACAACGGTCTTCGTTCTTGAACAAATTACTTACATACCTCAACCTCAACAAAAAACATTTAACAGTGGTCAGGTATGTCGTTTCATCGTCAAACAATTGCCTTCCATTTCATTGTTATAGTCAAGAATGCAGAGAATTTTCGAAGAAGAAAGTTTCTGTACCACAAAAGTAGCCATGGGGATCACTGCAACAACTTAAAAAGACAATCTGTTACCAATCAGTTTAGTGACATCATACCTTCCGTCAGTTATCTCAATCATCTAAATTCCAAAATTGTATACCTTCAATTATACGACCAATTTCCTCTCAAAACAGCAGCCAAACTCAATAAAATACCTCCCATTAGAGTCAGGAAACTATTTTAAATTACACTATGACAACCTGAGTCTGAAAACATATCCGATGCACTTAAAACCGCAAACCAACCGATAAACAAAACCCCACATAGATACGTTCGAAATGTATACCCTCTCCGATGTAGTCTACTTCAGTTTTAGACATTACAACATCGCATTACCGCTTTACGAGGCATTAAACCAAATAAAGTGTCGCTTTCTTTTAGCACAAAGAAAACAATCATAATTGCCCGTGGTAATCATTTTCTCATACACTACACACACTCCACACACTACTCCCAGATACTCCGAGTCAAACTATCATAATCATGTGATTTGTCAGAATTGTACGAGTATACTCGGTATAAATGGCTCGAAAACCGAGACCGCACTGAATAAATCTTCAGATCTTTGACACGTAAAACACAGTCAATCAATTTTAATTATGCGTATGAAATGGATGGAGATCTAGACTTCAGAAATCACAAACCAGCAAAACCAAAACAAGCAAACAAACGAAAAACAATTGAAATAAAACTTAGAGCACATTTTTCATGCCCACGATTACATCTATCAAATTGCATATAAAGTGCAAACATTAACAGATACTTTATTACACACGCATGCATTGTGTCGGTTTCTCGATGTTAAACACGCGCATTCAAATGCATTTCTTTCATCTCTTTTCCAGGAATCCAACATCTCATCATACAGCATAATCACAAGTCTTTCGATCTCAATCTCGATCTTCATCACCATCACCACCTCCATCGATCATCGACCGTATCTGATGGTAGTCCAAAACGAGAATTCTTCATTTGCAGATACTTTCAATGAATTTTCAAATTTTCCGCATTTCTTACACGATCAATGATGGGAGCGGATACCTAAGGATCATGCAAGATCATACTCCAAGTTTGAAGAAGACTCTGCAAAAGTGACTCTGAGTTGAGTATGGATCAGTGTGAGATTAGTAGATGATCGGGGTAGCTTTTGAGTCATCAAAAGATCAGTACGGGATATCTAGATCAGTAAGTGATCGGTAGATCAGTAAACGATCGGGAGAGCTCTTGTTCTGTAAAGGAAAAGCGAAGAAGCCTACGATTATCAGCCCAAAAATCCAAACAAACTAGGGAATCGGAGAAGAAACAAAAACCAGCATCTCTAACAACCGTTACAATCATATTTACAATAAACCAAAACACATACTCGCATGCGAGTTTAGTAAGAGTACGAATAGAATCAACGCCTTGCTGTCGAAGCAGTCAAACAAAAAGAAGATGAAGACAAATGAACAAAACGTAAAAATAAAGACTAAAACCAAAACCAAAACCAAAAGATACATTTAACATCTGGAGCTAGCCGTATAATAATAATTATATACATATTGTATGTGTGTGTGTGTGTGTGTGTGTTATTTTTCTCTCTGTTTTTCATCAACTGCAACAAAAACTATGGCTTGAAGGCAAAGCTTAAACTTTATTGCCTCTGTTACGATTTCAATTTACCTGGCCACTTCAGTTCGCGTAGACCATCAGCTAGACGCACAACATCACGCCGGCGAAGCGGCTGCATCACTCTAGCAACATTTAACACACAACACGAGATACACAACATTAACACGATCAGTGATCTTTACAAGCTTCAAACCAATGCGCATGCAACCAAAACTAATGTGCTTACGACTAGTAGGGAGCAAAATGTATCTAAACACGGAAAGTCGCGACTAAAAATATCAACGGGTAGGTGGAAAAAACACGGATTCATTCAAATGCCGACAGTACGATAATACAAACCACCTTCGCGGTAAAAATAATTTTTTTTTTTGAAAAAATGCTTGAACTTCGCAAGTAAGTGTCAACCCTGACATGTCAGAAATACAATTAAACGCTCCCTCAATCGGCCTTCTATACCGGGTATCCATACATCTCCAAGTGTAGCCAAAATAATGAAATAAAAATCAAACCGAAAACAAATCATTTACAAAAGATACACAAAAATCTCCTAGTGAAAGTGGAAGCTCATTCTCATTTTTTTTTTTTTTTTTTTATTTCCTTTTTCAATGAAGTGAATCAAAAAATTTCAAAAAAAAAAATCTTTTTTGAAAGGAAAACATTTTTTGTGTGGCTTGTCCAGTGTTTGGAAATAACAACAACAACAAAAGAGAAGAAAAGTGCGGTAACTCGTTGCCTGAGCATCTTACAGCCTAACAAGAGAAGTGATTTTATTTTATTTAATTTCTTTTAATTGGACGTCAAAAAAAATTTTTTTTTTTCAAAAAAAACTTCATTCTGTTGTGCGCTGTTGTACTCGTATCTACTCGTATGTGCAATTTTTTTTCTTTACCTTACTGGGGAATACTTATAAGAAAAAGTGAATAAAAAAAAATATACGGGTATACTCGTATTTATTGTACTAATTGATTTAGGAATACCAATACCGTTACATATGTAAAGTAAAGTCGGAGTGGTGTGTGGTTTTTTTTTTAAGAGCAATTAGCAATAAACATGGTTACGTGCAAAGTGGATACAACTGTTGCCGTACCGAAATTAAGTATCAGTAAAATTGGTGGTAGTGGTGCAGGTGCTGTAGGCGCTAGTCGTCCACGTAAAATCTCTAGTAATTCATCAGGATTTCGTCTATTGGACGGTGATCAATTGGAAACCGCATCAAGTGTTAGCAGAAATTCAATTTATAAACTTAAAATCGATCTGATGTTCGACGATACGAGGTGAGTTTTGTAGTTCCTTAACAAAAGATTCACACTTCTGTGGGGGGCAGATCTCATTTGAAGGAACGTGCATTGTTTCTTTTTTTTCTTTTTTTTTGAAGTGGGAGTACTCATCATTTTGGGATTCTTTTGAAAAGGTCATTCGGCCATTTGGATTGACATTTAAAATGATTTTTTATTTTTTTGTTTTTGGTGTGTGCTTTTGAGAAAGATCATAAACATGAGCAAAGTATATAAAGTAATGACTTTGGCATAGATTTTAATTTTTCTTTAATTACGAATTTGAAAGCATGAATGAAACTTACTGAGTGTAGCTCTAGAACTCTTCTTGACTTCAGTTGAGTGACAACTTTCGCAAAGTACGGAATTTTTCTTTTCATAAACCAGTGTCCTGAAGTGATCGTTACTAACGGGTGTACCAATATTAGTCACCCCATTTCTTCGCGTTATATTTTTCCAAATAATTAATTAAAAGAATTATAGTAAATGGCAAGTGGTAATTTATTTCAATAAATTATTTATTTTTAAATTCGAAAAATTATATCTCATAAGTGTCCGCCATTAGAGTTCTGACAAATACGAGCCCTTTCGAGGGCATTTTGCATGACTCTAGCCAAGGTTTCTTGTGTTATTGCGGCTATTTCAGCTCAAATGTTCTCCTTGAGGTGTTGTAAGAGTAGCTGGCTTATTAATGTAAACTTTCGATTTCAAATGGTCCGTTGCAGTTAAATCCGTTGAACGCGATGGCCAATTGAAATCACCATATTTTGATACAGTAAAATCTCGATAAAACGTAGTACCAAGGGACCTATAGTTTATTAAGAATTAAATAGGTTTTCGAATTAGCGAGATTACGAATTATTGAGGGTTGAGAAATTAAAATTCCAATAAACGAAGTTTTAAGTTTTCTTTTATTAAAAATTAAGGGGAGAGTACGATAACTTTGGCGCCAAGAATTGATAACGATATTTTGTAGAGGGGTTAAAAACTAGCATTTTTTATTATTGGAGGGGGGGTTTATCTCACCCCGTTTAGGAGTTGGGGGCAATTTTAGAAAAAAAATGACTTAAAATGGGAAAGAAATTATTAGAAAAAACAACGGCAACACTTACAATAAAGTACTATACAGGATTTGAAAGCCTAAAATTTGCTCTTTAATATAAAATTTACATCAAATTATTCGTGTGAATAGTTTTTTGTTTTGCAGCTTGTATTACTTCAACTGAAAAGTGGCTTGCCAAATTATCCCCCCTGACAACTATCTCTTTCTTAAACTGCCTGGTTTCAGGTATAAAACTATTTAATAACCAGTCTTTGAAAATGACTGATCCACAAAACATAATGGATATGCTACTCTTTGAAGCATCCATTATGCGTTTAGGATATTTTTTGCCTTTCTTTTTTGTCTCAGGATCATCGCACAAATTTGTTTCATCAAAATTAAAAACCCGAATAAAATTTAAAAAGAAAATATCATACACGTCCCAAAAACATTTTGAAATTGGTATTTGGTAAAGCTAAAAATAGAATCGTATCTATCTTTAAACTGACCTCTCAGCAGGGATCCAGTTACCATCATGAGATTTTAATGAAACTTGAAGTTGCTGAAAGTATTCTTCTAGCTCAGCATTTGTGATTTTTGCCTTCGATGTTTTTAAATTTTGGCATTGCCTCATTGAAAGGATTCTTCTGTTTCTTTTCATAAAACCAATGATCCAGTCAACTCCAGGCATATTATTTTCTCCAAACACACTTTCTTTTCTTCCTGCAATGTCAAGAGAATTTTTGGCCAATAATCGTACCATTCTGGAGTCAAATGGGAATTCCCAGTCGCTAACAGCTAACATGCTATCTACACTAGCCTTCTCTTCTTCTTTGCTGAAGACTGTTGGCCTACCGATATCTTTATTGTGGCTGTTCTTAAGGCGATTAACCAAAGTTCCCTCGGCGATACCGAAATTCTTAGCGCATTTCGTTATGGACATATTTCCGCTCTTTATTAAATTAATAGCGTTTTGAATATCTTCTTCCTTAGCACTGTTGTAAAGCCTTTTAGGGTTTGTTTTTGGTGGTATTTTTCTTTTTCTGTCAGTAAACGGCAAAAAAACAAAAGTTAAATAGGTACCTAATGCAAAAAATGTGAAACGTCTAACTTTGACCACCCGGTCAAAGTTAAACCCTTATCGTTCAAAGTTAGCCGTTGTTTAAGTAAAATTAACACACTGTTCTGTTTTTCACCAAATACAATAAAAATCAACAAAAACCTCCTAAATGAGATCATTTTCCAGAGGAATATAGTTCAGTCTAAATACCTGAATTAATTTCTTGTCCAAATAGTACTATATGATTTATTGCGAAGTAAAAGTTTTCAACACAAAAAAAGGCGGTTAAAAATGATTTACACAAAACTTTGCAATGGACGATGACAGGAAGTACACTATAACTCTAACCTTTTTTACTGCCATCTGTGAGGAAATAGAAATTAGATTTTATACAAAATTAATAATAAACCACAACAAGAGGCGGCTGGTATCGTCAAATATATTTGGTTAAATTTCGGCCAAAGTTACCCCCCCTGGTCAATGTTAGGCCAGTTGATGGTATATATCATATATCATATCTTTTATTTCAGCAAAAAATATACATTCTTAAAACTACTATTGCACAATTTAGAGAGATTTGGTTATTGCTACCTTACTTACTCGAATTATATATTATCTTAACAAACTTATTTCAAATTAACAATTAATACTTGAGGAAAAGCTGCTGGGAAAAACCTCAATATAAACATAAATTAAATTATAATGGTTTAATGAATAATGGTTTAATAAATAAATAGATAACAATGACCAAAAGGGAAAACAAAATTTAAAAAAAATAAAAAATAAAGGAATTAATAATCATAATAATATTGTATAGTAAGATTAATAAATAATAGCAAATGTATAACAATTGCAATATACATTGTTATGTTTTAGGTGTTTGCTTGATGTAGTAAACCTCAAATCAAGTAATTGTGAGATAAACTGCAAGACCGGCTGTAGAGTTCAAATAATCTGTCAAGCCTTAAGGAAACTTTTTCTATTTTTGATATAGCATGTAACTCCTCAGTCGAAAAGTGCCAAGGCAACTTTAAAATCATTTTCAAAAGTTTGTTTTGTGTTACTTGTAATCTACGGAGGTGACTTTTTGCACATTTGCCCCAAACTGGCGATCCATAAAACATTATTGCTTGGAAAATTGCTTTGAAAATAATAAGTTTATTTTCATTACTCATTTTTGATCTCCGGTTTATAAATGGATATAACATTTTAATTGTAAGGTTGACCTTTCTGATGGTTTCTTGAATATGAAGACCAAACGTTAATGATTTGTTAAGGTGTACCCCAACATACTTAGCACTTGATTTCCATTCCGTTTGGATGTTATTTAGTACTAGCCTGTTGCTTGGTAAGAAGCAGACTTTTCTTTTTCTTGTAAAAGAGATAGCCTGAGTCTTTGAAGCATTAATTTTAATCTTCCAATTTTCAAAGTATTTTGCGATAACATTTAAACCAGATTGCAAATAAGCTTCAATATTCAAGCCAATTGAATCTGAAGAATAAATGCATGTGTCATCTGCAAAAATAGCAGATTTGCAATTATTTAATCTTGGAAAATCATAAGTGTAAATATTATATAGGATTGGCCCAAGTACCGAGCCCTGGGTTATCCCTGCCTCTATAGGAAAACCTGTTGATAGCCAGTTATTTACCGATACAAAGAAAGTGCGCCCTGATAAGAATGACTGAATTATTTTTATTAAATACATAGGGAAATGCAGGCTGAAAAGTTTGTGCAGCAAACCTTGGTGCCTAACAGTGTCAAACGCTTTTTCGACGTCAAGGAGAACCATACTAGTACTGTTTCCCCTTTCAAAATTACTTTGTATGTGCTTTGTTATACGGTGAATTTGGTGTACTGTGGAATGATGCGGTCTAAAACCGAATTGTTCTGCAGGTAATACATTGTGTTCCTTTAGGTGATTGGTTAGTTTTATTTTTATTTATCCTTTCAAAGCACTTGCTTAACGAGCTCAGCAAACTTATAGGCCTATAAATTACTAGGCAAGCCGGCATTTTTACCCGGCTTTAAAATGGGTATAACTTTTGTTTTTTTCCATTCATTAGGAAAGTATCCCTGTTTAAAGCAACATTTAAAGAGCCGAATTGCAAGAATTTTAAACCGATTTTTGGTAGGCTTTTTAGAAATATATTTTTTATTTTATCGAAACCTCTAATTAGGACGGTCTCTATATCTTCAATTGAAACAAGTTCTTCACCTCCAATTACTAAATCGTGAGTATCGATTATATTAATAGACTGTTGAACTGTATATTCTTATTCCCTGCTAACTATGTTCCTACCTATTGAATGGTTCGCAAAGAAAACCTTAGCTAGCGCATCCGATTTTTCGGCATTGGACAGCAATACTGTGCTTCCTTCTTTAAATGCGGGGATGAAACAGTTTTTCCGTTTAATAACTTTGATAATGTTCCAAAAGGGTTTGCTGTATTTGTCTAGACCTTGTAGTTTTCTATTCCAGCATTTGTTTCGAAAACTCAAAATTAGTGACTTTATGGTTTCCGTTAAAGCTTTTGCTTCGGTCAATTCTAGTTCTTATCCATCTGGATCTTACATAATTTCTCATTTTGATCAGATCAATGATGTAACGTGGGAGCGAATTTGGGCTATTCCAACACTTGATTTTCCTAGGCACTGACTCATCAATACAATCGAGTACTGAATTTGTGAAATGACTTACAGCTTCGTCGATTTGGTTTTGATTTATTACATCAGGTAACATTTCCTGGTAATTTCTCAATTTCAAACGTATTTCGCTACTAAATCGATCTCAATTAGCATTCTGTTAGTCAAAAACTAAATTGTTCGTCTGCTTGGGTGACAAAACAATGCTACATTTAACCGGTAAATGTTTCATTTATTACAATAGGTTGGCTAAAAAGTTCTTGCATATTTGTGAGAAACAAATCCAATGTTGACGGGTTTGAGGGAATAAATGTTGGATGAGGAGGGTATAAAATATGAAATGGGTGCCTAGAATGCAAGGATATTTTCCAACGAATTTGCTCTGAGACAACCCCAGTTTCTATGCCTACAATTTAAGTCATCTCCTACTAGAAAAATGTCGTTAAATCTAATCAATTTCCGTAAATCGCGATTTAAATTGAAACGCTTCTGTGCTGTAGCACGACCACCAGGAAAGTAAACACAAACAATTTTTATTGAACGGCCATTAGTAAAAGGTATTTCAATACCTATATTCTAAATTAATTTTGTTTTGACAAGTGGCAGTGGAATTCAGACCTATCTCAATTCTGCCATTCCTTTCAAAAGTTTTTGAGAAATGTATTCTCAAACAGATTCAAATCTATCTACAGTGTAAAGAACTGCTTTGTGAGAATCAATCTGGCTTCCGTCAAAAACGAAGTTGCAAGACTGCGTTATTATTGGTAATTGACGAAATTAGGAAAGCCATTGATGACAACCATGCTACAATACTAACGTTACTTGACTTTTCGAAAGCATTCGACACCGTTAATCACACTATACTTTGCTTAAAGCTCAGAAAAGAGTTTAAATTTCCATTGCCCTCTACAAAACTTATATTTTCTTACTTAGAAGGAAGACGACAACAGGTTGTAACGGGAAACCGATGTTCATGCTATTTGCCTATAAAGAGGGGAGTACCGCAAGGCTCCATTCTTGGACCATTGCTTTTTTCGCTCTACGTAAATGAACTGCCAAAGGTTGTCGTGCATTGTGCAATTGATATGTTCGCCGATGATGCCCAGATCCACTTAAGTTCTCCCATGAATTTGGTTCACGAAGCCACTGCGCAGGTGAATGAAGATCTCCAGCGTATACTTGGTTGGTCAGCTAAGAACGAACTGCGTCTTAATGTGCAGAAAACAAAAGCACTTGTGATCCATAAAGGAAAACTGGACCTTAATCACTTTCCACCAATCCAAGTAGCCCAAAGTCCAATAGAGTACGTCGACCGCGCCAACAACCTGGGCCTGATATTTAACCGGACCATTACTTGGTCTACCCGCATAAACGCCACTATAGGTAAGATATATGGTGGATTACGTGCTCTCTGGACTGCACATCGCTTTGTTCCTACACGGACAAAGTTCTTGTTAGCGAAAACCCTCCTAATACCGATTCTGCTATATTGTTCTGAAATCTTTTGCTGCCCTGACTACGACTCCAGACGAAAGCTCAATGTCGTATATAATAATATTGCCCGATTTGTATTTCACCTAAAACGATATGACCATATTTCCTTTTACTCAAAGCAAATCAGCGGATGTACATTTGATAATGTGCTCAAATACAGAACGCTAAGTTTCTTGCATGGCATAATTCAAACTAAGCAACCAGCATACCTATTCAATAGGCTACGCTTCCTTCAGTCAGGTAGATCATGTATGCTTTTTCAAACGAGCTATGCCTGCTTGACGTCTGAACGCCAATTCTTCGTAAACTCCGTACGGCTGTGGAATTCTTTGCCCATAAATATTAGGAAAATTAGAAGCATAAAACAATTTAAAACCTCTCTCTTAAAATACCTGGCCAATGAAACTAATTAGATTTAGAATTTTAAACGCTTAAAATGTTCAATTTGATTGTAAAGCCAATTGTTCTTTTCTATCCTTTTCTCTCTTTTACTTTATCTTACGAGTACTTACCTTATTTTATTTTATTTTGTTATCACTTCCTGAATTCTTATTGTTATATATACTTGCACATACTTGTATCTGATATTTGAAAAATTTAAGGCTTCCACATTTAAAAGATTCCATTATCTTACCGTGTAAGCAATACTTACTTAGTAATAAATAAATAAATAATAATAAATTGGACGAATTTGGTGTTCAATTGTTCTTTTAATGACAACGGCAACACCACCACCTCTTTGATTTTGATTGAGCCCTGTTTCAGTGACTAGACCTACATCAATGTCATGTGAGCTCAAAAAATCAAAAAATTCTACAGCTTTATTGCGAATGCTTCTAACATTCCAACATATTAACCGACGTTCATATTTATGTACCTGGTTGATACAAATACTTAATAGCTAATTGCGCAATAGTATTAAATTGGTCGGCTTTTGTGTTGCACTTTCTAAGAAGCGTGATCATCTCAGCAGTAAGAGCGTTGATTTCTTTAAAGGTGAAAAGCTCACTGGTTTCCTTTGGTGCCGCAACTGAGTTGTTGTTGGTCCACGCATTTGGGCAATTGGTTCTTGGATTTGTGAGGTTTGCTGCAGTTTGCACATTTAATATTATTAGAGTTGCACTCACTTGAATTGTGGTTTTCGGGGCAAATTCCACAATGCGTTTTAATATGGCAATTCTTTTCGCCGTGGCCGAACATTTGGCAATTGTAGCACTGCGTGACTTTATTGCGTTGCCTATGGGCGAAATCCCATTTAACGTGAGTTCTAAGTATGGATCGAACATTTTTCTTGAGATCATTTAATTTAGTAGAACCGCACTCTAGATATACAAGATAGAACACATGAATAAATCCACCGTAGTTCTTCTGAATAATTTTGATGTTTTGTACTTTTAGCCCTAAGGAAATGAGTTCTTTTTTTACAGATTCAGTGGGATGTTCGTCAAGCCCATACAACATGACTTTGAATGACCTTGCAGTTGGAAGGTCATGGGGAAAAAATTGCCAGTTTTTTGTTTTTAACACTGCAGACGTTTGTTTCACTTATTATTTTTATACCGATCATGTTCACATCGCGGAATAAAGAATGCACTTCTCCACTGCTTTTTTGCAGAATGCAGATGGATGGAATTTTTTCTATTCTTTTAGATGTCGGGATTTTCAGAATCTCGTCACAATCATTCTCACTATCCGAATCTGGTAAACACTGAAGAGATGTAAAAAAGTTGGTCCCAGAGTTGTTTGCTCTGGAGCCCATTTTAAAATTTTTAATGTTTGAAGACAAATTATTGTCTCCAACATTAGGGGACCGAGATCTCTTAGGAATTTTAACGATTTCATATGTATACTAGTACCGCACAGAAAGAAAAAGGACGTCTTCCGAGTTCAAAGCGCCGATTAGTACCAAAATTGTGAAATGATGTGCCCAATTGGTTTTTCTTATTAATGCGCATATCAATTCTGACACAAAAAACCGCATGGCTTTATATCTTCTAGTTTTTGAGAAAATTGAAAATTACTAAAACTATTTTTTATAAGACGTTTTTTTTTGTTGGTATTTATGGTGATCTCACTTTGAGGATTAATATTGATGATAGGGTCATCTTTGTAAGTAAAGTACAGCAAATCATTTAGCGTGACCCAGAATGCACCACGAGGAGGTAGATTTGCATTGCATTACGCGTCCCAGTCAGTCAGCTTGTGAGCAAGTTAGGTGTTAGTTAAGAGTAGTCAATTAAATGTTCAATGTACGAGCACATATTAAAAAGGTATGCATGTTTCGTCAATGAAGTCATCGTCCGTACTGGTGTCAATGTCTAGTTCCTTGTGTTCGTCGATGATGATGAAGAACCGAGGTTGTTTTGGTGGTAAAATGCTTTCGAAGTGCTCATTGTGAACGGTCTGAGGGTCGAAGTCCTTCAGTTGCAAACCCACACTTTCTTTACCTTTGACAAAACCTGGGTACACTTTTTTTTATGTCAATTAAAAATTCCGTAGTTTGGGAGCCCATGTCGTCTTTACAATTTTTTTCAAGGCAGTATTTCCGGTAAAAGAAAGATGCTATATATTGGTGAAGGTGCTGCGTTGTATGGCGGCATAAAATTGATTTTTTCAGAAGCTTGTTCTGATTCTCAAGATCATTTATAGTATTGGTTGCATCGGTCTTGTCAACATATTCGCCTTTGCTGTGGTTTGTAATTTCATGAGTCGTAGAATTAGGGAACATTTTCTCAATACCTGTCGGTACATATACGACTGCTGTTGGGGATAACGTATTTGTGTATATGTATAAGACCACAAGTCTTCTTTACTTTTGGAGTTCACTTTAAAGAAGCGTCCGACCTTATCTTCTTTACAAAATCACCCCAACACTACGATTTTCATTTGTTCGGTTACACAACCTCTGTGGTATTTCCTTTTTGTAACAAAGGTCTCGTCGATTTGTACAGTTTTTCCTTCGCCTCCAATGTGAGATGATATTATTTCGGCTATTTCACGACAATAGTAATAGTAATCTATTATAGTAGATTTACTCAGCTCACTTTTATTGGCGTGATGGCTAGTTTTAAAATAATAACATACATGTAATAATATTTTTAAAAAATCCTTAGGTTGTAGCTTAAGGTTTAATTAATTTACCTGAAAAACCGTGTTCACAGGCATTTTGATAACAAAAGCGATAATTATTGCAAGCACCTCGCGAATCTCTAGCCGACATTGAGGTCCATGGAAAAATGTACCCATAGATGGGTTGATTGTATTTCTACAACTTTTGTCATCCTTTTTTTTAGAGCTTTTCTTTGAGCTTCGCCACATCCAACCGAACTTTACATTTCTACACTTTTCTACCTTCATAGGTAAGTTGCAACACAGTGGGGGAATGGATGTTTTAGTGGGAAAACACTGAGAAGTTATTTAGTTTAGTATGGATTAGAGGATGCTTAGCCGTCATTGCTTATTCACAAAAAAATATCACTTGATTCGCACTACGGTTGAACACAGAGTGATCTTTGTGAATATCAATAACTACACGCCTTTTCACAAAGAAATAACGGTATAAAAGCCAAACGTTTGTTCGGTTATATAAAGGGTCCGCCAACTAACGTTTTTGTTTTCAACTAGTGCTTATTTCGTGAATGATAACACTTAGCTCATGTCTGATTTGACAGATAATTAGTTTTATCCTTCCGCTAAACGAATATGGTTGTGTATACGCTTGAACAATGCTGGGAAATATTGCCTGCGATCGACTTAGAGAAGATTCCGATTTTGCCAAAAAAAATCATCTTTTCAGATGAAGCTCATTTTGATCTTGGCGGGTATGTAAACAAGCAAAATTGTCGCATTTGGGGCACAGAAAACCCGCACGCATACATTGAAAAGCCGATACACCCAAAACAAGTCACTGTTTGGTGCGGATTTTGGTCCAGAGGCATAATTGGGCCATTTTTCTTCGAAAATGAACAAGGAGTGGCCGTTACAGTCAATGGCGATCGTTATCGGGCCATGTTGAACGAATTTTTGTTCACAAAAATTGAAGAGGAGGATATTGGTTTCATTTGGTTTCAACATTTGTTTTTGAAGATCGCATTATCAGCCGCAGAGCTGATGTCGTTTGGCCACTTCGGAGCTGCGATTTGACACCGTTGGACTATTATTTGTGGGGTGCCGTAAAAGATAAGTGTTACGCCGACAAGCCAGAGACAATTGACGCTTTAAAGGACAATATTCGTGAAGCCATTGGTGAAATACAGCTGCACACAATCGAAAATGTGCTTAAAAATTGGACCGATGGTGTAGGCTCGCCGAGGCAGCCATTTGAATGAAATTATTTTCCATTATTAACCGGAAGGATAAAACTAATTATCTGTCAAATCAGACATGAGCTAAGTGTTACCATTCACGAAATAAGCACTAGTTAAAAAAAAACGTTAGATGGCGGACCCTTTATTTGCATCATTATGAAGTGCATTACATATTACATACGTACAAACGTAGATATTTCACAAAGTAAATAATTTACTGCAACATTGGAACATGTGAATTTTCTATAGTGCGAATTAGTGAAACTTTGTTATTAATGGGAACTTTGTGATTTTGTGATGAGTACTGTGGACGAAGAGTATTGATGACATAGGCGCCTGCCTGACAAAAAGCACATACCCCGAGCGGAGCAACGAAGTTGCGTGAGCGGGACCTGCCGCCTGCGAAAAGAGAGTTGAAATCCCTTAATCCCGCGAAGCGGGTCACCCGTGTACTGTGCGAGATGTTTAAATAATACTCATTAACTTATTCAAAGGAAGACTACTTACATAAATGCCAAAAAACAAAACTAAAGTAGTAATTTCAATTTCAATTTGCTCAAAAACTAGAGGACATAAAGCCATGCGGTTTTTTGTGTTCGATTCAGATTTAATACGCGCATTGGAGACAAAAAACCAATTGGGCACATTATTTGACAATTTTGAGTAATATTGCTAAAAAATTTTTTTTTTTTTTTTTTAATTTTTTACCAAGAATTTGAGTTTGAATATGAATTATTCAAAAACTATTCACACGAATAATTTGATGTAAATTTTATAGTAAAGAAAAAGTTTCGGGCTTTCATATTCTGTATAGTACTTTATTGTAAGTGTTACCGTTGTTTTTTAATAATTTTTTTCCCATCTTAAGTCATTTGTTTTTAAATTGCCCATAACTCCTAAATGGGACGAGATGGACACCCCCTCGCCCTCCCATAGTAAAAAATGCTAGTTTTTAACTCCTCTATAAAATACCGTTATCAATTCTTGGCGCCAAAGTGCCCATCTCACATCTGCCTGATATTATTTTCCTTTCCGAAATTTAGATTTTCGATGAATAATCTTCTGAATATAAAATACCTAATTACGAGTACATATTTGAACCGAATTGCAACAATTCCTATTCAGCTGGAGGTGTTGCAGTATTTTATAGAAATGATCTATTAGATTACGAAATTAAAAAGTGGAATTTGGATAGTGCAGACATAATAAGTGTTTCTTGCAAAATCTCTGGCTTACACTATTGCTTTATATGTATAGATTACAGAAATGTACAATAAGAACTTATTTGGAAGAATTGTCGGTATTTTTGGTATCTCAAACTAGTAAAAATTTAATACTCATTGGTGATTTGAATATTAGGATCCTGTCTGAATCAGTTGATACTGATCATTACTTGTCAATTTTATCATCTATCGGGATGAATTCTGCTTTGGCACAACCTACACGTTATAGGTCCTGCTTAGATCACATATTTATAAAGCTGCATAGAAACAATAGTGTTAACTATAAAACAATGGTCTATGATCTAAATATTACGGATCACAGTTTAACTAGTATAAAGCCGAGTATAAAAAAACTAGTTAAAATAGACTTTGCCATACTAAAACAACAACTATTTTTTGAACATTGGGAAGACGTTTATTCTGCACATTTCTTGAAAAACTCAAATCATAAATTTCAATACTACTTTTAATAAAACCAACAATTTTAAACGCACTAAGCAACGGATGACCTTTTCCCTACTTAATAAAATCAAAAAGAAAAAAAAAAAGCTATACTATAAAGTTAAAAAGCATCCTAACCCTTTGTAGCCCAAAATAATAAAAAAGTAAATTATGTTGGTAATGAGATAAGTTGAGGCATATAAGAAAACACGTATTTCTCAAAAATTAGAAAATAAATATTATTAACCGTTCAACATTCAACATTTTAAGGAGTGTGACATTACTGTAACATTGAGTTAAACGTAGAAAAAAAAACAACTATGCTGTATGGAAGGATCTTGTTTGCTGTAGCATAATGCTACACCGCATTTTTAGCAAACTGTCTGTGAGACGCCAGTGCAGTTCGGAAGCTTGCAACGTATTCTTTTTTCAACCCAAATTGGCAGGTGGCCGATTGCGCAGAGCCCTTATGTTTGTTGGCTTGAATTTCATTTTCTAAAGACCATCGATTCTTGATATTAGATCAGACCAAGCTTGCATAAGGTCTCACCTATTTCAAGTCGAAATTCCGCTGAAGAAATTTGTTTGTCATTGAGATTTTTTGCCTTCCTTACTCTTCGGTATAATAACACAAGAATATAGTCAGGTCCAGTAAATGATAGAACATCCTAACCTGCCACCTTTTGGCAAATCTAAGCCTCCCATGTGTGGATTGTACTCTCCAACAATATGAGTGCGATCAATTTTGATGTACTTCTTGTTGGCCTTATCGTAACGTCTGACTTGGGTCTTGGACAATTCACCAGCAAAACATGAGACGAGTGAAACCTCGATACCATCCATATCAGCCACATATTCAACGGAAAATCCGCGTTCTTTTTTCATCACTTCCTTGTCAGAGGGCAGTTTGCAATCGGTAATTCGATTGCGTTGTACTGTCCCTAGACTCAAGATACTCTCTTTAGCCAAGTACTCAATCAAAGGCAGAGAAGTAAAGTAATTATCAAAATAAAGTAGATAATTCTGATGTCTTGGTATCCCTCGTGCCATTCTCACAACGACGTTTGATGATGCTCCCAAGTCAGGCTCTACATTTTCGGCTCCCGTTTCAGGTCCAATTTTATAAGCGAATCCTGAAACCCCACTGAGAACAAATATTTTGTAGCCCCATTTGTGCGGTTTCTTTGGATTGTATCTCTTCAAGTTACTTCTTGCCTTAGTGGAAGAAATCTGTTCATCCACACATAGATATTGTTCCATGGGAACTCCACTAAAAGTCTTATTCAATTTGTCAACGACATGTCTAATCTTGAATAGCCTGTCGCATTACGTAAAGGTAAATTAAAGTTATCGTTGAAATGTATATACTGTCCAATTTTTTCGAACTTTTGTTTCGGCATTGTTTCTTTGATAATAGGTGTGCCAATAGATGTATTCCTATGACTGGTCACTCTTGGTAGTGTATCAATGACATCATATAAGTTGCTCCTATAAATTGCTGGATATCGGTATCAGTAACCTGAAAAGATTGGTTAGGATTTTTTGGGTTATATAGAGATTTGTTTGCTCAGTAATTAAATTTATAAGTTCTTTGGGGAAAACATAAAAAAAATTTAATGGACGTGTCAATGTCGAGCAAATTCGGTGGTAAAGTAGTATATATTTCCCATAAAACGTGTTTGTTGATCATTTAGAATAAGGTTCTTTTTTTTTCCATTTCATTTGCCTCTTGGGTCGTTTTTGGTTAGTCGAATCTGACTGTCTAATTTGGTGAGTATGTTCTAGAGACGTGGGGCCAGTAATAGGCTCACAGCGTTCGGATTCTTTAATGATCGAATCTATATCAACTCCGTTATTTTCGTCGCAGTCAGAAAAAAAAATCCAAATCTTCCAATGATGGCTGATATTCGAGATCAATAACGCTATCATCATCATCTGATCCGTCTTCACTGTCATATTGGCAAAGTACGCCATGTATCTCGGTCTCACGCAGTGGTTGTGACGCCATTCTGAAATAAAATGTGACAACGTATCATCAGTACGTATATGTTTTGTTTGCAACCAATTGTTACTCAATGTAACAGGATTGTCACAAACCTATAAAGCTGCCTTAGTCATATAAAAAAAGTAAAAATATGCCTTGCTGACACTAAATGAATAAAATAATTTACTTACCTATAGATTTCCCCGAAAATGACACAATTTTGTTTACTCTTTAAAATTTTAATAAAATTCAAAACCAGCGCAAGTTATAATCTGACACGTTCACCAAACCGCAATATTCAAATTGAAATAAGACAAAAGGCATCGCCTCCTATAATTTTTTCTGGATACTGAGTAATGTAACGGAATGTCACAGTACTGCTACACGGAATTAAATGAACTAATATATTTTATTGCGTATTTTAGAAAGATTATTTATGTTTGTTACAGAACTGTCACACGGGGCTACAAAGGGCTAACAACATCAGGCTTACGAAATTCTACGATAGATTCTGTTTAAAGATGAAAACTGAAATCTCACGTCGTAAAGATTCTTACTTTACTAATAAACTGACTAGAAATGTTAGTAATGCTAAAAAGCAGTGGTCAGTCGTAAATGATATTTTAAATATAACTACTATTAATAGTGATATATCCATAAAAAGTAATAATTCAATAATTTCTGAACCTGTGGAAGTCGCAGCGTTATTCAACAATTTTTTTACTGGTACTAAATTTTCCGAAGATTTCGGATAGTCCAACTTTAAATTCTTTGAATTTATGTCATATGCATTCTCAACCAGCAACTTTTGCTTTCAATGAATTTACTGCATTTGAAATTCACAAAATCATAATGACATTTAAAACAACAGATTTTTTGTTCTGTTTTAAAAAACATTTCATTTCAAATATCTGACGTTCTGTGTTTTATTTTCAACCTCAGTGTTCAAAAGGGCAACTTGCCGGATTCTCTGAAGAGAGCGATAGTAATACCCCTTCACAAAAAGGATAATACCGCCCTATTTCACTACTATCAGTTTTTTCAAAAATTCTTGAAAAAGGTATTACATCTAGGATTGTCTCTTTCTTAGACAAGATTCATTTTTTTGTGAAATGCTACACAGTTTGGCTTCAGAAGTGGGAAATCTACAGAATATGCTGAAACTTACTGCTGAATTATACAACAGTTTCAACAAATCAGAAATACCAGCCACCCTGTTTATAGATATTACGAAGGCGTTTGATATGGTGGATCACACAATATTATTAGACAAATTATACAAAGCGGGATTTAGAGGTTTTATTTATTCTTGGTTCTCATCATTTCTTACAAATCGTAAACAAATGGTAAAGATCCTAAATCAGCTTAGTTCTCTGAAAGTAATCAATACTGGTGTGCCATAAGGTTCTGTTTTGAGTCCCATTTTATTTTTGAAAAATCACAGCATTTGCTGATGATACAGCGCTTTCCTATTCCTGTACCTTAAAAAGTACCTTAATTGCGTTGTAAGGTAACTTTATCACCTTAGTCTGTATTGTCGACTGCCTACTTTAAAGTTGGTATATAATGGTCTTTTAAAGCCTAAGCTGCAGTACGGTGTATCATGTTGGGGTGGTACGCATCTCAACAAAATACAACCTTTACTCTTAATGCAAAAACATGCAATCAGAATAATGTGTAAAGTGAATCGTAGAACACCTAGCTTCGATTTATTCAAAAGTCTCGAAGTCCTTCCAATAAGGCATCTTTACTGCTACAAAGTTTTGAAAATATTTTTTTTAAAGTCCGGGTTTTAGTTCGACTCGATGAAAATTATAATTTACGAGTCAATACCAGAAATTTTGCCATCATTCCGACAATCCATAAAACACATTATACGCGTTTTTATTCCGTAACTGCACCCCGTCTTTTTAATGCATTACCGGCAAACCTTAGATGTGAGAGAGTGAAAGCAGTTTTTCTTAAAAATACAAAGAAGTGGTTATTCTCTTTTGACCATTCTACTATAAATAATTTAATATAAATTAATGTATAATAAATACAATTTTGCTCTATTGCTGATATTTTGTTCATGTACATCAATTTTGTTACTATTACTATATTTTCTTTCTTTCTTTCTTTTTACATCTTTATTTGTTTTCGTTTAATGAGCTTATTTTATTGTATTTCCCCATCGATAAATTTTTTAAATAATATTGTATTTCGAAATGACAGGTACATTCACTTCTTGTTATTTAACAACAGATTGTACCTAACTATTTCATGTAAAATGTATTCAATTATAATATACACAGTAATTTAGTATAAGTTTTTAAAGAAGAAGAATAAAAAAATTTTACGCTGTTGTCTTTCCATGTCACGGTTCAATAATTTCAGCCATTCATTGAATAATTCAGACGCCATTCACGCCTTCCTGTTTGAACGGTAGAACATGGGGAATGATTTTATGTGTTTGAAACATCTAGGTTTTACTGCCTTGCCGATCATCAAAGGTTTTAACTTTTCAGTACCATCCATATTCGCGGTCAATAATAGAGTAAGTCTCTCTTTCCTGTTTTTGCCGTCATGACATTTTTCGTACTTAAAAAATAAGCCTGTTTCGTTAGAGTTAAAAATGTTCTTACGAGGTTTATAATTTTTTATCAGTTCGCTTAACTTTTCTTTCCATTCCAAAGAGACAGTGTCACTTACACACGCACTTTCGCCGCAATGTTTCCGAATAGCAATGTTGTGTCTCTTTTTGAAGCGGTCAAACAATCCTTCCCTTGCCTGCCTAATCCTTTTGCAAGTGGCCCATTTAATTGTCTGCATTGGGAAAACCATGCGACAAGTGATCTTCCCAGCTCAGGGAACGCACCTATTTTGTGCCGCTTCATTTTACTGTTGGAAGGCATATCGGCAATGATGTCCTTTTTCTTTAAAATCGACTTCAGTGTAGACAACAATAGTTGTTAGTCGTTACAGAAACAGCTGCCCCATGGTGGTGGCGCTATTTTACACACATTCTAGTGTAAGACAATCCTTCTTGCTTTCGCTTCCCAAGTTTTTTTCTTTGTATTCAAATATACACATGTGTACGAGTAATAATCGTGAAAGGGAATTGAGGACAGAGAAAAAGATGAGTTTTTTACGGATAAACGGGGTTGTCAGCAGAAACTTACGAACCATGAGACGTTTGATGACTTTGCATACGGAAATCATTGCGAATTAACAAGGGATCCAAATGCACTGCTTTTTACGATTAACCGAGATTTTTTTAAGGGACCAGCAGTTTATTTCGAATTATCGGGGTTTACGATTTAACGGGGTACGAATTATCGAGATTTTACTGTATTAGGCGGCTTGGACAAATTTCCCTCAGTATGTCCATTGATCTGCGAGCTATATGGGTAGTGGCTCCGTCTTGTTGGAACCACATATTCTGCAAGCCTAATCTATTCAGTTCGGGTACCAACAATTTATGGATCATCTCCCTGTAGCGTTCACCAGTTATTGTTGTTACATTTCCTAGACTATGTATCTTCGAAGAAGTACGACCCTATCATGAATCGGGAAGTCACCGCACACCAAATTGTTACCCATTGGGGGTGTAAGGGTCTGGAATGAATTTCTCTTGGGTTCGTTTCTCCCCAAAACCTGCAGTTCTGTTTGTTGACCGTTCCATTCAGCTCAAAGTGGGCTTCGTCCGTCATCATTGTTTAGGTTTAAGATCATTGCAGAGTACCACCCTGATCAAAAAGTTCTCGAAATTTATTCAGAAATTTAAAAATACCAGTTTATTCATCTAAATCTATATTGCCTCCTTCAAAGTAATCCCCATCGATTACAATACACTTATGCCAGCGCTTAATCCAATCCCCGAAACATTTTTTATATTCGGTTTTCGGTATGTCCATCAGTGCTTCCTGCGATTTTTCAATACTTCCTCTCGGCTGCTGAAACGCGTTCCCCGTAGTGGTTTTTTAACTCGATTGAACAGAAAGAAGTCACAGGGAGCCAAATCAGGTGAATTCGGTGCCTGTTGGATGGTATTTGTTGCATTTTTCGTCAAAAAATTACGAATAATGATGGCACTGTGCGACGGTGCGTTATCATGGTGCAAAATCTACGAGTTTTCTGCCCACAATTCTGGTTTCTTTCGGCGAATTGCTTCACGCAAACGTCTCATAACGCCCAAATAATACTCCTTGTTTACTGCCTGGTCTTCTGGCAAAAATTCATGACGCACTACACCGTTGTAATCCATGAAAACCGTGAGCATTGCCTTCTTTTTGACTGAGACTGAAATTGAGGTCTTTTGGCACCAACTTTGCTGCTACACGACGGAAACCCAAATCATTAACCAAAATGTCTTGGACGGATCCATAGGCAATGTTCAAGTCCTCCGCTATCTCTCTGATGGTTAATTTTCGGTTATTGACCAACATTTCTTTTACTCCATCAATGTTTTCGTCGGTTTTCGATGTCGATGGTCTGCCACTGCGTTCATCATCTTCGATTGACTCACGACCACTTTTGAACTGCTCGTGCAACTAGTAAACAACCGTTTTCTTTAGAGAATCGTTGCCGAAACACTTTTCCAACATTTCCAGCGTTCGCGCAGAATTAAATCCGTTTTTTACCCAAAATTGAATACAAGTTCGTTGTTGCAAATTTAAATCCATTTCTAAAATTCTAAAAAATCGCCAACACACACAGAGATAGATGTACTCTTGGCTACGTAACTTTTGCAAATTTCAAGCTATGACGCTAAGATTTAGAGGGAATATCAACATCAGATTTACCAACTTAACAAAAAAAACAGAACTCAAATCGGAACAATGGGAGCCCCATACGGTGGTTATTCCGGGAACATTTTGATGGTATGCAGAGCGTGGGATAGTGAAGAATTTCCGCATTAGTGGAAAAGAGAGATGGCCATCAAGCTACCAAAAAAGGGAAACCTGATGGAGTGTGGAAACTGGAGAGATATATGCGTTCCTCTTGCCGTAGCCAAAATAAATCGGCTAGAATAATTCTGGAACGGATCAGAGAACATTTAGATTCAACTCTCGACGTCGAACAAGCAGTCTTTTGCGCTGGATCCTCCTGCATCGACCACGTTAACACCTTACAAATCACTATAGTGCAATGCGTTGAGTACAGGGACCTGTAACACAATACAACAAATGCTTGTTAAACAAGTTGGAAATTTGATAAATCTACTTTTTCTGTAACTGGAAACAACAAGTGTTGGAGGCAGGGAGTCGCTACTTGTTGAAAAGTGTATAAATTCTAACTGACAGTGACCGACTTGTTAGAAGTCAACAAGTTTGAATTAAATACTTGCAATAGCGTTTACCAAGTGATAATAGTAGGAAGGTTATTTCAAAATAGTTTTTGTTGATTCTGAATCGGACAGTGTCAAGGAGAATCAAGGAAATATAAAAATATAAAAAAAATAATTAATTTCGAAATAGTTCCCAATTTCTTCATCGTAAAATTTCGTGTGCCAATTAAAGTTTGTTGCGGTAAAATTTACCACATTTTCCTTGAAACCTTCGCCTCACTCATTCGAACCTTTCCCTTTTAATAGCTGTTCATCCAAAATTCTGAGAGAGTGGTTGGCAGCCATGGGCGCCTCAGCCATCGGTGCATTTTCTCAGCATCTTAGAAGGACAACATAAATATTTATAATACATCGCATCCGGTCAACTTAAATCACTATGAAGACGTGGAAAATATCCAATAAGTTTTCTTAAGCTTTTCTTCGGATTCAAAGATAAAGTTGTCTGACCTAAGGTGCCACTGACAGAAGCCGATAAGTATGTTAGCTCAGTGTTTTAGTCGTTTACACAATATATGGTATCAAATCAGAAAGCCTCCTTCTGGATGGAGCGAACGATGTTATGGTTCCATTCATCTGGCATATATTCATCTGGCCAAACCTTATAACTTGCTAGTTATCCGTCAGAGTTTCTGGCCTAGTTGTATTCGTTCTTGGATGTTGCTTGTTTGAAATATATTTTGCCTGGAAGGACATAAGATTTGACTTTCATTGTTGCACACAGGCTGCAGACTTTGGTATAAGTTTTTTGAGTTTTGGTCCTTGTAATTTGTACTTGTAACTGCAATTTTCCTTTCAAATGTATATGCCTGCACACGATAAAATGGACTATATGCCCCAAGAACTGCAATATCAATTAAATTGAAACACTTCTACGGCAACAGCTACACATATATTTGATATTACTTGCGGAACTGTTTAGATTGCTGTTAACTTACAATGTACGGGTATGTCTCTGACTCTACATCTTACTCCATCGGAAGACCATCTCAAAGATAATGTGATAATTATTTTTGCATTGCGCTGCTACTGATTCATTTTGCAATTCAAAATTTATAGCTGCCTGCGAGTATCTGATGACACGACTTGAACATCTATCTTCCGCTGTGATTTATACAATATATTGTATGATACTCGTATATGGTATGTACTCGTATATTTCCTTATCGCTTGTAACTACACTTCCAGATCCATCAGTGTCGTGTTCGCAACTGCAATAACTTCGAAACTTAGTAATTATACGGTCAGAACAATCGTCACCTCTTAGTCTGTGTATCATAGGACACACGGTCGATTGGAGTAAGTTTGAGTTTCAACTTCAATTGTCGTCGTAATAGAATCAGACAACTGGATACCACCCTCTAGGTCTGTCGTACTGAAATAAACTTCAAGAAGAAGCTTAGTCGATCCGTATTTAAGGATCCCAACTAATAGGCACCTCTTCATCTCCATTTGTCTACACTGACACCAAAGGTTAACCAAAACAAGATGTCAAGGATACAACCTTCCTAGCTGGGACTAATTATGTTACTTGCTGAGGAGTGATCCCACATTCTTCCGAGTCTCGACCTACCAAACGAATTAATCACAAAATGATCTTCTGACACTTGAAGGGCAGTGAAAAAACGTTAGCTTAGGTTAATGCGCCTTCAATAAATGGAGTACCCACGTTTCATGTGATGAGTGATCCTTAGATTGAATTTGAGAAGTGGGACTTGGTACCCACTGTGATGTCCTTAAGTTAGACTTCACTATGCCGGACTTAATTCAGTCTCTGAGTGAATTGGAAGAAATGCCTTCTACTTCTAGGTAAGGTTTGCTTAGGAAACATAGACGTGTTCTACTTAGCCCGGTACAGTGGTAGCATCCTCGTCTTCGTGACCTATTTTCACAGCAATGCGATATTCCTTGAACGCTTTTTTTTTAGCTTTTAGTCAAGTATTGCATAAATATTTGACGGATGTAGGTTTGTTCTCAGTTTAATTTTCCTGGAAACTAGAAATGTGTCCTTAAAGTTGCAGCTGAAGTGACCTCTGTATTTTATATTTCACATAATGCAAAAAAGATGGTGGGATCCTTTTGGATATTGTAAGTTAGCGAGCGACCTTACCCATTCATTACGTTCGAAGATGGTATGCCATTACAACAGCCTGATCGCATTCTATCCAGAGAGCTGAAATGATCGTCCTTTGTAACGTGTGCTTCGACAAAAGGTGTAGCATTTGAAAGACCTATTATTTTAGGTCATCTGTGTGCTAATCTTGAACACAATCAAGTGCCTGCCAAGGTGTGGGTTTTCTTCTTCTTCCTTTATTCCGGAAGCTGCTGTTAGCTGCAACACTTTAACTCCTCCTGGAGCATAGGACAGGAACCAGGTCCTTCCACCTCTCTCTGTTTGCAGTTCGATACCACAGCTGTGTCCACGATCACAAATTTTTGGGACAGATAACAACTGACCTCCATGTTGTTCTTGGCCTACCAACTCGCCCTTCACCTTGGGGATTCTATTGGAAGCACTGCCTCGCTATGTTGTTGTCCAATCTCCTCAGTGTGTGGCCAATCCAGCGCCATTTTCTCCGTTTAATGTCAACCTCCGCTTTTGTCTGTCCAGTCCTAAGCCACAATTCATTGTTGACAATCGTTTATGGCCACCGGATCTGACGCAGACAACGATTAACAAAGGCTTGTAACCTGCTCGAGATGTTGCACGTTTCACATGCATTTAGCAGTACAGATTTGACATTGGATTCAAATAGCTTTAATTTAGTGCGAGGCGATATTTGGCCCTACGAGCTTTATTTAGTCTATTACTGACGTCCAGGTCCATACCACCATCAAGTTACACATACTTACCCAAATCGTTGAACTGCGTGGTCTCGGCTAGTGTGCATAATTTTGGTCTTTTTGGCGTTTATCCTTACTCCACCTCCCCATTCTGTTGCAGTGAATGACACATTTGGTTAAGGGCACCAATGTTCTTTGTCAGGAAACAAATATCACCAGTATAGTCCAAATGGCTTAGCTTATCAAACAGGTTCTATTGAATATCAAGTCTCTCGTTTGTGCCCACTGTGGCAGACATAACACCATCGATCGGGAGTCTTGTAGCACTTCAAATGCATTGGAAAGCTATCCACTGTAAACGAAACACCTTTCGGTGTTGTGCGACTCTTTAATAATAGCAACAATTTTCTTCAGGGATGCCTCTCATAGCAAGCGATCTCCAGATGCAATCACGATTAACGCGATCGAAGGCCTTTGCAAAGTCGACGAACATGAGGAAGACCGGTGATTGGTACTCCGACGATTATTCAATAGGGAAATTCCGCTTCCGCGAAATCCCGCTTGGTGCCTCCTGAGCGTCGACTCAATCCTGGACTTTATCCTCTCGAGAATGATAGTTGCGATCAGCTTTAGGAATACAAACAACACGATGATACCACGCCAGTTATTACAGTTCTTAAGATCGCCTTCCTTCAGTATCTTGACAATAACTCCGTCCTTCCATTTCCTGGGAAAGCTTTCATTCTCCCAAACAGCCTGTACAATTTATACTTGTAAAATACAGGCCGCTAAGGTGTGTGTGCGTAGCATAATCAAAAAGTTCTAAGAGACGGGCTTAGTACAAGATATGAACGCGTCGAAACGTGTTCGTCCCGGACGTTGAATGGAAAACATGGCCGCCGTAAAGAATAGTGTCGAAAACGACTGTAACACTTCCATTCATCACCGTTCTCAGGAGCTTGACCTCTCCACAGCCACACTGCCCGAATTTTGATGAACGATTTGGCTCTCCATGCATACAAGGTACAATTAACGCAAGAACTGAAGCCGACCGACCACCAGTAGCACTTTACATTCTCGGATTGGTTCGGATGGGGTTCCATAGTGGTGGAAAGTAATAAGCAAAATCACCACAAGTCATTCAGGGATGCCAGTGCACCAAGAACGAGTAACTTTTTGGTGAGGTTTATGGACGAGAAGCACGAAGTTTCCTGGTCACATAATTTCGCGTTTCGGGGACACCCATTGGCCGCCAAGATCGACTTAGACTTCTTTCTTTGGAGATATGTTTAAAGCAAGGTCTACGCTAACCACTCGCAATCAATTGCAGCTCTAAAAGCATACCATCAAGCCACAATCGCCGAGATAGAGCCCCAATCATATGATGGAGTCATTGAAGATTTTAAGAAAAGGATTAGGGTTGCAAATCCTTCAAAAATTAGGGAAGAACGATTGACAGTTTCCGATCCACTTTGATTTTTAGTATTTGCAAGCTATAATGACATGAAAACAAAGAGCTCCTCAGGATATTCCCTAAGCAAGCTGTATGTCCAAGGAAAGAGTTAAAGTATTGTACAGAACCTGCGAACATGGCCTTAAGGGTATATAGATGACCGTTCATATCTAGATGGGCGCTATAATTGCAGGTTTGAAAGGGCGGACTGCTTCTGTAAATGGCCAAGAGTGCTGGTGGTGAAAGGAACAAGGCTAGCAAGGAGACATTTCTTCAGTGTATATATTTTCCAGTTTCCATTCTATGTAGTAGGAGTAGAGAGATTTTTGTAACATCTCTTTAGAAAAAACTAGCCATTCCACGGCATATTTGGCGACGTGAAATATAGGGTCATTCCAACGTACGAGTAGGTTGTCATTAATACATTAATACAAATGCCAATGGAGGGATCTTTGGTTTCTTTACAGTCTTTGGGAGCAAATTTTGTCCTAAGGATAGAAGACAACATTGTGAAAGCGATGCAGAAAGCAGCAAGCAGAACAGTCATGGATCGGTGAAAAAGTGTTGGAGAGAAAACGGAACCTTGAGGTATACCAGTATTCATTTTATGGATATAAGTGTTCAAAATGACTAACTGAAAAGTAGTTTCGAGTCTTTAAAAGAAGACATTTATTAGTACCAAATTGATGCAAATTTGGTGTCGAAGCATGCCATCAAATCATAAATGGACCTGTTGTTCCCAAGGCTGTACTGCCATTCATTAAGAAGTTATCGTATTCCAAAATAATTCCTGAATAGGCGGCTTATCAGTATCTCCATTACGCTGGAAAGGAAGAATGTAAGTCCACTGCGTCTGTAGGACGAGAGAGAAGAAAATTCGCCTTCTTTAGAGACGGGCTGGGCAAATACTATTTTCCATCTATTCGCGAAGAGTACTATAGAGCAGAATTGATGAATAAGGTTTTGCAAAAGGAAGGTATACCATCTGCAGCACTGGATTTGTCTATATTGAGATCTTAAAGTACACACTAGGACTTGACTCCGAATATACAGCAAGCAGACTGGTCTTTACCAAAGAGTTGACACACTGGGATGTCATTGTAAATAAGTGTTTGCTTCTATCGGAAATTCACACGCATTTCTGGCGCATTTGAAACTTTTTTCGGGTTTTCGCTGTCGGTTTGGTCTTATAAGGCAAAAAAATGATTCTCTAACCCTGAAAGCCTCTTTTCAATTGTATCACGCCCATTATTTTGGCTTGATATTCTTCATCCGTATCTAATCATAGCCGCTACGGCATCCACGTCTTTACCCAGGAAGCATATCGATGAATTTGAATTCCTAAAGGAGCTGTTTAACCCGCTCGACTTGGCTTATTTTGAAGCTATGTTCAAGCCATTATATGTGGAATAATACATCATTCAAACGGCCGCTTTGGCTTCGCTGGCAGTGTTTCAAGCGGGCGGTCCTATTTTTGATGACTCGGTCCAATATGTGTGGCATTATTCCGGCAATAGCTTGTCGAATGTTGGCCTCGAGCTCGCCCAAAGTGGTTGGCTTGTTAGCTTGTTAACTAAGGACTAGACGTAGCCCCAATGAAAGCAATCGAGTGGTGTCAAATCGCATGATCGTGGCGGCCAATGGATGACCGCTCGCCGTGAGATGACAAAGTCTCTAAATTTCTTCCTCACAACTTCGAGCGTTGCGTCACTTGTATGGCCCGTAGCGTCGCCTTGTTGGAACCAAAGCTCGGATATATCGATGTTGTTGAGCTCTGACCACAGAAAGTCGGTTAACATCGCTCTATACCTATGTCCAATGATGGCGCCATGCCATAAACCGCAACAAAGAGTCAATCTTTGTGGATGCATTGATGCTTGGCCGAACACTTGTGGATTGTGTTCGCTCCAGTAATGACAATCTTGCTGTTGACATAGCCAAAAATGGGCCTCGTCCAAGACGATGATTTTTTGGCCAAAATCCGGATCTCCAGGCGACTTTTCCAGCGCCGAATTAGAAAACTCATGACCTTGTCTATGGTCGTCTAACTTCAAGTCTTGCTGCGTCGGAAATAAGCCGGTTTGACTCCATGGTGATGTATGGAGTCAGACAGAGTATCAAACTCATTAAAAGTCGAATCTTTGTCCAGTTTAGGGCTTCTATAAGCGAAGCGTTTAATTCATTTTAATTTAATTTTGGTTTTATTGGGGGCTAACGCTCCATTTATTTGGCTATATACAAGCTGAAAAACTAGGACTTAAAGACTAATAAAAATTAGGTTTCAGCAACTAAGGGAATAAATCTAGGACTTACCAATAGGGCTTAAAGCTAGGGATGGTGAAGAAGATCGAATTTCAGGGCGAAAGTGCTGCGATTAAAATCGGAAACGGAAAGGTTGGAGTTTACCTTACGCAGCATACGGGAGACTGGCTCGTTAGACTGGATTGGTAGATAAAAGAGACGCGGACAATGTAGACTTCGAGGGTTAGTGTGAACGAAAATGGAGTGGTAAAGAGACGTGCAATCGATGTATCCTGAGTCAGTGAATGAAAAGAATATCTGCTGCATCCCTTCGTTCCTCAAGGATATTCAGGTTAATTAGTTTGAGACGGTAAGATTACAGGATCGCTCCAAGGTAGACCTCGAAGAGCAAACTCGTTGAAAGGGACAATACGCTTGATTAGCGTCCTCGAGAAGGGGGCGAACGTAATTGATGTATAGTGATCTGGTCACGTACGAGTTGCAAAATTCTTTGGACCATCTTTTAACGAAGCCAAATGATGAGTTTGCTTTAGCAATTATCACATCAATATGCGAGCGGAAATTAAGCTCCCTGTCGCATAATATACCAAGGTCGCGGACAGACTCAACAAGGGATATAGGTTGGCCGTGGAGAAGGTAAATTCGGGGAGCAGACTTATTGCACTTACGTGACATTGACTTCTAAGCAGTTCTTGATGCACCAGATGGAGAAGGTTTTTAAATCTATTTGAAGCAGGCTGGAGTCATGTTGTGTGGAAATGGGTGGTACTGTCAACATAGAGGGAAAGTTCTGAGTTTTGAATGACCCTTTCACGATCGTTAATGGTTAGGATGAAGAGAAGTGGAGCTAGGTATCTATCTTGAGGAACATCTGAAGTGGCCAAGAAATGGGGCAATAGGACAGACCTAAAGCGAGCACTATAAAAACGATTATCCAGGTAAGAAGATATCCATTTTAGCAAAACGGGTTCAAAGTCCAGGACGGACAATTTGAACAGGATTAGTTTATGAGATATCTTGTAAAAAGCCAAGAGTTGTTATAACGTTACAACGCTCACAGTACCGGTGGCGTTCTATATCTCTCAGCTCCATCATCAATATCACAATTGAGTCTTCAATAGCTTGCAATTAAGGGGGGCTGCTTAACATACTGGGAACCAGGTATATCGCTGAAGCTGGTTCCCCGATCGCTTCGTTAATGGAGCTTCGCATCCTCTATGGTTCTCTCACAGTTTGGGCAATGACGATCATCTTCAGCGATGGAAATAGCCTCTAAAGCAGCCATGTCCACTGAAGGTTTGCATGAGGTAGTAGTTTGCCTCTCCGTGCCTCCTCTGCAGCCATTCACCGACGTTGGGGATTAGGGCATACGTCCATCTACCCTTTTGGCAACGGCTCCATCTACTTTGCCATGCACGAATTGTGTTACGCCGGGCATCCTCTTTTGACACGTTGTCCCGTCGGATCTTCTGCAGTTCTTCCGCGATCAGATCGATCGGCGGCATGTCGGCCAGGATGCATGCAGCGTGATCAGAGACGGTCCTATATACGCTCACTACACGGAGCGCGCTCAGGCGGTGTGTGGAATTTATTCCGGCCTCGCAAGAGCGCTTAGCTCCCAGATGGGAGCCGAGTACAAAATCACTGAACTGGTGGCAGTCTTCGCTTACTAGGCCGTATGCCCGATGTATTTGCATCGATGTGATCCTGTCGGCTTTACCTTTTACTTGCTTTAGATGCTCCTTAAAGCATATCCTTGCTTCCAGGAGGACTCCCAGGTATCGCAGGAAAGGCTTCAATGTGACCGTAAAATCGCCACTCAGAAAGGAAAACATTTCTCTCTTTTTCCTTGTGGTCAGGAGTACTGCTTCGGTCTTCTGTGCCGCTAGGTCCAATCCATTTCTTTGCAGCCAACCATCTCCGTGCTTCTAGTCGTAATTTCTTCAATATCCTTGGCCACCACAACCACTACGGCCAGGTCATCCGCATACCCCACGATCGTGCACTTTTCGGGCAGTGCAATCTCGAGCATGTTGTTGTACATTGCATTCCAGAGGATGGGGCCCAGCAACGAGACTTGGGGGGACTCCGCATGTCACTTTGTAATGCTGTACCCTGACATCATTGTATATTACAGCCTTCTATCACTGAAGTAATCACGCACGATTCTCTGGAGGTAGTTTGGCACCCCAAGGGCCTCCAGTGCGTGTACGATACGCGACCAACTGGCTAAGTTGAAAGCGTTTCTCACGTCCAACGTGACTACAGCAAAGTGTTTCTTGGAACCGCCTCTCCATATTTCTCCAGTTGTAGCGTCTCGAGCTATGCTGACAACCATTTCAATGGTATCCAGGGTGTTTTCTGAAGATAATCTGACGCTCGTTCAAACCGCCGGGGCGTTCCAAGGCGATTCACGATGACGCCTTCGAATGTTTTTCCAAGGCAGATTGGTCTATATCCCAAGGGATCTTGGTGATTCTTCCCTGGCTTGGGAATCAGGACTAAGTTCTGCCTCTTCCATTGCTTCGGGAATGTGCCTTCCTTCAGGCATGCCGTAAATAGCCCTGCAAAAAGGGCCGGATTCACCTTTATGGCCAAAGCGAGTGCCACGCTCGGGATGCCATCTGGGCCCGGGGCTTTATTTTGCTTAAGCCGATTTATAGCCATGAGGACTTCCGCTATACTAACCTCCGGGATCGGTCTCTGTGGTAACGGGGCGTGGTTGGTTACCACAGCAAAGTTGTGAAGCGAACACGGTTTCTATAAACAACGTGGAATGTGTTCTTGTAACAAGGATGCTGCACTAAGTAAAATTTGCCACTAATCGTGAAATTCGAAAGGAGTTTGAATGGATACATCAAGATCATGTGACCACTACAATCATTGACTCTCCATGTTTAGAAAATAAACACAAATCCACTATTTCAGACAACGTAAGTGGACTCTTCAATCGGCGAGTTGCATTGTTAGGTACATACTGGCACTTGGTGTCAAAGTCAGGTACCACATTTCACCTGTTGACAGTCAATTCAACTCTGAGTGTCACAACTGTCAATAGTGTCATTCAACTTAAACGACAATACTGCCTTTCTTCCAGAATGACACGCTCTACCTTTCTATCTGTTTCAATTTAGCACAATACCCCGCATTGAGATACGATGTGCTCGTGTCTGTTCAACTGCCACCGAAGACTGTACCACTTCATTTCTAAAATTCACTGCAATTAATTCAATATATAAATAAATACAAAAACAAAAATGTTGTGTGGAGAAAAATTATAAACAAAAGCTTAATATACTTGTATGTGTGGTATAGAAATACCGTTATATTATTATCCGCCTTTATAGTTGACGATGTCACACAACAGTAACATTAGCCTGGCTAAATTTATCGGCCACTAAACAAATAAAGTTCCGTTCTTAGTATCTCATTTGCATATGACACACATTTTGCCCGCAAAAAGAATACGTTAAATTGGATAAAAGATACTTTTTTTTTGATGATGATACAGATGTGTATATCATAAAAATTAAAAACGAAAGAAACACTGAATAAATTTTCAAAATCGACCGCCTTGCGTTTGAGTATCTTTAGCAAAAGAACTCTTCATTCAACTTTACCGGTTTCATCAACCTAATATCGTTATAACCTGTGGCTGCATATCTATCGGAGATAGTTTTTTGTTTAAATCTGTAGCAGAGAAGACAGACATTGTAATATTTCAACAAGAAAGTTGAAAAACTGGTTGCACGAATTGGTCAGAAATGTTGATCGTTTTTGATTGGTATTTTTTGGAGACAACGTCATAGGTCAAGAGGAGGCAGTCTTTGATATTTGCAATGCTAATGCAGAATAACCGAAGATCAAGTTGAAACGTTTGTTCAAATGGGGTTTGGTTATCTGCCAGTCATCGGCATCTGATTGACTGTTGGGAGGTCACTCTAATTAACCTCCATTACAACAGTTTTTCTACTAATTAGCCGTCCAGATGGTGGGACTACATCAAAAGTGGGTCTCAAGTGGATCAGGAATTGCAACTTCCTTGCATCTAAGTAATGAGGCGATGATGTTGGCACACAATTGTTTGACTTTGTACATTCTAAATGTATCTATTGGCACACTTTTGCCAGATAGTGCAGATGAATGCATACACACAGTTAATAACATGTTTTGCAGTGGTTCTAGCTGATTGTTTTAACGGATTAGAAGGCTTTTGAGGCATACATTCACCGAGGGGAAATCAAGTAGTTTTGGTTATCGACATGAATGGCTCCGGTTACTTTATGTAATAATTGACTCTGGATGTTTCGTCATAGAGGGAAAGGAGTTACGTCTCTATCGGCTAATTATAGTATACAGGGTGTTGCGTCAAGTGTGTTATTTTGAGCGTTTAGACCTAAGTCTGGCGGAGACTTGGCCTATTGAGGAAATGATGTGTTCAAGTTGGCTCTGGTGATGATTGGGGATTTTTAATTTTGAAGAAGTGGGTGGATATGGAGGAACGTGTTTTGTTGATTGAATAATGTATTAAGAGATATACTCGAATGAACAATAACAAGAATGTGGTTAATGAGATGACCGTTTAAAAGCCGATTAGTTATCCGATGTTCCGCAGCTCTTTCACCATAAATACAACTCTGTGAGGAAAATTACCAATTTTGAATAAACTTTCCTCTACAACAACGAGGTTTTCTTACGAGAAAACCTAAAACCCGGAATATGCCATGAATCATGACAACAGTAAAGGGTTTAGCACATTTTTCCTTCAGAATTTCCAAACTCTAAGGCCTTAGGTGTTCACTTCTGTTTATTTCCTCATCGTAGAAGATGAATCCCACTCCAAACTAGTTCATGCTGCAATTCTACATGTATTCGAACTACTTGAATTACACCTAATAGAAAATGTCTACCAAGATATAACTTGCGGTACAACTATAAGGTTACACTTCCAGATCGTCTTAACTGGGAACAGGAAAAACCAACATTTGCCAAGGTCTCACATGTATGATACACAGACGGATTCAATACAAATGAAGGAGTTGTAGCCGGAGTATTCGGTCCTCGCACCATACATGCCAGTATGGATACAAGCAGCTCCGTATTTCAGGCTGAAATACATGCAATAGAGCTGTGCATTCGAGAGAATTTAAACGAATAAAAACATTTATATTCTCTCCAACAGTAGAGCACCCCTACTTGCAAAATTGAAACAAATCAAAACTGGTTGGGACTGTCTTCAACTCCTACAAATACCGGCCACCACAAATAAAGTTCAACTGATTTAGGTGACAGGACATAGCGGCCATGAAGGCAACGAAAAAGCAGACGAACTAGCCAGGAAAGGATCCGAATCTCAATTCATGATGCCAAGACCATTCTCTGGGCTAGGGAGTATTAAAGCCTGGCTAAAGGAAAACAAGCTTCATTTCTGGAGAGAAACCGAAGGTTTCAGACAAGCCAAAAACAAAACAACTACTACATCTAAGTAGATGCCAGATTCGAGTGACCACAGGTTTTCTCACAAGACACTGCCGTGTGAAAAAACACCTGAAGACCATGGGCATAGCACAAGACAACACATGCAAACTGTGCAAAGAGATCACATGTGACTGCAATGGTTTTACCAAAACACGCCAACGTTGCCCAGGTAAATTCTACCTTGAAGCAGCGGATATAACTGCCAGCTCACCTAAAATCGTAGCCGACTTCCTAGCCAATTGCGGCATATAGGCCCAGGCCCAGTTGTGCGGAATTTGGGGTTCCGTATACCACCACTTACTATTATCTAATCTACTCAGTTCCCTCTGTCGGCCAAAGAAAGTGCGTTAGATTTCTTTCGAGGTTAACAAGACTTAAAAACCAAGTCAGGGTAGCCAAAATCCTAAACTTCTTACACCTTGAAGTCGTGGCTGTCTATTGAAATGCACCAAAGGTGGATTGATGCGTTCTTGGCAATTATATCAAAGTCATCCCCGTTTGGAAGTTTGCACAGACTTTTGAAAAATTGTGCTTCTGTAGCTGGTTTGCGAGTTTCACATAATTTTCTCACGTCACCATTTTGGCTTAAACTTTTTTGACAGGTCTTGGACAGATTGCTTCCGACGAGGGATGCCAAAACTAGGCATAGGTCTGCCTAGTTCATTTGGACTTATCGGTTTTCCTCTAGGATTTGACGGAGTGTGATTATTGATTACCTCGCACTGATAGAGTTAATTAGACCACTGAAAAATCTTTTCAGGTTTCCACACAACACGGCAGGTAAAACTGATGACACAAAATTGGACAAGCAATCAATAAATCTGGGGGGAAAACGCATGTACAGAGCGGCCCTGCAGGATAGAATTGGAGGTCCTTGCGAGGTCTACAAGCTGAAAAGAAGGGAAGAATATGTGCACGCACCTCAGGAGATAAAAAAAGGAGACTTAGAGAGGTGCTCTCAGAAAAATTAAGTTCGGAAGTTTTACCAACAAATAAAATGAGAATTTCAAAACGGTAGATCCCCTGGATTGCGCCAATTACAGGAATAGTTCGCCCCAATATCGCATATAAAATGCTGTCTGCGTATTATGTGAACCTCTAAGACCATTCGTCAACAGTCTGACGGGCCACCTCCTCATCGATTTCAAACCAGCATCTATAGAGACGAAATATGCAGAGCCGTGTCTAATTATGGCATCTCTGCCAAGCTCATTGGAATATGCAGGATGACAAGGTCGATAATGACGAAACCGAGACCTTCAATCTCAGAAAAGGTCTTTAACAAGGCGACGGGTTATCGTAATTTTTTCAACGTCGTTCTTGACGGGTGCTCAAAAGTCAACCCCAGAGGCACCATCTTTCAAAAGTCTATTTAGTTATTCGCATAGTAACATTGGTAACATGGAAAGAACACAGCGAGATGTCAGTGGAGCGTTTGAGACTATTGAAAGAGAAGAGATTAAGATGAGTTTAGCGGTCAATGAAGGAGAAACCAATTATATACTGTCAAGAAAGAGGGCACTTTATCTACCTCAGCTACGTTATCAATTCCGAGAATGACAACACTAGCGCGGAAATCATGCGAAGAATCACTCGGTAAACGCTGTTTCTTTGAGCTTTGAAGGCAATTGAGTAATAAAAACCTGATTATCCCAGTCCTGCTTTACGATGAAAATGCTCTCGGGCGCTGCGACAGAAAAGTTATTCGGGAAATTTTCGGTCGCCTTTGCATCAATAGAGAATGGTGGACACGTTTCAATAGCGAACTATAAGAACTGTATAGCGATGCCGTCTTCGACAGGAAATCTCGGATAACCCATATAACTAGGTCACTTTGAACGACTCCAACCGAGAGGAACATGTAGTAGAGATCGAACTCATCTTAGGTGGTGCATACAAGTGGAAGTGGACCCCAGCCAATTTATTGTTCGCAACTGAATGGGGAGAGACATCTAAATTGAGGGCCTGCATCGCAATCTAAGTAGGTAAATAAGAAGAAGTAACAAAAACCTTCCATTCGTTAGGCACATTTTTTTCCGACCACATATTGAGAAGGCTGGCCGTCCAATTCAATAGCCTTCTAATACTTGAGTTAGGATATTGCAATTCCTACATCGTTTTGGTCGGGTTAATGGAAATCATGGCTTTTATCGTCCAAACTAAATGGTTCGGTTTGCCTAATAGCGGTTGGTTCATCCTCAAAAGTGATAATCCATTCCTGAGCGACAGGAACGGTTGCGCATGGTCTGTTCAAGGTTTGAATATACCATGAGCAGATCCACACTTCCTTTCTTTTTGTTGCATTGCAGGTTCATCAACAGTAGACCCATTCTTATCCGATGTCACTCGTAGATTCTCAACATTTGGGCTTTCGCATGGACAAGAGGTTAACTATCCGTTAAAACTAGATGAGTGTCACGACAAGTGGCGAAATGCGTAAAATTAACTTGTAGGTATTGCTCTAATCGTACAACTTTCAGCCACAAATCTAGTGACATACGAGTAGTCCTATGAAAACCAGGCATTTCACTCTGCTAGATAAGAGTTGAAATGAATTCGAAGCATTTACTAGGAGGCACTTATCCCGGCTACATGGTTAGAACAAATTTAGAGTGAACACCAACACGGTGGCTTAGAGACTTTTGAATCTAGCCCGAATGACATGTGAGAATGGCAAACCCTTAGAAGATCTGCTAGGAGTATGCGTAATGCTGCTAGAGTCTATCAGCGCTAGACGGTGTTAAATGACTAACTCCCACTGCTGATCCTCATATTCGTTTGTCCTGGGTGTCACTCTAAGTAATTAAAGAGAAAAAAATTATTCAGCCTTTCGTGATGGCACCCACCAAATTAGCGCCAAGTACTGCAGCCTAATGTGAAGGTAAATTTTGTATTTTGTAGAGGTGCGTTTTTGACGAGTTTCCATGCATTTCATATTCCATACCTAAGCTTAGATTCAACGAAGGCAATGTAGACTTGTTTTGGGACATGTTGCGTCACCCAAGATAGACTATGACAAAGAGCGCTTACTTCAGCTCTGAGCGAAGCGTGTCGATATGTCTTTCCAAAGAAAGCGACTGGCAATAGTCACTCCCAGGTATTTGTAATGTTCAACGATTTCAATGGTTTGATGTAGAAGTGTTCCTTGACAGATGTTGCTTGGATGCGAATTCCTTGTTCAGTGACTTTGTGACGTGGGCCACGAATGTGCGTTAATTTTGTTTTTGATGCATTTAGGATGCATCATCCAACAGCTTTACCAAACTCCAAATCAAATGCAGTCCCAATGTTTCTATTTTTAACAACTGTTCCGAAATCGTCTGCGAACGTATAAAAAAGAGAAAAACATAAACAATCGAGGGCCTAGTTTGGAACCTTGTGGAGCGCCGAAATATGCTGTCGTCGCTTTAATAAAGATGTCTTTAATCTTAACCTGAAAATATCTGACGGATTGGCACAAAGACAATCTGAAAGCTTAGACCTGATGTCAAATCGAATAAGTGAATCAATTAGTTTAGCGTGGTTCAGGATGTTGAACGCCTTACTGAAGTCCATGAATAGTACCAAGACATGTTGACTCTTGTTTAGGCTTACATTTGTTGTGTATCCAAATTCTTCAAGGAACTTACCTGTAATCTTATTTTACTGAAAGCCTTATTAGACGTGGAACTTTGTCTTCTGATTGAATCCAACTTCTAACAACCCTGGAAGTGTGGATGGGGGCATTATTTTGTTGGAATATCCAAGGCAGAGGTCCGAAAATATTTTTCACTTTTGGAAATGACTGTTAGAACAAACATTTGTAGTTGTTTCCGTTCGTTGTTGTGGACAAAAACTCCAACTCGATTGTGCCATAGTAGGTAATAGCTCCCCACACCATTACACCTGATGTACAGCTGTGATGTTGTACCAAGATGAGTTGCTCCTTTCTTAGATCATGGAAATAAAAGTTGTAACCATCGGGGCCGTCAAGGTTAGATTTTTTTTTCATCCGAAAGGACAACGCGTTTGCATTCACTCCTCCAAGCGACATGTTCTCCTACAAAATTCATTCGATGCTCCTTGTGTACTTACCTCAAAACAGGTTTCCTTTTAAGTTTTCTCCTCTGTATAGTACCACTTTTTCGGATTATCCTTCGGATTGTTGCTATGCGTGCGTCCTTTTTGATTTTTCCCATAGTGATGTGGATTCGCAAGATAACTGTTTACAATAGTCTCTGTGGCCCGGCACCCAACAAAGATGAATGTTGAATGGCTCTGCCATCTCCATGAGAGATGATCGGCATTCAAGGGCGCTTTTAGAATATAATGAGACCGAGCCCAGGGACGGCCTGACTATCCGAAAATATGCGGATATCCTTTGCAGAGAGGCTCAGATTTAGCTGAGAAAACACCGCCACCAACTCCGCTATCGGTTTTAGATCCATCTGTGTAGAGACGGATTGACTTGTCTTCCATGAAAGCATCTTCCTCCCAGAATGATCTAGAGGGGAAGCTTACATGGAAATTTTTGTCAAACCAAAGTTGTGGTATGATGTAATCGATGTGAGTATTTCTAATATATTAAAAATTTTAGCGTGGCAAAATAAATCACTTGTCCACTGTGTAGTCGCTGTAGTCGCTGTAGTCGCAGTGGTGCCCGTGCTGTAGTGGTACTAGCAATCGCTTCTCACTCGAAGGGTCCAGGTTCGAGTACTGCCCAAGGCAAGTCAGTTTTTCATTTGTGTAATTGGAACTCAGGCAGAAAAATTCTGCGTGTGAAGGCATAACACTGACACGTAATTTGCCTGTTGTAGAGTTTCAAGCAATGAAAAAAAAATACTGTGAATTATACCTCGAATCACTCTGAGTGAAAAAAAACTCGCCGTCCTATTCGGACCCCCACCCCTGGAGAGCGAATATCGAACCCAAACACACCTGCGTTTCAAACCACTACAAAACAATTTTCCTTTCTCCTCCTTCTACCTTTCCGCCCGCGCCTTGGCAACAGTAAAAGGGTATCTAACTACTTAGGCGCGCGTAAATTATAAAAAAAAAAATATATATCGGGGGGTGTCAAGTGAAACAGAATACCTATTGTCGGGGGTAGACTGCAAGGCTCCGCTTCAGCATAGACATGTTGTTCTTTGGACTCTGCTTAGTTTAATGCAGTTGACTGCTTTTTCTAAGGCTGTCCACCAAACGACCACTCCGTAAGTAAGTATCGGTCTTATGACCGAGATGTATAGCCAGTGGGTTATGCGAGGTTGAAGGTCCCATTTATTCCCAATTGGCTTTTTTGCAAGAGAATAAAGCTATTTTAGCTTTATTGACTCTTTCTTGAATGTTAGGTTTCCAGTTTAGTTTCCTGCCAAAAATGAGATCCAGATATTTTGCTGTATCGGAAAATACTAAACTGGTACCGTTTATTGAAGGAGGGTCTATGGTTGGAATTTTGTATTTCCTGGAAAAGAGGACAAGATCAGTTTTATGGGGGTTTATTCCCAATCCACAGCGATCTGGCCAGCGGGTTAATCTATTGAGATTTACTTGAAGGAGTTCTTTAATGGTATTGAGATGTTTTCCTGAGACGGCTATAACAACGTCATCGGCATAGGCAATCACCCTGCTACCCCCCGCTTTGAGGTATATCAGCAGTTCGTTAACTACTAAGTTCCAGAGAAGGGGAGAAAGGATACCGCCTTGCTGCGTACCTCTGCTGACACATCTTTTAGCAGAAGTCTCACCCAGTTTGGAGTTGATTATCCTGCTTTTTAGCATTAGACCGATCAACTCCCCAAGTGAGTCGTCTACCTGCAGAGTTGATAGCGCAGTTGTGATTACAGATGTGTTGACGTTGTTAAAGGCGCACTCTATGTCTAGGAAGGCAACCATCGTGTACTCTTTATATCGTTCGATGTTGCTAGTCAGAGATTGCAAAGCCGTTTCAATCATTCGTTCTAGAGTTTTCAGAAGGAAAGATGATAGACTTATAGGCCTGAGGTCCTTTGGGACCACTGAAAGACAGAAAGAATACTACATTGACTTCTCTCCATGACAGTGTGGATAAGTTCTACACAGCTCTAGCGTAGACAGAATAATATCTGAGGATCTCTGTAGCTCGACAGGTATTATACCATCGAGACCAGCAGACTTGTATGGTTTGAAGTTATGCAGCGCCCAGAGAAATTTGTCTCTCGTAATCAGACCATGAATTTTGGTCGCTGTTGCAGATAGGCCTGTTTGGGTTGCTACTGGCCGCGAATTGGGAACTAGTGATTCATCAGTTGAGATTGTCAAGGAGCTTCTACTTCTATTAAGCCTCCTTGCAGTTTCTCGGCCTGAGAGTCCTAACTCATTGAAAGCATCTATTTTTCCTGTTTCAGCGACACAAACAATGTCTTTCGGGAATCCTTTTTTTTTAACCTAAATAAAAATAGTTCTTTTCTAAATTTTCGTAACAAAACTTTGAAAAAAATCGTTGATGTGTACTCCTGCAACGAAATATTCGCAATGGCCTCATCCTAGTGGCGCATTTTTTATACGCTTTTCGAGTAGTTCATTGTTTGATCTTGGGAAATTCCAACGGTAGTTTCTTATTAACTCTTTAATTTTATGACTTCCTGTTAAGAAAATATGTACCTCTTCACAGGTAGTAAAAGTTTGCGGATACAAAATGTCAAACAGGTATAAAGAGTGATGAAAATCAATTGCTAAATGTATGGCCTCATCCTAGTGATCGCCAGTGTATATAGGCCGTACCACAGATTTTTTCAAATTCTTTGGAATCTTGGCTTGATTAAGGCTTAAGTTGATTATTTTTGAGACAAGCTGAGCGAAAGTCTCAGCATGGGTTTTCATATCGCGAGCTCGTATACCATCGATTCCTGGGGACGGATTCTTTTTTATTACGACTTCATTAGCGCTTGATTTTTTCCTCCAAGGATTTCATTGATAATGGCAAAAGTTTTGCGAGGGTCCCTCCTGGTGTGGTTGAATTTTTCCTTATAATGGGATGAGTTTTATATAAGAATTTCCTTATTTACTTTATTTCTAAACTTCTTATACTCAACCTCGTAAGATTGTTGAGTTAATTTGTTTCTCCATCTTCAGTAAAGTTCATCCCTGCGTCTACATATTTCGCTGACTATTTCCACATATGCTCGTTCAGCAAAACGAAGAGGAATATGAGGATGAAGATGATGATGCCTAAAAATTGTACATCGTTTTTTTTGTTGAGTAATTGGAATCCTAGAATTTTTTTTCCTTTTTCTACTTCCTTGCTGAGTAAAATCATAATTTTGTTACTCAAAAACTAAATTAAAAAACAATTTTACGTGAAATTATTTAATATTCAATAAGTGGTTTAGAATCAAAAATTCATTTTGTTCAGGTAGAACGCGATTTTTTCAATACAAACACAGAATTTGTAGGAAGAATTACACGTTTCTTTCAGCTGTAAAATATTGCCACATCTAAATACCCTCCAAATAGCTGCTGGCTCTATTCCTTGGGAGCAGTGCCATTCCAGACCTGATCCCAATGATAAAGTTAACGTGTTTCAAGAAACGATTGCAAGACTGTTCGATGAATTTGTACCCACTAAAACGGTCAGAATTCAAAACCGTGCATGTCCTTGGTTCACTACTCAAGTGGTTAACTCAATCAAAAAGAGGAACAAGCTACACAGTAAATGGAAGCACTCTCCAACTCTCTACAACTGGTCTTTGTACAAAACGGCACGTAACATCGCCACCTCAGTTATACGTAACGCAAAGAAAAACTATTTCGCTTCTAAGTTAGGTCCATCCCTCTCGTCAAAGAAGTTATGGAGTAATCTCCACAAAATTGGTATAACTTCTAGAAATAGCAATTCTGAATGCCTTCTCGATCCAAATGATTTAAATCATGCCTTTCTAGGGGATGCTCCCTACTCGTGCGATTTTAACTTCAACCAGACTGTGGACCGTATTTACCTGCGGCCGGGGCTAGAGGATTTTGCGGTAGCTACGGAGGACGAAGTATTCAGATATGTAATGGCTGTCAAATCTGATTCTATCGGGGAAGATGGCATTCCCGTACGCTTCGTCAAACTCATTCTACAGCAAATTGTTTCGACTCTGACCCATGGTGGATAATCACATCAACCTTTCCGAAGTCGTGGAAAATTGCACGAGTTATGCCGATGGCTAAGAAAGCTCATCCAGCATCTTCTGCCGATTTTAGGCCAATAAGCATTCTGCCCTGCTTTTCGAAAGTCTTAGAGAAAATTATAGCAAAACAAATCACAGAGTAGTTAACTCTCAATAACCTTTTATACGACAAGCAATCAGGCTTTCGGGCCAACTACGGCTGTTTTTCAGCAATTGTCAACTTGCTTGAAGAGGTTAGACAATCTTTTGATAAGAAATATGTCTCACTACTCTGTCTGCTAGATTTCTCGAAGGCTTTCGATAAAGTCAACCACAAGATACTGTGTTGGAAGCTAACAAACTATTTTGGTTTTGGTAGTCGTGCGGTAAGGTTGCTGGATAGTTTTCTCTCCGAAAGGTGCTAAAGAGTTTTCTCCAATGGATGTAGTTCATCCCTTATGCAACTCAAGCAAGGCGTTCCTCAAGGGTCGATATTGGGTCCAATTATATTTTGTACATTTATCAACGATCTACCGTCAGTATGCAAGCATTCTTTTGTGCACATGTATGCTGATGATGTACAATTACACCTAGCCAAACCATTTTGCAAGATTAACGAACTGACCCTGCTGCTCAATGATGACTTGCAACGCGTCTATACTTGGTCAGTTACAAATGGACTACAACTGAATCCGACTAAAACTCGAGTAATTCCAATATCTAAAATAACGTTTAACCTAGATCTTCTGCCTGACGTACTTCTTAACAACTCGAAAGTTATAGCCGTAGAGTCTGTTACTAGCCTTGGATTTGTTATTAGTCGAGATTTGTCGGGTTATAATCATACCAACATGGTCGTAGGTCGTATCTACGGATGCCTTCGTAAGCTTTGGGTTAGCGCTTTCTTTACTCCACTTGAGACGCGACACAGACTAGTTATTGCCTTAATTCTGCCTCTGGTTACATATGCCGAAGTAGTCTTTAGTAGCTTGGACTCATTGTCCCAGCGCAAATTACAAACGATTGTGTGCGGTATGTCTATGGCATTCGTAGGCACGGACATATTTCCTTCTACACCAGGGAACTGTTTGGGTGCAGCTTGCAACAATACCTCGATGCCAGAAACTGTGTTTTTTTTACACAAAATTTTAATAAACGCTGTCCGCCGTATTTATTTAACCGACTCAATTTCACTCGATCTTCTAGAACAACTAACCTAATCTCTCACCATTGGAATTTTCTTAATTCCTCTCGTTTATTTTTCATTTACACTGTTAGGTTGTGGAACTCATTACCATCATCTATCAGATCCAAACGTAATAATTCTCTGTTTAAAAGTTCAGTCCTACGACATTTCTCCATACACCCGCAATAAACCTATACTATCCTTCCATCAATCCTTATCATTTAATTTTAAGTATTAATTATAATGTAGTAGCCGTAAGTCAACTTGAATTCCAATATTTAGTTACTAAATACTAAAAAAGATTTCTATCTTAATGTACATTCGGCAACTATGTTCACTCTAAACGAGTATCACACCTACAACGAAGCCGAGCCGACCACGACAAATTTTTTCGTCCATAACGTGCCTCCCTTGCCAGCGCTTAAACCATCCTGCCTCACACCTCCACCCCACAACAACCCTCTTACATTTTACTACCAGAATGTAAGAGGTCTTCGCTCTAAAACCAATGCTGTCCTACGTCAATCGCATACTCTTCCCTTTGATATTTACGCCTTGACCGAAACCAATTTGATTCCCGACATAAAGAACCAGGAATTGTTCCCTCCTACTTTTAATGTTTTCCGCGACGACGATCCTACCCGCACAAATAAAGACTCCCCCTGTCGAGGCGTCCTACTGGCGATGGACAACAGCCTTAACTCTTCTCCCATTACAATTTCTTCATCCTCTAAAGCCGACTTTGTCGCAATAAAAATATCACTGCCTCTCAAGTCCCTTTACGTTATATGTTGCTACATCCTACCAGCTCAACCTATCGAATCTTACCATTTTGTTATTGATGCGATCGATCATTTAATTGACCTGTCAGACCCTATTGATGATATCCTTATTTTTGGCGACTTTAATCTTCCTCAGCTACAGTGGACTCCATCAGATGATCAATCGTTTTTCATCGCTTCAAATGCCATCTCAGCTAAGGAATGTCTCTTCTTAGATCGCTTAACAGACTCAAGTCTATGCCAAGTCAGTGGTATATCCAATTATATGGGCAGGCAATTAGACCTTATTTTCACAACAGATCCAATTAACTCCTCAGTCTCACTTTGCCCCCTATCTCTCTCAACAATCGATAACTACCATCCCCCCCTTCTACTTTCATTTTTTCATAACTCTTCATTCCAGTCCACTCCCCCCACAACTCTCTCATCCTACGACTTTCATAAAGCAAACTTTCACAAAATCAGTGAATATCTCAGCAGATCCCTCTTTAACTTTCACAACTTAAGTATAAATGATGCCTTATCCATTTTTTATAAATAAATATTTAATTCTTTTTCCCTTTACGTTCCGTTTTCCCGCCTTAAAACATCATCTACTAGTCCTCCCTGGTATAATCGCAAGCTTCGTACCTTACGAAATCAGAGAAATAAGTTATGGGCTGTTTTCCTGCGTACCAGATCCTTTACCGACTATTCCAACTATCTTGGTGCTTATCTTCATTTCACCGAACTTTATGATTCCCTTTACCAGCGCTACCTTAACAATGCGCAAGTCAACCTTATAAACCACCCTAAGTCCTTTTTCCAATTTGTTAACTAGAAAAGAAAGTGCGATGGTTACCCTCCTTCCCTCTCTTTCAACAACAGGTCATCAACCGATCCACTCACCATTGCCAACCTATTTGCCACATTTTTTAAACAATCCTTCACCAATGACTCCTTTGTACCAGATCCATCCTATTTTAGTTACCTACTGAACTTCTCCAATGGCCCACTTCTTTCTCATATTTTGGACCTGTCTTATATCGAATATAAATTACACCAACTCAATGACGAATTCACACCCGGCCCAGATGGCCTCCCTGCCATATTTCTTAAAAAATGTTCTTCCTCTCTTTCCCTTGCCCTTTCTAATCTCTTCCGTCTATCCCTTTCACAAGGAGAATTTCCTCAGGTTTGGAAAACCTCCTTCATAACCCCGATCCACAAGAAAGGATCAAAGAATGAAATAACCAACTATCGTCCCATCGCTAAACTCTCCCATATACCCAAACTCTTCGAAAGTATTTTGTATGAAGCTCTAAGCTTCCAATGCAAATCACTTATTTCCCCTAGACAACATGGCTTCTTAAAGGGTAGGTCAACCACCACAAATCTCGTTGAATTCGTATCCTTTGCCCTCTCTGCCCTAGAGAATGGGAATGAAGTCGATGTAGTTGCAACCGATTTTAGCAAAGCCTTCGATAAAATCTCTCATCGGTTAATTATCTTTAAATTGTCTGCCCTCGGCTTTGAACCCATATTGTTAAAATGGATATCCTCTTACCTCGAAAACCGTTTTTACAGTGTTCGTTTTAGGTCAGCCCAGACCGCTCCATTTTTGGCCACCTCTGGAGTTCCACAAGGCAGCCATCTCGGTCCCCTTTTTTATATTAGCCATAAGTGATCTCGATATGATCATCAAACACTCGTCTGTCTCCCTTTACGCCGACGATACCAAATTTTTCAAAACCATTTCCTCTCCCCATGACTCTTTCCTCCTTCAACAAAATCGTGATAGTTTTTCGATCTGGTGCCTCAAAAATTCTTTGGAACTTAACATCGCCAAATGCCAATCCATCACCTTCTCACATAAGCGGAACCAATCTCCTCCCCGACTCTATCTTCTCCATAACCAACCTATCTCCTACGTACAGTCTCTTCGCGACCTCGGCATTTTGTGTGACAGCAAGCTCAACTTCCGTTTACATATGGATGAGATAATCCTCAAAGCCAACTCTGCACTAGGTTTTGTAAAACGGTGGTCCAAAGAGTTCACCAACCCATACGTGACCAGGTCCCTCTATATTACCTTTGTTCGCCCCCTCCTAGAGTGTTCATATCTCAAGAATTGAAAGCATCCAGCGCCGTTTTCTTCGATTTGCTCTTCGAGGTATGCCCTGGGACGATCCTTTTAATCTGCCCCCCTATCAAAATCGACTCAACCTTATCAACTTAAACACCCTCGAAGATCGCAGAGATGCAGCAGACTTTCTCTTCATTCATCAACTCCTTTCAGGTCACGTTGAATGCGCGTCCCTTCACAACTCCATTTTCCTCAACACTAACCCTCGTAATCTACGTACCCCTCGTAATCTACGTACCCCCCGACTCTTCTATCTTCCAACCCACCACACCTCCTATGGCGCGAACGAACCAATCTCCCGTATGCTACGTCAAATCAATTCAAACCCTACCGTCTTTGACTTTCACTGCACCACTTCCTACCTCAAATCTGTTCTCCTTCACCACTCCAACCAACCTTAGTTTTAAGTTTTAGTTTAAGTTTATTTTTTAAGTTATAGCTTGTATTAAGCCGAATAAATGGGGCATTCGCCCCCACCAAAATTAAATTAAATTACATTAATGTATGAATAAATTGAATTGAAATTGAATTGAAATTAAATTGAAATTGAATTGAATTGAATTGAACAAAAGTTGTAGAATCATTTCACCAATGAAAACGTTATCGGACAAATGAATGAAAATGTTCACAAATTTTACAACATGTAAATTACAACTATAAATAACTTTTGGTGAAATTGCAAATTAAATATTCCCACTAAATCTCCCTTTGTATCATATCATAGAATACAATTACAAATTTGCAATAATAGCCAGAGTTTGGTTGAGCGGCATAAATCAAATAAATCACAAAATGTGTTAAAAAATGCCTGTTTATACAAATCTGTAAGTTGGTGAAATAAGCCTCAGGTGTAGAGCTATTCAAATTTCAAACTCTTTTGTGAAACGTGGAATGCGATATTTTTGAATTCAGTTCAGCGAATCGCTTCCATTCCATTCAATTTTGTCACATTATTAGCATATTTCGAGTCAACACTAAGAACATTTCCTTTTGTAATGGTCAGAACATATCTGAGCATAGTTGTAGTAGTATTGTATTTCCGAACGAAACTATAATATTCATTGTTAATAAGCAATTCGAAAAATAAATTAGCATTGTAATAAAATAGAGGGAACACAGAAAATACTGTTTGTAGAGAACACACAAGGAATTGAAGAAGTGAACGATGTAGAAGTTAAGATTGAAGAGAAAAGTGTAAAAGGATTGCATTTTTAAGGTTTGTGGCATTCACATAATTCACAGTAATGGCTTTTTGAGTGAGTCACGGCATGCATACATGAAAAGAAAATCTGTAGAAACTGGTGGGGAAAATAGAGAAGCATCTACACATCAGTGAGTTTGCGATGGCGCCCTTCTGCGAGACTGAAAGAGGCTGCAATATCGTGGAGTGCACCGTCATTAAAAGTGCTCTAGTAGACGTTAACATTGAACAGGGCATTACAAACTGGGTCTGCAACATGCTTGCAAGCAGAAAAATAAACTGTTCCATTTTACAAAGCTTGGACAGAATGTCTGTGACCGAGGGGAACCGTTCAGGGGGAGTCATATGTGGTTATCAATAACATCCTCAAAATGCTTAGTACAATGGGTATAAGTGCCACGGCATACGCAGATGACGTGGTCGTAATATTCCAGGGAAAATACTTAAATATTTCAAGCGACATTATGGAGGTTGCCCTGGCATTGGCCAGCCCTTCCAATATGGAACTGGTTCTTTTTGTCTAAAATCCGGTGGTATAACTTATCGAAAGAACGAGGCACAAGATTTATTTCACGCGCTGAAGAAGAACTTATTAATATAAACGTTATCGCAGACTCACTTAGCCCTCAAGAAATGTGGAACAGCATGCACGAGGCATGCATGACACACGCAAAGTCCCTTCTAGGAACGATATCAGGACATCATCACATCGAGAAAGAAACATGGTGGTGGAATAACGAAACCAAACGAGTTGTGACCGACAAGAAGCAAGTATTTCAAGCGTGGACAAAATGTGATCGGAGCAACGATATCGAAAAGTCTCGACTTGCACTTGAACATGAGCGACTTAAAAACGTTACAAAGAGAGTCCTGGCCCAAACCCGAGCAGCAGCAGCGGAAAACCTTTACCAGGACTTGGAACAAATATCCTCACGATCGGCAGATAGAAGAAGTTCAAACGTCGTACAATAGTAAAGTGCCAAATATTTTTAAACTCGCTGCGCATAGGCGAAAAAATGCGATGGAAATAACGTCGCCAAAATACATCAAAGACTCCTACGGGCACTTACTAACAAACAAAAAGGACATCTGTGATAGGTGGCTTGAATACTGTAAGGACCTGCTTAACAAACAGTTTCCACATGATCGCGTCCCTGCAGCTGATCCATTCGAAGAAGAAATTGCTGACTTTTCAACCGAAGAAATAAGTATAGCTATCGGAAAAATGAAACGCGGGAAAGCGGCGGGACCAGACAACATCCTATCAGAGTTTTGGGCGAAGATGGAATGTATCGGCAGTGAATGGCTGTCGAAACTCTTGAATGAAATAAAATGCGGACAAACTATGCCGAATCAATGGAGAAGTAGCTTTTTGGTTTCCGTTATACAAAGGCAAAGGCGACACGCGAGAATGCAACAACTACCGCTCAATCAAGCTGATGTCACACACGATGAAAATCGCAGAAAGAGTTTTAAACGAACGTCTTCGCAAAATCATAAAGCTCGACGATAGCCAGTGTGGATTCGTGGAAGGAAGATCGACGGTGGACGCAATCAAAAGCTTGCGAATATTAATGGAAAAACATCGGGATTCGTCAAAAGATCTGCTCATGGTACGAGTATTTATTGATCTAGAAAAAGCATTCGATCGTGTGCCTAGAGATCTCATATGGACCGCGTTGAGGTATCAAAAGGTACCGGAAACGTATATACGAATGATACAAGACATGTATGGAAACGTCAAAACTGCTGTTAAATGTACCGCCGGACTTACGATTGAATTTCCGGTAAATGTCGGAGTGCATCAAGGAAGCGTTCTTAGCCCTTTTCTCTTTAACGTAGTACTAAACCATCTTTTAAAAGATTGCATGCACGAAGCAAATGTAACATCGATTCTCTTCGCCGACGACGCGATAATGTCGTAGATTTACAAAACGTCCTAAGTAAATGGAAAGACGCGCTAGAGAAAAACCGGTTTAAAATAAATCGCTCAAAGACGGAACATTTGACCTGCCCATTTTCGGATCCACTGCGACCTATTCCAGATATAATGTTGGACGGAATAGTTCTTCCGAAAACCACTAGGTTCAAGTACTTACGAGTAGGATCAATCGTTAACGTAGAAGCGAAATGTGACGACGACGTAAGGCACAGAGTAAGAGTGGGTGGGGTGGATGAAATGGCGAGAAAATTCGGGAATCTTCTGTGACCGAAAATTTCCACTTAAATTGAAGGGAAAACTTTACACCACGGTGGTTCGGCCAGCTCTTACGTAAGGTTCGCAGTGCTGGACAATATACGAAGCGTTTAAAAATAAAATAACGGCAGCAGAGATGAAAATGTTAAGAATGTCGACTGGAGTTACGAAACGCGACTGCATTAGATCTACGCACATTAGAGGAAGTCTACACATAAAGAATTCGGTAATCGAACAACTTGAGTCGGATAGAATTAGCTGGTATTGCCACGTTCAAAGAAGATCTCCGGAATATCCCGTTAAGAAGGCAATATCAACTACGATCGCTCCTACTAAAAGAAAAGTAGGTAGGAAAAAGAATTCCTGGATTGCTCAGATGGCAAATGCACAACAACGCCTGGGGCTAACCGCCGAAGCCATACAGGACCGAGCAGTATGCAGACGCGTTCTACGATCTGCGACATTAGCCAACCCCATAAGCGGAGCAGTAGCGATGCAGTAAACTCGTTATGCATAAGTTCGTGTAGCGAGAAAAGGGCTAGTAAAAGGAAAAGAAGAAGAAGAAGAAAATATCGCAATTCAAACTCACAAACCTCAAAGGAGTGGAACTGTTCTTTTCGGACAGCGCGAAGTACCTGGGTGTGGCGTATAATGCTCTTTTTGTCTGCGAAAGACCAGCACGAAAAATTTGTGGCTTAAAACCTGCTATGGTGCACTGGCTGTATACGGTGGTGGTAAAACCCATACTTACCCATACGGCGCACTAGTTACGATTTACGGAGAATTAGCGGCGGTTCAAAGAACGGCTTCCATAGCCATTACAGGTGCTCTCCGCACCTACGGCAGCATTGGACACCTTTTTGCACCTAACACCGCTTGATTTGCAGATCAAAAAACTTGCTGGCAACAGTGCGATACGACTCACTAATTTAGGTCGCTTCAAGAGCTGTAGTTTCGAACCCGGCATTTACCATTGCTCCTTTCATGAGTTCCAGATGAAGTGGTGTGATGTTTAGAATAACTTCAAGTGCAGCTGTTGGTGTGGTTTTCATTTCACCAGTTGCGCAGACGCAGGCCAATCTCTGTAGTTTGTTGAGTTTGGCCTGTGTTGACCTCTGCGTTGCTTTATTCTACCAAACGGCGGCTGAATACGTGATGATAGGTCTTGTTATTGCCGTGTACATCCATAGTATCATTTTGGGATTAAGTCCGCAATTTTTTCCAGCAAAACTTTTGCTGGTCCATAGTGAGGTCCTAGCCTTGTCAATAGTCATAGAAAGATGAGTGTTCCACCGAAGAGCGAGTCTTTCTCGCCTTTTTCTCTTAGTGAATCTGACAACTAGGTTCAAAGCCCTCTGCAGGCGATCCGAGATTGATCGCGAGATCTATGTTTAGACATAGAAGCCATCATTGCTGAGTATAATCAGTAGTTCATTATCTACAATCGACCATAGTAGGGGTGATAGTGACAGAGAACCGAATAACAAAGCCTTGTCAAGAAATACTAAGGAGACTCTACCTCTGAGGGTCGTATTATCATTCCAGTGTGGCTCTATGGCGCACAAGCATAGGTATATGCCAAGGCTCATGTAAATATCCTTAGCTGTTGTGAACACAAGATTCTTACGTTGATTGGCTGTGGTGGAGAAATCATAACACTGAAGAGTTCAGTTCACTCTGAAAACAATACTGAAATCGAACTAGTCAGTAAAATGAGCCGGAGATGACTAGGAAATGTATGGCGAATAGATATTGACTCTGCGCTCCGAAGATTCCTATGCGGAAGGACGATGCAACCATCTAAGAGTGCATAATTGGAGGCAGTTGGCTAACGACTACCCTAATTGTAAAGTTTATTTGTTGAAGCCCGGGATCAGCCCGGAACATAAACACAACTAATTAAGTAAGTAAATATCCCGCTGAGTTAAAGGAATATACAAGTTGGCGCAAAATTATTCATCCAATTTTGTTTTTGACTTACTTTTTTACTAAATAAAAGAAATCTTTATTCGGACCTTTACAATTGTTTCTGTGAAGTGGAAAAGATATCCGCTAGGTGACTGCCGCCAGTGGTGATACACATCTATGCCCGTTTTATTGCATTTTCCGTGTCTTTCCACAAGTTTTCCGGTGATAACTGTTCGCATTCCTGTCGAATATTCTCCTTCAGGGCTGCGATTGTCTGAGGCTTGTTGGCATAAAACCGCGACTTCAAGTAGCCCCAAAGAAAGAAGTCTGGGATGGTTAAATCGGGCGATCTTGCTGGCCATGCCAAATCGCCAAAACGTGAGATTACGCGGCCAGGAAACGCTTCCTTCACACTATCCATTGTGGCTCGTGCTGTGTGTGCGGTTGCACCGTCTTGTTGAAACCACATGTTCACCAAGCCCCGCTCATCCGGCAGTAGGAAGTCGTTTATCATGGCCCTGTAACGTGCGCCAATAACAGTGACCGTATTGCCGATGGCGTCCTCAAAAAAATACAGCCCAATCACTTCTGCCGTGTGAACGCCGCAACACAGTGGCTTTGAGTGGATGTAATGGCTTTTCGTGCCACAGAAACCGCTTAAGTGGAAATACGCTTCGTCGTTCATGATGATTTTCGACACAAAATCGTCCTCGTCGTTTTTCAGATTGAGGACGGCTTTACAGTAATTCACACGCAACTGACGGTCAGGAGGCATTAACTGATGCACAGTTTGCACTTTGTACGGGAACATGTATAAGTCTTTCACTGAATTTTCGCTGTAAGGTCTGGTGATGCCCAATTGAGTGGCCCGTCGTCTGATTGATGTGTCTTCGTTCTCAGCGACGTCGGCAGCCACAGCAGCGATATTCTCGGCCGTACGACCAGTCCGGTAGCGACCACGCCCTGCATGGTCTGCTGTCAAAAACATCGTATAGCCCTCCATTGCTTGTCTGTTTGTATACTGCAGCTGTCTAGTTCACAAATGTCAAATATGATTGACGTACGACGCCATTTGCAAAAATTATACCGATAGGGTGATTAATTTTGCGCCACCTTGTACTTTCGAGTATAAAACGCAGGGGTATTTGCATCCAAAAACCGGACAAAATTATTATTTTTTGTTTTATGAATTTAATTATATCTGAAACAATTAAATAAGGTCTTAAAGCTATATAATAGTTGTTAGAAGAATTTTTTTTTATATTTAATTATTTTTATTTATATATGTGTTATATTATTGAAATGCAAAAAAAATAAAATAACACGTAAAATTATTCAGACGATTCTGCTTCAGATTTTTCTTCATCTGATTTTGTTTCATTCGATGGTAACATACTGTCGGTATTTTCACCTACAAATGAATCTGGAGTTTCGGAAATTAACATTTCAAGGGCCTCTTTTCCCAGTTGTCGGTTTTTTCTTTTACGCAAGGGCCTTAAACTTGATATGAGAGGATCAGATGTTAAGAGTAACCTGTTTAGAAAAGAAAAAGAAGTTTAATATAACAAATTATTGCCATTAGACATCAGATTTTATATAACCTGTTTAAAACATCCATGTTGCAGTCCCTCCTTGAAAATTTTCGTGCAAAATTTAAGCGGTATAAACGAAAATGATTATTGCGCGCTTCTGCTGCTTCTTCGGATAACTGTCCGATTGGTAGAAGTGCACTTTCGATCACTTCAGATGCATGCAGAAGAATTTTGTGCAAAGTTGGTGTCATCGGATGCCATGGGTATAGCTCAACATAAAGCTTAGCCGTATAGTGTGCGAATATACTAAACTTTGACGTATTTATTCTAAACCCACTGGACAATACTTCTAATATTACTTTCAATCTTAAAATTAGTTGTAAGTCAACACCTGTTATTTCGGCAACTTCTTCTGGGTTATTAAAAAATCTTCGACTAGTATTGCCGTCATTAGAATTGCCAAAGCCAGGTTTTGGGACATCTACAATACGGCCTAGTTTGATTCTTAACTTTTCCTGTATTTCAGCCTTCCTCTCTTTCACAATATCTTTATCTTCCTGTGTTCGTAGCTGTCATTTTTTTATTGGAAGTTTGTATGAAAGATGAAGAAGGCTTTCCAAAAAACGTATTCTTGCATGCAAAATTGATAATCCAAACTTCAATGCGTCTTTATTAGTTTGTTTTGACTTTGTTAAATCATTGAAATCTCTTGAAGTAGCTCCGCAAATGTAACATTTCAATGTTGACTTTGTATTTGTTGCTGAATTGCAAACTTTGCCATCAATCATGGTAAATGTCAGCGTGTGCTTAACTTCAATGAGTCTGCCTTGAATTTGAGTTTTGGTAAGAGCACTGATCTTAGACTCGATGTAGCTTATTTCACTTTGCGTATAATCGATAGATTCTTTAGCAAAACTTATTTTTATAGGTCGGCAATACCGTGGTGAAGAAGGTGTTGGATTTTGCCAAATAATTTTGTTGGTTGATCGGCAATATAATCTCAACGGTACAAATGAGACCTGGAATATATATGCATCCGAATCAGTGCTATTCTCAAACTTTTGTTTGTATTGACTTTGTTGCGAACCGTCACATCCCAATTTCGATATAAGTTCTAAGGATCTACATTCGCTTTCTGTCAAGGTTTCCAACACTTCATCCAAATATAAAATTAGTCGTTCAGCAGTGTGATTTAATAAGTCCTGCAAGTTTACTTCAGCCAATGTTTCAGTTACAGTATATGACTCTGGGGCAGGGTAGCATTGCTTTTTTTCTTTTTGCAGTATACTGTAGCATGGAAAAAGTTTTCTGTCGCTAGTTCTTACTATCTCGTACTGCCTACGCGATAAACCCACTTCAACAAAAATAGACAGTGCTTTCAAATTATATAATTTTGTGTTTTTACTTGACAAACTGTCAGAAATCGCTTCTTTGTATTTTTTGGCTCTTCCAGGAGATTGGGCCACTTCCTTAAGCACTTTTGAAGCATCTATCTTTCCAGCCTGACGCAACTTCAATTGAGTTGCGTACACCAGCTCTTCCGTTTCAATATTGCCACGTAAGCTTTGAGTTCTTCTTCTTTTACTACGGATACTTAGTTCTTCGAATGTTTTCGGGGGGCGGCCTGCTCTTACTGATGCTAAGGGTATTTCAACAACTCCTTAAAGCCAAACCTGATTTTTTTTTTTAAAAATTTCATCCGTTCTTCGTGAATTTGACCATCTAATCTTGAATTCATGTCTTTAATGTCAAGCCGAAATTAAAAAAAAATGCTTGTACATATTTATGCAACAAAAATTATGAGTTTAATACTAAGATACCTTAACCGTTGAATTTTAAGCTTAAAATCATTCAGCCTATCTTCCGCACAAGAAACTTTGCTTAATAAATAATTTTGAACGTAGTCAAACTTTTCATCGATGTTTTTCCCTTCATAATCTCGCATTAAATCATATAAATGTTGTTTTGTTATAATACTGTAACCGGATGATCCTTCAAGAACAAGAAATTTCGATAGTGAAATACTGACTAGATTTTACAACAAACGACACACACATAACGGACGTACAAATGTCAAAAGACAAAAATGAACAGTCTCAATTTACGAAGAACTACACATACATTTTTGACTCACAAATCTAAAAAGGCAAAAATAGGCAGATTGTTTTTTTTTGTATTCTATACTGGAAATCTTATTCTTTTACGTGATAAAAAAATCACCGAAATGCCGAAGTATATTAATGAAAGCCCATGTTTCACAAATAAATAATAAAAAAAAAACCTTTTCCAAGTTATTTTGATAATATCAATTTCGATATAAAAACAGTCCTTTGGATAATGAAAATCAGCTTATAATAAAGTACATACCTGGTAGTGAATTATCCATACTTCAAAACTTTCACACAATGAGCGAAAAATAATTAAAAAAAAAATAAAAAACTGTATCGTTTTCGCGGAATTTTTTTGCTAAACAAATGAACCTTTTGACCGGCGACTCCGGAATGATGCTCTGGTCAGATATGTGCACACAAAATTAAAATGATTACGGTGCATAATTCAATGGGAATTTAGCAACCGTTAGGAAAAAATTTACTTCTTAACTCTTCATTTAAAAAAATTGACTTTTGGCCAACTTTTTGGTGCAAATACCTCTATGTGTGCCGCTCTAAAGGCTATCCAAACTCGATGAAAGGTCCCTTTATGTGCCTTAAAACTGTCATAGCAATAAAAAGGAGAAAGAGTAGTGTACTAACTAGAGTATTGTACTAGCCAGTCTGTAGTTGTGAACACCCGTTTGCCTTCCAACCCGACTAATTAATAATTTTGCATGTGAAGTGTTTCAAACACTTGAATAGGTACAACATATAACCTGTAATTTGATTACTTCAAATCCAGCCTTCCACCGGTTTAGGCAATCCCCCAGTCGGCTAATCGAAAGGCCCTAAATCATGTCAATGAATTTCATAAGAGAAATTTATGTTTCTTCACACAGAGACCCCGAAATAGATTAAATCTGCCACTGGTCCATTTTTTCACTCATCCACCATTACATTGGATTGATTGACCAATTGTCCACAGCTAACAATGCCAGATTTAATTAAAAATGTAAACAACAGAGAAAAAAAAAGTGGAACAGATACACATTTGAATATCGTATCTCATACTGGCCCAAAGGGTCTTTTGTCACATTTCACATACTCGAATTTCGATTGACAAAGCATGCACACGAGGAATTTTCACCGATGCATTTACTTCATTTATTTAAATGAAAGTCGATAGCCAGATTGAGATCATTCCAACCGAAACTGTATCATCGAAATGTTTATATCTCTGCTCCTATCTCTATGTCTTTTAATCGGCTTAGAAATGCCATAAACTAAAGACTTAAGCCAACGCATAACTCTTGAGGAAGACACTCTAAAAAAACCGAGCGAAAAAAGGCAAAAAAAAAAGAAATGCCAACTGCCAACTGCCAACTACCAACTACCAACTGGTGACTGTTATGAATTAATTTAGCAAAAATCCCACTTAACCAGTGACACATTTCGAATTCGAAATCGCACCGGAAGACATCCATCTTTTACCGTGCAGACACTTTGACTAATTTGTCGCCGAGAGCGAAAAGTTCCTAATGCGATTGTTATCCAACCGACAGGTAGCCCCTAAAAATTTTTGAAATCAGATACAAGATGACACAGTCGCCTAATTTGATAATTGTCAACTGGTTAGCGAAGCCTTTACAGTCAGACACCGAACGTTTCCCAAGGGCAGAAAACGATGTTTCATTCTCAGGTGCTTGTGCTTGATTCTCAGCTTCTAGTTGGAAACCACAAAGCGTGGCTAATGCCAGCCATTAGATGCAGTTGTCTCGAGTATCTATCCAATGTGCGATTGTATCTGGTAATTTATTTAAGTGCAAGTGCTTGTTGTTGGACTACTATCTACTCGTATACTCGTATTTGTATCTTTTAAGTTACTTTCGCTTCTTAACTACTATAGAATCTATTTCACCGAATAATTTTCTATTTTTCTTCTCTTTCTCTTTCTGTTGCAGATCAATTCGGAGCAACCGCTTGGATGATCCTCGTGGTTCGCATCGTACACACTCCATTATCATGTATGGCCGAAGTGAACTGGCCAGTACGGCGGGGGAGAGTGCAAGATCAATATTGCTGGAGGAGCCCAGCGAACCGAAGGTACTTACCGAAACAATGAAGAAGGATGTACGGAGAATCAGTAATAGTGTACAAGCACAAATTGAGAGAATGTTTACGGATGTTGCTAAGGATGCAACTTGTAGTTTTGCTGTAACCTGCCTCGGATCTTTACCACTGAAGGATAAAGTGACAAGTTTACAAGGATTACAGGATCCATTAAGGAAGTTATATTTAACAGAAATCTCCAAGGACGTAAGTGGTTCTCTTTAACTAACATTTTTTGCTTCCACCTATTTTCACTTGTCTATGAACGGGAATGTATTTTGTAGAAATTGCGCCTACCACCTTTTCCAGCTGGTTATTTATCTTCCTCTCAATATTGCACATTTAAACACTGGAAAATCTACGTAAGCCTTCTTATTTTGTAGTTTGGTACATAACCTGTACTTGTCTCGTTGAATCAAAAACTTCACAATCGGTTAAATCGTTCCCAAGTCCAGGAAGTAAGCAACGCAGAAACGGCTTATAAAATATTGCCACTAAATTATAGGCACTTTGACAATTAGTAGGACTATCCGAAGTCTGAATCCGTCATCGGATAGGGGTCGATGTTTTCCGCTGCCTTTACAAAATAGTCGGCACAATGTCGGGTAAAAGTTTAGAACTGCAAACCGTATATTCGTGACAACGGTCGACGTTTTCCGTGGCCTTTACAAAATAAATTGCGCATAACAGTTGGTACAATGACTGGTTAAAATTTCGAACTACAAACCGTATACTAGTGACAGGAGTCAATTTTTTTGCCGTAGCCTTTACAAAATAGATTGCGCGTAGTAGTTGTCTTAATAAAAGTTAAAAGTTGTGAACTACAAAACGTATTACGGCCATATACATCGCGATGCCTCGATGTCAACTTCATCGATTTGGAAAATGCTTCCGAACAGTTTATCGCCTTTCCGCCCATGATAGCGCTATCATAAGCAACTACAACTTCAGAATTTAAAGTTAACCCATAATAACCCTCCCTCAAATGGGAAGAAACAAGGAAAAAAGTCAAGTTGAACGTTGTGGCATAACATCTTTGCATGAAGAAGAGCATACAGTACGGGCTATGGCAGATAAGCTTAAAATATCAAAGTTGGCAGTGCATGATACCCTTGCTGCTTTAAAGAATCATCGACTCTTAAGACCCGGAAGAGGAGCGGAAGGCCCAAATTAACATCAAAGCAGGAGGACTAGCCGCTGTAAAATTGCATAAGCAAAAGCGATCAATGGATTGCAGCTCCAAAAATGTGTGTAAAGTCCAAACGTTCGCACTCAAAGTAGATATCAGTTATCACGGTCGAGAAGCGGGACAAAAACCTTGGTTACGGCCTAAAAACAAGCGGCTAGATGGGGCAATAAGATTGTATGTCAACCGACAAGTCGAAAGTCTTATGGACGTACGAATCGAAATTTTAAGTTTTTGGACAAAAACGGAGAGTTTACTTTCGGCCGTCTGCTGATAAAAAGATGCTCCCTAACTGTGTGGTCCCAACAGTCAAGCATGGCGGTGGTTCCATAAGGGTCTGTAGATGCTTTTCTCTCCCGTTGGTGTTGGAGACATCATCCATATCGATGGAGTCATGAATAATATTGACAAATATGAGAAGAACACACCTTACCATCGGGTTTGCGATTAATAGAACCTCGATTTCAAGCTTTGCCGAGGATACTTGAATCAAGAAGAACAAGAAGGAACCTTGAAAAATATTGATGGCAGCATGTTGGGTCTCTTCTCCGTTATACAGTCTGCAGAAAAAGTTATTACATATTCTAAGCACTTCTAAGGCTTCTCGACGGCTCTTCTTCCCTTGACACGTTCTTTTTACCTATTGGTAAAACTAGCGTACGCTATACCTGGAGTACAACCTCTCAATATTTTTGATCGTGCCCTTCTCGTGATCTTCCTTCTTCTTCTGGAGAAACCGACGTTCTTCCTATCTCTTCTGCTCGTAGAGCTCACTAGCAGCTCTGGCCCTTCATTACAACGTCGCTTTATACTCTTTTTGTTTAGCTGCATGTGCTTGTCGGCATTCTTCATGAAACTTATGGTGGTTGGATGAGATCCAGGACATCAGTTGCGGCGTCTTCGGTTATTTATGCTGGCGGCATAAGATTTGTTGAGAAATACCGGGATACGCGCTCGGAAAAAATTCTGGCGGTCTCCTGCGGTTACAGCTTTTCTTCGTTATATCTTTTGACAGTAGTTCTTCTTTGTTGTGGCGCTTGGGAATCGCCATTTGCACCTTGGCTGCTACAACACATATTAGGCTTAGGTTAGTCAATTCAGTTCTGATGCAGATTGTCATAACATGCTCGCGCACATGTCGGAAGATCAAGACTTCTTGCAAAAGTCTTCCGCATATGACAAATCCGCATCTGAATAAGCGCTGTTTTTGTTCCCCTATAGCAATCGCAGTTTTTCATCTTCCTTATGTGGCGGTGATACCTGCATGATAGCAGTCAAGAATTGTTCGTCTGCACGTGACCGAAGATTCCACGTGCAGATATCCGAAAGTCGTTGTCATTCAAACGTTTGCAAGGGTCGTCAACAGTGAATGCATTTCTATCCGAGGTCATTAGTTGGTTCGTCACATTTTTAATCTCTTCCGTATAGGGTTGTGAGCCCTAAGACGGCGTAGACCAGTATAATGGTACTGGCCGGGTACTTACGGGGGGCCACCACTGGGAGGTAAGACAAGCACTTCGCTACGAATTTGATTGTTGCGCTGCCGGACCAATCTAAGTTATATGACTCTCAGCAGTTTCCCACAGTGGTAATTTCAATTTCAATTGAGTAGCAGAGCTCATTCTCAATCAGCTGAATTGACTCTATATAGGACTCGAATCCTCTCAATGCTGCTCTATGGAGCAAAGCATAGACTTCCTCAAGAATCAATTATATTACGACAGCCTAAGTTGTCTTGAAGAAAACACTTTTCTGATTATTGTCGGTTCCGTTTGCATAAACGGAGGAGAAGATACAACGGCTAACTATTTACAATGGGCATCGAACTTGTTTAAAGTATTCCAGGACAACGGCTTTGATGATTAGGACATGAACAGAAGATAAATTCCAGCAGGAGAAATCCGGCTCGGATAATTTTTTTCTACTTTTCCGTCCCTGAAGGGACGACGCAATAGATAAAGATCAAGACCGCGGTGGAGCCCGCAAAATGGAAAAGGTTGTAAGTGACTGAAGGCTAGAATAAGGCTTGCTGGTTGAGGACTTGATTTACCCGGAGCTGTGGAGTCAATAAAAAGCAAGGAGCAAGGTATATGGGAATACGACCAACAGCTCCTATCACCACCTCATAGTTAGAGAAATTTGGCCCAAACTGGATCACGTAGGTTGAGTTAGAGTCCACGGTGAGGTTCATTGGTGAAGTGTATGGTGAGATGAGGTATATGGCAAAGAGCTAGCTACTCCTAGAACCTAGAAAATTTTCATAGAGCAGAGCTTATTTAGATCTCAAAAGTGGTAACTGGTTAGCGATTGCATTCCTATAGAGTGTGATCCTATGCCGGAGTTTGTGGTTAGGAATCTAACGCGAGTGTTGTGTCCAGATTGACCATGATGACCAGCCGAGACATGGGTTTGGACAGTATGTCAGCAGCTGGAAGGATTTGTGTATGCAAAAGTCCTCAAAGAAAATACCTGTGCCAACGCCTTCGACTGTCTTAGAACCATCCATGAAGATGGAAATTGACACTGACAAATCACTCGAGTTGTCTTCATTTGTTCCTTTCTGGAATCAGGTGATTGAAGTCAACGTTGAAGTCACATTCAGTTAATTGGAGGTCGGTCGGAGTAATTCGCCGACTGGCATATCATTCATTTGACTCATTTCATTGCTGAGTATTTCTCAGTTTAAAGGCAGACCTAATTGCAATATGCATGCCGAACAATAGCAAATTGAGCAAAAATTTTCAACGCGTCAGTAATGTCCATACAGACACCTTGTTGCGTGTTTTTCTAACAAGTTTATGAGAATCCGCAATTCCCAACAGAGACCACAAAACGACTATGCCATAAGTGAGAATTAGTCTTACGACGGTGGTGTAGACCCAGGGAATGAGCCTACAGCTCTCTTGCACGAGTAGAGGGTTCGTGTTTCGTTCTGCTACCTTTTTTCCCACCCCAGATTGCTGTCAAAGGTGAGGCCTCATTTTCGAGATAATCAGAGGGTATCTTAATTTTTTTGTAATTTTAGTTTAGTTTAGATAATAAGGGATGTACTAGCCCCTAAGAGACAAGCATACATGGAGGCCTATTGGTCTATTGTGATGTCAGAGCTTTTAACAGATCTAATGTGGTTTACCAGTTTTGCTTTACTGACGTCCTGAAGTTCTCCATAAAATCTGTAACCCAGGTGTTTGACATGGCGTATTTGGTGGTTAGGACAGCCGCACTGCAATTGCGTAATTGTCTCTATTTCATCTCAGTTCCTACAGCTTCTACAATACATCTATTCTGATGACCATACGGCCTATGAAGTAGTGGCCAGTTACGACACCAGTCGCGATACGGGTGTCTTCTTTATTGAGTCCGAAAAGGGTACGTGATCTCCCGCTGTCTGGATTTGGCCAAAGGGTGCGTGTCACTCCTGGATATCCATGCTTTGTTGGATTTCATGGTCTCAATTGGTATATCGATATCCTTTTGTGTGTTACTACTGAGGAGAGAGGCACCCTCTCTTGCTGGATTCTACGCTTTCTCATTCCTTTTCACTTTTGTGTATCCAGGTACACATCAGATATCCCCTCGGTGAGATTCACGGACTCCACTTATAGTTTGACGATATTTTTGTACCTTAATTGATTTGGTGGTTCCAATTGCCAGAGCTTTTGTGGCTGCTTGGCTGTCCAGACAGGTAAAGATCTCTGAGGGATCAAGTTCCATGAGTAGTACAGTATGTGCAGTTTTACGAATGGCAAATATTTCTGCCTGAAAAATACTACATTCCTCCGGATTTTCACGGTAGACTCCAGCTCCAGTACCTTTTTCTATTTTGAAGCCGTCCGTATGGAGGTGGAGTTCTCCATCCTTGGTCATATGTGCTAGGATGCAGTGCTAGGATAAAAGTCCACGCTTGGTACAATATAGTCACTACACTTCGTCAGTTTTGATGGTTCGAATTCCTGTATTATAGACGTGTATTCTATATTATAGATCTTTCATTAAGCGCTACCTATCTTTAAATTTAACTAAAACAAAGTTTGTGTGAGATATCATCGACATTTTTAATTCGCTTGAAAGGCCATCGTTCAAACGTCCGCCGCGGCTTCTCTGGGTGGTGCGCATTCGAAATGTCCAATTTTCCATGACTCTGGTACATAAATCAGGCTGAATTTGACCCATGGCGTGGGTTATGTTGGCTTTCAGCGTCGCTGTTGTTTATTCGCGTAGATCTGCGACATCAGAAAAGCCTACAAGAAAAAGTCTAACGGGGTCAAATCGCACGATCTCGGTGGCCATCATCGCTCGTGCAGAATTTCCAATGTGGTGTGAGCTGTGTGGCACGTAGTGCCGTCCAGTTGAAGCCACACGTCGTTGGTGTCCATATCCTCCAATTCAGGCCAAAACAAGTTGGTAATCATCGACCTATAGCACTAGGTGACTTTTTCAGGATGCATTGGACGCCCTTGGATCTCATGTGGATTGGCATCGTCTCAAATTCGACAATTTTGTTTGTTGACATGCCCGTTCATCCAGAAATGGGCCTCATCGCTGAAGATGATTTTTCGATGAAAATTATGACTACGGTCCTTTGCCTTCAGCTCCCGGGTTGTATACGGGTGCAGGCCCAAGTTACGATGCAAAATTCGCCAAGTTGTGGCCTGCCAAAGGCCGAGTTCTTGTGAGCGACGATTCTCCTGCACACACTCACGGACAGCGGCGATATTTTTGGCAGATCTTGCGTACGGGTGTTGTGGACTCAAATTTATCCAGCACACTTCCAGCGGAACTTTGCCCAAACAGAACACCCATTTTGATAAAACAATTTTATAATTTGCACGTGTTGTTGAACGCTATGTCCGTCCACGGTGATTTGGCAAAACAGACTGAATAAGTGACAGCCAATTTGACAGATGTAGCTTCAACAATATGGCCGCTATCAACTGTGAAAGTTCGCAAGTCCCTATGGAGAGACCTGATCAAGATTTGTGCACCTGTTACTGCGATACTTACTGGTTTTTGAACTTAAAATAATTTGACTTTTCCGTGGCTTTCCACCATATCAGTGAAACAGAGGTAAGAATGGGTCTAACTATGGCCGGTACATCCAGTGTATTATACATAGTCTTAGTCGCCAATACTTACCAAAGGTTCTTTGGCATACTCGTACGTAGAATGCTCGTAATGCTTTTTGGTTCTTTCTTCGATGTAACGCTGCGAACTGAGCTTACGATGATTACTAGATATTCAGTTTCGGATGAAAGTTGTAAGGGTAATGTACTGGTCATATCCTTTTCCAGATAACGCCACGAAAGTGTGCTACTATTTGAGCAGTTACAAGTGGCCGGTCATAGGTCTTGTTGGCCGCAGGACCACCGGTACCATGGGAGTCAGGTGTCCCCCAGATCTCGGTCCGGGTTTGAATTGTTGAGGTAGGCCCCCCTTTTTTTTTTTTTTGGTGCGTCCAAGGATGTGGCGATGTGGCAATCTTCGAAAGATACTAATAGCCCGAGCTATCAGCATGCACGATTCGCAAGCCCCAAGTACTAGATTTCGGCAGTGCGCCTGCGTACTAACCCACACCCTCTTCCGGCCGTTATGTACTACTTCGTGGGGCTGGTAAGCACTTTATGCCGTTCTTTCTCCGTTTGCTGGTTCGACATTGTGTACAGGATTGACTGTTCTTTGTTGTATTAGAGATGCTGTCTGGGTTTGATTTTCATTAGTGCTCTCTCTGACTCTTTCCAACCGCCGAAGTTCCTTCATTATTTTTGCGAAGCTTGTTTCACCACATTCCATATTATACTTGAAGTTAGCATATGGTTTACAATATTTTCAGGAGTTGGTATTTCTCCAATTTTCTCCTCTAGTTCTCTGCGCTCTGTGCATGAAACTTCCCTGGCCTTCAGATTCCTTCAGACCACACCTGTATAGATATGATTGAAAGCAGCCATGTCCAGTTAGGAGCTGACTTAAGTAAAAATCTACTTCTCCGTAATTACGTTCTACCCATTTACGAATATCGGGTATAAGTCGGTTGGTCCATCTTCCCTCTGTAGACTGGTTCCATCTCTCTTTGACTAAAACTTGAGAATTTTGGCATTGTAGGTCCTTAGTAGCTCAGCAGCCAGTATATCTGCTGATAGCATTCCCGCAATGACATATATAGCATCATCTGACACTCCGATATGCACAGCAAACTCTCTGAGCACATAGTCTGTTGGCAGAGTTAGTCTTAGTTGCGTATAACTTAATTTTCAATGCTTTTGCACATATTGGTGCCGCGTACATTGTGATTGACTGCACCATCCTTGACAGAACTAGTCTCATTTGTTGTCTGGGTCCTCCTATGCTTGTCATTAATCTGGATAAGGCAGCACTCACCTTTGCGGCTTTGTTCAAGGTTCTTTCAAGGTGTTCCTTGTAAGTCCTGTAAGCCTAGCATCGATCATCATACCTAGGTATCTGATAGCCGGTTTTGATGTTAGATCGTGATGGTGATTGTTTCTCTTTCCTTGCGACTGGTTACCAGAACTGCTTCCGTTTTATGTTCTGCCAGCTCTGACCCAACTGCTGCCACCCACCGTCTAACTTGTCGACTACATTCATTGCCAATGTCTTTCATTTCTTCCAGGTGTTTCGCCTCCACAACGATTGCAATATCATCTGCAAAGCCTATGATTTTAGCCTCAATCGGGATTCCTATTCTTAGAACCCTGTCGTACATAATGCTCCATAAGAGAGGTCCTAGTACCGATCCTTGTGGAATTCCGCCAGTTATGTGGTACTGCCTTACTCCATCGTCGGTGTCGTAGAGCAGGATTGTCGAAGTAACTTGCATAATTTTTATTAAAAACCATGGCACCATCATTAACCTAAGAGAGTGTACTATAAGCCCCAAGTTTACAGAGTTGAACGCAGTCCAATGTTAATAAGGCGCCGTATTTTTTGGTATCTCCTCTCCATATACTTCCCTGAATGGCTTCTTCTAGGGTCGTAGTTACCTTCCGAATAGCATCTACTGTAGTGCGAGCCTTGTGCCCCCGCCCAATTATCAAGTCTTCGCTCATCAATGATGTTGTCTAATAATGAACTGGGGCAGAGCAAAGTACAGGTTTTATCGTAAAAAACTTCAGATGACGCTATCAGTCACTAGTTGCCAGTCATAGGTCTTGTTGGCCGCTGGACCACCGGTAGTCCCTACCAGCACTTAACTCACGGTACCATGGGAGTCAGGAGCCCCCAGGATCTCCCCAGGTGGCTGTGGTTTAAACCCAAAGTCGCGGGAAGGACCTTATCGTTTGCATACAACCAGAAGTTCGGCTTGCGTAACTAGTGGGATCTCACTTACTCCCTGCGGTGGTTCTATATGCTCTATTGGTGCTTGCGGTGGAAATAATCCCCCGACACTATTTTTTGCATCAGCAAAGGGCATGAGGGTGGGGGTGCCCTAGAGCCCTTTAGTTTTACCACGACCGTCCTGTAAGCGGTACACCAGTGATTAATATCCGCTTCCTCGCAGAGTTCTTTAAAGCTGTTGTTTTTGCTTCTCCGAATGGCTAATTTGAGGTCCCTACGAATATCTTTGTATTGCACCTGTAAATCCTGATGGGAAGGCCGACCTCTGGATCGCTGGCATAGTCTTCTAGCTCTATGGCACTTGCTGCGTAGCTCTGCTATCTCTTGGTTTCACTAGTATACTGGTGGCCGGCGGTTTGTTGAAGTTTTCCGTACCATAGATGCGTCGCAAGCCCTAGATACGGTTTTAGTTACATCCGCAGCCATTCTCCAAATCTGCAAAAATCTGCAAAAATGCGTTTTCGTCCAGTATGCTTGTTTTCCACCCCATTCGTTGTGCCTTCTTTCGAATGTGCTTCTGGATTGCTCTCCTTGCTTGCACTTCAAATAGAATGGCCTGGTGGTCACTGTGGGTGTAGTCCTTACTGCCTTTCCATCTTGATCCTCTCACTAAGGAACTTGTTACAAAAGTTACATTAATTCTGGAGCCTACGCCGTTTCTGGTGAATGTGTGCTTGTTGACCGTATTAAGTAGTGCTGCGTCAAGTGACGATGCTGCTTCTAGCAGAACCTCTCGTCTCCTATTGGTCCGGGCCAGGTAGGCCCCCTTGTGGGAGCATCATGGTGGCTGTGATTTAAACGTAAATCACGGTAAGGGTCCTAGACCCATTGTAGAATAGAAAATAAATACTGGGTGCTGTGACCATAAGATCAGCAAGAGGTTTTAGATCAGCCCCGACCCGTAGCAAAGGTCGAACCTGTGCCTCCAACACAAGATCTGATTTTGGTATTATTCAATTAATGTAGATGAGCGATGGCAAGGCGTGTCCTTGCTCCCATGGATGTATGGACATCCAGTGAAATTAAGTCTTCAGAACAGGTGTTCACATTAAACCCATGACTCGTTGTCCTCCTTGTGCAGTCCCTCTTACAACCGTTTTCCTGACTGTGTTTCTCCCAAATTCTAAATTGATAATTCTGCTCTTTTCAATCTTGTGTTATCGTTACTTCTACATGGAGTTTGCCCAAGACCATCCTTATAGATCCGGTGTTTACATTATTAAATGTTCCTTCGATATCTAGGAAGGCTGCCATCGTGTTCTATGGTAGCTACAGTGCGGTCTCTACTGATTTTTCTTAAAGGTAATCGTGTTGAGAGCCGCAAGGTTAAGAAGAATGTCAGAGTGTGTTCCTTTATCCAAATCATAAAAAATTCTGTTTACTGCGTAAGCTACTACATCATCTCCATGGTTCTCTAATTTGGTAAGCAACCCAAATTGAAACTAACTTCCACAACAGAAGAGAGGGTACCCTGGCTAAGGTCACCTTTATAACTGTATTGTTGAGCTTCCTTAATATAAAGAAATGATAATCCTTGAGAAAGAGCGATTCTCCAGGAAGGAATATAGTGCAGTCTCAACCGATTTTCCTTTTTCTTCTTTGATTGACACAGCACTCGATATGAAGATCAAGGATTCTCTCAAAGTTATTTCGCAGCGGCTATAACAGACTGATGGGTCTGGGAAGCAAATGGGATGGTTAACCTGTAAAACAATGTCTCGGGCATGCTACAAAGCATCATATAGTTGTGCAAGGAGAATACCATCGGCTCATGGTGACTTTTAAGGACTTTTAAAGTGCAAACTTCCCATTTAAACTTCTTCACTTTGATATTATTTGCGTTGATCTACAGCTGAAAATTTTTCTCAAGATAGGTTTGAGGTGTATTGCTGAAGTATAGTGTTCATAAGACAGATCCAAGGATTCCTCGAAAGTCAGACTGTTGTAGACAGAACTTGCGTAGTCACAAGGATTCACTTGTACTCATGATCCTTTCGCAAAAACTACACTCACCTATTGGTCTAGGATAAACAAGAATAGTGTGGTCAACACAAAAGACACAGTGTTGTCATAGACCAATTCTTCTCCCAAATCATTTGTATAAAAGCTACAAATTCAAATGAAGAAAAGGAAGATTGTAATTAGCGACACGTTTGTACACGTTCCACAGTCTACTCGAGTCTGTTCGAATAAAAATTTATCGACTGTATCTACTTATGTAAGAAATGTCCTGGGGCACTGAATTCTTTCAATCCCGTAACTCAATTTGTATTCTACATAGCTGTTTACATAAAATTAGCACAACCAGCAACAATCTCTTAGACAACCAAAAATTCATAAATTATATTTAAGACGATATCTACCCGTATAGGTACAACTAATTAAACTGAGAAGAAGCACAACTTGGGGGGTTTTCAATTCATTAACATAGTTCTGCTGACGTGCAAGCGCCAGACGAGCTAATGAATTTGATCTGTGATTTGGCACCACCTAAGCACTTTGCCATCAATACACAAATCAACCGTTCGCTGGCACACTAATAAAGAAAGTTTTCTGATATCTTCCGTCCAAAATCCAATTGCCAATTAAGAAAATTGAATCTCATCTCCTTTTACCGCTAATTTATTCAATCACAGATTTTGGATTACCTTTAGCTTTAACCCAAAAAAATCCAACACATGCATAAAGAAACAAAAAAAAAATATTAAAATTCATTGTCAGTAAAAATTCGAAGAAAAAAAACGTTAAGCGGCCAACTGCAATGTTGATTATGCCACAAGCACAGCAAAAGCGAGGAATTTTTCCCTCAAGCAGATGATTGCTGGCCAAAACAATAGCACCTCGGCCGTCGAGCCGTCGAGAGATGGTAGAACAAGGTAAACAAAACATCGCACTCACGCGATGTAAGCGATGTTAAGTACATTTAACTCCAAGTACGAGTACATACCGCAAACATTGTATCTACGAGTAGATGGTGTTGAAAGGCCGAGACACCCCTCCTGGTGGTAGGCAGCTCATTATGAAAATAACTTGCAGCACAGCACCGATTTGAGGATGGAGCTTATATCCCTCCAAACTAACCACTCTGGAGCAATGGCCACTGTGTAATTTACAGAGGCATGGGTAATTAGCTCGTGCACGCAAAGTACTCACAAATGAATCTTGCAACTTCGAAGCAGTGTTTTGCGATTTGGCAATGCAAATACGCCACATTGTACCATTAGATGCAATTTATAACAACTTCTGGGGTTATAGTTTGATTTATGAGTATCTGCGTATCGCTAGTTAATCATGCACATCGTGTACTATATGTTTTTGAAGTCTTGACACCTCTGCCGCTCTAGATGGAAGAAAATTTCTTGTATTACAGTGGTAGTGAGTACGTAGATACAAGTACGCGTACGAGTACGAGTTTTCCTCTTTATTATGTGTCAGATTCGAGTTTGGCCAGCTTGTTACGATTGAGTGAGCGGATTAAAAAGATTTCATTAATTGCACCTTTAGTCGGGTTTTAATCTGGTTTCTCAATACCAGGCACATGCACACCAATCATCTCTCTCTCGATCGATTAGTTTCTTTTTTTGCTTTTTTGTTATAGGCCATTCTGTTTCAAAATCGGGACAGCCAGACCAAGTGAGCCATGGTCGAAACGAAGAGAGATTTGAATCGATGGTACGAGTAGCAACCGGGTGACAATACTATAAAAAGCGACTCTTACTGGCCGTAGTTTACACGCAAAAACAACTTGGAGAAATGTCTCAAAGTGCTTACAGCTCGACAAGGACGGTTGCACCTATACCATGGTATTCGGTGGTAGCTTGTGGAATAATCCTAGACGTTGACCTGAGTACTATGGACTTTCACGCGACTAAAGATTTTAGTGCATTCAATGGAGTAACTCACAGTATGGGGTAGTTTGGTTGGTTGAAAATGCATTCCCAATTAGACGCGACAATCTATCACACATTCGCGGTGAAGTATATGAAGAGATCATTTAGAGTTTCTAGCAACGGGAGCAGCCCATTGCTGTTTCTCTTCAGCTTTTCCATATCCAATTGTATCCAATATAGTCATTGAGTTCCACGGACTTTTCTTAGTATATAACCTCCCTGCTTTGTGTTCTTATAAGACAGTCATTTCTTTCTTCTTAAAATACCTGGACGGATCCCTCTGTCTTACTGAAATCGGTGTCATCTACGAGTACTATAGGGTTTTCCAAAAAGGACTTGACAACTTTTTTTTTAAATAAAACGCAAACCATTTGAGATATTTCAAAAACTTTATTATCGGCTTGAAGTACAATCAAAACATTTATGAATGGAACTCGACTTCATTCATATAGCCACCGCGGGCACGTTTGCAGCGATCGATTCGTTGAACCCAATTTTCAACGACTCGCCCACACATTTCGGCCGCTATTTCGCGTTCAATGTTGGCTCTGAGCTCTTCCAACGTCGTCGGCGTGTTGGCATAAACCAATGACTTAACATAGCCCCACAGAAAATTGTCAAGCGGCGTTAAATCACACGAACGAGGCGGCCAATCGACTGGCTCATGTCTTGAGATAACACGCTCACCATACTTACTCTTCAATAAATCGATTGTAGAGTGTACTGTGTGGCTTGTCCAAGTCCATATCGTCACCATTCACAGTAACGTGACGATCGTTATCGTCGACGAAGAAATATGGCCCAATAACGCCGCCGCCATGCAAACCGCACCAAACAGTTATTTTTTGTGGATGAAGTGGTGATTCATGAAGCACATGCGGATTTTCACCCGACCAATAACACATATTTTGCTTTTTGACGAAGCCATTGAGCCAAAAATGAGCTTCGTCACTGAAGATGATTTTGCGATGAAATTCATCATCTTGGCGCATCTTCTCCAGAACCCAATCGGAGAACGTACGTCGCTTCAAATGGTCCATCGGCTTCAATTCTTGAGTCAGCTTGATCTTGTATGGGTGTAAACCAAGATCCTTACGCAAAATATGCCATAATGTGGTCTGAGCGATGACAAATTCTTGAGAACTCCGTGAAATTGACTGATTTGGATCGTTTGCTACGGACGCCTGAACAGCAGCGATATTTTCGACACTTCGACCAACCCGTTGTCTCTCTGACACGGCAACATCACACAACGAATATGTAGACTCAAATTTTTGCACTAAACTTGTTATTGCCTGTCTACTAGGGCGAGAACTACGACCGAAAATTGGAGTTAACGCTCTTAAAGTTGCAGTCACCGACTCCGAATTTCGGTAGAAAATTTTTATAATTTGCAGACGTTGCTCGTTCGTGTACCTTACCATGATGAAAATGTTGAGTTTACTGAATAAATTGACAGTGACAGTTTGATGATCAGTGAAAGAGTGCGTTCACAAATTGAATTCAAAGCTGTCAAGTCCCTATTGGAAACCCTTTATTAAGCAAACAAGAGTGGATTCCTCCGAATTTCGTTTATTTGAATCTGTGACCTGTGATTTGGTGACAGACTGGAACTCATACAAGGAATCCGTCAAACTATATAAAAAAGAACTGAAAAAGGCAAAGCAACAATCCTGGAGTTCAGTCTGTGGCAAAATAACAGAAGCCTCGGAGATATCGCGTCTAAGAAAAATTCTCTCTGCCAATCCTTCGATGTCTAGCTGTTTGAAAAAAAACCAATGGCTCTTGGACGACCTCAAGTGATGAATCAATCAATCTGCTACTGGAAACCCACTTTCCAGGTCCAGATTAGAATGACTACTGCAGCAGCGACTAAAATCACAATATAATTACAAGAGGCAGCTGTTTTGGCTCCTGGATAGCTACTACAAGTCTATTGAGTCAGACGGTATAATACCTGCCGAGATACAAGTATTTTCAAGTATCATCCTGCAAACGCTAGAGATTATCATGAGGAGCACTCCCTTGACATTTAGAAGAGTTAATGTAAAAAGTGTTGTGCCCTGTTACGATGAAAGTAAACTGCATGCAGTCTGTCCTAAATTGTAAAATTTGTAATTTTTTTTTTGTTTTTTTATTTTATTTCAAGAAATGTTTGAGGCTTAGAACTTCTTCAAACTCTTTTTAGCGCCCTGTCCCTTCAACACTTTGAGTATGGTGAAACTCACAGTCTTTGACAGTGGTAGGCATTCGTCAATGGTCGCGATATAACGGGCCTCAACATCTCCAAAAGGTAGAGAGCACTGGACGCTCATGTTTCTGTGACGTTTCTCAAAACGACTGTATTTACGTACAAAGTGTTGGTAATCCCTACGGATGACGATGGTCCTTTGCATTTTGCATTTTCGTACAACACTGGTGAGAATTCGGCTACGGATCCTTACTTTGCCGGTGAAGGGACAACTTCTCATCAATAGCATCACGCGGGGTCTTGAAACCCAAGCCAATTTATCGGTTACGGGGAAGAGACTTCTTTTTAACCAACCCTGGCTTCTTTTTGGAAGGCTTTTTCGTTCAGATCAGCCATATTGATGTCCTTACTGAGGGACAGCATTCGTTTATTCTGCCGGCAGCCCGGAGATTCATGCCGTCTGCAGGTATGAAAGCCAAATAACAAGAAGGGTCCTTACCGAGGACGCAAATTGACCTAACGTAGGTTCGGGTCCTGACTCTCCTTCATTGATTCAGTCAATTTAATCTTCCGATTGCTTTCAGTGGACTCTTAGAAGTTGTAAGAGGGTTTAACAAGGCTCAAAGTGTAGTTTGGCTGTTGCAATAGATGCAAATGCTTCGCCCTCTCCACCGATTATTCACAATATGTCTGGAAGACAGACACAATTTTGCCTAACGGAGAGTGAAATCTATCGTCGTCGTCGTCTAGAAAGACAATAGCAACGCATCCTAGATCAACTTTGGAGCTATCTGTGAAGACCCGTTTATAATTTCTTTCCTGCTTCAGATTTTAGTCGAAACCAGTCTTGAGCATGGGTCTGAGGCTTGCTGACGTACACTTTTCTTTTCAAATAACCCCACAAAAAGAAGTCCGGAGCGGTCAAATCTGGAAATCTGGATGGCCAGAGATAATGAGCCAACATCCAGCGATATCGATTCCCGTCGACTGTTTCGCCTTCTCTGTAAAAAAAAATGGCCCAATGTTGGTTTTGGTGCGAACGCCGGCCCAAACAGTCACTTTTTGGTCATGCAATGGTGTTTCATGGATCTCTGTGGCGCCAGAGAATTTGTCATCAAAGTTTGCTTCCAAAAATCAGGTTCAGAGTCAACCATCCGAGCGAATGTTTGAAAGTATTACAAGCGACGTGGACGATCTGTCCTCAATATTCTTTGAGTCAATTGCACTTTATACGGAAACAAATGCAAATCATCCTTCAAAATGCACCACAATTTAGTTTCACTTACGCCAAAATGCTGAGTGCGGTGACAATACCACACATGTAAGTTCTCGGCAACACTCTCCTTTACCGCTTCAAACGGTTCATTGGAACGCCTTCGGCTTTGATGAACGGCTTGATCTCACACTGTCCCGTGCTCAACAAAATTCGACACAAATCGACGAATAGTGTTGTCAGACGGTGCTTGTTGGCCACGATATTTTCGACGATATTCACGTTGAGTTAACACAACTGCGTCACAATTTCGGCGCATTGTTTCGGTGTGAAGCGATTAAAATTAAGTCAATTGGCTGATAAATGTCAAAAGTTATTCAATGTTTATCTACCGACATAAAAGCTGGCGCACACTGTATATATATCAATGTCAAGGGGAGATTCATCAATGGGTCTAGTGCAGAGCCAGGCGTGCTAGGAAAAGCCACCATGCAGCCGAGACAAGCTGTTTTTGGAGTCTGGTAAAAACAGGAATATTTTCATGAGAGCTTGCTCCATCAGACAACTGACGCTTGGATATAATTGGCCTTATAATAGTCGCATAGATCAAGAGTACCCTTGCCGACAGCTCCTTTACACTGCCAGAATGTTGGCAGTGCCTTAGGGTCTTTCGATTTAACATGTTTAGTCCAGAGAAGTTTATTATCCAGGATGACACCCAAATATTTACTTAGGAGAGTTGGATGGTGATGCCTTTAAGTACTAGATGAGTCAGACCACGCACCTTCTTCCTTCTTGTGAAGGGAATAACTGCAGTTTTGAGAGCATTGACTGAAAGCCCATTTCTGGTGCACCAATCGCCGATCACGTCTAGGACTGCCTGCGCTTTGGAGTAGACAGTCGATATACGGGATTCAAATATCAATATATGTAGCTTCATCATTTGCGTATGCATGTGCATAGACTTCAGAACTATTGGGCGTGTTAAGCCGTGAGTTGGCAAAACATGCATCATAGCAGTGTTTCGTTTGTACCTTGTCGCCTTGCAGACATCCCCTGTTTACAACCGCCATCACATATTGGCGCAGTCAGCATCCACGGTCATTGTCCTCTTCATCAACATTGCTTTAATCCACAAAGCTGGTGATTTGCCTACTCCGTATTCTCTGGCCGCGTTACAATGTCGATGAAAATGCTCAGAGCGTAGGTATTCCTTCTTATCGAGTGCGCCTTCAAATCTGCCCACCAGATTTTGAAGCCCACTCTCTCAAAGATCTTCCACCTTGGTAAGCATGTTACATCAATTTTGCGCACATGGACGTTGACCAAACTTTCCATGCCCTTCAACATGAAGGGAGTCAGACTTATAGGTCTGAAGCTCTTGGCGAACGTGCAGCCCTCTTTTCTGATTTTCGGTAAAAATGCTCCTCGGACTGTTTGCCAGGGTTTCGGTATATACGAGTGCAAGTATGCCAGTGCCAGGTCTATAACTTTTTGTAACACAACTGGGTGCATGACATCGGTGACAGACGACTTGAAGCCATCAAAGTAAGCATAAGCTTGTTTAATAGCCTCATCCGTCGCCACAATCGATGAGATATACCAGCTACGGCGTGTTGTGTTATTCAGCTAACTAGCAGGTTCGTTAATAGGAGCTGGTTGTGAACTGGTTCTGATTAGGTTACCTGGGAAGTGAGCCTCAAGCATGAGACGGATAGTCTCTACTTTCCACTCAGTATAGGTACCATCAGATTTTCTAAGTGGTTCCAGCCTGGTTAATCTCCCCTTTTTGAGGTCTTTTTAAGAGGAAATCTTCGAAATCTGAATCAGCTTCGCATATTATTTTTGCTTCGATCTATAAGGGCTTCAGTCTTCCTCCAAATGAGTCTTAAATGACCTGTTTAGAATTTTTCTCGTTTCTTCAGGAAGTCTCTGCAGATCTGGGTTCCACCAAGGAACGGGCTGGACATGCCAGTTCAAAGCACCTGGTGGTTGTAGCGTTCAAGTCCTCTAGCTTTTACTTTGTCCTGAGCTTAGAATATGTTCAGTTTTGGCCTCATTCACTGTTTAAACTGTGACAACTTGCTGCGTTATGCCAATGATCCCATGTCATCAGCGTATGCAAGTGGTTCACTAGATTTTTGAAATCTTGTGCATCTAGCATCGAAACACTGCTATTTACGAAACTGTCGAGCTTGGCAGGGAGGTTAACAATGGATGTGGCTCTTCATAGTTCGTCTCTATAGATGCTATCATATGGGGCTTTGAAATCAATAAAGAGGTTGTATGTCGAAATCTAAACTTCTCTGGCTTTATCTAGTAATCGTATCTGTCAATTTTGCACCTACTCCTCCTAAAACTGAACTATCAGGGACTAATCAGATCGTTGACAAATGGTTTCGGCCGTTAACATAATACGGCCGACAATATCTTGTACGCGGTACTAACGAGACTAACGAGACTGATGGCTCAATAGTTACGACGGTCTCCATCCTTGTTTTATAGATCCCGCAGGCGATTCTGATGCTCCACTCATAACGTATACTTTCCTCCTACCAAATCTTGGACATAAGTTGGTATTTTGCTTCCACCAAATCATTCCCCGCTGTCTGAAATAGCTGAAATGTCTGAAATGTTGGTTATTACCGCCAAGGCTGAGCATTTTGTTTGTCTGACAGCGGAATTTCAGTCGTACTCGCCGTTAAACGGGTCACAGAAGTGGTGTTATCATGTCCATAATTCCGACTGCTATTCAACTACCGGATTTTTCTTGTTACTCTACTTGGGCTTTATGTGCTTTGCAATCTTACGATCTTTCTTTTTTCTCTGAAGAAGCCGATCTTCTTGCATCTGGTTTTGTTCCTTCTTTGTTTCTTCTCTCATTTTTGCATAACTCTATATCCCAGCCCACTTCTCCAACTACCATATCTTGTTACAACTTCCAGAAAGCTAATTTTCGCAAAATCAATACTTGTCTTAGCAAATGTTCTTCTGATTTTACCAACCTACAACAGAAGACTTAGTTCTGTACGAAACAGAAGAAACATATTATGGGCAGTTTTTCTTCACACCAATTGGAACTTACCTGCAATTCACCCAGCTCTATAACTGCCTTTATCAGCACTTTCTCGACGCAGCGCAGACCAACCTTATCAACAATCCTAAGACATTTTATCAATTCGTCAACTACAAAAGAAAATCAGACGGTTATCCCCCCTCTCTCTCGTTCGATAGTATATCATCGACTGACCCACATATTATTGCCAAGTATTTTGCAAACTTTTTTAAATAGTCATTTGCAGACAATCTCTTCGTACCCGACTCCATATATTTCAAGTACCTTCCCAATTTCTCCATTGGTCCCTCTCTCTCTCAACCTTTTGATCCCACCCTTATCGAAGAAAAGTTACAAAATCTCAACGATGAATTTGTATCTGGTCCAGATGGGCTCCCAGCAATATTTCTCAAAAAATGTGCCTCCTTTCGCACCCACTTTCCTCCCTCTTTCATCTGTCCCTCACACAAGGGGAATTCCCCCGAGTTTGGAAGACCTCTTTCATAACCTCTGTGCACAAAAAGGGATCAAAGAATGAAGTAACCAACTACCGTCCCATTGCTAAGCTTTCTCACATACCTAAAATGTTTGAAAGTTTTTATATGAAGTTCTAAGCTTTCAGTGCAAGTCACTTATATCACCCAGTCAGCACGGATTTCTAAAAGGTAGATCAACTACTACAAACTTAGTTGAATTTGTATCCTTTGAGCTTTCAGCCCTAGAAAATGGCAACGAAATCGACGTTATTGCTACAGATTTCGCTAAGGCCTTCGATAAAATATCACATCAACTGATCCTTTTCAAATTGTCTTCCCTTGACCCCATATTGTTAAAATGGATATCTTCTTATCTGGATAACCGTTACTATAGCGTTCGCTTTAGGTCAGCCTTTTCAACGCAGTTTTTAGCCACTTCTGGTGTCCCACAAGGCAGCCATCTAGGTCCCCTCTTTTTTATTTTAACTTTTTATTTTATTTAACACAAAACTATTTCTTCACCCCAAGACTCTATTCTCCTTCAAGAAGATAGGTTTACTACTTGGTGTCTAAAAAGTTGCTTTGAGCTTAATGTCTCCAAATGCCAATCTATGACTTTGTCTCGTAAGTCCAATCAATCCTCCTCTCGACTTTATTTTCTGCATGACCAACCTGTACCCCAAATTCAATTTCTTCGCGACCTTGGAATTTTATACGACAGAGAGTTAAACTTCCGTTCGCATATTGATGAGATAATCCTTAAAGCCAACTCATCGCTCGGCTTTATCAAAAGTTGGTCTAAAAAATTTTACAACCCGTATGTGGCCAGGTCACTTTACTCGTACATTACCCTTGTCCGGCCCCTTATATATCCCGAATCGAGAATATTCGACGTCGTTTTCTTCGATTTGCTCTTCGTGGACCTCCTTATCGCGACCGCCTACAATTTCTTCACCTGAATACCCTCGAAAAACGCAGAGACGTAGATGACATTTTTTCATTCATCGACTGCTCTCCGGTTCTGTGGACTGCGCTTCCCTTTACAATTCTATTTCCTTCAACACTAACCCTCGTAATTTACGCTGTCCTCGTCTCTTCTATATCCCAACCCACCGCACCTCTTATGGCTCTAACGAACCAATCTCCCGCATGCTCCGTAAGGTCAACTCAAACCTCCCCCTTTTTGATTTTAACCTGAGCACTTCTCGTCTTAAATTTGATCTCCTCCACCGTTCCCTTACTTCCTAACCATTAACTCTTGTTAGTTTTTAAGTCCTAGCTTTTAAGTTAGATTAAGCTTGCATCAAGCGAAATAAATGGTGGCATCAGCCCCCACTAAATTAAGTTTTGCTTACTTGCACTCTTTATCAAGTCAGAAGCTAACGGTTATGGTACCACTGATAGCTTCTTTCCGTCAATGTGACTTGACGCGGGTTGTAAGCGGCTGTATGGTGGAACATTTTAAATCTTTTTATCGCATTTCTCGATTGTGGTGGCGCCTGAGATATCTTAATACATAACTTGGCTTCAACTAGATTGAGCTTCGAGTTTACAGTGGGTGCTTCGAATGTTCGGACATCTAGATATACTTTTCATACTCTATATCTGCCTTATAGTAGCCTAGGGTTTCTGCTGATAGTTCGGCTGTACGTAGCCTGTTCAAGGTTCGAACATTCCGTCATTCGGTTGACGTCCTGCTTTTCATTTTACATGGTTAATCCGTTCTTATCCAAGATTCCTTTTAGCTTCACAATAATAAGCTTGTTACGTGAGCGGATACTTGATTCCCCCCACAAGCTCCAACTTGGAGTACCAGTCCTTGTCTAGGATTCCCTGCGTAAAAGAAGCCAGTTATTCCTGAGTGACTACCCCGCTTCGGCTATACAAGAGCTTCCGTTGACCTTTTAAGGAGTCATCTCCGCCATTTTTATTTCAGCATCCTGGCTAGTCATGGAAAATTGTACCAAATATGTGGAAGCAATTCAGAAAAGGAATCTCCCGTGTTGGCCCCAGCGTTTATCATGTGAATTCATCTGCTGTACGTCCTGCTTAAAGGGTTTAGTCATTTCGGAAAGGTCGGTTTGACAAGTGCATATGACTGGAATATCGACTCCTAATGTCTTACTTACAGAAAAGGCGATTCTATGTCATCTAAGTACAATTGAGGTTTATCCCTGTTAAATGTTGTAAATAAAATGTATTCCTCTGGTAAGCTGAAACCAAACTTCACTAGGGTCTCTGCCCAATGTGCAAGCATACGTCTGTCTTCCAAGTGAAGTCATATGCAAATCTAATAGCAGCTACCTCAATGGCCTTACAAAAATTCTTTACTTCCTGTTCCAACATTTGGCTGGAGCCCTTTTGGGCTTTGTTTGCCGGGCATGCTTTCTTCAAATTTCTTCTTCTTCTTCTTTTTTAGAGATCAAACTCTGGATACCTAGACATCTGTGCGACAGGTCTGCGAGTTAAAACCGGTGGCAACAACAGTGACGCCAACATCACGCCTTTTCACAACATTGCAGTCTGGTCGGCAGTTAAATTCGTTGTCTCCGAAAAAGAAGGTGGAGCTGCATTCCTCCCGCTTATCACAGATCCAGAAAACATTGACAAATCCACATTATTCCAGCCGTTGTCGTGAGTTACCAAAATTTAAATTTAAATTTCCAACTCTTTTTGACATTTCTTTTAATTGAAGCTCCTCCGATCAACGAAAGATAGCATCCAGCCTACATGCACCGATATTTGCCGTCGTAATGCGCTCTGCTGGCGTCCCAAAAGTTCTTGAATGCCATGGCTTTGTTTGCAAGAGCACTGAAGACGCTATAGTCATTGCTGCGACATTATATCAAAGCCTCATGGCACATGTCAGTGCCAGCAGTCGCCGGAATACCAAACGACGAACACCGCGCAATCAAAATGGTGTTAGTTGCATAAGCATTGCAAGTAGCTCAGCACTTACCGGATCCAATTACCTATCTCGGTCTGCAGGCGCCAGCATTTCTGTGGGTCGTAAAAGTTCGGTCCGCAGTTCGCATCGAGGGGGACCACCAGTGCCATCGAGAACCGGCCGTAAAAAACGAACCACCCCATGTAACTCGTTAAGCAACAGCACTGATGTGATTAATGAAAGCGTCGAAACCACCACAGAAGAACGTAAACGAAAGTCACATAAACTTAAACGAGCACCACCTATCCCGACAGCTGTCAACATAATGCAAAAGGACACCCTCAACAGTAGAGTATCTCAAAAGGAATCAAATCATCAACACCAACACCAACATCAACACCAACACCAACATCAGCACCAACATCAACATCGTTCAAACTCAGAACACTCGGATGCGTGCGATTCATCGTATTCGGGTTCGAAAAATTGCCGACCCGATAGCGTCGTGGAGAGACGCAATAGCAAACATCCAAATCATACGACAGATAGTATCTATCGAACTAATACAGCTAGCGTTACCCGTAGTTTTGATACAAACGGCGACATCCTGACACGAGTGGCAATACCAAGATCCGGTAGCTTCCTTAATACGGGAGGGCTTACACGGTATAAATCTCGTGCTGCTCGCCGTCATTCGGGTGGTAAAATTGGCGGAGGTGGCGGGTGAGTATGGTTACCGACAATTCGAGTCTGTTTAAAGGAACAGTTTCATTTTATGACAGATCACCTCTGGGATTCAGCGAACTCTTTAATGAGTTTAGATTGCACGAGAATCTTCATTCATTGGATGACATTTTGAATGCCATAATTGATGCGGACGGGATGTCGTTCAACGATCTGAAACCGATCTATAAAGAATTTCTTCTCAAATTGGCTGTTACCTTAACAAAGGATGAACTCTATCAGAGATCAAAGAATATCATGAGAAGGCAAAAGAAGAAAAAGTTGAAGAGAAGGAATAGCACAAATTCACAGGTTAGTTTGATTGCTCAGTACCACTGATTCAAACTATTCACTCATGATGTGGTCACTCATGATAACATTTTATCTCTCTTTCATTTGCAGAAAAAACCCAAGACTCTTTTTTTTGGAACACGAAGCCTCAAAAAGGTTTTTCAGTTAGGCCAGTTTCGCGCCTGCCGCGGGAAACCTCCCAAACCGCCTCGGAATAAAGAAATCAAACACTGTGCCTCGCCACCGCCACAGATTGTGACCACAACGGTCACGAAATCAACACCATCCAATCTGCAGCAACAGCAACAGCAACAGCAACAAATGCACCACAATCGCAATCGTGTGGCAACAAGTGGCTCTGATGTATCTGTCGTTCGAAACGATCACGCGTTCAACGGAATGAACAGGAACAGCTCGAGCGGGTGAGTGAGCAAAACATTTTTCGATCACTGATTAGATATCAGATATCGGAATCGCAGTCATTTTAATTGTGTTATTTTCTTCTTATAGATACGTCTCCTGTTCAGAGTGTAGCTACGACTCAGAAGCCTGCACCTGTGCGTCTGCAGATCGCTGCTATTGCAGTCTAGGTGCCGATCACAACCAATTAAATGATAAACTGAGAAAAAATGGCACACAAACTGTCGCCAGTGGCACGTATATTAAAACTCATCGAGCACATACAAAAAACTGCAACACGCAGTCACCGTCCCAGGGGATACCGTCAATCAATCGTCAGTCGTTGATATCTTGCAAATCGGAGGACAAATGCTACTGCTCGATGGTGGAAACGACTAATGGTGAGGAGGAAACTACCCACTCAGAGACGACAACTTGGTGTGACACGGATAGCTGTGTCAGCGCTAGCAAATGTTACTGTCAACGTCCACATCGACGACCCGATAGCCCCCAACGACGAACATTAAAACAGGGATCGACACAATCATCACGCAAGCCATGCGATAAATTGGCCTTGGACTATGAGTTATTTACAATTGGTGGCAATGGAAAGTCCGTCCAGCCACACGAAGCGTTGAGCGTCAAAAAAAGCGTAGAAGCAGCAGCTCTCTTCGCTGATGTCAAACTGAGCCAAACCACCGATATTAAGAGTTTATGTGGGGGGAGCACCAAAACTCAAAATGGCTCATCTGTTGCTAGTTCCAGTCGACGGCACTCCAAGCGACATGATTCCTTATCACGATCGATAGAACGACACAAACAACGAACATCAGGCTCAGTATCATCGTCAGGCGGCGGCGGCGGTGGTGGTGGTATTATTGAGCGATCATCATCACAGAAATCATACTCCGCCGATGATCTGCTAACAAAGTTAAGCGCGATCGAGAAGAGTACTGCCAGTTACGGTGGGAGTGGCACTTACAGTATCAGTGATAAACTCAAAGATCACTCGACATCGGGACACTATCAATCAATGCGAGCAGTTAGTGCTTCGTTAGAAGATACCCTGGGTTACTTGCCATGACGCCACACTAAAAATAAACCCAATCGGGAAGTAGTTTTTTTTTTTGAACAATTTTTTTTCAAACCCACTGTACAGTCAAAATGTGTCTTAAACTCGTAGATGCGATTTCTTACTTTTACAAATACGGATACTATACATAGATACGAGTACATATCATACTTAAGTTGGATGACATTCTTTTTTGCTCTGCTTTCGGAGAGCGAAAAACCATGTCAGACATAGAGATAGATAAAGAGAAAAATGTGCATTCCACGTTAGAAACACAAGTTTCCACCGCTAATGATGGACGCGCTTAAATGTATCGAGATACAATCGAGTCCAGCTCGAGTGCTTGTTCTTTTCTTTTTAGTTTTACCCGTATTCGTAGTGATTGCTACTATTGTTGCAAATTATAATTATTTAATTTAATTGACATTTTCCTTCATTACTATAGACATTGTGCAAAATGTTGTTGTTTTTGTTTTGCATTCAATTTGTTGCTAAAGAAATAGGACATAGTGGTAAAGACTACAGACAAGACGAAGAACTATAGAATAGAAACGGCGGACACTTATTATTATGCGATTAGCGTAGGTTAGAGATGTTCGATTTGTCATTTGCATGACACTAATTACTTCTAAATGTAGCCACTAGAGGGGTATAACTGTAACTAATGATGCAGTAATCAATTGATCTATTGGGACAAGTTTTTTGCAAAACAAAAACACTTATCTACTCGTAGTGTAGTTGATGTACAATAGTAGCATAGGGAATAAGTTCAAGTGATTTTCGAATTCAATTAAACTTTTCAATTCAATTGATTTCTTTTAATCTGATTGATTTTTCAATTCAATTGATTTGGGTGATTTAATTTTGATTTTGTTTTATGTTTAGTTTTGCATTTAATTTGGGGACAAATCTTCTGGGCAGCGGTATACAGATTACAGATACTTTTAATGTCTTTAGTATTTTAGTTGTTTATTGTATGAAGCCATTGTGACAACGAAGGTTGTCTCTATTTTATTTTTTATCAAACTAAGTAAGCAAGGTAAGGAAAATTTAAGTGAATAAAAGCAAAACTATTTTATCGAATGTGCAATACAAAATTACCATTGCAAATTGTGTAAGCATTAGTGTGCAATATTTATATTTAAAGATTTAAACAAATATATACGAGTATATACGAAACTTATGAATTATGGATTATATTTATTTCGACTCTACTTTAATGTATTCCTTGTTAGAATAGTGAATTTGTGTAATATTTTATTTTATTTTACTACTGTATACAACAAAAATTTATAATAAAAGATAAATGAAAACTAAGTGTTGAGTTGATTTTTTGAAATGATGAAGTTTTGAAGTTTGAAAGACCGACACTGCCACCAACCCCTTTCTGTACTTTGGACAGACCTATCTGTATATATCGGAACTCCAAGCAACATCCAGTAAAAAATGTAGATGGTAATTTAAATCTACATCTCACTAGATGGAGAGAGCATATTTCTATGGTCTTAAACCACTTAGACGATGGCGCTATGATCTCGATCTCGTGCTGTTGGATCGTCTTTAAAAGGCAATTTTACGATGAAGTTTTTGTTCTCAAACGTTGTATTATTTTTAAAATGCTCTTCACACCTGAACTCTTCCTCACTCATGGTTTTTACCGGAGTATCATGGCCTTCTGTCTCCCAAAAATTTCGCACCAATTTATCCAATGTAGATAAGGTGGGCTTCGTTGCAATAAGAGTTCAAAATGGTCCTTTTGGTAATTCTGTACTTCCTGTAACTATCCAGCCCAATTTAGAGTTTCTCAAAACTGGTAGATTATATCCGCATCGTATCTCCCCCTGAAGGAGCAGCTCAACGAAAATTTCTGCTCCTATGAGCATGTCGATCGATTCATTCTTATGGCAATTCTTCAATCAATGTCAATTCCACTTCTGGGGGTATACTTAAAGTTGTACCATCAAGTTCTATATTTGATTGATAGTCAATAGAAGCGGAAAATGATGAAGATCTTGATTTGAACATTATGCTCGTTATAGACTGTGCTTGACTGTCTTGGGAGCCAATTTCACTAATTGGAATATTTAATCTCGATCTTTTTGCTCCAATTTGCTGAGCGAATGTTTTTGTTACGAAGTACAACTGCGATCCTGAATCTAGTAACACCCTTATTTTTATGTTCATGCTTATTTTTATATGTGTGACCTAGCTTTCTTATTGTTGGACATCCCTGACGATTCGTGATCACGCATACCAACATATAAATACATTCATCACTCACCTAATTTTCATCTGTCATCCTGACATAACCTTTTTATTTTATCCTTTATTCTTTTCTTGGCATTCATTGAATTCAGAAGATTCAAATCTATTAAAATTTAAATAATCATTTAAAGGTGTAGATTGATTTTCGCGTTGTTTGTTCCGCTCTACTTTGCGTACCTGCTCCACAGGTTATGGGCCCAGGATATTGAACATTATCTAAAAACAATATACACATTGTTTAACAATGGCAAATCCTTCCAATACGTTAAGGCTTGAAATGTTGTCCAAAGACAACTATGACACATGGTGTTTACAAGCAGAAGCGCTGCTTATTAAAAATGACACGTGGGACTATGTGACTGGCGCAATACCTAAACCTCCGGTACCTACGGATAACGATGCAAAGATGCAGAAGGCTCTAACAGTCTGGGAACGTGCGAACAAGAAAGCTAAAGCTGATCTCATTTTGTCTATCAGTCCATCTGAGCTGAAACAAATCCGTGGGTGTGAAACATCTCAAGATGTTTGGAAGAAACTGGAGTCCATCTACGCCTCATCAGGTCCAGCTAGGAAGGCCACTTTATTGAAACAGCTAACACTTCAAAAGATGAATGAAGGTGACGATGTACGTGAGCATGTGAATAAATTCTTTGATGCTGTGGATAAGCTTGATTCAATGGATGTTAAAATCCACAAAGACTTATTGAGCATAATGCTTTTGTACAGTTTACCTAAGTCCTTCGAGAACTTTCGTTGTGCTGTTGAAACGCAGGATGCTTTGCCTAACGCTGAAAGGCTTAAAGTCAAAATCCTAGAAGAAGCAGAAATCCAAGGAGTGCGAATCTGGAGCTATGCTAGCAACAAAGAGTTTTCCTAAAAAACAATCAAATTTCAATTCGAACCGGGCAGATAAAGTTAGTCCCGCAAGTGGCATGAAAAAGTTCCCATTTCGATGTGGCAAATGCAATAAACATGGACATAAAGCTGCCGAATGTCACGTTAAACGTCAAAATTCACAACGTGAGTGTGTAAAAGATTCATTTTACATAAAATCAGTTTCCGAACATGCCATGATCACGGAGCCTATGGACTTAAAACACAGCTGGTGTTTAGATAGCGGTTGCACTTCCCACTTGTGCCGTGAAGAAGACATCTTTGAGAAGCTGTCACCCACCGACCGTGGAAAACTCAACTTAGCAAGCAATCAATCTACCAAAGTCAAGGCTATTGGAACTGTAAGACTCCAAACAGCCGTTGGAATCGAGTCAAGGTCAGTAAATTTTGATAATACCTTGCTAGTTCCTGATCTGCGCACAAATTTACTTTCAGTTTCCAAAATCACGGATAAAGGCTGCGAAGTGGTTTTCAAGCGCAACGGTGCATTAGTTCGTGGTAAAAATGGACAGGTCAAACTTTTAGCAGACCGAATTGGTGATTTGTACTACCTTCGACAAACAACGGAAACTGCCCGCGTTGCTGAATCAACAGATACATCAATAAAGTCTTTAATTCAGGTGTGGCATGAACGTCTAGGCCATTTAAATTCAAAGGATTTGATCGACATGGCTAAAAACAGGATTGCAAAGGGAATCGATTTGAAATCTGGTCAGCAGTTACGACCATGCGCCACTTGTATAAAAGGAAAGATGTCGGCGAAGCCATTTTCTACGAACGAAATAAAAAGCGATGAACCCTTACTGATTGTCCACTCTGGCGTTTGCGGGCCTATGCGGACACAGTCCCATAGTGGAGGCAAATATTTTGTCACTTTTATAGATGACTACTCGCGCTGGTGTGAAGTATACATTATTAAGAGCAAAAGCGATGTATTTAAAATGTTCTTGTCATATAAAAGTCTCGTCGAAAAACAAACCGGACGTAAAATAAAAGCGCTTCAGACGGATAATGGTAAGGAGTATTGTTCAAACTCTTTTGATGAATATCTAAAATCAGAAGGAATCAGAAGAAGGTTTTCCGCGCCATACACGCCACAACAGAATGGTGTAAGCGAAAGAAAGAACCGAACCTTGGTCGAAATGGCCAGATGTATGGTTCTACAAGCTGGACTTTCTCCTTCATTTTGGGCAGAAGCAATATGTTCTGCGAATTATTTGAGAAATCGTTGTCCATCAAGAAGTCTTAATGGCAGGACACCTTACGAATTATGGACAGGAAGAATTCCAAATTTAAAGCATCTTCAAATATTCGGTTGCAGAGCATTTGTTTTGAGCAAACAACCCAACAAAGACAAATTTGGAGCTCGTTCATCTGAGGGAATATTTGTTGGCTACTCCAATGAATCAAAGGCTTATCGAATTTGGATGCCGTCAGAGAGAAAAATCTACGTCACAAGAGATGTTAGGTTTGTGGATGTTCATACAAGTATGCTAGAGGATGGAGATATCATCTCAAACGAGACAAAATCTGGTGTTGTCGAATTGATGGAAATTCCATGTGATGCTGCTGCAGGTGAACAAAATTCTGTTGAACCATTTGGTGGTAATGATGGCGATCAAAATTCTGTTGAAGAATCCAAGCCGATTGAAGCTACTATTCAAAACAGTGAAAATGACGACGTTGTAGCCTACGCGTTTAATGGCGAAGTTATTTTCAAGGAAGCCTTACAAGGGCAGTACTGTGTTGAGTGGAAGAACGCTATTTTAGATGAAGTCAAGAGCTTAATTAAAAACGACACTTGGAAATTGGTTCGTGAAGAGGAGGATCAAAATAAGGTAGGATGTAGATTTGTGCTAACGAACAAATACAATGAGGAGGGTGTAGTAACTCGAAGAAAGGCACGCCTGGTAGCACAAGGATTAAGTCAACAACCGGGTGTAGACTACACTACAACTTTTGCTCCTGTAGCTCGCCTAGAGTCTATACGCTTTATGCTTGCGATTGCTGCTAAATATCAACTCAAGGTTCATCAAGTTGATATAACCTCAGCTTATTTAAATGGATATTTGAATGAACGAATTTATATGAAGACGCCGCCTTTATTGGAACATTCTTTAGAGGAAATCATTCAAAGGGAGCCAATAGACAGTGTCATTGCAAAAAGGGCAAAAATAATGCTGGAAGATTTTCGCGATGGAAAGCAGGTATGTTGTTTACAAAAGGCTCTGTATGGCTTAAAACAAACCGGACATGAGTGGAATGTCAGATTTGACCATAAATTGCGACAAATGGGTCTTAAGGCGACTAACGCAGATCCTTGTATATACATTGCGTGGAAAGATGGACGTATCTTACTCCTCTCTATCTACGTTGATGATGTTTTACTGTGTTTCAAGGATGTTAACTGGATAGATAACGTTAAAAATAGTTTAAAGGAAGACTTCGAAATTAGGTATCTTGGGGAGGCAAAATATTGTCTGGGAATTGAGATAACTCAAGATTCGAAGCGTATATCTATAAGTCAAAAGGGGTATATTCGTAATTTATTGCAGAAATTTAATATGGAGCATGCGAAGCCGCTAACTATACCCATGCAACCTGATTCGAGGCTCGCGAAGGATGGAAATTCGTCTGAACAGGAAAAGCGCCCGTATAAAGAATTGATTGGAGGACTAATGTATGCTGCTGTTTGTTGCCGCACTGATATAGCTCATGCTACAAGCGTACTTGCCCAATTTAATAATTGTTTCACTGAAGTTCACTGGGTTGCTGCGAAGCATGTTCTACGCTATCTTCAAGGAACCATTGATTATGGATTACAGTATACTACAAATCAGAAGGGCTTAATTGGATTCGTCGATTCTGACTGGGGAAAGTGCGTTATGGACAGAAGATCATATACCGGATATGCATTCATGTTTTCCAACGCTGCTATTAGTTGGAAGTCCCAAAAACAAGGAACAGTGGCTTTGTCTTCCACGGAAGCTGAGTACATGGGGATTTCAGAAGCTATGAAGGAAGCCATTCATCTTAGAACATTCCTAAAGGAAATTGGTCTTCAAAATTTAGGTGATATTACATTATATAACGATAATCGAGGTGCAGGACTTCTTGCTCAAAATCACGTATTCCACCAAAAGAACTAAACACATTGATATACGACATCATTTCATTCGGGACATTTTATCTCAAGGATACATTAAGTTAGAACACCTACCAACAGAAGAAATGCCTGCGGATGTCTTAACCAAGGCACTACCTGGACCGAAGCATTTTCGCTGTTTATCCAGACTTGGAGTTACGAAGGTTTGAGGATCATCTCATTGAGGGGGCGTGTTGGACATCCCTGACAATTCGTGATCACGCATACCAACATATAAATACATTCATCTCTCACCTAATTTTCATCTGTCATCCTGACATAACCTTTTTATTTTATCCTTTATTCTTTTCTTGGCATTCATTGAATTCAGAAGATTCAAATCTATTAAAATTTAAATAATAATTTAAAGGTGTAGTTTGATTTTCGCGTTGTTTGTTCCGCTCTACTTTGCGTACCTGCTCCACACTTATCACTTAATAAATCATTGTAATTAAGGTTAGACTTACTAGACTGAACCAATGGCGGTGAGTTGTTGCTGTGCGCTGGCTGGCTTGCTTCTGCATTCTGATATGGCTTGATTTGCTTTTTACTCTGCTTTGGCGTAGACCTTTCTTGGGGGTGCAAAAGTGTATTATGCCTTTGATCGCCTTTTGACATCCTCTGTGCAATTATGATACTCTTGGGTGTTTGCTGCACCTCCCACTGATGACTTTGATTTGCTCTCCTTACTGTTGATCGCCTCCACGAACTTCAAAAATTCATCCATGCTTGGACTGCTTCTTGGATCCGTAAGTGATTGTTCAAACAATGTCCTGCTTTCTCTGTCCAATTTCTGCAGCATCAAATAGACAATCAAAGGGTCCCAACCATGAGTATCGAAGCCAAGGTTCTCTATCGCCTGCAAAACTTCCTTTGTTGTGTCATGCAGCTTCCTTAGACTGTTTGCCGTCCCTGTCGTGTTTCATTGTGTAAGGATTCTTGTGAGTTGTGCTGTCAACAACAACCTCTTGTTATTATAACGATCAACAAGGGTTTTCCAAGCTACCTCATAGTTAACGTCAGTTGGTTGAAAATGCATGATTAAGTTATGAGCCTCTCCTGTTACGTTGGCTCTCAAAAAGTATAGCTTTTGTGCAGGAGCCATAGGATTATCATGAATGAGTTGTTTGAAGAGGTCGTAAAATTGTCTCCAATTCAAGTAATCCCCATCAAATTTGGGAAGCTCTATGTTTGGCAACTTCATTGCTGTGTTGATAGTTGCTGCCCCTGTTTGTGGAACCATTGCAATAGAGCCCTCTCCACGAACTCCTGCATCTCAAAGTAACTTTCTATGTCTTGAGTTGTCCTCCATTGTCCTCCATTCTATGATGCACTGTTGATATTTCATCCCATTTCTGCTGCACTGTTTTTAGCTTTATCTGGCAGAATTACTGTGATATGTGATTGTTTGAGACTGGTACTTATCTATAGATTTTTTTTTAAATTTTCTACCAGTAAATAAAATCTATCTTTCACATTCATTGCCATAGGGGACCTGTTTCTTCTGGAGTCCGCTAACTGCTTTAGAAGCATCCAATCGGCCCATGATGTCATTGCACATTTGTTCCGTAATCCTTCGAATGGTTTCGAAGTAGTCTTTTTTGAAATATGGATATTCTAGTTGCTGAGAAAAACCATCTCGAATTATATTGTCGATGTTGTCAAATTGATCCCAGATTCTTGTCAATTCTGCCAGTCTATCCTCGAGGTATTTGCGAGTTTTTCTTACCTCGCCGTCCTTGTTGTAATTGCGAAGCATTCTCACAATTTGTTCTCCAACAAGTTCCTGTTGATCGGCGAAGTACTCCAAATTCTGTTCTTGGTTAGTGCTTTCGAGCTGCGACATTATTTATTTAAAAACTTTACACTGAATTTTATTGAAAAAAAAAACGTTTACTTTGTTATTGACAGAATTTCACTTATTTGCTCACTATAAATGTAACAAGTTATCACTATAAGTGTCCTGTCACGGTCGCCAAAATTATGTTAATTTTTTAGTGACACAAACAAAAAGACAACACTTTATTTGATATTAAATTTGTATTTATTCGACTTCTTCGTTTCGTGGTTCCGTTGGAACTAACTTTTAATTTGCAATTTTATCATAGACACAAATAATTTATAGTTCAGGTTTCAAGCGTGAGACCAGATTCAGAATTCGCACTTCACGGAATCTAGTAACACTTTATAGTGACACAAACAATTCATTCATCTAAATCTATATTGTTCCCTTCAAAGTAATTCCCATCGACTGCAACACACTTTTTTATGTTCGGTTTTCGGTATGTCCATCAGTGCTTCAAGCGATTTTTCCATTACTTCCTCTCGGCTGCTGAAACGCGTTCCCCGTAGTGGTTTTTTAACTCGACTGAACAGAAAGGAGTCACAGGGAGCCAAATCAGGTGAATTTGGTGGCTGTTGGATGGTATTTGTTGCATTTCTCATCAAAAAATTACGAATAATGTGCGACGGTGCGTTATCATGGTGCAAAATCCACGACTTTTCTGCCACAATTCTGGTCTCTTTCGGTGAATTGCTTAACACAAACGTCTCATAACGCCAAAATAATACTCTTTGTTTCCTGTCTGTCCTTCTGGCGAAAATTCATGATGCACTACACCATTGTAATCCATTAAACCTTCTTTTTGACTGAAAACGACGTGGTTTTCTTGGTCTCGGCTCATTTGGTGAACGCCATTCACTTGCCTGATGTCTGGATCGCGTGTCGTACTCATAAACCCACGTCTCGTCTCCAGTAATGATGCTTTTGATGAATGTGGGATCGGATTCAGCCTCGCAAATCATCTCTTTTGCGACGTCAACACGGTCTCTTTTTTGCATGAAATTGAGGTCTTGTGGCACCAACTTCGCTGCTACACGACGGCAATGTTCAAGTCCTCCGCTATTTCTCTGATGGTTAATTTGCGGTTATTGACCAACATTTCTTTTACTCCATCAATGTTTTCGTCGGTTTTCGATGTCGATGGTCTGCCACTGCGTTCATCATCTTCGATTGACTCACGACCACTTTTGAACCGCTCGTGCAACTGGTAAACGACCGTTTTCTGTAGAGAATCATTGCCGAAACACTTTTCCAACATTTCCAGCGTTCGCGCAGAATTAAATCCGTTTTTTACGCAAAATTTAATACAAGTTCGTTGTTGCAAATTTAAATCCATTTCTAAAATTGTAAAAAATCGCCAACACACACAGAGATAGATGTACTCTTGGCTACGTAACTTTTGCAAATGTCAAACTATGACGCTAAGATTTATAGGGAATGTCAACAACAGATTTACCAACTTAACAAAAAAAAACAGAACTCAAATCGGAACAATGGGAGCGCCATACGGTGGTTATTCCGGGAACATTTTGATGGTATGCAGAGCGTGGGATTGTGAAGAATTTCCGCATTAGTGGAAAAGAGTGATGATCATCAAACTACCAAAAAAGCGAAACCTGATGGAGTGTGGAAACTGGAGAGATATTTGCGTTCTTCTTGCCGTAGCCAAAATAAAACGGCTAGAATAACTCGGGAACGGATCAGAGAACATTTAGACTCAACTCTCGACGTCGAACAAGCAGTCTTTTGCGCTGGATCCTCCTGCATCGACCACGTAAACACCTTACGAATCATTATAGGGCAATGCGTTGCGTACAGGGACCTGTAACACAATACAACAAGTGCTTGCTAAACAAGTTGAAAATTTGATAAATCTACTTTTTCTGTAACTGGAAACAACAAGTGTTGGAGGCAGGGAGTCGCTACTTGTTGAAAAGTGTATAAATTCTAACTGACAGTGACCGACTTGTTAGAAGTCAACAAGTTTGAATTAAATACTTGCAATAGCGTTTACCAAGTGATAATAGTGGGAAGGTTATTTCAAAATGGTTTTTGTTGATTCTGAATCGGACAGTGTCAAGGAGAATCAAGGAAATATAAAAATATAAAAAAAATAATTAATTTCGAAATAGTACCCAATTTCTTCATCGTAAAATTTCGTGTGCCAATTAAAGTTTGTTGCGGTAAAATTTACCACATTTTCCTTGAAACCTTCTCTTCACTCCTTCGAACCTTTCCCTTTTAATAGTTGTTCGTCCAAAATTCTATGAAAGTGGTTGGCAGCCATGGACGAATCAGCCAACGGCGCACTTTCTCAGCATCTTGGAAGGACAACATAAATAGGTACGACGGACGGTCAAAAGCTCTAGGAAGAAGCCCGCAGAGCAGTCGGACGGCCTGCCACAAAAGCGCAAGTAAAGCGCTATAGGTTTTGATTGTTTTATAAGGGTCCAACACGAAATAGCCGACCCTTGTGACAAATGTTGTTTTGTCTCTCCTAATGGGTAGGCTCCAGCCTTAAGTAGAGCTAAGTCATCCGCTCATCCATTCCAGCTCCTAACCCCTTCAGCTTTTGACCCACCTTGTCTGTTGTGTCCGTTGTCGCTTTGCGGGAACGTATTTGCGAAAGGCACATATGGATTCTTCCAATCCCGGACTTCTGTCTTTACGCTCGTCGAAAGTGACAACCAGTGGGTCCATCCAGTAGGTAGGTCCACGATCATATTATTTAGACTACACACTTAGAGCCAAATGGACTGTCTGGAACCCTCTGTGTAAATGAAGCATCTACAACCCGCACAAGTTGCCTAGAGCTAGGCGGACTGTCTGCAACTCTCTGCAACACAGACCACACAACACACAAAACAGAAACAGAAAAAAAGACAAAACAACAAATTGTAGGTACGAGTACAATGAAAAATAAAACATAATTGGCCTTACTAACAACGAATCGTTAGTTGGGAATTAGAAACTCTGTCGACTTAAATATATATGATAATATGAAAACAGCGAAGGTTAGGTCAGGTTAGGCTAAACAGGGGTGTGATGGATGTGCCGTCACACAAATACTAGGCACCAAAAGGGGCCCATCCCGGTCCCTGTGGAATCAATTGAATTTGTCTTCAAATGGCAAAAACCTAAATATTCGCCTTGGGGAAACACCCATATTTCTTGCAAAAGCAAAGAAGGCCCCTGAAGTTTGTGCCGACTATTCCCTCAAGATTTTCGAAAAAGTATTTTCATAAAACTTTTCTCCGCCTTGCATTCACATAGTATGTGTGTTCTGTCCTCAACAGCTTGCAGATCTCAGCAGAATCTGCAAATATCCGTATCTGACAATTTGAGTACCTTTGCGTGTCCTGTCGGGATTCCTGTTACTGTCCTAAGCTTATCCCTGTTTAGTTTTATTAACTTCCTAGATCTTTAGCCGTCAAAAAGCGGCCATAGAGCATTGGATACCCTGTGTCCTTCAGGACTTGACCACCTTAGGTTGGCAGTTTTTGTGATTTTTTCCTCGATAGTGCCCCTCTCTATGCAAAGGTGTGATATTGGCAACCTCACTATCGTCGATTAGCCCTCCATTTCTTGCAAGCTCGTCCGCTTGTTCATTTCCCTGTGCATTCAGTACAGCCTTACCCGGTTCTGACCGCATATAGCCTTGAGCACTGTACGACAGCCCTTGACTGAATCCGATTGGTTAGTTGATTCCATTGGCTTGACTGCGGCCTGGCTATCGATCTAGATAGTGATATCTCATCTGCATAAACTCAGCCGCCATGAGGAAAGCCAAAATCGTTGATTGGAAGACACTGCTTGCGTCCGGTAGTCATATAGGCACTCTTAATTCTGGGTCTTCTGCGAAGATACCAGAACTTGTTCCTTCCTCTGTTTTCGAACCGTCTCGTCTGTGAAAATTGCAATTTCGTTTGACCTGATTATTGCATTTTGTTTGCCAGTTCTCACTCTCCGGATATATTATATCGTCCGGAATGTCGAAGCCGACTAAGGAAGGAATTTCTTACCGAGCTTCGCCCAATGGAACAATTTATTTTCCTGCTTGTAAGAATATTGCAAAGCCAGTTTGTGTTCATTGTTAACATTTTTACTGGCGGTGCACTCCACTTTATTGAAGGCTCCTTCAATATCGATGTAGACCACCATCGCAAACTCTCGTAGACCCTTCTCTATTTACCCAAGCACCTCGTGCTGTGCGGTTTCTACAAATTTTACTTTTTAGATAGATAGATATCTCCAGATAGATCGATCTCCAGCAATTTTGCTGTTATATGCCGCTGTTTAACAGCTTTAGGTATAAAGACCACCTTAACTTCCCTCCAAGCTATTGGTGTGTTTAAGAATTTCCATAATTTTTGCGATTACTACCTCCGGTGCTTTCTGTATCATAGTCGGTAGAATACCATCCGGACCGGGAGATTTGTATGGCTTAATGGACTGAATTGCCCACCGTAATTCGTTCCTCTTAATAAGAACACCTATTTCCTTTTCGGAGATCTAGAGAGAGATCAATGTTCTCAGTGTGCTGTAGCATGCCAGGGTCGTCTGATACTGTGGATGCCGGAAAGTGGACCTCTTGGCTACTTTCAGCCCCCAGGTTCCGCCATTTTTCTTGAGGTAGCTAGGAACGCTCGGTTTCTTTGAAAGCACTTTGCGTAACTTCGAAACCTCGTCTGTTACCGCAACAGATTCACAGTATTTCTGCCATGAAGCCCTTTTTGACTTTCTAACTAGGTACTTGAATTGTTTCATGCATTCGTACTGCTCATTCCATGTCCTTTCGATTCTGAAAATCTTCACCCTATTATACAGCTTCCTGGCCCCTTTCCTTTTTAAACCTATCTCCCTATTCCACTATATTGGTAGAAAGCAGCGAAAGATGAAACAGGCGATGGTTCGTGAAGAAAACGTGGCTTTACGTCCTTGTTTGGCTGAGTGACTCTCATTGGTAATTACAGTGCAAAAGATTTTAGAGTGCGCAGTGAAATCAAGATGCTGTAAGGCGTGTGAATACTGGAAGAGTAAAGTAGATTGCGAAGAATATATGAGAAATGGGCACAAAATCGTAAAGATAAGTGCGATGTGAATCACGATGGATCAGCAGGAAAAATAGAGGTCGATGCAGTTGTTGAGATGTTTTAGCGATCCGAAACTTTACTCCAGGTAGAATGCACCCATTATGTTGGTGACGGCGATTCTAAGACTTTTAAAAGCATTACTGATGCTAAGCCCTATGAGAATGTTACAGTACTCAAGAAAGATTGTGTGGATCAATTATAATAGACGAATTCTCTATTTACTATGGATTAGTCACTCGTAGGAACAGCGATTCAGTTGAAAACATGAGAAACAGTATATATATGGGCTACACTCGAAAATAAATTATCTACTGATACAAAACCGCAGCACGACATACGTCCGATTGGAGAGGATTGCTGCTCATGGCAAAAGGCTAAAGCTACAAATATGTATGCAGTTTGGCTAAATATGAACTGCGAATTTCTCGTTAGATTTTGACAGATGATTAAGTTCACATCTAAGTGAGTGAGCGAGTTATGTTTGGTCCTCAAACGACTTCGCAAAAATTGATTCGAACATCAAATGAAAGGTTTACTTGGATTACACTATAGATACTTCGTTACAGAATACGTACACATGTGCTTACATGCATAAGTACAAATATATGTATATTTGGCCCTCGAGGAAATTTAATTCTCTTTTGAAAGGCCACTCCAAAATTGCCATCCCCTCAAAAGGGGTAAATCGGGTCACACCCGCCAGTTAGTAAAAGATCAACTTAACATGTAAGTAGTGAAAACTGCGCCCAATCGCACTCGTATTCATATGAAATTCCTGCTAAAACTGGATATGAACTATATGAATGAATGAAATATTTGCCAATTTTCTACATCCCCATCTACATCTATCCACGCCCACATGTACAGCAGCGCAGCACTTGTTCTTTCTCGATATGTACACTATCGTGCAAGGATACCTATACAGAAACCTTAGTGGGTGGTTGTTAATGTTCCTGCGGAGGAATTAATGGAATTTGGATATATATATGTACTCGTATATGCCTATGCATTTATGTATGTACAACAGTAATATTAAAGATTGTCAAATTTATTTTGCACTTAGCCAACAGCCAAATTTTTATTACTCACAGACAAGGGTGCCAGATTGAGGGATGTTTTTTAATCCTAAAGAGAAAACAGCACCAGCAACAATTTCTGTAAAACTTGAGAGATTTTTTATTCGCTCTTACAATTTCTCACTTTTTGACTACATTATAAGTTGTATACCTCTTTGTTTGCAACATTGGCATGAGCCCACTTTTATAACTAGAAACCGCAGCAGCAACAACAAAAACAGCAGCCACACCAGCCACACCAGCCACACCAGCCACACCAGCCACACCAGCAGCAAAAACAGCAACAACATCAAGCACAACAGCAACAGAAACAGAAATATCAGCAGCAGAAATCAACTAAGCAAAGGGTGCCTCCAATTAATACCTATAAAATGGAATTGAAGGACACAATAGAGTCATGTACGACGGCCATAGGCAACAATTTCTTTATTACAAAATTAAGTTTAGATAGGCACGCGATCCACAGCAATACAGTGGAGCGCTACCACAAAGTTAAAAGTTTACTGAAGGATACGACGACTGAGTTCTTCTCCTACACCCCGAGAAGCTGCGGAGGAGAAGCTGCAAACAATGCTGCTGAGGGGATTAGAACTGCCCACTGATCCGGAGGAGCTCCTTGCACTGCTGAATGAGAAGAAGTGCGAAGGGCTACAATTCGTGGGGGTCAAGCCTTTCACCACAGCCAGAACCAAAAGGGAGAAGCGCCGATTTTCCTTGTCCCGCTAAGTCCCACCAGCAATCTGGATGGTCTAAGGAGTATTAAAGTCCTGGACTACCAGGTTGTACATTGCGAGAAATTAAAGAGGAGCGAAAACATTTTACAATGTGTTCGCTGCCAAAGGTTCGGGCACGCCGCGTCGAACTGCGAAATGAAGCCTCGATGCATGAAGTGCGGAAAGAACCACAAGTCCGAGGAATGCGCTCTGGGTAAGGAAGGAGCGTCTGAAAAAAGCCAACTCTCTTGTGCTTTATGTAGGAACACGGGACACACCGCAAATTATCGGGGTTGTCCCAAATTCCAATACATCAAAAGAGTAAATCTGGCTAGGCAGCAGAAAGTGGAATATATACAAACTCCAGCCGTCATTCCCCATGTTACCTACGCCCAAATGGCGGCAGGTAGGGGAAATACGGTACAGCAAGCGAAGGTTACTTCTCAGGCTCCAGCGCCCAGAGCACCTGAACCAGTACCTGACATGCTAGCTATCTTGCTCTCTATCCAGGGGCAGATGGCTCAGCTACAACGCCATTTAACTGAACAGACCACGCGGGTGGATCAATTATACGCGCTGCTGTCTGGCCTAACGCACCTTTTGCCGTAATGGGTACGTACATGGCGGAGCAAACCCTGAAGGTTCCTGCTGTGAATGTGAATTCACTGATACGGTTCGAACGATGAGCCACACTGTTTAAGTTGCTTAAAGACCAATCCCCTGATGTGCTCTTGGTTAGCGAAACTAAGCTTACCAAAAGACACAAAATTAGCCACAAAAGATATAAAATACTCGTAGTATGGAGAAACCGACCCAACTCCATTCAGGGAGGAGGCGTTGCGATTTTCGTAAGAAAAGGTATTCGTTTCAAAAGAGTATACAGTCGTGTATTACGTAGGTTCCAGGTGCTGGAAGCATGCATCGTAAATATTCCCCTCCGTAGTGGAAAGCGGTTGTACATGGTGTCTGTCTATGCACCTAAGGCTACTCAATCCACCTTATTCATCTCAGAGCTCGAGACACTTTTTTAGATTCCTAAGACTGGAATTGGAGGAGAACTACTTTATTATCGGCGGAGATTTCAACGCCAAACATAGCGATTGGGAAAATAATACTCCAAATACTAGAGGGAACCTACTATTCAATTAATGGGGTCAGCACAGTGTAATGTATCGACTCGGGCTTAAGGCGACGGACAGTCCGTCGTTTCCCAGACACAGGTCCTATTTGGATCTTCTGCTGTTCGACTCACGAATACAACTGACATGCACTAACCAACAAACTACAAACTGTCTACGCACTTTCGTGTATGACAGTGACCATTGCGGTCTCAGCACCGAAATAACTGCTCCCAACGAAATTGCGGAATTGGAAGAGTTTGTCCAAAGGCATTCCTACAATTATAGTAGGGTGCGTCGGACACACTTCACCAGAACACTGACTAGAGCACTCTCCTCGAATTCGCTCTACCCACCGTCCAACAGAAATCTGTCAAACGAGCAGATTGACAGGTATCTACGACTAATGGACGAGACAATCAAACGAACAATGGACAAAACGATACCTCGGTACCAACACACTGACGAAGAAGACTTATTCCGCAACGCAACTATTGACGCACTGCACCGACATAAAAGTAGACTGCTGTCAAGACTAAAAACCTTGTACAGACAGTTTACTAACGGACATAACCCGGAGATAATGACATTGAAGTCGTCGATCAAAAACGTCGATCCAAACATTAACAAGGGAAAATTACAGAATTCTGTAAGTTTGTATTGGAACAATAAAACTCGGGCTGTAAACACCAGCAACTCGAATATGTTCCCGCAAATAAATAAAATATTTCGGAGGAAAGATCAAAACTACCTTTGGTGTCTTAAAATCGTCCGAACGCCGGACAACGAACAAACATTTGTAGCACCAGGCATAGATCCAAATGAGGCTGTTGATGATGACAGCTTCTTTGTGATCGAGGATCCACAGGAGCAGGTAGAGGCTATAGGAGCGACTTTCCAGGAAGTGTACAAGGCGAATGTTATCATTGGCCCGAACCACGATCTGGAGAATCGAGTCCTTGTGCACAATTTCTACCTTCGAAATGAAATTGTGAATTGGCGATTCGAGAGCTCGGGTTTCACCCAGTTCAGTGACGAGAATATGGCAAATAATGTCATCACCAACGATAGGGTACTACCCCCGTTCATTTCGAGGGAAGAGCTCCAAACGATCTTCGAATCGCTTAGAAGTAAGAAATCAGTGGGAACCGATGAAATACCAAGCATTGTGCTTCGACATCTCCCACTAGAAGCGGTGAACATTTACACCACCCATTATTCAGCGCATTGGAAAACTACATTCCATCCCCAAAAGAGACAAAGATACTTCCAATCCGGCGAATCTCCGCTCCATCCGTCTTCTCCCAAACATCAGTAAGGTTTTCGAGAAGGTGATCAATAGAGTCCTGACTAAGTGGGTTGAGGACAAACATATAGTTCCGGATAATCAATTCGGTTTCAAGGCGGGGCATGATATCATTCATGCTGCGTCTAAACTGGTTTCTAATATCCAATTGAACAAAAGCAAGAAACAGTGCACTGGTGCCTGCCTGATTGACTTGGAGAAGGCCTTCGATACCGTATGGTTAGAAGGACTCTTTTTCAAGCTGGACAGGTTGGACATTAGTAAACCACTGCTGTATGTTCTTTTTGATATGCTCTCCAGTAGACCTCCGGGGCTTTCTACCCCAATTATATGTATCACGAGAGAGTTCGCTTTGACGGCTTTATTCCTCCAGAAGCGTTCCTCTATCTAGATAGCAAAGGTCTGATCCAGGACAGATTGGCAGTGCCGACAGAGACGTCGCACATGGCAGTGCGGAGCGTCTCCGGTTCAGTAGGGCGGTAGGGAGTCGCGACATGAGGGATGTTGCTCGACAGCACCAACACTTTTGGTGGCTAGTTGAAGGAGAGGATGCTTCGTCGTCGAATGCCTAAAGTAATAAAGCTTCATCTGAGGCAAAGCGGGTCAGCCTAATTTTTTTTTTTAGCCATGGCCGGCTTACATAGTTTTAGGTAGGATTAAGTTAGTTTTAAGAAAAAAAATATATATACATACATGTATGTAGTTTGTAGGCTTTTAGTTTTAAGTTTTATAAAAAATTAAAAAAAATTCCATATACTAAGTTTTTGCTTAAAATTTATTTTCTTAGTTTTAGTATTAATAAATGTAAAAATAGAAATAAAAGTAGACTGTAAGATTCGTCGAAAGACATAGTTTAAGTGTTAGGTTTAACTTAGAGTTAAGCGTTTTTTGTTTAGCATATAAGAGTAATTTAAGTTAAAAAATAAAAATGCATAAAAACTGAAACTGATAACTAGAAAGCAACAGGAAGTGCTAGATAGCACCCTTGTCTCCGACAGCATCACTCAAATGCTAACGAACTGGATGATATCGTCTGAACGCTCTTCTTCAGACCACAGATACATCCAATTCAGCCTAAGCGATGCTCTCCCCCCCAGTCAACCAGCATGCCGGAACTACCGGAAAATTGAATGGACAAAATACAGAGGAATACTGTCAGAAACGCTATACTCTGAACTATCAAGTCCCCCGCGTGACACCAATGAGTTTGACATGAAAGTCAAGGAATTTACTCTGGCTCTCAATCAGGATATGGCCGCTCTTATTCAAACTAGCGGCAAGAAGAAGCCGCACTGGTAGACATCAGCACTGGGACTGCTTAGAAACACTTGCAGTTCATTTCTCAACTTAACAAAAAGCACAAGTGACCGACTTTGACTCATACAAAGAATCCCTCAGATTATACAAAGAAGAAGTAAGCAATCTGCGCACCATTGGTGTTGGCAAACGAAACGTATCTAGTGACGTACCCGATTTAAATGTGTTGAACAGCGCATTTTTATCACCTAGTGGAGTAAACCGTGAGTTTGTCCCAAATGCTCAACTTGTAATCCATCCCCCAAATGAATTTAATTTTCAAGTTCGCTCCGGTCTGAAGCTGTTGGTTCAGATGGTATTCCCCTCAGCTTCATCAAAATGGTGCTTCTTTATATATTGGCTCTGCTCATGCACATCATAAATTTCTGTATGTATTCTGGTACATTTCCGGCTAGATGGAAGAAAGCATTAGTAACTCCTGTGCCTAAGAAACCTGACGCATCATCTCCCTCAGACTTTCGCCCAATTAGTATTTTGCCATGTTTATCTAAAGTGTTGGAAAAAATTATGGCAAAACAAATTAATACATATCTTAATGGAAATGCACTGCTCTATCCATTTCAGTCTGGTTTCCGAGCCCATCATAGCTGCTCTACAGCAATGGTTAAAGTGCTCGACGACATAAGGATTCAGTTTGACAAAAATAATGTTACCATTCTGTGTTTATTAGATTTCTCTAAAGCTTTCGACAATGTTGACCACAATATTTTATGTCGGAAACTCTGGTTATTTTTTGGCTTTAGTGAACTATCTGTTCGGTTTATGATGAGTTACCTGAGTAACAGAACCCAAAGAGTGAAGTTTGAAGATAGGTTTTCCGATTATATGGATGTTCGCGCTGGAGTACCCCAAGGATCGATTTTGGGCCCTATTTTATTCTGCCTATTTATTAACGACTTACCCACAGTTTGTAATAATTTATCTCTACACCTTTACGCCGATGATGTCCAATTGTATCAATCTAGACCTATTGGATTAATTGAGCACTTAGCATATAGATTCAATGAAGATCTATCTCTTATATACAATTGGTCATTAATGAATGGGTTGAACCTTAATCCTAATAAATCTCAGTGTATTGTGATATCTAAAAAACATCACGATATCGCCTCACTCCCATATATTTACTTAAATGGTGTGACGCTTCCTTATGTTGATACTGTTATAAGTCTGGGCTACAGAATAAATCGCTCCCTTAATGCTATCGATCACGTCAATCATATTGTGCGTTGTATTTATATGGTACTTCGGAAACTTTGGCTTTCGTCTGAATTTACACCTACAGCGGTTAAGATCAGGTTAATCAAAACACTACTTTTGCCAATTATTGATAACTTTGTCGTTATATACTGCGGGCTCGACTCTCAATCATATCATAAGCTACTTGTTGTATTTAATGATATGATAAGATATGCTTATGGGCTTCGCAGGTATGACCATACTTCCCACTATCACCGTCTGGTACTTGGGTGTAATCTAAGGGATTTCTTAAGTGCCAGGTATTGTCTTTTCATGCACAAAATTATCAACACACATCTGCCATTATACCTAAATGACAAAATTCAGTTCGTACAATCTTCCCGGACTTACAATCTCATCACTCCCACATCAATATATATGAACACATCTCATCTATTTTACGTACATGTCGCTTGACTATGGAACTCTCTTCCCAGGGAGGTAAAGCAACTGACTGGAGCAAAGCAATTCAAAAAAGAAATATTTTGTTTCTACAGCTAATTTTCATACTTGTACACCGAATAAAGAATTGAAATTGAATTGAATTGAAATTGACACTGCCACCAACACCTTTCTGTACTTTGGACAGACCTATCTGTATATATCGCAACTCCAAGCAACATCCAGTAAAAAATGTAGATGGTAATTTACGAGTATAGTGATGTGGGAGTCAAGTGATCCATTGGAGATAACTCCTTTGACTCCAGCACACTTTTTATTGAGTTGCAATCATCTTCCTAACATAACCAACATAGAGGCAAGCGACATTCAGAATCTGTGGAAGCAACGATTACGACATACAAACCATCTGCGGAGTCGCTGGCGTTCAGAATATGTTCAACTTTTAAGATCCTTTCACCACAATAAAGGGGGATCATCAACGCAGTTTCAACCCAATGATATTGTTCTTGTTTTTGACTCGGGGAGACCTCGAATCAACTGGAAGCTAGCCCTCATAGAGAGGGTCCACGAGGGTCGCGACGGAAAGGTTAGAGCTTGTGAAATATGGTATTCAGACGGCACACGCACGCGGAGACCAGTCCAGCTCTTACATCCATTGGAACTTTCCTCATATTCCCGGGCCGGAGGATGTTAAAAATTATGCAGTGGCAACACATAGTTTTCTTTGAACTAATTCTCTTTATTATTTAATTGTTGTACTTTTCCTACATTTGCTTTCTTTTATAATGTAACACATAACATGCTATCTCTTTCTTGAACATATTAATATTGTATACCGTATATATCATTTTTGAATTACAAGTCAGTTAGCTTTTATCTTTCGTTAATCACGCACTCATATTTGGAATAAAGATTTATGTATATTTCTTCAAGTCTCGGTATTGCGTTCATTTGACTTCGATTTCATAAAGGTTTTTTTATATGGACAATTATTAACGAACTTATATATAAAAAACTAAATGAACTCAATTGTGTATCTTATCAGGGACATAATATAGTTAATCCTAGTGAAATATTTTATGTTATGAACAAATATTTTACAAGTGTGGCTTACAAGACTCTTTCTAGTGCTGGTTTCTCAGAATCGTCGAATCATTGTGTAGAAGATTGCTTTAGCAATGAATGGAGTCAAGCCAATAGTTTTTTTTTATGACCCGATTTCTTCTTTAGAATTATTTAGGATTATCAACTCTCTAAAAAATTCTAATTTGTCCACGAGAGATAGTTGGTCTAACAATTTTATTAAGAAGGTCTCACTAAATATTTTTGATGTCTTAACGGATATTTTTAATAAACGTATCTACAGTGGTATTTTTCCTGTTGCCTTAAAAACTGCAGAAGTAATACCTGTTTTAAAGAAAGCTGATAGTAAAGATCTAAATAACTATAGGCCAATCTCTCTTCTTCCAGTGTTTTCTAAAATCCTTGAGAAAGCTGTGAAAAATAGAATAATGACTTTCCTAGATTCATCTTCTTTTTTTTTAGTAATAATCAGTTTGGGTTTAGAGCTGGGAAGTCAACAGAACTACGAAAGCCTGAACAATAAAAAATATACGGCTGCTAATTTTATTGACATTACTAAGGCGTTTGATACTGTCGACCATATGATATTAACACAAAAGTTAGAAAAAGCGGGCATAAGGGGTGTTGCGGGAAAAAGAAACTCAGGCGACTTTTCGTTTAGAAGGAATGAAACGTTTTATTAAAAGAGACTTCAATTTATACGTGTTCCTATGTACAATTTTGTTCTTATGTAAATGAGCTAACAGAGGTGAAAAATAGTGTGGATGACAGTTACTGCATTGGTTATGTTTTGCTGATGTGAATGTATTAGATTAAATAAATAATTACATATGGTACGACATGATATTCAACACTACCCCTCAAAACTTAATCAATTAAAATTCATAGAAAATGTAACAATTAAAAAATTTAAATATTCATACAGATTAATTTTTTAAACCAAGCATATCGGAAAATTTAACATGTTTAATTTTTGACAAATTTTTCGGCAATCATATTTTCGGTTGAAGTATATATTAAGTTAATACAATTTTTATTGAAAACCTCTATTACGTAATGTGCTCGTATATCTATATATTTGCTGCGACTATGGTAGACTGGATTTTTGACCAGTGCAAGCGAACTAAGATTGTCTCCGTGTAACTCAGTGGGTCCGATCACCAGCTCGGAAAACCCCAGTTCTGTGATAAATGCACGTAAGTAAATTGCTTCTCTCGACGCCTGGGATAGTGCCATGTACTCCGCCTCTGTGCTGCTTAGCGCCACCGAAGACTGTTTTTTCGACTGCCAAGTAATTGCAGCGTTATCGTCGCCGATGAAGAAAACGAATCCTGTGTAGGATTTTCTGTCTTCGCTACTGCTGGCCCAATCAGCGTCTGCGAACCCTTTTAAATGTCCACTAGTTTTTCTGTAAAGAAGTTTAACGTTTTGTGTGTTATTTATATACCTGACTATGTGTTTGGCGCCAGCAAAATGCTCAGGATGTAGATTGACGTTGAACTGCGAGAGTTTGCTAACGTAGTGTAGAATGTCCGGGCGTGTGGACATAGCCAAGTAGAGCAATGATCCATAAGCGACTGGTATACTGTTTTGTTCACCTTTCCATATTCAGGGCAACCACCGCACTTTATAAATCTCTGGCCTGGATCCAAAGGAGTGCTGCACTTACGAGATTGCACCATATTTTGTTTCTCACAAAGATTACGAATAAATTGTTTATGTGAGATGCTTATATCTCCGTTGTCTTCTCTCGTAATCTCTATTCTTAGGAAATGGTCAGCAGGTCCTTTGTTCACGACGTCAAACTCCTCACCAATTCGCTGCTCGATGTCCATCAATGATTTTTGATTTTAGCACGCAAGTAGGATGTCGTCGACATAAACAGCAATGATGTTGGTCTCGTTGTTTTCGTTCGATGTATACACGTACGAGTCTGCATTGCATTGCACGAAACCCATCCTCTTCAACGTCTTATCCAACTTAACATTCCACTCCCGTCCTGCCTGCTTAAGCCCGTTGTTCTGGCTGGCTCATGAAAATTTCCTCTTTTAGGTCTCCATTTAGATAGGCTGCGGTCACATCCATTTGGTGAACGATAAGATTAAACTTAGCAGCGATTGCTAATATCAGCCTGAGTGAGGAAAAACGCATAACAGGGGAAAAAGTGTCGGTGTAGTCAACGCCAAATTTCTGGCTGCATCCTTTCGCAACTAATCGGCTCTTATAGCGCTCCACGTTTCCACTTCTGTCTCTCTTAATGTTGAAAACCCACTTGCATTTAATGATCTGCCTGTTTTCTGGTGGGTGCACCAGTTCCCACGTCCCATTCGCCAGAAGAGACTCATATTCGCTATTCAACGCTTCTAACCATCTCCGGCCATCACCCCGACATAGGGCTTCGGTAACTGTTAACGGATTAGAATAGTTATCATTTAAATTACTCACGTGTATGTTAAATTTTTGATGTGACCGGATCGGGTATCGTGTTTGTTTCTTATTACCAACATTTCCAGCATCAACAACATCGCCTACTTGCTTATCGATCCTTGTCTGAGAACCGCAACCAGGAACCTCTTCATCAGGTAAGTCATCACCATCAGCATCTGGGCCCTCTTCAGATGCAGTATCAATAGTATGATGTTCAACTTCAGGTGCAGTATCCACTTTCACAATCGGAACATTTTCCTTCTTGGGAGTAACAGCAGCGACAGCAGCAGCATCGTTTTCCCTCTCCGATAGTCTATTGGATTCTTGCAGGTCTGTGATGACGTAGTCATTGGATTCCCCGAGTGATAAGTTCGTTTCGCTGTTCTCCAAAAATTTTACATCGCGGCTCTGGAAAATACTCTTAGACTTCGCGTCATATAGCCTGCAGGCCTTAGTCTCAAAAGCATACCCAACCATAAAGCAACTCATACCTTTGGCACTGAATTTTGACTTACCAGGCTTTTTGTCTAGCATCACACCTTTGGATCCGAAGATTCGGAGATGCTGCACGGATGGTTTCTTGCCACACCAGGCCTCATACGGTGTCCTCATGTCAAACGCTGTTGTATACGGATGTTTTCACTGCTTCTCCCCACAGCATCTCAGGAAGGCAGGAATCGAGCAACATACATCTCGCCATCTCCACCACCGTTCGATTGGCCTGTTCGGCAACACCATTTTGTAGTGGTGTATAACTTGTAGTGAGCTGATGAACAATACCTTCAGAGTCTAAAAAATTTGAAAACTCTTTGCTGAGATATTCACGCCCATTGTCAGTTCGAAGTGACTTTATCCTTTTAGACGTTTCACGTTCTACCCGAGATTTGAATAATTTAAATACATTAAAAATATCGCTTTTGTTCTTTAGTAGATATATGAACGATTTTCTACTATAATCGTCAATAAAGAGGCAAAAATATCTGAAACCGCCAGGGGTAGACACTCTCATCGGACCGCCAATGTCACTGTGGATCAAATCAAGCATACTTGCTACTAGTAAAGGGTAAGGTGCAGATTTTTGCTCTTAAACAAGTTTCACAGTTCAATGACATTCCACTACGGATAGAGTCCATTCCGTATACCATATCACGGGAGTAAATTAATTTTAAATCTTGTTCATTAAGGTGACCTAACCTCTGATGCCAGCGCATCAAACTGTCATTAGACGTTCGCGAATAGAGAAACTGTTTCTTTTCGAAAATAAACAGATTACCGCTCTTTGTAGCTTTCATAATTATTTTGCCATCATTTGACTTAATAACCGCACAAGATTTATAAAAAACCACCGTATGCCCGTTTTCCGTAGCTTTGCTTATCGAAATAAAGTTAGTTTCAAGCAATGGGACAAATAAAACTTTATGCAAATGCATGTGCACCGATCCCGTCTCGATCACAACGTCACCAATCCCGGCCGATTGTATTTGATGATTTGCAGCTACCAGGGTTCCGCACCTTCATTATCAACTGTGCAAAAGTGGTCAAGTGAGTTCAAGAGAGACAGAGAGAGCATTGAAGACGACCCCCGCTCCGGCGACCCGGCTACTGCTTGTACGGGAGAAAGCATCAAAGAAGTCGAAAAACTTGTTCTTGAGGATGCCCGAATAAAGGTGAAAATGATGGTAGAGATCACCAAGCTTTCAATTGGTACCATTCACACCATTTTTTATGACCATCTTAACCTTTCAAAGGTCAGTGCAAGGTGGGTGCCACGAACGCTCACAGCGCCTCAGAAAAAAGTGAGAATCGCATGCTCTAGAGAGCTTTTGGAGATGTGTAGTGAGAACGCGGACGGTGTTATGGATCGAATTGTTACTGGGGACGAAACATGGGTCCACCACTATGACCCTGAAAGCAAACAAGAGTCCATGCAGTGGCATAAAAAAGGAACAGACCCCCCGAAGAAGTTCAAAGTCACTCCGTCTGCCGGGAAGCTCATGGCCACAGTTTTTTGGGACTCAAAGGGAATCTTGCTCATTGAGTACAAAAAAAAGGTGAAACCATCAACGCCACATCCTACGCTTCCACTTTGCATAATTTGCGGGAGGAAATTAAAAAGAAAAGACGGGGTAAACTCGCAGCGTGTGTGTTGCTTCTTCATGACAACGCTCCTGTTCACACGGCGCGAGTTTCCAAGGCTGCTGCGAGAGATAGTGGTTTCGAAGAAATCCAACACCCACCCTATAGTCCAGACCTTGCCCCTAGTGATTATTTCCTGTTTACGGATTTGAAAAAATGTCTTCGTGGAAAAAGATTTTCGGATGATGAAGAACTCAAGTCGGCAATAAATGGGTATTTTGCAGAGAAAGAGGAAATTTATTTTTTTGAGGGTTTAAAAGAGCTTATCTCAAGATGCAACAAATGCATTGATGTTAGGGGAGGTTATATTGAAAAATAAAAACAATTTAAATTGAATTCGCATTTTCCTTCATATCGATACCGAGAATATATTGAACGCCCCTCGTAGTACCCAATTTGTTCATCGAGAAATTTCGTGTGCCAATTAAAGTTTGTTGCGGTAAAATTTACCACATTTTCCTTGAAACCTTCTCTTCACTCCTTCGAACCTTTCCCTTTTATTAGTTGTTCGTCCAAAATTCTATGAAAGTGGTTGGCAGCCATGGACGAATCAGCCAACGGCGCACTTTCTCAGCATCTTGGAAGGACAACATAAATAGGTACGACGGACGGTCAAAAGCTCTAGGAAGAAGCCCGCAGAGCAGTCGGACGGCCTGCCACAAAAGCGCAAGTAAAGCGCTATAGGTTTTGATTGTTTTATAAGGGTCCAACACGAAATAGCCGACCCTTGTGCCAAATGTTGTTTTGTCTCCCCTAATGGATAGTCTCCAGCCTTAAGTAGAGCTAAGTCAACCGCTCCATCCATTCCAGCTCCTAACCCCTTCAGCTTTTGACCCACCTTGTCTGTTGTGTCCGTTGTCGCTTTGCAGGAACGTATTTGCGAAAGGCACATATGGATTCTTCCAATCCCGGACTTCTGCCTTTACGCTCGTCGAAAGTGACAGTAGGTAGGTCCACGATCATATTATTTAGACTTATTTAGCCAAATGGACGGTCTGGAACCCTCTGTGTAAATGAAGCATCTACAACCCGCACAAGTTGCCTAGAGCTAGGCGGATTGTCTGCAACTCTCTGCAACACAGACCACACAACACACAAAACAGAAACAGAAAAAAAGACAAAACAACAAATTGTAGGTACAATGAAAAATAAAACATAATGGGCCTTACTAACAACGAATCGTTAGTTGGGAATTAAAAACGGTGTCGACTTAAATATATATGATAATATGAAAACAGCGAAGGTTAGGTCAGGTTAGGCTAAACAGGGGTGTGATGGATATGCCATCACACAAACACTAGGCACCAAAAGGGGCCCATCCCGGTCCCTGTGGAATCAATTGAATTTGTCTTCAAATGGCAAAAACCTAAACAATCGCCTTGGTGAGACACCCATATTTCTTGCAAAAGCAAAGAAGGCCTTTGAAGTTTGTGCCGACTATTTCCTCAAGATTTTCGAAAAAGTATTTTCATAAAAATTTTCTCCGCCTTGCATTCACATAGTATGTGTGTTCTGTCCTCAACAGCTTGCAGATCACAGCAGAATCTGCAAATATCCGTATCTGACAATTTGAGTACATTTGCGTGCTGCCGCAAGAGACAGTGTCCTGTCGGGGTTCCTGTTACTGTCCTAAGCTTATCCCTGTTTAGTTTTATTAAGTTCCTAGATCTTTAGCCGTCAAAAAGCGGCCATAGAGCATTGGATACCCTGTGTCCTTCAGGACTTGACCACCTTAGGTTGGCAGTTTTTGTGATTTTTGCCTCGATAGTGCCCCTCTCTATGCAAAGGTGTGATATTGGCAACCTCACTATCGACGATTAGCACTCCATTTCTTGCAAGCTCGTCCGCTTGTTCATTTCCCTGTGCATTCAGTACAGCCTTACCCGGTTCTGACCGCATATAGCCTTGAGCACTGTACGACAGCCCTTGACTGAATCCGATTGGTTAGTTGATTCCATTGGCTTGACTGCGGCCTGGCTATCGATCTAGATAGTGATATCTCATCTGCATAAACTCAGCCGCCATGAGGAAAGCCAAAATCGTTGATTGGAAGACACTGCTTGCGTCCGGTAGTCATATAGGCACTCTTAATTCTGGGTCTTCTGCGAAGATACCAGAACTTGTTCCTTCCTCTGTTTTCGAACCGTCTCGTCTGTGAAAATTGCAATTTCATTTGACCTGATTATTGCATTTTGTTTGCCAGTCCTCACTCTCCGGATATATTATATCGTCCGGAATGTCGAAGTCGACTAAGGAAGGAATTTCTTACCGAGCTTCGCCCAATGGAACAATTTATTTTCCTGCTTGTAAGAATATTGCAAAGCCAGTTTGTGTTCATTGTTAGCATTTTTACTGGCGGTGCACTCCACTTTATTGAAGGCTCCTTCAATATCGAGGTAGACCACCATCGCAAACTCTCGTAGACCCTTCTCTATTTTCCCAAGCACCTCGTGCTGTGCGGTTTCTACAAATTTTACTTTTTAGATAGATAGATATCTCCAGATAGATCGATCTCCAGCAATTTTGCTGTTATATGCCGCTGTTTACCAGCTTTAGGTATAAAGACCACCTTAACTTCCCTCCAAGCTATTGGTGTGTTTAAGAATTTCCATAATTTTTGCGATTACTACCTCCGGTGCTTTCTGTATCATAGTCGGTAGAATACCATTCGGACCGGGAGATTTGTATGGCTTGATGGACTGAATTGCCCACCGTAATTCTTTCCTCTTTATAAGAACACCTATTTCCTTTTCGGAGAGCTAGACAGAGATCAATGTTCTCAGTGTGCTGTAGCATGCCAGGGTCGTCTAATACTGTGGATGCCGTAAAGTGGACCTCTTGGCTACTTTCAGCCCCCAGGTTCCGCCATTTTTCTTGAGGTAGCTAGGAACGCTAGGTTTCTTTGAAAGCACTTTGGGTAACTTCGAAACCTCGTCTGTTACCGCAACAGATTCACAGTATTTCTGCCATGAAGCCCTTTTTGACTTTCTAACTAGGTACTTGAATTGTTTCATGCATTCGTACTGCTCATTCCATGTCCTTTCGATTCTGAAAATCTTCACCCTATTATACAGCTTCCTGGCCACTTTCCTTTTTAAACCTATCTCCCTATTCCACTATATTGGTAGAAAGCAGCGAAAGATGAAACAGGCGATGGTTCGTGAAGAAAACGTGGCTTTACGTCCTTGTTTGGCTGAGTGACTCTCATTGGTAATTACAGTGCAAAAGATTTTACAGTGCGCAGTGAAATCAAGATGCTGTAAGGCGTGTGAATACTGGAAGAGTAAAGTAGATTGCGAAGAATATATGAGAAATGGGCACAAAATCGTAAAGATAAGTGTGATGTGAATCACGATGGATCAGCAGGAAAAATAGAGGTCGATGCAGTTGTTGAGATGTTTTAGCGATCCGAAACTTTACTCCAGGTAGAATGCACCCATTATGTTGGTGACGGCGATTCTAAGACTTTTAAAAGCATTACTGATGCTAAGCCCTATGAGAATGTTACAGTACTCAAGAAAGATTGTGTGGATCACGTTCAAAAACGAATGGGTTGGGTACCCGCCGCCTACGTAACTTGAAAAAGATTACAAAAGCTCTCGGTGGAAGGGGCAAATTGCCGGGAAAACTAATAGACGAATTCTCTATTTACTATGGATTAGTCATTCGTAGAAACAGCGATTCAGTTGAAAACATGAGAAACAGTATATATATGGGCTACACTCGACCATAAATTATCTACTGATACAAACCCGCAGCACGGCAAATGTCCGATTGGAGAGGATTCATGGTGCTGCTCATGGCAAAAGGCTAAAGCTACAAATATGTAGTTTGGCTAAATATGAACTGCGAATTTCTCGTTAGATTTTGACAGATGATTAAGTTCACATCTAAGTGAGCGAGTTATGTTTGGTCCTCAAACGACTTCACAAAAATAGATTCGGGGTTACTTGGATTACACTATAGATACTTCGTTACAGAATACGTACACATGTGTTTACATGCATTAGTACAAATATATGTATATTTGGCCCTCGAGGAAATTTAATTCTCTTTTGAAAGGCCACTCCAAATATTCCCCTCCTCGCAAGGAGGAAGTCGCTGACACACCATGTAGAATAGCGTCGCAACGTGAAAGAAATTGAAAACTGTACCCAATCGCACTCGTATTCATATGAAATTCCTGCTAAAACTGGATATGAACTATATGAATGAATGAAATATTTGCCAATTTTCTACATCCCCATCTACATCTATCCACCCCCACATGTACAGCAGCGCAGCACTTGTTCTTTCTCGATATGTACACTTATCGTGCAAGTATACCTATACAGAAACCTTAGTGGGTGGTTGTTAATGTTCCTGCGGAGGAATTAATGGAATTTGGATATATACATATGTACTCGTATATGCCTATGGATTTATGTATGTACAACAGTAATATTAAAGATTGTCAAATTTATTTTGCACTTAGCCAACAGCCAAATTTTTATTACTCTCAGACAAGGGTGCCAGATTGAGGGATGTTTTTTAATCCTAAAGGGAAAACAGCACCAGCAACAATTTCTGTAAAACTTGAGAGATTTTTTATTCGCTCTTACAATTTCTCACTTTTTGACTACATTACAAGTTGTATACCTCCTTGTTTGCAACATTGGCATGAGCCCACTTTTATGACTAGAAACCGACAGGAAGTGCTAGATAGCACCCTTGTCTCCGACAGCATCACTCAAATGCTAACGAACTGGATGATATCGTCTGAACGCTCTTTTTCAGACCAGAGATACATCCAATTCAGCCTGAGTGAATGGCCAAAATACAGAGGAATACTGTCAGAAACGCTATACTCTGAACTATCATGTCCCCCGCGTGACACCAATGAGTTTGACATAAAAGTCTAGGAATTTATTCTGGCTCTCAATCAGGCTATGGCCGGTCTTATTCAAACTAGAGGCAAGCAGAAGCCGCACTTGTAGATATTAGCACTGGGACTGCTTAGAAACACTTGCAAAACGTTTTTCAACTTAGCAGAAAGCACCGACTGGGACTCTTACAAAGAATCCCTCAAATTATACAAAGAAGAAGTAAGGGTCTCTTGGACAACCTCATGTGATGAATCACTCAACCTGCTACTGGACACTCACTTTTCAGGTAGCTCCCAATTCGGCCTACTGCAACCGCGACCAAAATTCATGATCTGATTACGAGAGACAAACTGCTCTGGGCGCTGCATAGCTTCAAACCATACACGTCTGCTGGTACGGCAGGTATAATAATACGGAGGTCCTCAGATATTATTCTGCCAACGCCAGAGAATATCGTGAGGAGCTGTGTAGAACTGATAAGCATTCCACTGTCATGTAGAGATCTCAATGTAGTTTTTATTCCCAAATCAATGTTCTCATGTTGTCCCAAAGGACCACAGACCTATAAGTCTATCATCTTTCCTTCAGAAAACCCTAGAACGACTGATTGATATCCGTATTCGAGCTAAAGTTGATCCAAAACTTCTGTCTACGGCTCAACATGCCTACTGTAAAGGAAAGTCGGTGAAAACGGCTCTGTACTCTTCGACTAGCAACATCGTACGATCCCTACAATATAAAGAGTACACAATGGTTGCTTTACAGGAAATAGAGGGCGCCTTTAACAACGCCAACACATCCGCAATCACGACTCACTTGGGGAATTGATCAGTCTCCTGCTAAAAAGAACGATAATCAACTCCAAACTGGGTGAGACTTCTTCTAGAAGATGCGTCAACCGAGGTACGCCGCAAGGCGGTGTCCCCTCTCGCCTTCTCTGGAACTTAGTAGTTAATGAACTACTGATATACCTGGAAGCGGTTGGTAGCAGGGTGATTGCCTATGCCGATGACATTGCTATAGCCGTCTCAGGTAAGCATCTCAATACCACTAAAAAACTCCTTCAAGTAAATCTCAATAGATTAACCCGCTGGGCAGATCGCTGTGGATTGGGAATAAACCCCCATAAAACTGATCTTGTTCTCTTTTCCAGGAAATACAAAATTCCAGCCATAGACCCTCCTTCAATAAACGGTACCAGTTTAGTATTTTCCGATACAGCAAAATATCTGGATCTCATTTTTGACAGGAAACTAAACTGGAAACCTAACATTCAAGAAAGAGTCAATAAAGCTACAATAGCTTTATTCTCTTGCAAGAAAGCCATTGGGAACAAATGGGGCCTTCAACCTCGCATAACCCACTGGCTATACATCTCGGTCATAAGACCGATACTTACTTACGGGGTGGTTGTCTGGTGGACTACCTTGGAAAATGCAGTCAACCGCATTAAACTAAGCAGAGTCCAAAGAACAGCATGTCTATGCATAAGCGGAGCTTTGCGGTCTACCCCCTCTGCGGCATTAGACATTCTGTTTCTTTTGACACCCTTCCATATTTTCAACAGGCAAATAAATAGCTGCGCCTGCAGCGACTACACAGTGGACAAATAATTGGCCACGCTAAAATTTTTAATATAGGGTTTTCCAATAAGGACTTGACAACTTTTTTTTTAAATAAAACGCAAACCATTTGAGATATTTCAAAAACATTTATGAATGGAACTCGACTTCGTTTATATGGCCACCGCGGGCAAGTTTGCAGCGGTCGATTCGTTGGACCCAATTTTCAACGACTCGGCCGAAACGGCTGCTATTTCGTGTTGGCTCTGAGCTCTTCCAACGTCGTCGGCGTGTTGGCATAAACCAATGACTTAACGTAGCCCTCTGTTTTCGAACCGTCTCGTCTGTGAAAATTGCAATTTCATTTGACCTGATTCCGCCATTTTTCCTCAGGCAGCAGCTAGGAACGCTCGCTTTCTTTGAAAGCATTTTGTTACCGCAACAGATTCACAGTATTTCTTCTGCCATGAAGCCCTTTTTGACTTTCTAACTAGGTACCTTGAATTGTTTCTTGCATTCGTACTGCTCCATTCCAAGTCCTTTCGATTCTGAAAATTTTCACTCTATTATAGAGTTTCCTGGTCCTTGTTTCCTTGTTAAACAAACCTATCTCCCTATTGCATAACATTGGTAGAAAGCAGCGTAAGAGAAACAACTTTTTCTATTGATTTTACTTGGATTACGTTTTACATTACGTGTTACATGCGTATGCATACCAAGCAATATATATTTTCAAAACAATTCTTTTTGGCCCTCGAGGAAACTTAATTCTCTTTTGAAAGGCCATTCCAAATATTTCCCCCACCTAGTGAGGAAATAGCTAGAAAATAGCCAAAGAATTTGCGAGAGGTGCACCCAATCGCACTCGTATTCATATGAAATTCCTGCTAAAACTGGATATGAACTATAAGAATGAATGAAATATTTTCCAATTTTCTACATCTATATCTACATCTATCCTTGGCCTTGCAGATGTACAGCAGCGCAGAACTTATTCCTTCTCGATATGTACACTTATCTTGCATAATGTTCCTGCGGAGGAATTAATGGAATTTGGATATACACATACGAGTATGTACTCGAAAACTTCACTTAGGAGCTTTCTTCTACAATTATTTAACCATCTCCTAAACGAAGCTCAAATTGGTTCCGAGAGTAGGAGCATCACAGATCCACGTGGATATTGGTTCTAAGAAAAGTGTCCGAATATTTTAGATGTAAGTTTTGATAGCGAAAGTAATTTCTTACCAATCGAGGACATCTACTAACGAGGTAGTTAGTCCACAAAAAATGGTCTTAGTTCAATACACTTGTCCCAGCGATGTTCAATAGCTTCGACACCTTGTTTATAGTGAGAATCGTCTAGAATCAAATAGCCATCAACCGCAGACTTCACCTTTTTGCTGTTGGCAAATCTTTTACCACCGATGCACTTTTTCAAGTTCGGAAATAGAAAACAATCCGACGGGGCTAAATCTAGCGAATAGGGAGCATGAGGAAGCAGTTCGAACTTTAATCCATTGATTTTGGCCATCGCGATGACGGATGTGTGAACTGGTGCATTGATTTCATCTTTCAAACGCTGCAATAAGTTCGCATAATATACGCCGTTGATTGTTTTTCCTTTCTGAAGATAATCAATGAAAATTATCCCGTGCGCATGCCAAAAAACTGATGCCATTATCTTGCCTGCAGATGGAGTCGATTCTCCCCTTTGAGTCCATTGTTTTGACTGTTCCTGCGTCTTGAATGTGAATTGATGGACCCATGTTTCACCCATGGTGTAGTATATCGACGTATCAAGTCCCATTTACAATACTGCGAGATGCGATACGAGATTCGCATTCAGACATCGGACGTCTGTTTACAAAGATACGTCAAAACACCACTCACAAATAACAAGCTCAAAATGAAAACAACAACAATTTAGCTGTCACGCATTGCGAGATGCGAGAGATTTCCAGATTTTCGAAATCGACTGCGATGCTCGCTGCGAGACTTGCATTATTGTAAACGAACACATTGAATTACATGTTACGGAAATATTTTTGACAGTTCATGCGCTCTCGTTTTCGAACAACGTATTATTGTAAATGGAACTTCAGTCATCGAGATTGTAAGAGATCCATGATGAACACAGAGGCAGCAGATGGTAAGAACATACACAGAAGTAGAGTAGGAGAGTGGGAGAAATTCAATCGTTGCATTCTCATCTCTGTTTACTCTTGGTTGTCTCGTGTGCATGTACGATAAGTCAGCCTTGATCTGACCATCGTGGCGTGCATTGTCGAGCCGACTCTACATTTTCGTGACGAGGATTAAAGTTAAAATAGCGGCATAAATTTTGATGTACAAGTGAAGATAATAAATAAATAAAATACGGTAGTTTTGAAAAGTGAAAGTGAAAGGAAACAAAAAAAGTGAAAGTAGGAACAGAAAAAGGTGCAAATGTGCCTTCATTTAATTGAGAAAATTTGCAGTTTGTACAGTTATATGTATGTACATTAGTGAAACTCAATTGGTACAAATGTGCCTTCATTGAAAATCTATCATGTACTAGATGGGGTGAAAATTAACCTCCTTGACCGCCAAGACCGCGCTGCTACTGCAAAAAAGTTTATGGTGCCTTGAAGTCCGTTCATATTTAGGCAGACATGCCAAATTTCAGTGCGATATTTAGGCAGACATGCCAAATTTCAGTGCGATATTGTCTTTAGTTTTGTTTTGACAGCTGATTGTTGTTGACGTGTTTGGCATAATGTTGAGTATGGACAAAAACGATTTTCGTTCTCTCATAAAACATAATTTTTTGAGAGGCAAAACGGCGAAGGAAACAAAAGAAAAGTTGGATAAATGTTATGGGGCTAATGCTCCGTCAAATTACACCGTCAAATATTGGTTTCGAGAGTTTCGTGGTGGCCGCAACTCCACTACAGATCAAGTCCGCAGCGGCAGGCCCCCCGATGCGGTTACAGAGGACAATGTCAAAAAAATACATGAAATGGTGTTGGCTGACCGGAAAGTGAAGGTGCGCGAGCTAGCAGATACCACAAAGATTACTATAGTACTGAGACCACACGCCATATTTTGGGCAATATTCTGCTTATGAAAAAGTTATCATGCCGCTGGGTGCCGCGCATGCTTACTCCTAACCAAAAACACGAACGCGAGAGCATTTCGAAAGAGTGTTTGGATTTGCTGATGCGGAATCGGGCGGACTTTTGGTGTCGATTGGTAACAGTTGATGAAACTTGGATCCACTATTACACACCAGAGAACAGAATGAGTGCCCGGCAATGGACTGAAGCCGGCACGAGTGCTCCGAAGAGGCCGAGCGAGGCTCAATGGGTCGGTTTTCTTGGATTGTAATGGAATACTCTTCGTGAACTACCTCGAAAAAGGAAAAACCATCAACAGCGAGTATTACTGTGCATTATTGGAGCGATTGAAGGCCGAAATCGCTGCAAAACGCCTCACATGAAGCGAAAAACATATTTTGTTTTTGCAAGACAATGAGCCGGCGCACAAGAGCATCGCAACCACGGCTAAAATCAATGACGGCTCCAATTGCTGTCGCATCCACCGTATTCGCCCGACTTGGCTCCCTCTTCCCAAACCTCAAAAGATGGCTCATCAATAAAAAATTCAGCTCACACTAAGAAATAATCGACGCCACGGAGGAGTATTTTGCAGACCTTTCGGAAAATTACTTTTCGGACGGGATCAAGAAGTTGGAAAATCGCTGGAATAAGTGTATCAAGCTAATAGTCCCCTTGATAAATAAAAAATAAAATAAAATGAATAAAATAAAAAAAAAACATTTTAAAAAAAAAAATTTTCACTCCCAAGGAGGTTACTTTTCACCCCACCTAGTATATGTCGTGGCGCCTATTTATCTATTTTTTTAAGTAACAAGAACAACATTGTAAAAGCAAATAAATAAAGCGACTCTGTATGAATTTCACAAGAATGCGTGTATTTTCTATTTTCCCCATTCTTCTCTTCTGTATTACTGTGTACCTTCCTTTATTGCGAGCCTGGCAGTGTTATCTGTCCAGCGCAGCCTTAGAGTGGCAATGAGTTCGAGAGAGACACATATATAGTGCTTATATAATTATGCAGCGCGTGGAAGGTGCGTGCCAACGTATGTGTGTGGTATACACATGATCGATGGAATTATGGTAATTGGGATGGCAGTCTTGATACAGATCATAGACCATAGACTAACTATACCTAGATATCAAACTCTACTAATACTTTTGCAAACGTTTAACTTTCGCACAGACACACTGTAAGTGAATCACCAACACATTCTCAATCTCTATAACCTGTCAGAATGGCTAAAATGACAACAAATTTCACGTAATGTTCGCTAAGTATATATAATAAAGGCAAAAATAAAAGGAAAAATATTTTTCGCTGGTGAATATTTAATTCAACGTGGTGAAAAAGTGAAGATAATAGAATATACAGTAGACGCTCACAAATTAGAACTCTCAGAAATTAGAACATCCAGAAATTAGAACCAGATTTTTTAATGCATTGGACGCTCTGAAATTAGAACTTGAAGTTCTAATTTCTGAGCGTTTTTTTTTTTAATTTTTAACACAAGGGAATTCCCATTCTTGGTTTTTATTTCACTGAACAAAAGGTAAAATAGAAAGGGGGAATCCCCAAGTTATATATTTAATTCCTTTTTAGTTTTTGTTTTGCCATGTTTTTATTTTTTTTGTCATTCGTATGTGAAATTTGATACGCGTGGACATATTTTGGTAGACTCTACCGAAAACTAAAAATAACTTACTAAAAATGTCAAATAAACGTAAAAAAAACACTTTATCTTTGGAAACCAAAGTAAAGATATTGGAAAAGCTGGACAAAGGAGTTCAAGGGAATCGTCTAGCGCTAGATTTCAATGTGAGCAAATCTGCCATCAGTTATATCAAGTCAAATAGATCATCTATATTAAATGCTGTTTCCAACACTTATCAGGAAGCATCAAATAAAACTATGCATAGTGCCGAATATCCGAAAATGGAAAGTCGTCTTTATGAGTGGTTTTTAAAACAACGCGAAAGGAAGTGTACATTGACAGGAACAATATTAAAGGCAAAAGCTAAACAAATTTTTGGTGAAGAATACCCCGATAAAAATGAAAATGCATTCCGAGCAAGCGATGGATGGTTTACTAAATTTAAAAAGCGACACGGCATTCGTTTTTTAAAAATTGGTGGCGAGATTCTTTCTAGTGATATTGCCTCGATCACTCCATTTGTTCACACATTTAATGCAAAAGTCACTGAGATGGGGTTAATGGAGTCGCAAATATATAATGTGGACGAAACCGGATTATTTTATCGTTGCCTACCAGATAAAACATATGTCTCTGCTTGTGAAAAAAGTGCGCCTGGATACAAAATTCAAAAAGAACGAATTTCAATTTTACTTGGTTCAAATGCTGATGGCTCTCACAAATTAGTGCCCTTAGTTATTGGAAAAGCCAAAAATCCCAGGTGCTTCAAAGGTTTTAATAATCCACTTCATTACGACTTTTCCAAAAATGCTTGGATGACGTCTCGGATCTTTCATGATTGGTTTCACAAGATATTTATTAATGAAGTAAGAAGAAATAATTTTGCTTTTAATTTCATTAATTTTAAAATATATTTTTGTTTACAGGTCATCCAGTTTTCTCAAAAAATAACTTGCCTCCGAAGGCTCTTTTGCTTATTGATAACTGTTCCGCTCATGCACCAATGGAGAATCTTCAAAGCAAAGATGGCAACATAGCTGCATATTTCTTGCCGCCAAATGTGACAGCAGCTGTGCAACCAATGGATCAAAATCCCATAAAGTTGACAAAACTTGCTTACAGAAGTAAGTTACTTGCTGAAATAATAGCTGAAGGTGGTGCACTGAATAGTCTGTTGAAATCCCATTCCATCCGAAAGGCAATAATATTTCTGAAACAAGCTTGGGATGAGATGACGCAAACAGTGATGAGAAATTCTTGGTCAAAGTTGTTAAATTGGGACTCTGACCAATACGACAACGATGATGATGTGCCACTAGCACAGTTGCTTAAAAAAAATGAGGACTGCAATGAAGCTCTCCAAATAAATCAAACTCTTTTAGCAGAAATTGATCCAAACAGTTTCATGTGTATTGATGACATCGAGAAATGGAATGAAGATGTGTTTGAAGACGGAACTGGTGACCTACGTAGCGGTGATGAGTTTTCTGATAGCAGTGAAGACGACGTTGTTGATGACACACCAGTTATTTCAAATGCTATAGCTATTGAAAGCGTTAACAATTTAATAAATTGGTGCAACAAGAGTGAATTGTCTTCCAGTAAGCACATGGCCAATCTTTTGGACCTCCGGAACGATATTGTTATATCAGATTTAAAGAAACCAAAAAAACAAACAAATATTACTGATTATATGTTAAACAAAAATTAATTTTGAACAGAGCCCTTATCCTGAATTTAAAAACATTGAATTGTTATGTTTTTAAATAAAATAAGAAAAAAAATAAAAAAAAAATGTTTTTACATAGTTTTTGGAAGTGGCTTAACTCTTATTTTTATTATTTACGTCAAAAAAAAACCGTCCAGAAATTAGAACATTTCGGAAATTAGAACTACCCCAAAAACAAAGTGGTTCTAATTTCCGAGCGTCTACTGTATTTAAAAAAAAACCTTTTTTTTGTTTCAATTGAACAAAAAGGGGATCGTTTCAGAATAAAATTAAAAAAGGACCTAAGGATTATATTTTGAAAGTTTCATTTGAAGATATAAATGAATTGAAACTATTACAATTCTGAAATCAAGCTTAAGCTTGTATTGAGAGTCAATTGTATAAGCATTTTTTATGTTTAGGCACAAACTCTGTACTCTGGACATCAATGAAAAGGATTATTAATTAATGGCAACTCTTAAAATCAATTTCCATGCTGTTCTTTTAGTTTGAATGTGTTGAGTAAATAAATTAATTAAATAATACTGATAAGTACAATTAACATTTTTGATCATTTTTTAGTTTTTTAAGGAAAATATTTGTTTTTCTATTTGAATTTAAAGCTTTTCCAAAATATTTCGAGAATCTTTTTTTTTCACACATTATAAAGTACAAAAGCGGTGGTATTTTAATTGTTTATTTTTTAAAAATAATTTCCAGAATTTAACAAACAATGTGAAATGATATCCCAACTTAATTTGGTTTTGTCGAAGGGAATTTTTGTTTATAATGGTTTTCAACAGATGTTGCTACTACTTTATTGAGTATTCTTTAATGCTGTTAACATCTTTAAGCCGGTCTGGCATAGAATGCGTCAACTTTTCCATATATTCACATATTATTTCTTGCCATTCCGCTAAAAATTAAAATTTTTAACTGAGGCTTCGATGTGATGACATGTTTTCGTAACCTCATCATTTAATGATTCCAAAGGCGTTCCAAAGAGAACGGGTTAAGATCGGGGCTATGTGGTGGCGTTACTAGCAAGTGAGGGACTTTATGTGGATATGGACTTATGCTTGAAATCGTTGTCCTGTTGGGAGTAAAATATGTTTCGCAATAAGCATTGTTTGTGTCCATTGAAACAAATTTTCGCTGTAAATATTTTAGTATACTTCTTTTTCTGAATTACTGTGACTAAATTACCGATCTCAACAGTGGATATTTAGCTCCATATTACACAACCACCATTTCCGTGCTTTACTTTTTGCCTTGTGTATTTGGACTGTAAGTTTCATTTGGTTGTCTTCATGCTTTCGAAGGCCTATTTAATTCATAAATGCTAAATTTTGACTCTTCTGAAAAAATCCTAGAAGACAAATCCTTTGTTTTTTTTATTTATTAGCAAAGTCCTTTTGTTTTTTTTTTATTTGCTTCGCTGACGAAAGGTTTCTTTCTAACGGTATAAAATTTATACGCCGATTTGATGTCGTTGACATTCTCGAAAATCCAGCCAAATTTTAGAATTACAACGTGATATTTGTGAAACGTACAGCGTTGTGTTTACATCGATTTTCTTCTTCTCGGAAATTTTTTGATGCAAAAATTGAGCAAAGTATATGGAAATGTTGCGTTAGTAATGGAATTAGTAATAGAAAAGCATTAAATATGAGCTAAATTGTCCAGTCGCATCCATATTTTTTCAAAAAATAATTGGTCAATTGGCTGTCGTACTAAATGGACCTATAAAGCACTAATTTTCTATTTATTGTTCTATTTTCACAAATAAAAACTGTCAAAATAATCATTAATTATTATTTATTACTTCATATGAAAAGTTAATACAATATTTTCCATTTAATCTAATAATCCAATTTATTCATGAATTGTAATTTACATTTTTTCGGAACATGCTCTCCTGATGAAAACATTCATGGTGAAGCGAAAAACTTACCCACACCGTGGTGAAATGAACAAATGTCAATAATTTATTGAAGAAGCTGCAAATCCAAGAAAGAAAAAACAATTTCTTTAAATTTATTGTATTTATTGGATAAACAAAGCAAAACAAAACAAAAATCGAAAAAATGCTTTAAGTTTATTTGATCAGCTCACGATGGTTCCACACTGGGAACGCTTTTCTTGAAACCATTGCACTTCAAATGTTGGATCTGCAAGGAAAAAGGCATTATATGTATTGCTATACGAAAATGTATTATTTTTACTTACATGTAATTAGTTAGCATCACTCATCCACATTTCTCAAAGCTCTTGAATGGTGCATTTAGATTCATTGTTCTTACAGTTAAATATTGAATAGTTAATCATTTGTAGAAAACCGGTTTTCTACTGAACGTCCCTATCCGTGTGAACCTGTCCGTGAATACGTGAGAATTGTCAACAATGTCAAAATTCGAAAAGTTTTACGAGTGACGTCACCCATATAAAAATGACGCTGAATTTCGATTTTGACATTTCTCATGTTTATAAATCCAATTTCGTGTAAGTAGCAAACAAATTTAATGTTGGACAATAATTTTCTTTATTATATTTTCTAGGACAATAAAAGAAGAAAAATCTACACATCTGGAGCAAGAAGAAATCATTTTCTACAGAAAACTGCTGCCACCAACAGATTGCTTTCGATTGGATGTGGCAAACGCAGTTGGAAAAGTTTGTTTACATTTTCTTGTGAGTAACTAAAAACATTTTAATTTTAACACTAAAATTACGCTAAAATTTCTCATTGTGTGTGAACCTTCAGTCCACACGATAAAGTGACAGGACATTTTTTGTTTCTCTTCCGGATACTTTGCTGATACGATCAAGAAACAGCCACATTGGTGACCCCGACGCACAGTGCGTCGACCAATGGAAAAAAATCAAAAAATTGGATTTACAAAATATTATTTCGAAACACTCAAAAGGCATTACACATTCGCAAACAAGATAACTGTAACTTTATTAGCGCTAAAATTCACCCGCAAGCTGTCTGGTCACCACAAAACCTTACCTTACTTGATTACGAGTATTTAAAAAATGACCGTTAGCTCTAGTACATGAAGCCTCGACTGGCAGAGTAAAATAATTATCTTATAAACCAGTTTTTACTTGGATCTACACCACTAGAAAAAGTAAAGGTTATTTGTTTTTTTTTTATATTTTTCTTGCAACTTTTCAACAGTTGTTATCAAGCTTAAAACAACTCCCATTACGACACTTTTAGTTCCGTTGAAAAGAGATTTTAAAGTGAGTGTTGCTGACTGTTAACAATTTTTTTCTTGTTTAATTAAGAGGACAGTAAGGTTATTTCGACAAGGTAAAAATTGTCTGCGACAACTTGCGACTGTTTTTTTTGCAACTGTTTATTTATCCATCTATTTATAGAATGTGTACTAATAAAGAACTGGTCATCCGACCCAACCAACCGATTTGCTGTCGTATTACAGTTTATTAAGAATAACATAATTAAGACTGTTTTAGATCCAGAAGAGGAAGAAAATTTGCGAAGTCATGTTTTTACTTTGTGTTCAAATATAAACAAACGGTGGCAAAAGTCCGGAAGGAACCGTAATCGGTTTTTAAAAAGAAGCAAGGATTGGCTCGATTTGCAGCACTCGTTTCCGGACAACATTTCTTCCATAAGCATAGAGTCTAACAATCAAAACCTAAAAAATAAACGTGGAAGACCGAAAAAACCCTTTCAAGAGTGTTGCAGAAAAACTAAGAAACAGAGAGTGGAAGAGATGTTAAAGGCGAAATCTCTTGAGGAGCTTAGGTTTGCATCAGAAGTTTCAGCAGCAAATTCATCGTCTTCGAGGTTTTTAGCCGAAGAAAAAAAAGTTTTGTCATTCGAGGAAGCTTTGACACTGTACCTTGACCTTGACCTAACCGAGCGAAGCTATCAAGTTTTGCGAAACACCGTAAACGCATTGCACAAAGACTGTTTTCCCAGCATTTATGCTCTACGGCAGATCAAAACGAGTATGTTGCCAAAATCTATTGTCACAGAAACATCTGCTGAAGTGGATTTCCAAGATGTAATGATAAAAACGGTTCAAAACATAGCCATTTCCGTAAGTGTCAGGAAAAATACTAACGCTAAGTTGATATGCAAATGGGGCTTTGACGGTAGTGGCAGCCACAGTTTGTACAAAATTGGATTTAAAAATTCCGACGAATATTTATTTTTAATCGCATTTGTTCCCTTGAAATTAATTGACATCGATTCAGGTGAACCTCTCTGGATAAATGATCGTCCTGGATCCACTTTGTATTGTAGGCCTCTGAAGTTTTTATTTCGCAAAGAGAGTTCTGGACTGGTGAAAGAAGAGGAGGCCGCTATGCAAGCTAAAATTAATCAGCTTCGTGATACATCTGCGTGTGTAACTGGATACTGCATTAGAATATCATTTCAATTTCATTTAACCATGGTGGATGGAAGTGTGTGTAATGTGTTGTCAGAAACAAACTCCTCTTCAAAATGCTATGTCTGTGGTGCATTACCCAGTGAAATGAACACAGTCAAATGTTACGAGAAAGCTCCTGCAGAAGACAACTATCGTTTTGGCTTATCAACTCTTCATCTTTGGATAAAAACTTTTGAATGTATGTTACACATTGCATACAGATTACCTTTTAAAAAATGGCGAGTACAAGGGGAAACAAACAAAGCCGTATTCAAGGAAGAAAAAAAACGAATTCAGGCGGAATTTAAGTCAAGCATGGGGTTAAATGTCGACCAGCCTAGGCAAGGATTTGGATCGTCCAATGATGGCAATACCGCCAGAAGGTTTTTTTCTGACCCTAAAAGAAGTTCGGAAATCACAAAAATAGATCAAAGATTGATTGAAAAATTTTCAGTTATCGTACGTGTAATTTCAGCAGGTGCAGAAATCGACTTTCAAAAGTTTAATATATTACTTTGCGAAGCTAAAGACCTATACTTAGAATTGTATGATTGGTATTACATGCCCTGTACATTGCACAAACTTTTCTTTCATGGCATTGATATCATAAAAAGTTTTCAAATACCAATTGGTCACTTATCCGAGGAAGCACTAGAGGGTTTACACAAGACTTTCCGCCGCACTAGGCTTCATCACGCAAGAAAGTCCTCGAGGTCTAACAACATGCAAGATGTAATTAACTATTTGCTATTAATATCTGACCCTCTAATTTCATCACAGAAAAATTGTGCGCAAACAAAAAAGAATTGATGAACATATAAGATACTACTTTATTTCTAATGAGGAACATGATTCTTCTTGTGATGAATTATAATATCTTATTCTTTTTAAACCAAAAAAAAAAATCAAAAATAGATGAAAACCCTTTTTTGTACCCTTTTTGTTAAAATAAAAACACGTTATGATAAGAAAAAATGGAAACTAAGTTTTTCTGATTTTTTTTCCTCACTTTCTATTGACTCGACGCACTGTGCGACGTGATTTCGTCGTTTTATGCAACAACTTGTGCAAAAATCCATTGGATGATTAAAATATTCATCGATTAAAAAATCGTCAACAGTAAGCAGTAGTCACCATACTGCACGCACAAAGCAATTTCAAGAACACCGGGCCCACTCCAACATAACCTCAACCAAATTCACGGCTTTACTCGAGGCGCATAAAGAGAGCAATTCTCGGAACGCGGGTCCGGGGGCGAATTTTGTCAAAACAGTTCTGGGGCACATTTTCCGGCATTTATTTTTTTCAACGAATATTCCTGAGTGATACTCTACAACGATGAGCAACATGGAACAAGCAAATGGCTCTACGGACAGACTGTCCAAACCCGGACAGACTTCAATAACATTCACATTGGATCAAACAATAAGAAAAAAACGATAATGTAAGTACCGCCTCTGATTATTTTCAACCAGAAATGAGTCGTGTCAACATCGTCCTACTGGCGATCGACAACAGCCTTAACTCTTCTCCCATTACAATTTCTTCATCCTCTAAAGCCGACTTTGTCGCAATAAAAATATCACTGCCTCTCAAGTCCCTTTACGTTATATGTTGCTACATCCTACCAGCTCAACCTATCGAATCTTACCAATTTGTTATTGATGCGATTGATCATTTAATTGACCTGTCAGACCCTACTGATGATATCCTTATTTTCGGCGACTTTAATCTTCCTCAGCTACAGTGGACTCCATCAGATAATCAATCGTTTTACATCGCTTCAAATGCCATCTCAGCTAAGGAATGTCTCTTCTTAGATCGCTTAACAGACTAAAGTCCATGCCAAGTCAGTGGTATATCCAATTATATGGGCAGGCAATTAGACCTTATTTTCACAACAGATCCAATTAACTCCTCAGTCTCACTTTGTCCCCTATCTCTCTCAACAATCGATAACTACCATCCCCCCCTTCTACTTTCATTTTTTCATAACTCTTCATTCCAGTCCACTCCCCCCACAACTCTCTCATCCCACGACTTTCATAAAGCAAACTTTCACAAAATCAGTGAATATCTCAGCAGATCCCACTTTAACTTTCACAACTTAAGTATAAATGATGCCTTATCCATTTTTTATAAAGAAATATTTAATTCTTTTTCCCTTTACGTTCCGTTTTCCCGCCTTAAAACATCATCTACTAGTCCTCCCTGGTATAATCGCAAGCTTCGTTCCTTACGAAATCAGAGAAATAAGTTATGGGCTGTTTTCCTGCGTACCAGATCCTTTACCGACTATTCCAACTATCTTGGTGCTTGTCTTCATTTCACCGAACTTTACGATTCCCTTTACCAGCGCTACCTTAACAATGCGCAAGTCAACCTTATAAACCACCCTAAGTCCTTTTTCCAATTTGTTAACTAGAAAAGAAAGTCCGATGGTTACCCTCCTTCCCTCTCTTTCAACAACAGGTCATCAACCGATCCACTCACCATTGCAAACCTATTTGACACATTTTTTAAACAATCCTTCACCAACGACTCCTTTGTACCAGATCCATCCTATTTTAGTTACCTACTGAACTTCTCCAATGGCCCACTTCTTTCTCATATTTTGGACCCGTCTTATATCGAATATAAATTACACCAACTCAATGACGAATTCATACCCGGCCATATTTCTTAAAAAATGTTCTTCCTCTCTTTCCCTTGCCCTTTCTAATCTCTTCCGTCTATCCCTTTCACAAGGAGAATTTCCTCAGGTTTGGTAAACCTCCTTCATAACCCCGATCCACAAGAAAGGATCAAAGAATGAAATAACCAACTATCGTCCCATCGCTAAACTCTCCCATATACCCAAACTCTTCGAAAGTATTTTGTATGACGCTCTAAGCTTCCAACATGGCTTCTTAAAGGGTAGGTCAACCACCACAAATCTCGTTGAATTCGTATCCTTTGCCCTCTCTGCCCTAGAGAATGGGAATGAAGTCGATGTAGTTGCAACCGATTTTAGCAAAGCCTTCGATAAAATCTCACATCGGTTAATTATCTTTAAATTGTCTGCCCTCGGCTTTGAACCCATATTGTTAAAATGGATATCCTCTTACCTCGAAAACCGTTTTTACAGTGTTCGTTTTAGGTCAGCCCAGTCCGCTCCATTTTTGGCCACCTCTGGAGTTCCACAAGGCAGCCATCTCGGTCCCCTTCTTTTTATATTAACCATAATGATATCGATATGATCATCAAACACTCGTTTGTCTCCCTTTACGCCGACGATACCAAATTTTTCAAAACCATTTCCTCTCCCCATGACTCTTTCCTCTTTCAACAAGATCTTGATAGTTTCTCGATCTGGTGCCTCAAAAATTCTTTGGAACTTAACATCGCCAAATGCCAATCCATCACCTTCTCACATAAGCGGAACCAATCTCCTCCCCGACTCTATCTTCTCCATAACCAACCTATCTCCTACGTACAGTCTCTTCGCGACCTCGGCATTTTGTGTGACAGCGAGCTCAACTTCCGTTTACATATGGATGAGATAATCCTCAAAGCCAACTCTGTACTAGGTTTTGTAAAACGGTGGTCCAAAGAATTCACCAACCCATACGTGACCAGGTCCCTCTATATTACCTTTATTCGCCCCCTCCTAGAGTACGCCAGTCAAGTATGGTCCCCATATCATCGTGTTCATATCTCGAGAATTGAAAGCATTCAGCGTCGTTTTCTTCGATTTGCTCTTCGAGGTATGCCCTGGGACGATCCTTTTAATCTGCCCCCCTATCAAAATCGTCTCAACCTTATCAACTTAAACACCCTCGAAGATCGCAGAGATGCAGCAGACTCCTTTCAGGTCACGTTGAATGCGGGTCCCTTCACAACTCCATTTTCCTCAACACTAACCCTCGTAATCTGCGTACCCCTCGACTCTTCTATCTACCAACCCACCACACCTCCTATGGCGCGAACGAACCAATCTCCCGCATGCTACGTCAAATCAACTCAAACCCTACCGTCTTTGACTTTCACCGCACCACTTCCTACCTCAAATCTGTTCTCCTTCAACACTCCAACCAACCTTAGTTTTACGTTTTAGTTTAAGTTTATTTTTTAAGTTATAGCTTGTATTAAGCCGGATAAATGGGGGCATTCGCCCCCACCAAAATTAAACCAAAATTAAATTAAATCCCCGCAATTCGTTAAAAATGAACCGGATTTATTTTTTATACAAATCGAGGCTCAATTCATGAACGCCGGTATCTCTCGCGATAATGCGAAATATAATCATGTTGTGGCTTCACTTGAACCACAATATTTAATGGTTGTGTCTGATTTGATTCGCCATCCGCCTGAAGACCATAAATACCAGGCACTTAAAACACGTTTAATTACTGAATTTTCCGCGTCAGATCAGAGGAAACTTCGCGTTTTGTTGAATGAGATTGAACTAGGTGATGACAAACCATCACAATTACTTCGTAAAATGAGTGATTTAGCTGGTAGCTCAGTCTCCGATGACGCTCTCAGGTCACTTTGGATTGATCGTTTGCCAGAATCAGTCAGAGCAGTCGTTGCGATTTCTAATGATAACATTAATACATGCGCGACTTTGGCCGATGCAACAAATTTACGAGGTCGAATAGCGACAATACTCCGCTCGCTCAGTTGTCTGCACAAATCGATGAGCTGACGAAATCAGTTCAGCAGTTAAAATCCGATCGCGGTAGGTCTTCGAGTAAAGCGAACAATTCGAACAAAAATCGTTCTCGTTCCAAATCCGGCCAAAAGCGACCATATTGTCGTTTCCATTATAAATTCGGTGCAATGGCAAAAAAAAATGTGAACAGCCTTGTCGTTACAAGAAGTTAGAAGAAAATTCGGAAAACTAAAGGCCGCCTCGTTTTTAGCGGCGCACGAGGTGGAATCAAATTACTCGCGCCGCCTTTTTATTAAAGATTATTCATCAAACATCAAATATCTCGACACTGGCGCTGATCTCTCAATTTTGTCAAAAAAATCAAAGCTTCAAAAAGTCCAGATCTCTATAAACTTTTCGCCGCAAATGGCTCACCTATAGAGACTTTCGGTACAGTAACTCGTTCCGTCAATCTTGGTTTAAGACGAGATTTAACTTGGAATTTTCTCGTGGCAGATGTTTCCAAACTAATCATTGGTGCGGATTTTCTTAATGAATTTGAACTTTTGGTTGATATACGCAACAAACGATTAATTGATGCCAAAACCGGTTGTTAGCACACCTGGCAGCACTGAAAGTGTATTATAACTTGGCACCACAGCCCGGGAGTGAGAAAGAAAAATGTATTAGAAGAACGACTGGCCATTTCTCAATATAAATAACTGTTATTCTTTCTTTTCCAATTTAAATTCTCGAAAGAACAGACGCGTGATTTAAAGACGAATTTTTCAAGTTTTCTTCAGATTTCTTAAAAGTACTTGTAACAAAAAAATTCTTAATAAATTACTTATAACTAAGTTGAAATAACTTTTCTTTAAAAAACAAACACTTGTCAAGACAAGCAACAGTACAAGTTCTTAAGAACTCAACATTCTTGAAAAATTCTAAAATCAGATATCACATCTGCCACGCGGATGGCCTAACGCCAGAAGAAGTCATCAGACAGCAATTCATCAGAGCCTCATCCGTTGAGATCATCATCATCAGCCAACAAACAGATCACATCAGACCTTCATTTGCTGACGCTTTCGCACGGAGTCTGGGGTAAGTCATTATGTCTCATATTTCTATCAATACCTGTAGAAAAGCAAAAAAACCAGCTCGCTCCTCCCTACGCCCCGAAAATGTAAAAGACCAACACAGTTGCCCTAAGTGCAAACGCGAGGATAGCGCCGAGGAAATGGTTCAGTGCGATGTGTGCGACACTTGGTACCATTTCTCATGTATGGGAGTCGACGAAAGTGTCGCCCAAACAGATTGGATGTGCAACAATCACACGCCTCAAACACCACGAACGTAGTCCAGAACCCTCAGGAGCCAGGTAAAGTCTGCACAGCATCAGCATCAACGACAGTGTCCTCACAACCAACACCATCTTCACAGCTGCAACCACCATCAACTGTAGTTACTTCGCATCCATATTTCAAAGCCGCTTTTCAGGCTGAACCGGAATCAAAACAACCGTCCGTGTGTTCAAAAAACAGCATGTCAACTTCCAGATCCATCAATCTCAAATTAAAAAAACTCGACGAAGAGCGTCTTCTTAAAGAAAAAAGAGATCGTGAATACCTTGATAAAAAGTATGAGATACTCGGTGAAATGGACTCTGACACGGAGGAAGATGCAGTTTCGGAAGCTCTTATTACAAAGCAAGAAAGATGTGTTAAGTGGATATCAGATGTCAACACCATATGTGAAAATCCTGTATTTAAGACGCTAATTGAAAACGAAAGTGAGGCGAATAATGCTAATGGTATAGGTGAAAGCAAAAAAGTCCCCTCCGCTGCACTTAACTCGGCTAAGTGTAATAACCCGCAAATTACGCAAAGAGACCACTTCGAGCTAAGCTCCTCTCACATTGCTTCACGGCATGGAATTAACAGGGAATTACCTGTATTCAGTGGGAATCCAGAAGATTGGCCACTCTTTATCTGTTCTTTTCAGAACTTTTCAATTCAATTTCAAAAATCTAAGAACTGGACGAAAATCTAATTCGTTTGCAACGAAGCCTAAAGGGCAACGCATGAGAAGCCGTTCGTTATAAACGAGCACGTTCCAGCAATTATTTCGACATTACAGATGCTCTATGGAAGACCTGATATCGTAATAAATACACTTCTAACAAAAATCAGGAAGGAGCCACCCCCAAGAGCCGACAAACTGGAAAGTCTTATTGCATTCTCATTTGCAGTGCAGAATGTATGTGCCATAATGGAATCCAACAATTTAAAGGCACATATCGAGAATCCCTGTCTTATCAAAGAATTGGTCGAACGACTACCGCCAAGCATCAGGCTTAACTGGAGCATACACAGACAACAGTGTGCGGAAGTAAATCTGTCAACATTCAGTGGATGGCTACAACAGATAGCTCAAGCAGCAGTCGATGTTTCACCAACATCTTATACTTCGTTTAGTGAGAAGAAAAACGACAAGCGTCCATTTACAACGAACAGGTTCGTAAACACACACGAAAAAGTTGAGAATCCAGAAGGCAACAAGCACATCAAGAAGTGCAAGATCTGCAGCAGCGACTGCAATACTGTGGAGTGCTGTTCAAAGTTCAACAATATGAGCTTAAATGATAAGTGAAGCACTGTAAAACAACACCGGTTATGTAGAACCTGTCTCCGAGCTCATGGCAGGGTACAATGCACTTCAAACAAAAGATGTGGACAAGACGGATGTGTTTTTCGACACCACAGACTGCTGCATAAGAACGCTACTCTCGATTCCGATATATCCCAGACACCTAAAATTAATAAAAATAACGATAAATATGAAAATTGCAATATGCATATTTCGAAGAATAGTTCCACACTTTTTAGAATTCTCCCAGTGACATTATATAGCAAAACGACCAAATGCGATGCGTATGCATTTCTCGACGATGGCTCTTCAGTTACCATTATGGACGAAAGGCTGGCTCGACAATTGGAACTCGATGGTGATGTCGCCCCACTCTGCTTAAAATGGACAACCGACAAGCGCTACATAGAAGAACGATCGAAAAAGGTTACCGCCAAAATTGCGGGCATTGGTATGAAAAATAAATTCGAGATCTCTAATGTAAGAACAATCCAGAACTTGAACTTACCGACACAGTCTCTCGATGCGTGTGAACTGAAAAAAAGATATCAACATATGCACGGAATTCCTATTGCGTCGTATAAAGCGGCGAAGCCACTAATATTGATAGGTCTGGACAACTGGTACCTGGGTATAAGTCTTCGTAAGCGCGAAGGTATGAAAAACGAACTTGCTGTCACAAAGACGAGACTTGGCTGGGTTTCTCATGGCATTTATGAAAATAATCTAAATAATGACACAAAATACAGTTTTCAGGTTTGTGAATGCCAAGCATACTTGGATGAAGAAATTCATCGTATCGTAAAGCGATACTTTACAACAGAAAATATCGGAAAGAAAACGTCTAAGGCAATGCTATCTAAGGATGAAGAGCGAGCACAAAGTATGTTGAATAAAAGAGCCTACCGAGATGGGAATCGTTTCGTCGTGCCGTTGCTGTGGAAGCATGATATCGCCTCATTACCCGACAGCCGTCCGATGGCTGAGCGCCGCCTAAGATGCTTAGGATCTAGAATGGAGAAGGACACAACGCTCGAAATAAAGCTACAGAATCAGATCTGCACTTACCTGCAGAAAGGATATGCACGCAAATTAGAACCGCAGGAGCAGCTTGTCAGAAGTTCGAAAACGTGGTACCTGCCAATATTCCCTGTAATAAACCCAAATAAGCCGAATAAGATCCGCATCGTATGGGATGCAGCGGCAAAGAGTCATGGTGTATCACTTAATTCCCTGCTGTTAAGTGGACCAGATACGGTGAACTCGCTTACTACAATATTGTATAAATTCCGTCAAGGAAAGATAGAAATATGCGCAGATATACGCGAAATATTTCACCAAGTGAAAATTTCCAAAGACGACCACGACGCCCAAAGATTGCTATGGAGGAATCCTACAACCAAGGAAATAGAAGAATACGTCATGACGGTGATGACATTCGGTTCAACCTGTTCACCATATTGCGCGCAATTTGTTAAAAATGCAAACGCCAACGAGTTCATAGCTCAATACCCTAGAGCAGTAGAGGCTATTGTTGAAAAACATTATGTGGACGATTACCTTGATAGCGTTGACTCCGAAATAGAGGCGATAGAGTTGGCAAAAAACGTAAAATATATTCACTGGATTCGAATGGAAACTGGCTGGATTCGAAATCCACAACTTCTTGTCAAATTCCAAAAGTGTTTTAAGAGAGGTTAATTCCGAAGTACACGACGAGTTGCCAAAAAAGATTGCAGTGTGGCATGAGTTTAACGATGCTGAAAAGATACTTGGTCTGTGGTGGTCCCCCACTAAGGATACGTTCTCCTTTCCCCTCAAAGCACATAAACTAAGGGCGAGAATATTATCAGGACAGATACGTCCAACGAAGAGAGAAGTTTTAAAGGCATTAATGAGTATTTTCGACCCCCTTGGCCTTATCGCAAATTTTCTGGTTAAGCTCAAGATATTACTAAGAGAAGTTTGGCGCTCATCGACGCAATGGGATGATGAGATAGGCGACAGTCATTATGAAGAATGGAAAGAATGGGTAAGCCATCTACCAGAGATAGAACGAATTGTAATTAGACGTCCATATGCTCAATCACTTCACTTCAGCGATACGGTACAACTGCATATATTTGTAGACGCCAGCGAGAATGCTTACGCTGCGGCAGCCTATCTGCGTTTCTCTTCGGGATTGCACGTCGAATGCTCACTTGTAGGTGCAAAGGTAAAAGTAGCGCCTCTAAGGGACTTGTCGATACCTAGGTTGGAGCTAGAATCAGCAGTGCTGGGGGTACGATTATGCAAGTCTATATGTCTTAATCTACACGTGAAAAATTGCACATTTTGGAGTGACTCGAAGACCGTACTCTTTTGGATAAGATCAGAACAAAGAAGATACAAGCACTATGTAGCATTCAGGATAGGAGAAATATTGGAAGAAACAGATATAGGAAATTGGAGATGGGTTCCAAGTAAGGAAAACGTGGCAGACGAAGCTACCAAATGAAAACGTAACAATCTGTTCGAGTCCGACAATCGATGGTATCGAGGGCCAGAATTTCTATACGCGCAACCAGAGGAATGGCCTATAGACGAATCCCTAAACTTCAGCACAACCGAAGAAGTTAGAGTACACTTCGCTCACGGCATCGCCAACGTACCAAGTATCATAGACTACACTAGATTCTCTAGTTGGAACAAATTGGTGCGGTCACTTGCTTACGTTTTTATGTTCAGTGATATAAAACTAAAAAAAAGAGCTAATTCAAAGTGGAAGTGTCTTACGGCCTACGATCTTGAACGGTCTCAAAACTATCTGTACCGCCAATGTCAACAGGAAGCGTTTCTAGAAGAAGTTGCTGCCTTAAGAATTAAGTTGAATAATTCCGCTATATTTAACAGAAACCACTTGTACAAACTATCGCCATATATGGACAAGAACAATGTTATAAGGATAAACGGTCGTATTGACAATGCTAACATTGATATGTGCGAAGTGAAACGGCCTATAATCTTGCCGAAACGACATCACATAACTGAACTCATAATAGATCATTTTCACCGGAAATTCCACCATCAGCATAGCGAGACAGTCATCAACGAACTTCGACAGCTGTACTACATTCCGAGCCTTAGAACTATCGTAAAAAAGCTAAGAGGAACTTGTCAACATTGCAAAAACGTGAGAGCTAGACCAATACCACCCCTAATGGGAGAGTTGCCACCGAGTAGACTAAAATCATTTACTCGACCCTTTTCCTACATCGGAATCGATTACTTCGGCCCAATTGCAGTACGAGTCGGCAGACGCTCAGAGAAAAGGTGGGGCGTCCTGATAACATGCCTCACTATTCGGGCCATTTACATCGAAATCGCGCACAGTCTTTCTGCGGATTCATGCATCCTAGCCCTAAAAAGGTTCATCGCGAGGAGAGGATTGCCACTGGAAATATTCAGCGACAACGGGACCAACTTTAGAGGAGCTAGTCAGGAACTGAAAGATGCTGTAGCACAGTTGGATTACAGCAAGATATCCAACGAATTCGTTGGTGCGAATTTAAGGTGGAATTTCATACCACCGGCGGCACCACATATGGGGGGGAGTTGGGAGCAAATGGTACGCTCTGTAAAACAGGTATTGTTGGGTATGGGGCTGACTCGAAATCCATCAGATGAACTTCTACTGAGTATGATGGCGGAGGTTGAGATCATAATAAATTCACGACCATTGACCTACGTTCCTGTCGAGAGCGACGTCGATGAGGCTCTGACACCCAACCATTTCCTCATGGGTTCATCAAACGGAGTGAAGCACTTTGGCGAGGGAATTGACGACGGAGCTGTGATGAGAAAGAACTGGATGACGTCCGAGCAATTTGCAAATTCCTTTTGGAGACGTTGGATCCAGGAGTACTTGCCGACTTTGACGAGAAGAACCAAGTGGCATACTCCAGCCAGTCCCCTTGCGAAAGGTGATGTAGTCGTTATCGTCGATCCAAACAATCCTAGGAACCTGTGGCCGAAGGGGATCGTGTCCGAAGTCTTCCCAGGAAGAGACGGACAGGTCCGAACAGCAATCGTGCGTACTTCAACAGGGACTTACACTCGAACAGCTACAAAACTCGCCAAGTTAGATGTTCTACGCCAGGTGAGGAAATCAGAGGGTAACCAGGACCAGTCCAGCTTACCAGGGGGGAGTGTTAGCACACCTGGCAGCACTGAAAGTGTATTATAACTTGGCACCACAGCCCGGGAGTGAGAAAGAAAAATGTATTAGAACGACTGGCCATTTCTCAAAAAATAACTGTTATTCTTTCTTTTCCAATTTAAATTCTCGAAAGAACAGACGCGTGATTTAAAGACGAATTTTTCAAGTTTTCTTAAAAGTACTTGTAACAAAAAAATTCTTAATAAATTACTTATAACTAAGTTGAAATAACTTTTCTTTAAAAAACAAACACTTGTCAAGACAAGCAACAGTGCAAGTTCTTAAGAACTCAACACCGGTCTTCGCACAAAATGCAACGAGTATCTTACCAAATATGAACGTTTAAGCACAATTGACTGCAAATTGGTTGTCAATGACTTGATCGACGAGTTCAAAGATTTAACGTTTCCCCCGTCATTTCAAAAGGTCAATACTAAGTCATATTCGGTTTCACATCAAATTATCACCACAGGCCAGCCGATATTCACGCGTGCACGTCGGTTAAATCCAGAAAAATTAAACATTGCCAAACAAGAGTTCGAAATTATGCTAAAAGCTGGCATTTGTCAACCAAGCAAAAGCCCATGGGCTAGTCCACTGCACCTGGTGCCAAAAAGTAATGGCCAATGGCGTTTATGTGGCGATTACAGAGGTTTAAATGCCATTACGACACCTGATCGATATCCTTTGCCGCATATCCAAGATGTTGCGTACACATTTGCTAACAAAAAGATTTTTTCGAAAATCGATCTCATAAAGGCTTACAATCAAATACCGATTGCTGAGGCCGACAAAGAAAAAACCGCAATCATAACACCTTTCGGGCTCTTTGAGTTCAACGTTATGACATTTGGCCTGAGAAATGCTTCTCAAACGTTCCAACGTCACATGAACAATCTCTTTAACGATCTCGATTTTGCAGTCGTCTATATTGATGACATATGCATCGCTTCTTCATCAGAAGAAGAAAATCGCAAACATTTAAGAATTGTATTAGAACGACTAAGTGAACACAATATTAAAATTAACTTAGCCAAATGTAGTTTTTTTCAAAGACCATGTGACTTTCCTAGGACATTCGGTATCCGGTGATGGAATCACTCCTGTACGCGAACGTGTCGACGCCATTCTTCAGTTCAAGAAACCTGAAAGGGCCTATGAACTAAGGCGTTTCATCGCCATGCTTAACGCAGCATCAAAACAGGCTAGTTTACAACTGTTCATTAAAGGCAACAAAAAGAAGGACAAAACTCCACTCGTTTGGAGCGACGAAGCACTTCGCACATTCGAAAGTTGTAAACAAGACATAGCCAATGCCGCGTTACTTGCGCACCCAATGCCAAATTCGAAACTTTGTTGACGCTAGTAATTTTGCTGTGGGTGCAAGCCTCCACCAATATGAAAATGGTCAGCTACAACCAATCAGTTTCTTTTCGAAACGCATGACTGAGACCCAAAAGCGTTACAGCACATATGACCGTGAATTATTGGCTATTTACCAAGCCATCAAGCACCACAAGTATATGATCGAAGGTCGCGAATGCGTCGTGTACACTGATCATAAACCCCTGACTTTCGCTTTTAAGCAAAAATTAGATAAAGCTACTCCACGTCAGCTTGGTCATTTAAACTACATCGGTCAATTCACAACCCTTCGAAATGAAATTGTGAATTGGCGATTCGAGAGCTCGGGTTTCACCCAGTTCAGTGACGAGAATATGGCAAATAATGTCATCACCAACGATAGGGTACTACCCCCGTTCATTTCGAAGGAAGAGCTCCAAACGATCTTCGAATCACTTAGAAGTAAGAAATCAGTGGGAACCGATGAAATACCGAACGTTGTGCTTCGACATCTCCCTCTAGAAGCGGTGAACATTTATACCACCCTGTTTAATAATGCAATGAATAATGCACATTGTCCAGTGCATTGGAAAACTGCGGTGGTACATCCCATCCCCAAAAGGGATAAAGACACTTCCAATCCAGCGAATCTCCGATCGATCAGTCTTCTTCCAAACATCAGTAAGGTTTTCGAGAAGGTGATCAATAGAGTCCTGACTAAGTGGGTTGAGGACAAACATATAGTTCCGGATAATCAATTCGGTTTCAAGGCGGGGCATGATATCATTCATGCTGCGTCTAAACTGGTTTCTGATATTCAATGGAATAAAGGCAAGAAACAGTGCACTGGTGCCTGCCTGATTGACTTGGAAAGGGCCTTCGATACCGTATGGTTAGAGGGACTCTTTTTCAAGCTGGACAGGTTGGGCATTAGTAAACCACTGCTGTATATTCTTTTCGATATGCTCTCCAGTAGACAGTTCATCGTGAAGAATGGCGATGTGACTTCTGCTGGAACATTTAACATTAAAAACGGTCTGCAACAAGGTGCGGTAAATTCGCCGATCCTATTCAACATTTACACGAGTGATCTGATAGGTTCACTTCACCATGCCATAGCGTACGCAGACGACTTAATCGCGTACAGATCAGGTCCATAGATTGAGGTCATTAATATGCTTTTGCAACGTGACTTCGATCAAATTAAGCGATATTGCGATGACTGGAAGTTGAAAATAAACTTTCAGAAGTCGGAAACCATTCTGTTTAGGACGCCTTTGTCTGGGGCCTCTAGGGATACCAGAAAGAATTGGCGAAAGTTTTCTATCGTCGGACAACACGGACAGCCACTCGCTTGTCGAAATGTAGTCAGGTACCTTGCGATCTGGATAGATCAATTTCTGTATTTTAACAAACATATAGAGGTTGCTCTGGCCAGAGCCAAAGGTGCTTTTGCCCTTACAAAGAGACTGTTTTATAACAGCCAACTCGATGCGAGGGTGAAGGTGATCTGCTACATGGCCCTTATCAGGCCCATGCTGGTATTTGGATGTCCCGTGTGGTTCAACGTGAGAGCAAGTTTATTGGAAAAGATTCGGGTGTTTGAGAGGGCCTGTCTTAGGACTTGTCTTCGCTTATACAGAACACCAGAGTCTCAGTACATAAAATTCTATCCCAATGAGGTCTTGTACAATAGGGCGAATCTAATAAGAGTGGACAATTTCATCATTAAGTTGATTCGAGGGCACATTGCTAGAGCAATGACCTCATCGAACAACCTGATCTCCGGGGCTTTCTACCCCAATTATATGTATCACGAGAGAGTTCGCTTTGACGGCTTTATTCCTCCAGAAGCGTTCCTCTATCTAGATAATAAAGGTCTGATCCAGGACAGATTGGCGGTGCCGCTAATCTTCCACGTCGCTCGAACAGCTGCGGACAGGCGCCTCAACTACGACAGAGACGTCGCACATGGCAGTGCGGAGCGTCTCCGGTTCAGTTGGTCGGTAGGGAGTCGCGACATGAGGGATGTTGCTCGACAGCACCTACACTTTTGGTGGCTTGTTGAAGGGGAGGATGCTTCGTCGTCGAACTCCTCCAGTGATATTTAGCTTCATGTGAAGCAAGGTGGGCCAGCCTAATTTGTTTTTAGCCATGGCCGGCTTACATAGTTTTAGGTAGATTTAAGTTAGATTTTAAGAAAAAAAAAAAAAAAAAATAAAAAATATATATAAAATGAAAAAAAGCAATATATATATATACATATATTTATATATTAAGTATATATATATTATGTATATATATATATATGCATGTAGATGTAAGCAGGTTAAGTAGTTTAAGATTTAGTTTTAGGTAGTATGTAGGCTTTTAGCTTTAAGTTTTATAATAAAATTAAAATAGTCCATGTACTAAGTTTTGGAACATGTTTTCTTAGTTTAAGCTATAGTTAAGTCACTGCATAATAAAAATAAAATCCGTCATAAACGTCGAAAGAGATAATTTTTAAGTATTATGTTTAACTTAGAGTGCCCGCATGGGGCCAGTAAGTTACAATAAGATTATTTTTAAGTTATTTAAGCTAATTTTTAAGCGTTTTTTGTTTAGCATTTAAGAGTAATTTAAGTATATAAATAAAAATGCATAAAAACTGAAACTGAACTGGTCAATTCACAACTGATATTCGTCACGTGAAAGGCACAGATAACATTGTGGCCGACATGTTGTCAAGAGCTGAAGAAGTCAATGAGTGTTCAATTTCATTGGAATCATTGGCAGAATCTCAAGTCAACGATAAAGAGATCGATAGCATCGTCAACAATCAATCAAAGTACTCGATCACTTTAAATAAAATTTCACTTTCGGATCCGAACCAATTCGTTTATTGTGATATCTCGGGCAAACAAATTCGTCCATTTGTAGTGAACTTACTACGTAAAGACGTATTCAATTTACGAGTAGTTCATAATTTGTCTCATCCGGGCAAAAGGTCGACGGTCAAGTTAATTTGCGACCGATACATTTGGCCAAACATGAAATCTGATATCACGAAATGGGTCTCCGAATGCATTGCTTGTCAAAAAAGCAAAATTCAATTTCACAATAAAACCGTTCTCAGTGGCTTCAATTTGCCAGATGCTCGCTTTAGCCACATCAATATCGACTTGATTGGCCCCTTCCCTTCAGCAAATGGTTTTAAATATTGTTTGACATGCATTGATCGCTTCACTCGTTGGCCAGCAGTTATTCCTTTGGAAGACATGATGGCCGAAACAGTGGCTAATGCACTAATTCACGGCTGGATCGCACAATTTGGCGTACCAAAATACGTAACAACTGACCAAGGCAGACAATTCGAATCGCGTTTATTTGACCAACTGAATCGTTTACTCGGTTGCAAACACATTCGTACTTCGCCATATCATCCTCAAGCAAACGGCATAATCGAGCGTTTTCATCGTACCTTAAAAATGATATAAATGATTTATTTGAATCATTGGTCATCGAATAAGACAAAGTATCAAAGGTCTTTTACTCGAACCCAAACATCGTTGACTCTTTTGCAAAAATCCTGCGCTCTCTGTAAGGAAGGTAGCCATTTCATCTCCAGTTGTCCTAATTTTCAGAAGCTCACACCATTTGAAAGATTTTCGAAAACGAAGAAATTGGGACTTTGCATAAACTGCTTGGAGAAAGGTTACAATATTGTTAAATGTCCATCCCTAAATAGATGCACGACATGCAAGCAACCACACCATTCACTGCTTCATAGACAACAAGATTCTAGTGAGGGTACATCTTCATCTGCAGTTAATGTAGCATTGCAATCAGCACCTATCAAGATGGCGAGTCAGGTCATTTTAGCCACCGTATTAGTACTTGTTCAGGACGGAGCAGGAAGCTTCCAATTCGGAAGAGCTCTGTTAGATTCTGGGTCGCAGATAAACTTAATAACAGAAAATTTCGCTCAAATCCTTGGTTTACAAAAACAAAGGGGACAAACCGAAATCGTAGGAATTGATTCGGTGCAAACTATCAAACACAAACTAAAATTAGATCCCGATTAAATACTTTTGAAACTTCCCTAGAGTTTCTAATAACCAAAACTATTACTGGATACCAACCCAATAAGGCACTGGCAACAGCTGATTGGGAACTTCCTCAAAATATCGAATTAGCCGATGAAGGTTTTCACGAGCCATCGAACATCCACTACTAGGAGCTGAGACATTTTTCGACATATTGTCAATTGGACAAATAAAATTGGGACCAAATTTGCCTACAGCGCAAAAAACAAAATTAGGTTGGATCATATCTGGAAAATGTGAGACTCATCTGAATAGTTCATAGACTATGCTGTCATACAGCGCAAGATGAATCGCTGCATAGTTATGTCAAGAAATTCTGGGAGTTAGAAGAACCGAGTCATAAAAAACTTTTAAATTTAAAAACAATTAAAACTTGTCCAGATGGTAGGCTTTCAGTCCAATTAACATTTAAAAACAATCCAGGTTGCTTAGGAGCTTCCTATAATATAGCATTTAAACGATTTCTTCCTGTGGAACGCAAACTTCAAAGGGATGAATGGATGAAAGAGGAATACACGAGATTTATGAAGGAGTATGAAGATTTAGGGCACATGTCGTTAGTTGATCATCCGAATCTAAGTAAACCACATTATTTCATTCCCCACCATTGTATACTTAAGCCTAATAGTACATCAACTAAACTTAGGGTTGTTTTTGATGCCTCCTGTAGAACTTAAACTCGTTAAACGAACTTTTGATGGTTGGGCCAACCATTCAGGACGACCTCCTAATAATTTTGTTTTGGTTTCGACTCCATAGATTTGCGCTTACGGCTAATATCATCAAAATGTATCGGTAGATTTGGATCCACCCGTCACAACGTCAGTTTCTATACATCGTTTGGCGAGAGAACGAACAGATTCCTATTAAAATTTTTCAGCTCAATACCATAACATATGGAACGTCATCGGCACCTTTCTTAGCAATTCGTAGCCTACGTTTCCTTGCAGACAAATTCGCTGAAACGTACTCAAAGGGGTCACAGGTCATATCGTCTGACTTTTACGTCGACGACATGCTGACGGGAGCAGATGATTTGGAATCATTAGTCGAAATTAAAAGGCAAGTCAGTACTATTGTAAGTTCGGCAAACCTTGAATTAGACAAATGGCATAGTAATCACAGTTCAATTATTCAGGATGAAGCGTGTACTTCAATTAAGGATTTAAAACTCGTAGAAGAAGGTCTAACTAGCACACTAGGAATCACATGGGATCCGGTACACGACACCTTTCAATTTTCCTTCAAACCTGTTCGAACGTATTTGAAAAACACAACGTCTTCCTTGTTCGACCCAAGGGGCTCTTGAGTCCTATTATCGTTAGAGCCAAGCAGATACATGGATTTTGCGACGCATCTATGAATGCGTACGGATGTTGCTTGTACGTTAGGTCAACAAACACAAGCGGAAAGGTAACAGTTATTAGGCTTTTAGTCGCGAAATCTCGAGTTGCTCCCACTAACCGCAAACAACTGCCTAGACTCGAACTATGCGGCGCACATTTGTTGGGAAAACTTTGGTCGTATGTACGGGGCATATTCCGTAAATCCATTTCCAAAATATATTTCTGGACTGACTCTGAGATTGTTCTTCACTGGATCGGTATGCATTCGTCCAAACTAAATACCTTTGTATTTGTATTTGTATTTTGTATTTGAGGCCCGAGTCAACCCCGGACAGTTTATTGGAAATGTTTAATACAAACATATAACTTAACAAACTAAACTTAAAACTATGACTTATAACTACTATTTCTACTTAAGCTAAGGTCTATAGACGGAAAAAATGGTTATTTAGGGAATTTCGGAGGGCTGGGCTGCTGTAGTGGAAATCGAACACTTGACGTACCCGATTTGTTTCACGTAGCATACGACACAGTGGCTCGTTTAGACCATAAGTTGTCCTGTGATTATTCGGACGGAAAAGGTAGGCAGATCTTAAATGACACGGGTTGGTATTGATTGGGATTTGGGAGAGTATTGTGGGACAGTCAATGATACCAGTTAAGAGTTTATGTATGAAGAAAATATCGGCGGACTCCCGACGTTTTTCCAAAGACAGGAGACCGAGTAGTTTTAATCGATTTACATAGGGGGGTAAAATATTGTGGTCAGCCCATAGTAGCCCGCGTAATGCGAAACGCAGGAATCTACGTTGGACAGCTTCAATACGCAGAATATGTACATCATAGTAAGGAGACCATATTTCGCTGGCGTACTCGAGAAGTGGACGAACAAAGGTTGTGTACAGGGATTTGGCGACATAGGGGTCGGAGAATTCTTTTGACCATCGTTTAACAAATCCGAGAGCGGAGTTAGCTTTCCTAATTACGGAGTCTATATGGTTGCGAAAATTAAGCTGTGAATCACAAATGACACCCAAGTCCCGCATTGAAGTAACTACAGCTACTCTTTGGTTTGATAAATAGTAGGTGCGGGTTCGAAGTGTCAAACGCCTCCGGGAGTAAGAAATGGCTTGGCATTTTTCTATGTTGAGCTCGAGAAAGTTTTTATGGCACCATGTCGAGAATCTATTAAGATCATCTTGTAAAGGTTGAGAGTCAGAGAGACTTGAGATCTGTCTATAGATTTTCATATCATCGGCATAGATAGATATGCGGGAGTACTTTATGACGTTAACAACATCGTTAATAGTTAAAATAAAAATTAATGAACCGAGATGACTGCCTTGTGGAACACCCGAAGTGGCGAGAATTGGGTCAGAAAAGTGGGAACGAAAATAAACAATACAGGAGCGTTTTTTTAATGTAGGAATTAATCCAAGAGGTCAGTCTAGTTTCGAAACCAAGAGCTTTGAGTTTGAATAAAATTAACTTGTGCGAGATTTTATCAAAGGCCTTACTGAAGTCCGTGGCGATTACATCAATTTCTTTCCCTTGCTCTAGTTCGCATAGTGAACTAGAAACAAACTCAATGAGGTTGGTGATCGTTGATCTGCCTTTAACAAAACCCATGTTGGTTGGTTGCAAATATAGATTTACATTGAAAATATAGTGCATCATAAACAATACTTTCAAAAACCTTGGGGATGCAGGACAGTTTAGCAATGGGGCGGTAATTGGAAATATCATGCCTTGATCCTTTTTTGTGAATAGGTGTAATAAAAGCGCATTTCCCCATCAGGACCGGGGGAAAAATCGTCTTTCAGTTTATGTAGGTAATAGAGTAGCTGAAATTCAGGAATATTCGATAGGAGCGTCATGGCGACACGTTCCTAGTTCAGAAAATCCAGCGGATATCCTCTCCAGGGGTTGCACAGTTGATGACAGTCAATATGGTTTTGCGGACCGACTTTCTTACAATTAAGTGCTGAAAAATGGCCACGATCATTGAAAACACAACTTTCAGTAGAGGAACTTCATCGTGAAACCCGTAAAACCACGCTTTTATGCCAACCGAAACAGCTAAATTATTTGTTTGAGATAATAAATAAGAACAGTTCTTATTTGAAAATACTGCGAACATTTGCATATGTGCTTAGATTCTGCAATAAGTGTCGAAAACAAGGAGCATGCCGTCAAGGTCTTCTTTCGCCCAGCGATCTTGACGCATCACTAAATCGCATTGTTTGGATCATCCAAAATCAATTCTTTGCCAAGGAAATTGCTTGCATTAAATCCAAGCAGAATCTTCAAGGATCCATCAAGTGGCTTACCCCGTTTTTGGACAATTCAACGGGATTTGAATTATTAAGAGTAGGAGGAAGATTGAAACACTCAAATCTACCACAAGGACAAAAACATCCTCTACTATTACCAAAAAACTGCAACTGCGTTAATTGTAGGGTGAGGTATCTGCATTTGTCTAACTATCATGCGGGTCCGAAGATGTTAGTGGTTTTGACTCGCAGACAGTTTTGGGTGGTAAACGCTAGGGAAGTAGCCCGTCGGATAGTCAGGAATTGTCTGCACTGTATAATGCTCGAAGTCTTAACCAGTGTAAGCGAGACTACTTTCGCTATTTGTTTACAAATTCAAGCATAGATGTGATCTGTGTTAACGAAACTTGGTTTAAACCCAAGTTTGAAAATCTTGTGTATGATATTGAGGGTTACGAATTATATCGCAACGACAGAATAACCTCTACAACGGGTGGAGGAGTGGCAATTTATTGCAAGTCTTCTTTAAAATGCGATGTATTAGTAAAATCTGTCGACACTGATGTTGAATACATTATTGCTGAGGTTCATGATGGAAGTGTTAAATGTTTGGTTTCTTGTTGTTATAACCCTAACCGGAGATTTTCATGTGAACCATTTTTTTCCGCTCTGTCGGAGTTTTCACCCAGATATGTAAATATTATTGTATTAGGAGATTTTAATGCCAACTTATTAAACAATGATTCTCGGTCGCGCCAATTGGTGGATCATGCTTCTTCGTGTGGTCTTTATGTTGTAAATACGTCCTATCAAACTTGTTTTCATACAGATGCACCACCGAGTCTTCTTGATGTTGGTCTTGTTTCAGATCAATCAGCAGTTCTTCTATTTGACCAAATTTGTCTGGGTGGTGTTTCTGACCATGATATGTTACTTTGCACGTACGATATTAATTTTTCTCATATCAATAAGTCTACGACCTTTGAATTTAAAGATTTTAAATCTATTAACATCAATGCTCTGCAAGTTGCAGCACAAACAACGACTCCCTGGTTTCTTTGTAGACAGAGTCCAGATCCAAATGAACAAATTAATCGTTTTCAGTTATGTGTTGCCCAACTCTATGAAGATTTCGTGCCTGTTAAGACTGTTTTTGTTCGCAATAAGACTTTCCCTTGGTTTACTGCGGAAATTTTAAATGCGCTGAAAATCAGGAATAAGCTTTACAGCAAATGGAAGAGACATCGTTCTTCTTTTAATTGGGTCGCTTATAAAAACGCTCGTAATAGAGCCACTAGCATTGTGCGTGATTCGAAACGAAATTACTATTCCTCTAAACTTAATATGTCTTTGCCCCCAAAGGAACTGTGGAGGAACCTTCGGCAAATTGGTGTTAGTAATGGAGGGAATGATAACTGTTCGTTAAATCCAAATGAGCTAAATGCACATTTTGTTGACAATGCAATGGCTGGTGGTATGTTTGATTTTCATCCGAATACCTTCATATCAGTGCAAAGGCAAGCCGATTTTGTGGTAACAACTGAGACTGATGTAATTTCAATCATAGCCTCCATTAAGTCAAATGCAATCAGTGAAGATGGTATACCAGTCAAATTTCTAAAAATAATTTTACCCAGTATTGTAAGCCACATAACCCATATAATTAATTCGTGTATTATGACATCTACCTTTCCCCAAGCTTGGAAACATACACGGGTTATTCCGATTGCAAAAAAATCGAACGCAAGTTCTGTTAACGATTTTAGGCCAATAAGCATTCTCCCATGCCTATCAAAAGTATTTGAGAGAGTCTTATCCCGCCAGATGAAATGCCACTTATCGTTCAACTCTCTATTGACTTCTTCTCAGTCAGGCTTTCGAGAAGGGCATAGTTGTCAGTCGGCAATGGTGAAGATTTTGGATGATGTAAGGCAAGACTATGATAAAGGGCTCGTGACATTACTTTGCTTTCTCGATTTCTCGAAAGCTTTTGACGAAGTGAATCATAAAATTCTTTTATGGAAGCTTAAGCACTTGTTCGGGTTTGGCGAAAGAGCTGTTAAACTTTTGCAAAGCTATTTGTCGAACCGATTTCAAAGGGTCGTTGCTGGTGGAAGGATTTCCTCTGTTTTGCCCTTATTACAAGGTGTTCCTCAAGGTTCCATCCTTGGACCGATTTTATTTTCCATGTTTGTCAACGATTTGCCATTGGTATGTGTGCACACTCGTATGCATATGTACGCAGATGACGTTCAATTGTACATGTCTATGCCTATGAATCGGCTTGACGAACTAGTTCTTTGTTTAAACAGGGATTTGTCGGCGATTAATGACTGGGCAGACAAAAACGGGCTGCTGCTAAATCCTTCTAAGTGTCAGGTTCTACCCATATCAAAAAGCAATTTTGAACTGAGTCTGGTGCCAAATATATGCATATGGGAATCGAAATTGGCAATAGTGGAGTCGGCTACTAGCCTAGGGTTCATAATAAACCGCAATCTGTCCTGCAGCAACCACATAAACTACGTCATTGGTCGCATTTATGGTTGTTTGCGTAGACTGTGGTTGGCTGCAAACTTCACACCCCTTGAAACTCGACGGAAGCTAGTCCAAGCCCTTATACTTCCCATAATAACATATGCCGATGTTGTTTTTAGTAGCATGGATTCGTTATCACGTAATAAGTTACAGGTAGCCTTCAATGATGCAGTTAGATACATTCATGGACTATGCAGATACGATCGGATATCAGTATATGTGAAAGGTTTATTGGGTTGTACTTTAGTACAATACATGTATGCAAGAAATTGTATATTCTTACACAAACTTATAATTACAAAGACGCCAAATTATCTGTTTTGCAAGCTTGAGTTTTCTTCTTCTCGCAGAACACTTAATATAAACTTACCAAAATTTAAATATCTCAACTCATCAAGGTTCTTTTTCGTTCACGCCGTGAGGTTATGGAACTCTCTGCCCTTGAATATCAAGAGTATTAACAAAACCGCAAGCTTTAAAACTTCAATATTTAGGCATTTTTCTATTCAGCAACAATAAATATTAATGTATATTTAACTCCTCTTTCTCTTACTTCTTACTTTTCATCTTCGTTACTTTCCTTTCTTTTCTATTCTGTTTTTTTTTTCTTTTTTGTCTAATTGTTTATACAAATTATATTTTCAAAAAGTTAACCTTGCTTATTTTTGTCATCTTATGAATTGCTTTTATTTTTAAAATATTAAAATCATATTAATTTAAACATCTAATGTAATGAAACTAAGTTTCTATTTTAACTATCAAGCCTAAGTACTATAAGAGACCTATGTCTTAATGCACATACCATGTTATCTAATAAATAAATCTATAAGATACAAACCGAAGTTGCTCGAACAGATAATGGGAGACCTACCAGCAGAAAGAATACAGACATCGCGTCCATTTTGTACTTTAAGTTTTTTTTTTTTATTACTTCCATGAATAAATGAATTCATTGCAAATTTTATGCGTATAATAATTTTGCGATTAAATCTCGTTTAGAACGTCCTGCTGCGCAACGGATACTTCTTGAGTTTGGGATGAATGATGAGCCAGTATTCGGGCGAATATTTTGCGAGTTCATTTCACCCTGCAGTATTATTAAATTATGCAGCACAACACATTAAAGAAAACAACAAATTTAATATTTGGCATTTTTCTGAAATGCAGGTTGTCGAGTATTCTGAATTTAGCTTTAAGAATACCAAAAGCTTGCTCAATTATAACCCTTGATGAACTTAGAAGATAATTGAATCGTTTTTGGGGTTCGGAGAGATTGCCATTGTCTCTATACGGCACTAACAAATATGTGGATAATAGGTAGGCGGAGTCCCCGATTAAGTGGATAACTGGTGGTAGTTTCAATGTCCCGTTTTTCAGTCTTTTCCCGAGCTCACTTTCTTTAAACACATTTGCATCGTGTGATCTACCGGGCCATCCAAAAAACACATTTGTGAAAACTCCATCACTATCGCATGTCGCCTAAAATGTAAAGAAAGCAATTATGTACATATGTATGTATTTAAACAAGACTACTATAGGGGTGGCTGTGGTGTAGTGGTACTAGCAATCGCTTCTCACTCAGAGGGTCCAGGTTCGAGTCCTGCCCATGGCAAGTCAGTTTTTCATTTGTAATTGGAACTCAGGCAGAAAAATTCTGCGTGTGAAGGCATAACACTGACACGTAGATTTGGCTGTTGTAGAGTTTCAAGCACAGAAAAAATTGCTGTGAATTATACCTCGAATCACTCTGAGTGAAGCAAAAACTCTCCGTCCTATTCGGATTCCCACCCCCCTGGAGAGCGAATATCGAAACCAAACACACCTGAGTTTCAAACCACTACAAAACAATTTTCCTTTCTCTTCCTTCTACCTTTCCGCCCGCGCCCTGGCAACAGTAAAAGGGTATCTACGAGGGGCGTTCAACATATTCTCGGTATGGGGGTGAAGCTGTGGTTGTATATATAAATTGAGTTATTTATCAAGTAACACTATTATTTTAGTGCATTCATGTAAAATTTCATATAAATGTGATTATTAATTCTCGTTTTATCTCTAGTTAAACAGAATCATAATGGCAACTGAGACGATGATGGTGAAAATTGAGCATCGCGCTGTAATTAAATTTCTCACTAAGCAAGGAAAAAGTCAGAAACCTATTCATGAAGAGATGGTGGCTGCTTACCAGGGTCCCGCACCTTCATTATCAACTGTGCAAAAGTGGTCAAGTGAGTTCAAGAGAGGCAGAGAGAGCATTGAAGACGACCGCCGCTCCGGCGCCCCGGCTACTGCTTGTACGGGAGAAAGCATCAAAGAAGTCGAAAAACTTGTTCTTGAGGATACCCGAATAAAGGTGAAAATGATGGCAGAGATCACCAAGCTTTCAATTGGTACCGTTCACACCATTCTTCATGACCATCTTAACCTTTCAAAGGTCAGTGCAAGGTGAGTGCCACGAATGCTCACAGCGCCTCAGAAAAAAGTGAGAATCGCATGCTGTAGAGAGCTTTTGGAGATGTGTAGTGAGAACGCGGACGGTGTTATGGATCGAATTGTTACTGGGGACGAAACATGCGTCCACCACTATGACCCTGAAAGCAAACAAGAGCCCATGCAGTGGCATAAAAAAGGAACAGACCCCCCGAAGAAGTTCAAAGTCACTCCGTGTGCCGGGAAGCTCATGGCCACAGTTTTTTGGGACTCAAAGGGAATCTTGCTCATTGAGTACAAAAAAAAAGGTGAAACCATCAACGCGACATCCTACGCTTCCACTTTGCATAATTTGCGGGAGGAAATTAAAAAGAAAAGACGGGGTAAACTCGCAGCGGGTGTGTTGCTTCTTCATGACAGCGTTCCTGTTCACTCGGCGCGAGTTTCCAAGGCTGCTGCGCGAGATTGTGGTTTCGAAGAAACCCAACACCCACCCTATAGTCCAGACCTTGCCCCTAGTGATTATTTCCTGTGGAAAAAGATTTTCGGATGATGAAGAACTCAAGTCGGCAATAAATGGGTATTTTGCAGAGAAAGAGGAAATTTATTTTTTTGAGGGTTTAAAAAAAGCTTATCTCAAGATGTAACAAATGCATTGATGTTAGGGGAGATTATATTGAAAAATAAAAACAATTTAAATTGAATTCGCATTTTCCTTCATATCGATACCGAGAATATATTGAACGCCCCTCGTAACCCCTTAGGCGCGCGTAAATTATAAAAAAAAAACAAGACTACTGACTAAAAATGTGTATGGTACCTGTAGGATCATGGAATTATATCCCTTCCGATTGTAGTAGCTCGAACTATCTTCCTTTAGGTTCAGGATTTTTAAATGCGTTCAGTCAATGGAGCCTACCACGTTCGGAAAACTATTAGCCCAACGCAAATAGTTAAACTTGGCGACTATAGAATCAATTTCTTCATTAGAGGCAGGCCATTTCACAACTTTTGTCAATAATTTAACAATAATCCTGCAAGTTTTCACGACAATTTTAAATACACTGCTGATAGATCTATCAAACCGGTCTCCAATATGAATTTTTATTTGCTAGCGTCCAGAGAGTTATGTATAGACATTCTTCCAAATTCGTATACGGCCGTCCTGCCTTTGCATTTGTCCACAAAGGCTGTAATTCTTCTTTAAGTTTCTATAATTATGTATATGTACTTTTCATTACATGATAAGTTGGAGGAACCACAAATAACTTACAGAAAAAATGCTTTTGGACATCCTGAAGGGATCGTATAAATTCTCGTTGGAAAAATTTTTAATCGTATTCATGTAATTCCGAACTTTTTTAATTGTTCGTCGTGCATTTAGCAGTTTTTGTTTAATAGTCTGTTTCTTACACGTAAATTATTATAACTGTTCTTACTTATACTCTCATTAAGATTTTCCAACACAATTTTCTCAATAAATTTTGTTAAGGGTTCCATTTTGCTCTGTTCGAAAACGTCAAATGCTCTTGCAAGAAAAAAATCATGTAGATGACACAGATCAACGATACCAAATGACGCTTGCAGTTTGATGTTCGCAACCCTTAAGTATTGCAAATGACGATCAATTTGACGATCAAAATGACGTTTTCGAAAACGGCCATAGATCGTCATTTGTAATACTTAAGGGTTGCGAACATCAAATTGCAAACGTCATTTGGTATCATTTCCTTGGGTGCATATTGCTGACGAATACTCGGTTCAAAACTGAAGGAAAATGCTCCTTCGATCTCTTGAGATGATCCTCATCCGATACGAGCAACGAACCGTTAGGCCTTTCACTGGATGTTGCACTGTAGCCAGTGCATTGATGTAATTGCGCTTGTCACGCCGCACGCTACGCTGTACTTCTCTCATCTTCGTGCGATATAGGGACTCTAGCTCGATCCTCCCTACTGCTGGAGTTGCTGCAATTTGAGTTCTAAGCTGTTCACGTTCGTCTATCCTTCTCCAGGTATCCTCGGAAAGCCACGCCCTATGGCTTCCCTGCGATCGACCGACCTGGTGGTGGTGAGTGAGCTGCTGATTGTTTCCACTCCCCGTGAGATATGGTCCCTTAGTTCTTGGCACACTGTGGGATATTTTAGTCGGTCGGTGTTGAACCTGGGCATTCTCGTGTCGTTAGATCTTCGAATGGCAGCAGTGCGTAATTGGACAGTCGCTTTGTGCTCAAACATGGTGCCACCTATGACAAGGCGATTTGCGTTGCAAAAGTCAACGAATCTTTCGCCGTTATCATTGCGGTTGCCTAGTCCGTGACGTCCCATCACATGTTTCAGCCCTTCGTTGTCGCTGCCTACCTTGGCATTCAGGTCCCCGATTACTATGACCATGTCGACGTTGGATGTTGCATTAAATACAGCTCCCAACTGGTTGTAGAAGGTCTCCTTTTCTTCCTCAGACGAACCATCCGTAGAGGCGTAACACTGTGGGTGTTAATAGCAGTCTAACTCCATATCCACGGGGGCTTCCGGTTGGTTTTCCGGAGTAGAGTAGTACAGTGTTACGCGTTGGGGATTGGTACTCACCCGCATCTGACCATCTTATCTCGCTTACTCCCAATATGTCCAGCTTATGTGGCATGAACTCATGTTCAAGTTGAAGGAATCTGACATTCTGAGGTCCTTTACTCTGTGAGTCAAGATATTTTTAAATAGAGAAACTACCAATGCCTCAATAGAAAAAAAAAGGTGTTAGGCGCCATGCACTTTTTGCTCCGAGTGGAAGTGCAAAACCATCTACGACTAAGACGTCGGAAGGATAAACCAATATCCCGGGAGGAAAAAAAATAAACTATAAATTTTTTTTCTTGTCACTTTATAATGCAAGCTTTATTTGCGGAATGGAAGTAAAACAAAGTATGGCGGTAGCCGTTAAGCAGCAACGACAAAACAGTAAATCTAATGGCGGTACTGAAGGTACTACTCAATAGACTGAACCGCTAGTTGGGAACCCGATTTCGATTGCAAAAAAAAAAGGATTCGCCCGGGGTAAATAATACTACTTATCTGTTTAATTGATACGTTTATGCTCCTGTCCTGCCCGTCCTGATTTCGTCCGTATTTCCTCCTCGTTTTGGTATATCTTCAAGTCCTTGTTCTTTTTCCTTTCCTTTATCTTTATCCTTTTTTTTGTTTTAATTAATTTTCTTAACCTTTTTTTTTGTTGTTTTAACTCTTGTTTTTTTTTTTTTGTCTTAAACTTTTGATGGTCAACCAAGAAGTGATTAACCCTATCCCGATGGTATTAGCTCGAACCGTAGGCCTCACACATACGCTCTTTCATACATTCGTTCATACGGAAGCAACGGTCCAATTTTGGCCTTTGTGTGCAACGCTCCGCAAATTTGCTGAAGTGTGCCACCGTGCATTGGATTTCCGTTGCCTTCACTCTCTCATACACACACATTCGTGCTTCTTTCTTATTTCCCCAAATCTGGGGGAATTTCCTCCAAGATTGGGATTTCCCTTTGGTCCGAGCTAATATTTCCCCTTTACGATCATTTCTTGGGGTTGCATTCAGTCTGAATGCAACACCAGTCCTTCCCAAAAGATAAAAAAAAGGAAAAAGGTAATTTGCCAACAATATATGGCCTACTCGTATTTCTACATCCTAATCATCACCTTGAGGGCGAAACACGGAACTAATCACGAGACGGGTGCTGTCCTATGAAACTAGATATGAATAAAGACATCCCGGCGAATCCTCTTGTCAAAAATTAGTTTAATGTGGGCCGCGCAACTAGGGGTCCACTCTTTACAACACATTTTGTTACAATCTTTTTTTATTTTGTTCTTTTTGTGTTTAAGGTGGTGACCGTCCGTCACCAAGTATATTATCTGTGGCAGTCCACCTGGTCCTATGGCTTTGTGTATTTTTTTGTACGTAGAGGGTTCCAGACCGTCCATCTGGCTCTAGACGTACCGCGTTGGGCTTAAGGTGACCGTCCGTCACCCCACCGAGACTCCCGTCTCTTCGTCTCGTGGATCTATTGGTTGTCCCCTCCGACAAGTATAAAAGCAGAAGGACAGAGCTCAAGAGCCCACCAATTCTTCCCGCTAATATACTTCTCCAAGGAGACAACGGACATAAAATGAACGGGTGGGGCAAAAAGCGGATCGGGCAGGAGAGACCGTGATGGAGCGGAGATGCCTTGTAAGGCTAAGGGATCTACCCGACAGGAGAGACAACACAACACAAGGGCAAGAGCCGACGACTTTGTGAATGGCTCTTGTTTACTACAACGTTGGACGCTGGTCTCGCGCCTTCCTCCAAATGGTTGCTTCAATGGACCGTCCGTCCTACCTGCTGTGGTTGATCCTTCAAGATACTAGGAGGGTGCACCAATGGCTGATGGACCCATGGCTGCCCACCACCCTTCTAGGATTTTGAAGAACCAACGGAAAGGAATGTGGATGAATGAGACCGAAGGGAAAGGGAGAGAGTAGAACTTGTTGTGGTAAATTTTACCGCAACAAGTAGTTTCCCGATTAATCGCCATGCAGGTCCCCAGACTAACTAGAGTGGCTTATTAGTAAAGACAGAGGCTCACCCCGAACTGTAGGTAATTGAGTAAGTAAGTAACCTCCATAAATTCATACGAAAAGTTGAGGAATTCCTAAACTGTCCACTACCCAGACATAAAAGTTTTTCTTGTTGCTGTTTGGCAGCAAGCGAATTAAAAAACAAAATTCCTCCAACTTCTCTGAAAATAGCCCTCGGAACTCCTATTAGAAACGACTGCAAACTGTGAACTAGCATGTTGGTGGAACATTGCTTCTTCTGCTTACAGAAACCATTCATTTGCATCCACAAAGTTAACAGGAAACTAAATCTATTTCTAAAGCTTTCTAAAGCACGCTTGGAAAAGTATCTTTGTTCTGAGGTTGAGTTCATTTAAAGGAAAATATTTTCAGACAAAAATGCGCACACCTTCTAGAAATCGACATGACGATTGAGATTAACTCACGCGTAGCAAGCTAAAAACATCATTTTATTTCTGAATAGAAACAACAGATAAAGCAAATTTATTATTTTAACATTTGGCTTTGAGTGATAACTGCCGCTTTACCCCCAATGAGTTTTTTTTTTGCTTAATCTAAAAAACATCGAAATAGCAATTTCATCATAAACATGACGTCTTTATTGCGATGTATCTGTGTATACCGATTATTATTCCAAGATCTGTTTTATGTTTTTTTTTTTTACTTGTGGAATGTGGACTATTGCAGATTTGATTGGGAATACCACCCAGAGTTACTACACCCCTTTTCATGACTCTTTTAAGTCTACACTACACAAAGAAACTGGTTAGTTTGAAATTAAAAAAAATGGAACACATGAGATTACTACTGACCCCGAAAGCCTATGGCTATCACTTTTGGTACTCAGTCCGACTTACAGGAAAGGAGAATGTTTTGACTGCACCAACTACATTTTTTTATAATGAGCGCGCGCTCAAGGGGTTTGTGTACCCTTAAGATGATTGTTCACAGCGCGGGCAAAAGAAATTTAGGGAGGAAGAAAAGAGAGGTACCGATGTACATTGTTTTTAAATGTTTGCAAATTATAACGACCAGGAAGGTTATAAAGATCGGCAGGGCATTCCATTAGCGAGTTGTATGGCTTAGGAACGAATCACGATATTTTAGAGTTCGTCTGAAAATGGGCTTGAGGGTATACTGATGAGCATTCACAGCGAGACAGGTGTTACGGTAGAAGGTTTAAAGGGGTGGAATGCTACTACTGGCGATTTCAGTGAAGAACTGGTGGTGGAAATAGCGATAAAACAAAATGAGACAGAAGACATTACGTCGGTGTTCGGGGGTGTCAATTAACTGACACCTACGGTTTTGAATCCTATCTAGCAGGTGCAGAGATGTTTTAGGAGCACCTGACCAGATGTGTGCGTTTTATTCCAATTTTGAGCGATTGAATGCCTTATATATTCATCAGATTAGAGGGGGTAAAATATATCTTACATCGCTTGAGGGAACATAGACATTTCGCTGCATTTTTGGCGATATCAAATATTTGGTCATTCCAACGTAAGTTGTCATTGACAGACATACCGAGAATGGAAAGTTATTCGGTTTTGACGATGCAAGTGCCATTTACAGATAATGGCTGGGTGTTTAAATTTCGCTTTAATGACAGCAGACATCATTGTGTTTTGGAAGCATTAAATTCCACTCTGTTGATAGTTCCCCAATTGGTTATGCTGTTGATATCGGAATTTAATGAGCTTAGCATACGCTGCCGTTATCGTACTACAGCCGAAGACCAGGGCCGTGAGTCCGGGAACGAATATGAAAAGCAGAGAGTACTGTCATCAGCAAAGGAATATATTGGATTAGAAGTAGCAGTCAAGAGATCTTTGATGAAAATTAAAAGGAGTGTCGGAGACAGAACAGAGCCCTGGGGCACACCAGCATTTATTTTGTGAATATCAGACTTGAAACCGTCCAAGACAACTTGAATTGAACGTTCCGAAAGGTAATTTCTAATCCATTGAAGAAGAGAATCGTCGATCCTAAATGCACGCATTTTCGACAAAAGAGCCTGATGCAAACTCTGTCAAATGCCTTAGAAATATCAAGTGCACTATCTTGCTTTCACCAGATTGATGTACGCTTTGGTTCCACTTTTCGGTGAGATATGCCATTAAATTACCAGTGGACCTGTTGCTATGAAAATCATACTGCCGGTCATTAAGAAGTTTCCGCGTTTCAAGATATTTAACGAGCTGACGGTTTATCAGTATTTCCATGACCTTGGAAAGAAGGGACGTAAGTGCAATGGGTCTGTAGGAGGAGAGAGAAGATGATTCGCCTTTTTTAAGGGACGGGCTGAACAAATGCTGTTTTCCATCTGCTCGGGAAGAGTCCTAAAGAGTAGGATTGATGAAAAAGCTTACGCAGTGGTTTTGGCAGCGTAGAAGGGCACCTCTTCAGAAGAAGGGGAGATATACCATCTGGACCAGCGGATTTATGTATGTTGAGATCTCTAAGTACTCTTGCTACTACACGAGTGCGAAAGTAGATTCGTCCCATTGAAGATTCGACGGAGTATTGAGTTGGCCGCAAAGCATCCAGCAAGCAGATTGGCCTTGTCCAAAGAGCAGACAGCTGGAATGTCATTGTAAATGAGCATTGGGATGGAGGATGAGGCGGAATTTCTAATGTTTTTGACGAACGACCAACAATTTTACTGCCTTTGGGTCATTGTAGTATTTTCTGGACTCAGTTTTTGGTCGTATTGGAATTTCACACGCTTAAGCAAGGCGTTGCAGTCATTTCTGGCTCGTTTGAACTTTTTTCGATTTTCCTCTGTCGGGTTAGTCTTAAAGGACCGAAAAAACATTTCTCTAACCCTGGTAGCCTCTTTACAGCTTGAGTCGTACCACGCCTTTTCTTTTGGTTTGATACTCTTCATCCAATGAGGAATAAAGGATCTCATTCCAAAGAGAATGGTGTCTGTAATCATATCAGCAGCGGCAACCATGTCGTTATCGAGGAAGCACAACGACCAGTTAAAATTCCTAAAGAAGCTGTTAAGACCGCTCCAGTTGGCTTTCTCGTATTGCCATACGGTTCTTTTAGGAATTTTTTCTCTAACTGTGTGGTCGATGTACGAGAAATTACATAATATGACACAATGGTCCGACGAGCCTAGAGGGGAGAGCACATCAATACTTATCAGGGTGAGAAGTTAAAAACATGTCCACGGTGTTGGCGGCATGACTATCAACGTCTGGTATTCGCGTGGGCTCATTTACAAGCTGCGTTAGGTTATTTTCCGCAGCGAAGATCTGAACACACCGTCCTTCGGTCCAGAATGTCGAAGCCACCCAGAATTGTGTATATTGAAGTCGCCCGTAATAACGATTTCAGTATGAGGATACAGGGATACAATTCTTTGAATGTCAGGCAGCGCATCAAGCTCGTTAAAAGTGGATAATTTGAGGTGTGGGCGGGGATCTACCTGTGTTTCTTTAAGTGCCAAAACAGCTGGTTTGTACTTACAGACGTAGACGTACGCAGAAAAGTGATTACTTTTTAGCCCGCGTATATTGGTTACGTCTACCCTACATTCCCTAGTCATAATCACAGACAAACAAAGAAAACACAAATGCCGACGATACTAAGCAAAGCTTAGAATGCATGAGAGCCAGCGATGCTTCTTTTGTGTTTCTTAGATTATTGCGATCTAGTGATTCTGCTTCATTTAAACTTCTTTAAGCGGCGGCTAACAAGTATTACAAACATCGTTGCCTTTCGAAAAAAACAGATCTGCAATCAGCGATGTTGAATCATTGATGTTCATTGCAGCGAAAACCTCAGCGGAATACAGGAAAGCAGTGAAGCTCATAAACGCAAGGAAAATTTGTATCACCCCAGGCTTGCAAGGAGATATGCTCAGAGACCATTTTAACAAGCTACTCAATGCACCGCAAATCTGTCCATCATTCCGCTATGCAGCCCTTTGATTGTAGATGAGTTCTTAGATGCTCCGATTACACTATACGAAGTCCAATGTGCAATTAGGAATACCAAAATGAATAAAGCTCCAGGAGAGGACCGTGTGCCCTCAGAATTCTACAATAACTGTACTTCGGAATAAATATCAGCGCTAACATCTGAATTGAATCGAATCAGACAGCTTTTGCAAAGCAATAATACGAGTATACCATTTGCACAAGAAAGGAGGCCACTAGACCCCAGCGAATTATAGGCGAATATCGTTCCTGAATGCCCCATCCAAGCTGTTTGCCGAAGAAATTTTCAATATGCTCACCGCATGAGTTGAAATCAAAAACGTTCTTCATGAATTTCAAGCAGCACGAATAGCTATCAACTTTTGACCAAATATTTTCACTTGGGAATATAGCAGAGGTTTACAGAAAGAAAGGCAAAAAGCTGTACTCGTAGACCTCCGAGCAGCTTTCGAGAAGCTCTTTTTTAGAAGCTGTACAAAATCGTCATCAGTATTTTAAGAGGTACGTATAAAGATGAATGATTAACAAAGACCTCATAGGAGCAGCATCTGCGGATGGGTGCTGGTTCGCTAAATAGCCAGTAAGAGCTACTACAGTCGACAACCTAGCAGCTCTGTTAGTAAACCCTGCTCCCATTTCTTCGGAAGTTGCGAACGAGATGAGTAGGAATGACGAGTTTTCTGCGCCTTAAAACAGGATAAGTGTCGGTTGGTCTATGGCCCAGCGAGCCATAACCGTAAAAAAGATAACTGCCACGAATCAACAGCAAACGCCTCGGATACGGACGGATAATTCGACTCACTCCAGGAAGGGCCTCATACTGCCAGATTACTCCAAGTGGAATACGAATTTACGCGATATAATGTCGACATCCTGGGACTTAGTGAGATACGATGGTTCGTTGGTGGGGAATGCTAGACACCAATAAAAAGCACTGTTATGCTCTACTCTGGCAAAGCCAGCTGGAAGTGCTCGAAGGTCTGGAGTAGGATAGATACTAACTACAGCTGCGCGAAAAAGCCTCATATCCTGGAAACCTCACAGTAACCGGATATTGACGGCTAGATTCATTATACAGTGCTATGCTCCAATTGAAGACGCGGCTGAGGATGAAAAGGACGATTTTTACAGCCAATTAGGCGCCGCCTAATGGTGATGGGGGATTTTAGTTTCAAGGTAGGTAGCGACAACATTATGCTTAAACACGTGATGGGATTTCATGGCCTTGGAGAACGGAATAAAAACGGTGAGCGGTTTGTGGACTTCTGCAATACCAATCGCATAGTCATTGGAGGTACTTTGTTTAAGCATAGTTGACAACTTTTCCACAAGATCACCTGGGTCTCAACTGGCGGGCAGTGAACATCCACTTATATAGATCACATTACGATCAGCCGTCGCTTTAGAAATTGTCTTCTAGACGTCCGAAACAGACACGGAGCAGACATTGGAAAAGAACGCGATCACCATCTTGTGTTAGCTCATATACGGCTTCGTACTGCATCCGTCAACAAAAACTGCTCAAACTTGCTCGAAACAACGATGTAGGTTCAATACTGGCAGGCTCAAGGATACGCAAGTGCTCCAACAAATCAACAACCACCTTGCCTTAGAAGCAGAGGCAATCACTACCACAACACAGAATAGCGGAGACGAGCATTGGAATGCTGTGAAAAATGTGTTTGTGGCTGGAGAAGAGCAGAAAAATCACAGCACATGGCTTTCGGCTGAAACCTGGAGACGAGTAGAGAAAACTGTCACAAGCGTCAGTACATCGACACACTGGCCTCAAGGGCGGAAGAAGTAGCAAGCAGGTGCGACTGTAGCGCTATCTACAAAATTACCAAGGAGCTCACTGGTGGTCGGAACTCCAAACAACGTCCACTGAAAAGTGTAGATAGTAATCTACTGATTTCGTATGAGGAGCAATTCTCTAGATGGGGAGAACATTTTGCTACAGTCTGACAGTAGCGCTTAGTCAATGGCGCTATAATCTCGAATTCGAATGAGTTTTCCGATACAACAAATTCCCGGATTCGCGTTGGGCCTCCCAGCAATCAGGCCCCTCAAGAAAAACAATGCGGTGGGTATTGACGGCATCCTTGCCAAACTATACCAAGCGGAGCCAAATACAGCCGCTGTAAATCTGCTACAGCCGCTCATATGCACAGCGTGGGATAGTGAAGAATTTCCGCAGGAGTGGAAAAGAGGTTTGATCACCCAGCTACTAAAAAAGGAAACCTGAAAAATAAGCGGCTAGAATAATTCTGGAACGAATCAGAAAACATTTAATTTCAACTCTCAACGTCGTGCTTGCCTAAAGCATTCGTCCTGGATCCTCCTGCATCGACCACATAAACACATTACGGATCCTTACACAGAAATGCGTTGAGTATAGGTCTCCCTAAATTTACTATTTATCGACTTCGAGAAGGATTTCGACAGTTTGAATCGAGATGCCATGCAAGAGAGGCATCCCAGAAAAACTCATAGCTATTATTAAAGCTACATATATAAGAGAATGGTAAGTGCCTCGTTTCACACAATGGTAAGATGACTGAGGATCTTGAAGTCCAAAGTGGAGTACGTCAGGGGCGTATACTGTCACCACTATTGTTTTAGTTATCTGCGATATACTCCGTGCACTATTGACGGAAGGCGACTGTGGAATTCGCTGGGCAATGTCATCTTACCTTAAACACTTTGACTACGCTGACGATGTTTGCCTACTTTCATTTCGGATAATAACCTTCATTTGATGGCCCACAATCTGGAAGCTGAGGCGAACAAAGTGGGGCTCAAAATAAACACAGCCAAAATGAAAGCTCTTAGCACTTCCAATACTCGCGTTCAACTTAACATTGTCGGACAGGAGGACGAGAAAGTTAACAACTAGAAAGTGTGGTCTCGGCTAACCGGGGTGGCACCTTACTGGATGTGTGCAGCAGAATCGGGAAAACAATCTTTTCATCTTAAGAACGAAGCTGCGACTGTTCCGCTACTTGAAAGGTGGACATCACTACCATACGCAAGCTGCAAACCTTCGCACATGGTTGTCTAAGAATCATCTTGAGGGTTTTTTTCTTGGCCCAATTGTATATCTAATGCAAGCTTTATCAGAGAACGGGCCAAGAACCTATAGACATTTCTATACGGAGGAGAAAGTGACAATGCATTAGACACACCCTACGATGAGAAGACAGTTCCATTACGAAGTACGCCATGTAGTGGAATGCGCTTACCCAAGTAGTCAGAATAGTGGGATTTCCGAGGTATACATGGCGCAGAACAGTCGAGGAGGAATATAGCAGAAATATAGAAATACAGAAATGAGTTGGAGAGAGCTCAAACGCGTTGCAGAAATACGAACAAGATAGCGCTCAGGTGTTGTTGACGCCCTATTCCCCCTGAGGTTTAGAGGATCTAACGTCTTTCTTTTCAACTAGTGCTTATTTCGTGAATGGTAACACTTAGCTCATGTCTGATTTCACATGTAATTAGTTTTATCCATTGAAGCCATTGGTGAAATACAGCTGCACACAATCGATAAAATTAAGTGCTTAAAAATTGGACCGATCGTGTAGGCTACTGCATGGGCAGCCTAAGCAGCCATTTGAATGAAATTATTTTCCATTATTAACCGGAAGGATAAAACTAATTATCTGTCAAATCAGACATGAGCTAAGTGTTACCATTCACGAAATAAGTACTAGTTAAAAAAAAAAACGTTATATGGCGGACCCTTTATATGTAAAAAGATAATATCACGTACATTTGAGATGGAATCAACCTAACTGAAGAGTTCCAAACAACAATGTGTGTAAGGCAAGGATGCATCCTAAGCACATTATTGTTTATTTTATAAATCAACGACGTAACAGTTCCTATTAGCGAAGGAGTAGGGATAGGCAGAACAAAAATCCCGGCATTGTTATTTGCAGATGATATGGCTTTACTTGCGGATTCTGTAGAAGGTATGCAACTAATGATTAGTCAGTTCGAAAACTATTGCAAGGTCTGGAATTTGGTGAGAGAATACAAGTACGAGTCTCGAAGTAGGAGTCTGGATTACTTTGAGCCTTAAAATGAAGAAACATTTGAGTCTGAAATTAGTAGAATCAAATCGAGCAATAGGATCAGTTTGCATCAACGAAAATTTTCCGTGCAGCTGTATCTTGCATTATGCTTTCCGTAGCACAAGTATGGCGATACCGTACCTGCATTCGAAGAGGTTGGAAAGCTCCTTCGTGGTTTTATGAAAAGAGCATTTAAAGTGCCAAGCAACTCGCTCAACTACAATACATGCTCCACTTAAAGACAGGTATGGGCCTCGTATTCTTGGACACTCTCAAGCTCCACTTGAACTATGTGGTGCGAGTGATGGCAATGAATGAAAACAGAGCCCCAAAAGTAATTTTATCGCAAATTCTATTGACCAGAGGAGTTTGCGTTCAAAATTGGCAAAAGTTAGCATCTAATTGCGAATACAACTTGCGTGTTAACCCCGATGAGCAGTTGGTTTCGATGAAGAATAAGTTGAACCTCCTTTTGGAGAAAACCGGTCGAAGGTTATATAATGGGTTTTTAAGTGAACCACTATCTGTCTCAGAAGACTTACTTTTTAATAGGAAAAAACATTTTCAAAGTAAGAGATGAGCTCTTGCCCCTTACTTACGAGTATATCCTGCATCGCACAGAACTTCTTATCCTCTGCAATTTGTGCAACCGGAAAGAGCGTGAAGATGTCTATTACTTTCAGCAGTACGTCCCATTCTTAAGGAGTTCCGTATCAACATCTTTGGAGCGAATACACTCGAGCGATAAAAATACCCGACGGCGACAGAGGCTGAGATTCATTATATAGATACACGATGAATGATCTGTGTTACAGAAGCCGTATAATGAGAGAAAACTTCTAAAACTAAACTTTTAATATAAACCAAATTGTTTTGAATTTAAATACGTCAATCTTGTTGACGGCCTTCAGCCGTCCGCTTGCTGTCCGCAACCATCCAAGGGAGGCGTCCGCTAAAGGGAACATGTACACATGCAATCTAAATAGAAAAGATTCCGTCGGCGAAAAACTATCCTCCTAAAGGAGGTGTCCGCTCCATTATGGGAGTTTTCACTGTAATTTGAATATATTGTTGGAATGTAAAGGGCTTATTAAAAACGCACTGGTACATAGTGCCTCTTCAGCATCTTCATTACGTTATAGCAGAGTCCTATAACGCGTAGCCAATGTTAAAACTTCGTTGTTCGGTCGAGTAACTAACTACCCTCGACAATTCTCGATTTTTTAACCCTGGCAACACCCTTCAAATCTCTGATTTTATGTACAAACTGACTGCTACAAAACGTGTTTTTTCACATGTTGGCATTCAATATAATCTGTACTATCTCCCGAAAGCTATTCTTAACCTCATCTAACAACAGACCTATCTTTACGAGAATAGAAAAGCACACTAGCCGCTTTGACAGCACCTGCAGATACTGATTTACTGCTCTAAAAAGCTTTGCTCTCATGTCAAAATCCAAAAGTTACTTCACCTGATAGTGAGTGGCTAGTATCATCTACTACCCGAAAGCTGTCTACAGTTTCATCTAACGGCAAATCTATCTTCATAGGCAAATTGGATGATGTATTTTCATAGATGAATTGCTTATAAATAGAGCGCGCTAGTCATGAGAGCAAGGCCCCCACTATCTGAGATACTTATTGTTCATTTTATAATTTAGTAGTTGTAGTTGTAGTTTTGTTTTTGTTTAACACAGCAACGACATCAAAAGCTTTCGTTTCATTCTAATTCAATATTTTGACAAAGCAACAAGTTAACGTCAATACTGAAACGAAATACGAGTACAAAGCATTTAAGGTCATTGTCAGGGCGCACGGAAAGAAGAACCGTGATAAGATAACACCCCTGAGGCTAGCTAACTGAGTAAGTTTCTGTGCGAATTCAAATTTCCGGTGTGATAGTCAATTAGAAGAAATCCCTGCGCCAATTGATCACAGTCAGTCAATTAGAATTTGTCGAAGCTTCAAGATGACAGCCACAGCCGATAGTGTTTTTATATCCCGTTCCCAAGGTATCTCGGCCGAAGGTGTACGCGATCAGTATGCCGACGGTAAGGCAGCCAAAGTCTGGGAAATCTTTATTGGGGACAAGCGCTCCCGAACAGATAACTACAAGAAGTTCTTAATTGACTTGTTGAAGTCCAAGGGATGCAAGCGATTATTGGATGTTGCCTGTGGAACTGGGTAAGTTTTTTCACTGTTCGACGACTGCATGTAATCGAATAAATTGGATGATGTAAATTTCAGAGTTGACTCAATCATGTTGCTCGAGGAGGGCTTCGAAGTGGTGTCTGTGGATGCATCTGATAAGATGTTAAAGTATGCCTTGAAGGAACGTTGGAACCGCCGCAAGGAAGACGCTTTCGATAAGTGGAGTGAGTTTTTTTCTTAGCTTTTTTTGGGTGGGTTTCTTTATTGTTTTTATCTTTTTTGCACAGTCATTGAGGAGGCTAATTGGCTGACGTTGTATGATCACATTGAACATATTGTTAAGGATGGCTTTGATGCCGTCATCGGTTTGGGTAATTCATTCGCTCACATGATGGATTCATATGGTGACCAACGTGAACAGAAGCAGGCCATTAATAATTTTAGAAAGTGTCTCAAACCAGGTGGCATACTCCTCATTGATCACAGGAACTATGACAATATCTTGGAGACTGGAGCAACACCAGCCAAGAGCTTGTATTATAATGTAAGTTAACTGATACTCGTGTGTTATATTGCATGCAAAACAATTTGTGAAGTAACGTTTTAATAGTCGGTAATTGGTGTTTTTCTTTTTTAAAGCACAATTACCTTATCAGGTTTCGTATCTACAGTAGTTTGAATTACTCGTATTTGGGAATTAATTCGTTAAAGGTTATCAGTGTGAATAGAGTCAATTATGAATACTTGCGCATAGTTCAAGGCATGTATTGGAGCAAGATTGCAACTCCTAGACTCAACGTTTCCAAGCGGTTAAGTAAAGTTTAATTAATTGGGGAAGTGATAAGAACATAATTTGAAAACCGGAAGCAAATGCTGTTTCATGTTTTCGGTTTTCGAGACCTAACAATTGCTGCCTCAGTATTTGATATAAAAAGAACAATATTCCTTTTTAGCTAAGATCTAAGACCAAAACAGTGACAAAACAGTGATATTGACGCAAAATATTCACTAAGAACCATTTCATAGCAGAATGTGTGCCTATGCTAAGCCCTAAGCAGCACTCATGTTTTTAAATCCAATATTTACTTGGTTACAGAAGTGATTGACAACCTTTACTGTCTCCGCCATCCACCAACATATCATGGTCCATAAATAAGGGATTCGGTCTTATTAAGCTGCTTGAATTTGAAAACCCCCTCAGCTGAAACATTGTCATAAGTTCCATCTGCTAAAACCAACGTTTTGTTCGTTCCTTTTTGAGTCCATTCACATCTTATAACTCAGACAATTCTTTCTCGAGGTTGAATACTCGATGCAGTAGAGTAGAACTATCAGGTTCAGAGATTTGTAGTGCATCAGCTTGGTTTTTGAAGTAAATAAAGCAACAAGTGTACGAAGTTAATCTTCAGCGGATCGATATTAAGGTGTTATTTACTGGCTTGATATCTACCTACATACTTCACTATATTCTATTTTAGGTAGTTTTAACGTCCGAAGTAGAATTGGGCCTTAACAGACATATCCATCCAGCCTGATTGTGGGCTATCTGCCTCGAGTTAAGCACGCCGAGTTGTTTGAAGTCCATATCCACTTCCTGACAAGGTTGTTGGTTCTAAATCACAGTAGGTTCTTCGTCACCTTGGCTGTTAAAAAGTCTGCAGAATTAATTATTTCAACACTGACCCTGGTACTGGCCTTCGTTCGGTACTTATGTCTTTGCACTTGCCTTCTGAACATCATTTTTGAAAATGGAACTTTACACGTCCTCGATCGAGGGCCTCTCTACTACGTCCTTTTTTCCCAGGAGCCGATGCTCGTCTCATCTCCTTTGATCATTACGTTCATGAGCAGCTCTTTTCCTTTGCAGTGCTTTGTTGTATGCATTTTGTTTCGGTGCATACGCTTGGCGAACTTCGTCAAATGGCACGTAAGATGCGGGATCTCTAATAGCTTGCTGGTAAAGTCACCACTAGTCTTGACGCTGGCAAGATAGCATCTTAATCTCATAAACGATTTTGGGGAACTCAATTAGAAAGGCTTTAGTTTCTTATACCTTATATGACTGTGACATGCTCATTGAAAGAAGAGCCCTTCTGCAAGACTTACTTAGCACGTTTGAAAGGTGCCATTCCTATGAAAACCTTCTCTTGTTCTGCTATTGTTTTGTGTCGTTAAAACACTATTAATTTGCATCATCGAGGAGTTTTAAACTATTCGTTTTCAGAATTTATAGGACAGTATTATTAATTCTTCATTTAATCGGTCAAAATGCTTAGGCGCAATCGTTTTGCTTTCATTTTGGCTGTACGACCTCGTCGTTTCTTATGTTCCACGCGTTAGGATTCTTGGAACAACTATACAGTTGTATACCATAGGTTGACATCGGCTTCAGGCTTGCTTGTATAAGAGTAGCTAAGACGGTTATTTGCGTTGCATCACTGGGGTATAAAAAAGACACAGAAGCGGGCAAAGTACTCTTCCTTGAGGCACATCAGCTTAATTTTTTGCAACCCCAAATGCTTGCGAGCAAGCCTATTTTTCTTCAAGATTTTTCTCGATTACGTCATTGATTCTATCAATCTGATCGATGTTTGAATGCTTATTTCTGATCCCAAACTGATGATCAGGGATTAGATTTGTTTCCTTACCGAATACAAGCGCGTAAGTAATACTTTCTCGAACACTTTGGATAAACTTGGGAGGAGAGAAATGGGGAGTGTCGCAGGTAGTTGTGTCACTGATCTTCAACGCACATAGGTGCTTAGTCATGACTGCAAGTAACAGTCTCCAGATTTTCCTGAGGGACAACATGAAAATAGCTGACTTTTTAGAGGCGTCGGGAAGCATTCGATTAGTTTAGAGTGTCATATCATGTGCAGCTATGCTCACGAGAAACTAACAATTGAAGCCACAACAGAGGGTGCAGACAGTTCAAACCCAGATTCAGGTCCTAAAAACCTCTCCTCTGAGCCTTGACTAACAGCTTCAGCGGATATATCATTTCTCGTGGTTCGATTGTGACCAAGGGCTAAAACAAAAATCTGTGATTTCAGTCTTCAGATTCAGTCTAGTCTTCGCAGAGAGTACAATTGCTCCTGCAAGCGCAGCTTGTGAAGAGAGTGTTGGTCGATATCATGGCGATACACAAAGTGGCGGCGGCGGAGGTCAACGAGATCGTCATCGGCAGTACAAAACTCATCTGTATTGCGTGTGATTTCGGCAAATGATTCCTGACTCGTTGTAAATAGTCGTTTAGTAGGCAGTGATGCAGATGATAGATTTGTAACGAAAAAATGATCAGGACCATCGCCTCAACTGGCAAAAAAAAAAATGCTCGCAATAATTCAGGTCCAGCATCAGCTCTGTATCCAAAGTTGTTGGCTCGAAGCGGTTTTCAACCATATCGATCATCTTATGCATCTTACGCACCCAGCGGGTTCATTTTTTCTGGATGCTTATGCTTTATTCATAGCAAGTCTACCGAATCCGAAACAGGTCTTATTGAATCAGCGTCATCAATTGCTGCCTAGGGGTGCACATTATTCGCGTCCCCGTGCTAATCCCATCTATATCCGCTTATAAGTGTACTCGTCCTGCATGAACGAATGAAATTAGAAGAGAAACATAGAAGTCGAATTGCTCGTGAAGAAGAACGTGATCGTGAAATTCAGAGAGAAAATTAACGTCAACTGCGGGAGCAAAGAGAACGCAAGCAACGTGAGAAAGAGCAACTCAAAAAAGTGCAAAAAAAGCTCGCGAACGTGAGATGCGTGAAAGACAACGTGAGGCTAGAGGACGTGAGCGTAAAATATCAGCATAACGTCACTATTCCAACGCGTTATATCCAATGCTGCCACATATCGGTTTAAGTTTACGTCCTCCTCAGGCTGGCATGCATGGTTTGTTCTCAATCTCGCTCTATCATTTCAGCAGCCAACGTCAAAGTCCACAGGTAATAATGAGCTTAAATTTAGGTCTCTCATTGCCTGGGCTTCCAAATTTCCCACATGGACCGAATATACCACATAATCTACAAATATCAGGTCTTGGATTAGGTCTTCCTGTGGCTGGACCTGCCCAATCAAGTTTTTCAACCGCAGCATCGGGTCTATCTCACTATGGATTGAATTTATCTCATCCTCATATGTCACCCCATCATCTACCGATCACAGCTGTGTCACCACATTGTAGCTTAAATCTTATATAGAGCTCTCCTAGTAAGAACTCTGATGCCACAATTATTACATCATCGGCCTCTGCAATCCTGTCCCACTGCTGGCACAGTATTAATGCTCAGCCCTCAACGAGAATTCCATACTAAGCTCATCATTCTAGTCCTCATGCTTCCTTACATGCGGTCAGCTCAATGGCTACATCTGCAGCACCAGTCTTCTCCATCAGATGGTATAAAAATTCCCAACTTCCTTCTCAGTCGGTCGCAATGAGGTATTGGTTCCATAGCCAACTACTCTCGATTTCACTGCATCAAATTCAAATCACGCCGCTAGCATTTGAGATGCTAATAGTGCTAGAACCCCAGAAAATAATCAAGTTGAATAGTGACGCCACAACAACAACCACAACAATCGTCAGGGATGCATCAGAGTCTAGTAAGGATGCAACCCCAATAAATGTTATCCTCAAACGAGCCTGACTGCAACGTCTTTCTTAACCGTGTGAAATTTCAAGACGACCAAAACCTGGGGCAAAAACATTAAAAATTCTACCTCATCTCCATCCCAACGCTCATTTACAATGACATTCCAGCTGTCAGTTCTTTTGACAAGGCCAATCTGCTTGCTGCACACTTTGCGACCAGCTCAACACTTCCAGATTGTGCTTTGTCTCCTTTACTTAAGTGCGACGAATCTCCTCCTACTCGCGTAGTAGCAAGAGCCCTTAAAGATCTCAACATACATAAATCCGCTGCCCAAGGAAGCATATCTCCCCTTCTTCTGAAAAGGTGTCCTTCCACGCTGGCAAAACTACTGCGTAAGCTTATTCATCAATCCTACTCTTTAGCACTCTTTTCGAGCAGATGGAAAACAGCATTTGTTCAGTCCGTCCCTAAAAAAGGCGAATCATCTTCTCTCTCCTCCTACAGACCCTTCTTTCCAAGGTCATGGAAACGCTGATAAATCGTAAGCTCATGAAATATCTCGAAACACGAAACCTTATCAATGACCGGTAATATGGTTTTCGTAGCAACAGGTACACTGGTGATTTGATGGCGTGTCTCATCGAAAAGTGGAACCAAAGTGTACATCAATCTGGCAAAAGCAATATAGTTGCACTTGATATTTCTAAGGCATTTGACAGAGTTTGGCATCAGGCTCTTTTGTCGAAAATGCGCTCATTTAGGATCGACGACTCTCTTCTTCAATGGATTATAAATTACTTTTCGGAACGTTCAATTCAAGTTGTCTTGGATGGTTTCAAGTCTGATATTCACAAAATAAATGCTGGTGTGCCAGAGGCCTCCGTTCTGTCTCCGACAGCCTTTTTAATTTTCATCAGCTATCTCTTGTCTGCTACTTCTAATATTCTAGTATTCCTTTGCTGATGAGAGTACACTCTGCTTTTCATATTCATTCCCGAACTCAAGTCCCTGCTCTTCGGCTGTGGAACGGGAACGGCAGCGTATGTTAAGCTCATTAAATTCCAATATTAGCAGCATAACAAATTGGAGAACTATCAACAGAGTGGAATGCTTCTAAAACACAATGCTGTCTACTGTCGTTAAAGCGAAATTTAAACACCCAGCCATTATCCATGAATGGCTGTTGTATGGTCGAAAACGAAAAAGTGTTAACATCTCTGCACCTGCTAGGATTCAAAACCGTGCGATAAAACTCATAGGTGACGCCAATACCAATATTACATAGTCAATTGACACCCTCAAACACCGACGTAATGTTGTTCTGTCGCTATTTTTACCACCAGTGCTTCACCGAAATTACCACCCGTCTCGCTGTGAATGCTCATCAATATAGTATACCCTCAAGCCCATTTTCGAACGTACATACTCTGGAATATCGCAATTATGGAATGTCCTGCGAGCTCTTTATTTTCTAGTCATTGTAACCTGGAAACATTCAAAACCAACGCACATCGGTATCTTTCTTTTGTCCTTCCTTAACTTCGTTCGCCCGCGTTGGACGCAGGCATTTTAAGGGTAGATACTCAAATTCCTTGATCGCGCGCAGATTATAAAAAAATATTTTGAAACCTCCTGGTACTTCACGAGGGCAAAAGTGAATTCGACCCACAGAAAAAATTTTCCGCTCTTGTTACGAAAAATTCGTCGTATACTTGGCCAGCAATTCTATATTTTTCTCACGAAAGCTGACGCGACAGATGTCCGCGGACTTTTAATTCTAAATGGGGTTGTTTGAGATCGCGGTGATGCAAATCTCGACACCTTCGAGCTCTTCTAGGTTACATAGGCCCAATAAGTGGTACTCCCCAGACACTTATTGATTTGCCAGTGTACCTTCGCTTTGTTCACTGTCACAGTATCTTTAAAATAAACAGTTTTATTAAATAAATATTATTTTCAATTTTAGACCTCCCATACGGCTGACATCAAGACTTCCGTCCTATTTTACTGCGGCAAACCATCCTTAGTTTCAATGGATTACCAAATCGAAGCCAATAACGAAACCAGTGAATTCCGTCTATCCTACTATCCCCACGAGTTAAAGACCTTCACGAGCATGCTGAAAGGTATCTTCGGTAAGCAGGCAGATCACAGAATCTATGGAGACTTCAAGGACTTGAATGTCATCAAGAACCCTGCGTTCTACATCCACCTGATTGAAAAAGTTTAAAAGAATCTGAACCACCTAGCTTGTAATGTTTGTTTTTTATTTTATGATTTTTTTTTCTCGAAAATACATTCTTTTCTTTTCGAACCGAAATAAATGTGTAGTCGGCCTTAAACTATTCCAATAAACCCTCAGGTTTGAATATTTTAAAATATTCGAAAAACAAAATGCGAGTACTGACTGCGATGGAATTGCCACGCATTGCAGTAAGCAGGTAAGGTAGTCCTATAATGGAATTCTAGCAATAAACATCGGTCGCACGACTATAAAAAGAAAACTCAAAAACCCAGCGATGGCGGTCCGCTCGTATTTCAATTCAATTTGCGAATACCTCCGGGACAGAATGGAGTTTGTTTTAGACGTTCTAGTGTACATTTTGTTCTTTGGAGTGGTTTTAAATAAATATTTAATAATATAAGGAACGGCCCAGGACCTCACAAGAATGCCTCAACAATAAAACTAATAATAAAAATTTAAAAAAAAAATACAACTGATCTTGCATCGCACTGTGGATATTGTTTATTTTTTTTACTTTTATTCTGTGTAAATATTTACAAATGCAAAACCAAAATTGCATATATTAAAAGTTGAATTTAAAAAGAAAAGAAAATGGTGATTTACAAATGTATGTTGAGTTGTTTTTGAATGTTTGTCTACGAGTATCGACAGGTTGGCCCAACCTTGTGGTTATGGTAATTTTGAGCACAGTACTTGTTTACGGATAAGAAAATAAAGTATAATTACATATACAATACATACGTAAGCATATGGAAGCATTAACCCTTTGCACTCGAGGCCGTTTTCGCTGGCGCGCACCAGTAACTCGAGGCGATTTCGGCTAAATTAGGGAAACATTTTACAAGTACCTTAAAATCATTTATAAACAAACACACGTATACAAATTATACAATTTTAACAATTTTGTTTTTATATCATATTACACCCTGTAGTTGGTTTTAGTGTGATATTTCGTGATGCCGGAGTTGCATTCTAGGTTTATCAGGTCACGTATCACAGTAATATATTACTTCTCACAAAGCTTCAGGCATGTTACAGTCAGAGCAAACCTTGCAGTTCCTTTTTGGCCCTTTTAGTACTGTGTGAAGCTTCACATTTAGTCGGATGTCATCGGAATGCGACGTAGACGCTTGCTCACTATGCTGGCAATATGATCCTCTCATTTGCTCGACAAGTGTTTTTAGAAATCGCAAATGGCTGAGTGGCTTTCCCCCTTTTTTGGTCTTTCCTAGTTTATACAGAATATAAGAACTGATCAGGCAAATTTCCATGCCCCAAGAAAAAAGCTTACGCCACCATTTTAGCGGTATTCACAGGAAATGGATATTGGTCCGCCCGATCACCACCACCCAAAATTTTATATAATTCCCAATATTTCTTGACCATTATTTGCACACCACCTCGTGTTATCCTTTTGACTGTCGACATTCCTGTGTCACCCCTCGTAGTCAAACAAGTGACAATCCTCTTATCTTTCCACCCTAAAAGTAAGGTGTTGTGATATTGCATTTCAATTTGACTAGTTCTTGAGCTAAGACATAATTAGTAGAGTGGCGATCTGTGTACATATGGTGCCCCTGAGCACCTGGAATTTTCTCCAACAACATTTTGTAAAAGGGTATCGGAATTCTTGATGAAACAGGTAAATCAGACCAAGAGTTTTTTTTTTATATATAAAGTAGAGCGCACTCAAGGGGTTAAGGTACCCTTAAAATTGGGGAAAAAATAAAGAGAGGTACGTTGGTTTTAAATGTTTGAAAGTTATAATGACTAGGAAATAGAGAGCTCAGCAGGGCATTTCACAAGTGAGTTGTTCGTCTTAAGAACGAATTGCGATATTTCAGAGTATGTACGTCCGAAAGTGGGCTAGAGGGTATACTGATGAGCATTCATAGCGAGACGGGTGTTGTGGTTAAAGGTTTTAAGGGGCGGAATGCTTCTGGCGATTTCAATGGAGCAATAGCGATAAAACAAAGTGAGAACCAAGACATTTCATCGGTGTTCGAGGGTGTCCATTGACTATGTGAAGGTTAGCATCACCTATGAGTTTCATAGCATGGTTTTGAATCTTATTTAGCAGGTGCAGAGATGTTTTGGGAGCACCCGCCCAGATGTGGGCATTGTACTCCAATTCTGGGCGGCTGAATGCCTTATATATTGAGGCCAGATTAGATGGGGTGAAGTATTTCTTACACCGCTTGAGGAAACCTAGACATTTCGCAGCATTTTTGACGACACCGAATATGTGGTCATTCAAACGTAAGTTGTCATCGACGCACATACCGAGAATGGAAAGTTTATTGGTTTCGACGATGCAAGTGCCATTCATGGATAATGGCTGGGTATTTAGATTCCACTTTAACGACAGTATGGTGTTTTGGAAGCATTAAATTCTACTCTGTTAGTGGTTCCCCAATAGTTATGCTGTTAAGATCGGGATTTAATGAGCTGGTGTTTCCGTTCTACAGCCGAAGAGCATGGACGTGAGTCAGGGAAGCAGAGAGTATTGTCGTCCACAAAGGAATATATTGGATTAGAAGTAGCAGACAAGAAATGGTTGATGAAAATTAAAAAGAGTGCCGGAGACAGAACGGAGCCCTGTGGCACACCAGCATTTATTTTGTGAATATCAGGCTTGAAACCATCCAAGACAATTTGAATTGAACGTTCCGAAAGGTAATTTCTAATCCATTAAAGAAGAGAGTCATCGATCCCAAATGCACGCATTTTCGACAAAAGAGCCTGATGCCAAACTCTGTCAAATGCCTTAGAAATATCAAGTGCAACTATCTTGCTTTCGCCAGATTGATGTATGCTTTGGTTCCACTTTTCGGTGAGATATGTCATTAAATGACCAGTGGACCAGTTGCTATGAAAATCATACTACCGGTCATTCAGAAGTTTCCGCGTTTCAAGATATCTCACGAGCTGACGGTTTATCAGCGTTTCCATGACCTTGAAAAGCAGGGACGTAAGTGCAATGGGCCTTTTTTTAGGGACGGACTAGACAAATGCTGTTTTCTATCTGCTCGGGAAGAGTCCTAAACAGTAAGATTGAGGACAAAGCCTACGCAGTGATTTTGCCAGCGAGAAAGAACACCTCTTCAGAAGAAGGGGAGATATGCCATCTGGACCAGCGGATTTATGTATGTTGAGATCTTTAAGTACTCTTGCTACTATACGAGTGCGCAAGTGGATTCGTCCCATTGAGGATTGGACGCACTCAAGTGTAGGCGGAGACAAAGCACAATCTGGAAGTGTTCAGCTGGTAGCAAAGTGTGCAGCAAGCAGATTGGTTTTGTCTAAAGAGCTGACAGCTGTAATGTCATTGTAAATGAGCGTTGGGATGGAGGATGAGGCAGAATTTCAAATATTTTTGACGAACGACCAAAAATTGTTACTGCCTTTGGGATATTGTAGTATGCTTTGCCTCAGCTTTTGGTCGTAATAGAATTTCACACGCTTAAGCAAGGCGTTGCAGTCATTCCTGGCTCGTTTAAACTTTTTTCGGTTTTCCTCTGTTGGGTTGGTCTTGAAGGACGGAAAAAACATTTCTCTAACCTTGATAGTCTCTTTAGAGCTTGAGTCGTACCACGCCTTTTCTTTTGGTTTGATACTCTTCATCCGATGAGGGATAAATGATCTCATTCCAAAGAGAATGGTGTCTGTGATCATATCAGCAGTGGCATCCACGTCGTTATCGAGGAAACATTACGGCCAGTTAATATTCCTAAAAAAGCTATTAAGTCCGCTCCAGTTGGCTTTCTCGTATTGCCATACGGTTCTTTTAGGAATCGTTTCTCTAACTATATCAGCTAATTTCTCGTATACCACACTGACCACACAGTATACGAGAAATTAACTGATATAACACAGTGGTCCGACGAGCCTAGAGGGGAAAGCACTTAAACAGTGTACTTATCAGGGTGAGAAGTTAAAAACAAGTCCACGGTGTTGGCGGTATGACTATCAACGTCTGGTATTCGCGTGGGCTCATTTACAACCTGCGTTAAGCTGTTTTCCGCAGCGTAAATCTCAACACACGGTCCTTCGACCAGGAGCGGGAGAGGTGGGATACCCGCACTGTGTGATATTTTATTTTTCACTGCACAGAACAATTTTTTTTTGTTTTATTTGCGCAGCACACGATAATTTACGAGTGCACTCGTCGGTGGTCGACTCGGTGTTTTTTGATATGCCATTAACGTAATATGACATATCGCCTACAAACCTTCTGCTAGGTGTTATGATCAACACCGGCACATAATGCGTGGCACCATCTTGGGCACGCGTGGCAACATAGCCAATGCTCCCTAGGACGTCATCTGCTGTACAGCTCACGTACAAATCCTGCTGAGAATCATTTTCCTTATCCAGTAATATGACACGTTTCGTTTGTTTGCGAGCTCTTAGGCTTTTACGAGAAATAGCTTTAAGCATTTGCTCAGAGTTACACCGTGTTAAGGAAACGAAAGGATTAGCTGACGATGACGAAAGACCCATTGGTAATGAAGGAACTGAGCTCTGACATTGGTTGATTTAGAAGAACGATTGCTTCATCTGGATGACCTCGAACTGCGTATTCCGGACCTCCAATGAACAGGTTAGTAGTATCAGCATCAATGTTTAGCTCTTTCTCACTCAGATTCCAGTTCTTTCAAAACCGCTTGTTATGTTCCCGACAGACGCAGCACTTCCATACTCTTTTCCAAACAAATCACTGATCTGATAAAGTCCAACTGTTCTGCCAGGGTGATTTTTAAGCCATGTTGTCAGCTCCCGATTAGAATACGTATCAAGAGGCTCGAAAAATAAAACATCGTAGAGGCTGAATGCGGTGGGTGTATTGACAACATTATTACACCATTGGCTTTGGCAATAGATGTTTGTGGCTTCCATGGCCATCAAGAATTAACCAGGTTGCCGCCAGTGAACTGAACAAAATATTTCATGCACTTGCAAGAAAGTTCCCCTACCATATAACCGCTTTCATAACATCACAACTCCAAAGATCCAGTTGGGGCACCATCAAAATACTCAGACTTGTGACTTTTTCGTGGAAAAATTAGAGCGATTATTATAAATACGTTGCCGTGGTATGGTATATCAGAGAGCACTTCGTCTAATATCGCAAAGAACTTCATAACTTGAGGCTTATGGAAAGCCACAGCTCTTGCGGCTGACGTTAGTTTAGGTGCTGTTAATACCAATCTGGGATGCCGGGCTCTAAAACCATTCAACCAATCCCAACCAGTCATTTGATTCTCTTTGTCGAATTTGTGGTTTATTCCTGTTTTTTCAGCGTATTCAAATGCAAATTTTCTTACGTCCGTAGTTGTAAAACGGTTCTCGAACTCCAAAATATGTTGCACCATATGTTTTTCTACATCCTGGTCAAAAGTTGGCTTGGAATCACCTTGAAATGACGACGAAGGGTTGATTGAGGTACTTGGTACCTCTTAGCTGCAAGTAGTCAACCACATTTATTATCTCTGACGTCTTGAATAGCTTTAGCCATATCGTCTTTCGACCAAGAATGTCTGTTTGATGTTCTTTTGTAATTGTTTGACATACTGAAATGAAAAGATTTATAAATTAAAACAAAATACTACCTCTTGAGTAAGCTGATATAGCGTGCTATCTTGGACGGTCGAGCGTACAATCGTTTACCATTGGCTCGCAGATTTTCGCCATGGATTCACGTCGATTTTTCATGAACCGCGCCCAGATGGCCCAAAAACGGTTATCAAAGAGGATCCATGATCTCGTATTGGCGGACCGCCGAGTGAAAATTCGCGAGTTGGCTGAGATAGCAGGCATTTCAACTGAATCCTGCACGAGATTATGAACATGGGAAAGTTGTCCGCGTGACGGGTGCAGCGTTTGCTCATGGAAATAAGTGCAGTCGTGAGACCTCTTCAAAGATGTGCTGTTTAGCCCTGTTAAATCGAAATCCGGAGGAGTTTCTGCGTCGTTTTGTTACCATTGATGAGACATGGATTCATTGGTACACACCAGAGACCAAAGAGCAATTGAACGTGCTCCAAAGAAGTCAAAGACCGTGCCTTCGGCCGGAAAGGTCTCAAAGCAAAACTAAGCGTCGGATTGTCACCAAGTTTTGAAAGACGGGCTAAAAAATGTTATACCTACTAAATGATGATACACTCATTTTGGATCCGGGTACTCCTCAAACAGCCCTCGTATAGAGAGAAAATGCAAATATGTCATCTTTAGCATAATTCCCCTACCTCACTTTGTTAGTTTCTTAGGATCGTATGTGTTGTAAGCTTGTGTTGGCCGCTTAAGCTATTCATACAGCAATGACACGCGAAGTGACACCTGTCAAGTGTGCCGGCAGAATGGTCTCTCTTCCTGTTGAGCCGGCACCGTGATCACACGTTTTTGGATTGTTCCTTATAACCTAGTGTACCATTTTATCTATAATCAAATGTATAAACTTTATGTTATTAAAATATATGAATTTATTAAGAATTAGTAATACGGAATTAAAAATCATAACAATTGGCGACGAGGATTGAGGAAAATGAAGGCAGAAACATTAAAAATGATTCTTGAACAACAGCGTGAATGGATGAAAAGCATGTTGTCAGCAAACCAGAGAGCGTTGGAAAAAGCCATCCAAGGGGGAAACAATAATCCACAAACATCCAGCTCATCACCAAAGTTTCGGATGTTTGACGAGCAAAAGGACAAATGGGAAATTTATCTTTTCCAATTACAACAGCACTTTACTGCTCATTCCATCGAAGAGGATAATTTGAAGAAATCACATTTTCTCTCCTCTTGTGGTACGTTTCTCAATGAGCTGTTGGTGAAATTGATGGAGTCCGAAAACGTAAGTGAACACACATTTAAAGACATAACCTTAAAATTAAATAAACATTTTCAACAAAAAATGCATGTATTGGCATCACGGTGTAATTTTTTACGGCACAAGATGGCTCCGGGACAAACGTATGCAGATTGGATTGCGGATCTCAAAGGGCTGGCAAGGAACTGTGAATTCATATGCCACAATGACACATGTAAGCAATCGTACGCAGTTTTTATGATTCGGGATATGGTGACATTTTACACCCCGCACGATCAAGTGAGAGCAACAGCTACGCAAAAGAAAAATCCCACATTGGAAGAAGTCGAAGCAATCGCGTTCGCCTTTGAAGAAACCCAAATAGCTGCTAATATCATGAAAAACTCCAGTCTTACGGCAAACGCAAGAAGTGAAGCAGAAGTGAACGAAATCACAACGAGGCAGCCACAGTAAGTCAAATTTTCATAATTATTTTAACAGGAAATCATGTACAAATTGTGGAGTAAGACATGAGCGTGCTCAGTGCCCCTACTTAGAAGCTATATGTGATGGGAGCAAACGAGTAGGTCATATTGCAAGTTATGTGCATGAGTAGTCAGAGAGAGAGCGGTCGACAGGAAGATTTCAATCACAGTCGCAACATCGCGGCAAAAGTCGAGGCCGTTCCAAATTTAAAAAAAAGGCATGTAACAAAAATAGGCAACAGTCAGTTCATTCGGTACTTAACGTGGAAGACTGCTGTAAAGAAATCAAGGCCTTTGGAAATATAGCTACAGTAGAAGCGAGAGCACCACAAGATAAATTTCTGTTTTAACGCAGGGAAAGGAAATAAAATTTTTATAAATCTCTCGGTGAACAGAAAACCAATGACGTTCCAAGTGGATACGGGCGCTACATGTTCTCTTATTGGCATTGATGGCTATGAACAGTTAGGTAGCCCCAATTGTGTAACGACCACACAAGTTCTTAAAGCCTACGGTGGTACAACCGTTCCGATTAGGGGAGTTATTCAGGTAGTAGTAAACTGGGGCGACAAATTGGTCTCATTACCGCTCCTGGTAACAAAGATTTCAAAGGGAACAAATATTTTAGGAGTAGATTGGTTCGATGCTCTTCGGTTAAACGTTGGAATACCTAATGACGTAAACTGGTTGACGCAGGATACAAGAGAGCAGTTACTATCTGAGGCGAAAGGCTTATGCGAGAAACACAAAATCGTCTTTAGTAGCGGACTCGGGCGTAGCAAGCTGTATAAAGCGCATTTGACATTGAAAGAACCGTGCCATCCAAAATATTTCAAATATCGCCCTTTGCCGTTTGCTCAAAAAGAGCCAGTGAAAGTAAAAATAGAACGTTTGAAAGCGCTAAATATTCTGAAGTCTGTAGAAACTAGTCAATGGGCTGCACCCATTGTTGTCGTATCCAAGCCAAATGGGGCGGTCCGTATTTGTAGAGATTTCAAGATCACAATAAATCCACAGTTGGAGACAGTCAGGCATCCAGTTCCAAGGATACAGGAATTGTTTCATCGACTACAAGGTGGACAGTATTTTACGAAAGTGGATTTATCAGATGCCTACCTGCAGGTACCACTGGATGATGAGTCCAAGAAATTAGTAGTGGTCAATACTGAATTTGGAATCTTTGAGTATCAAACATTGCCATTTGGTACTTCAAGTTCACCAGGCATATTTCAGAGATTCATGGATCAATTAAAAGCCGGGTTGGAGTATTGTGTATCATACTTAGATGATATTATCATATCTGGGAGAGTTAATGCGGAGCATCTCCGAAACTTAAAGATTTTTCTTGAACGACTAGAGCAGCATGGTCTTCGATGTCGGCTAGAAAAATGCGTCTTTGCATCAGAACACATAGAATATCTGAGTCATATTATTGACACAAAAGGCATCAGACTCTCAAACGTACGCGTCCAGGCATTAAATAAACTGCCGGCTCCCACAAATATTAAAGAGCTCGAAGCGTTTATAGGTAAAAAAAATTACTATAATCAATATATTGATAATTTCGCTCAACTGGCAGCACTGCTCAATAAATTACGCACAAAGAACCAGGAATTTTATTGGGACAAATCTCAACAACGAGCTTTTGAGCAATTAAAAGACAAAATCTTGATACAAACGTATCAAGATTGGTGCATTTTCGGGAAGACTACAAAATAACTCTCGCGACAGATGCTTCTTCACATGGCATAGATGCTGTAATATCCCATTTGTTTCCAGATGGAACAGAACATCCGATTGCGTTTGCCTCAAAGACCCTAAGCGAAAGCCAGAAGAAATACAGTCAAATAGAAAAGGAGGCACTATCCATAATATTTGGCGTGCGTAAATTCCATCAGTATTTGTTTGGGCGTAGATTTGAGCTAATAACAGACCATAAACCTCTCATTGCCATTTTTCACCCACACAGAAAGCTGCCGGAAATGACCATACAGCGACTACAGCGATGGGCCATCACTCTCATGGGCTATAATTATGAGATACGATATCGCCCTACCAGCCAACACAGCAACGCGGATTGCCTATCAAGGTTACCGATGGGACCTGTTAAGGACTTCGACCACGAAGAATACGATGGACGAGACATTTTTTCCTATTACTTGCAAAACCATCGCCGAAAAATCCGCCAAAGATAAAACCTTACAAACGGTAGCTAAGTATATACAGCAGGGTTGGCCCTGCGAACTCAAGTCAAAAGCTAGGGAAGAGTATTGTGCTATATTGCCATATTTTAGAAGAAGGTTATGTCTATGTGTTTGTGCTAACGTTATTCTTTTACAGTCAGAATACACCAGAGTAGTGGTTAAAGCTGAACTACGGAGAAAAGTGTTGCTGATGTTACATGAGGATCACTGGGGAGTAAACCGCATGAAGCAGATGTCACGTCGTTACTGTTGGTGGCCGGGTATTGATCAAGATATAGAAAACACAGTTGCCGGTTGCCAATCCTGTCAGTTACACTCAAGTCAGTCACCACGGGAATACACTAGCTGGCCTGATCCCACGTCATCATGGGAGAGAGTGCATATAGACTACGCTGGGCCTTTTATGGGGCAAATGTGGTTGATTGTAGTGGATGCATTTTCCAGATTTCCGTACGTGATAAAGATGACATCGACAAATTCGGCGGCAACAATTGCAGGGTTTCCGAAGACTCTCGTCACAGACAATGGGACACAATTTGTCTCCAATGAGTTTGAAAGTGTTTGCAAAACTCAATCAATTACCTATATTACATCTGCCCCCTTTAACCCGGAATCCAATGGCGTGGCAGAAAGAATGGTGAGAACGTTCAAAACAGCTTTGAGGAAAATCGTGGAAGACCATCACAGCAGCGAAGATGCGTTGCAAACTTTTTTAGCCACTTATCGAAGGACTCCGGATGAAGCAGGAAAATCCCCAGCTGAATATCTACATGGGAGGCAGCATCGCACATTGTTATCAGCATTAATACCAGATGTTAAGCGAGATAAGAATACTGGTCGAACTAAGTTTCACCCAAATCAATTGGTGTACGCTAGACAGTATGTGAAAAGAGTAAGATGGGTACGAGCGATAATACTGAAGACTCTTGGACGTCGTATGTATTTGGTAAAAACGGATTTCGGAAGTTGGCGGAGACATCAGAATCAGCTACGTGTACGACGTTCTAGTGAGGACATACAAGCAAACGGAAGTCAACTTCTGAGCTTGAGTGAATAAGTGATTAGACGTGTTTTGCAAGCGATCCGCAATTTACTGCATTATTTTGTCCAGTTTACAAAATAGATTTTTCCGAGTGCGAGTGAAAAAAAATTAATAAGACAGTGACTTTTTAAAATAAACATCAAAGTGTAAGAAAATTAACTACTATTACAGTTTATTTAACTTATTATTCCCTTGAAAATCGCCTTTGTTTATACCCCAAATATTTTGTACATACATATACCCCATTAATATGAATGTGTGTGGCCACTGTAGTGATAAACTCCCATCTGAGGGCGACTTTGCGGTATGTACGACGTGCACCCGTAAGCTCCACTTTGAGTGCACCACGATCTCCGAAAGAACCTGGAGAAACATGGGCAACGCTAGGAAAGACGTGTGGAAGTGTCAGTTCTGCAGAAACGCTCAAGATGTTCCAGGTCCCACTGCTTACGGCAATATCGGAATGTCTGTTTCACAACCACAAGCACCTGATGTACAAGCGCCGAAAAGAGTACGGTCACCAAACAGCCCACAACACATACAGAACAACGCTAACGACAACTCAGTGGTTCTAGCAGAGATTCGTCTATTGAGAGAGCAAATGAAGGAAATTACTGCAAGCTGCGAATTTCTAGGGGCCAAGTATGATGAAATAAATTCAAATATGGTAAAAAACAACAATCTCATAGAAAAATTCACAAAAGAAATAAACGAGCTGAAGGAAAACAACAAAAAGAAAGATGAAATCATAGAAAACATGCAATCACAAATAAACACTATAGAACAACAAATGCTTAAAAACAATATCGAAATCAAAAACGTTCCACCTACTGCTCAAGAAAACCTAGTAGAAATTGTGAAAGGAATAAGTAAAGCCATTAAGTGTGAAATAAAAGACAATGATCTTACTGACATATATAGATCAAAAACTAAAAACCCCGAAAAGTCAATGGTAATTGCTTCATTCTCTTCCAATATATGTAAAACCCAATTCGTGAAACAAGCGCGGGCAACTCGTCCCATCAGACTGAGTGGAGTAATGCAAAACACCAACAAAGATAACATAAGTCCAGGCGCACCACCTTTGCTTGATACCACTGTGTACGTAAACAATCAGCTGTCAAGGCAAAACAAACAACTACTGTGGTTGACAAAGGAGAAGGCAAAACGAGAAAACTGGCGATTTGTGTGGGAGAGCGCCGGTAAAATATTGGCACGTAGAAATGAGAGTACACTACCGATAATTATAACCACCACTAATGACTTGAACAAAATCGCATGCATATAATTATGTATTGTGTGTGAAAAAAGAGAAAAGCAAAACTGTTCTATAAAAAATGAATAAGACAAATGGAAACAATGATGAATTATTAGTCAACTTAGATTGTAGGGTAATACAAGGCTTTAACGGCATAAATGTTTATGAATTAAAAAATAATAATTGCTGTTACTTATGTTTTAATATAAGATCGCTCCGTTTACACTGGAATAACTTTTGTTTAAGTATTAGTCCTGCACCTGTATTGCACCTGTTAAGTGCATTAAAAATTATTGTTCTAGTAGAAACAAATATAATAGATGAAGAAAAGGGTTTCTATCAAATAGATGGCTTCGAGCAGGAAGTTTTAAACAGAAGCAATCAGAGAGGTGGAGGAATTATGATGTTTGTCCGGAGCAATCTAGACCACAAACGATTACCTTCGGAGACTATATCGTATGAAAATATAAAAATTAGCTTTAATGAGAGAAATATTACACAGTACGTTGTTGGAGTATATAGACCACCAGGTTTTAGTAAAAAAGCATTTATCGATGAAATTGGAAATAATTTAGGACCAATAGGAAGAAATGAAGAAATTGTAGTGATGGGGGATATGAATATTAATATTCGTGATACAAACTCAAATTATGTAAAAGATTATCTGGAAATGTTGGCATCATTGAGACTGATAAATATCACTAATGAATTTACAAGGGTAGATCCTAAGAATGGTACGAAATCAGCAATTGATCACATTCTTATAAACAGAATAGACAGACAAATTAAGTCTGCTGTCATCGAGAGTGGTATCACAGATCACTATCCAACACTATACTCGCACTACACAGATTCGTCAGCAACAACAGATTACCGTATAGTAAATACTTCGTACATATGTAATGCCAGAGTAAGTGAGCTCATTTGCGAAGATAACTGGGAACAAATCGTTTGCGAAGAAGATGCTGAGACGCTATATAAAAAACTTGTCTGCAAACTAGATGATATATATAAAAAATCAACTTACACAAAAAAGAAACAGAACAAAAGAAAAAATAGCCCTTGGACAACCCCATTCATCATCGACGAATGTAAGAAAAGAGATCAACTCTACAGAAGGTGGAAAAAAAATAGAGGTAATAATGGTTTCGAAACGGAGCATAAAAGGTTCCGGAACAAAACTAATAAAATGATATTAGCTCACAAATCAAAATATTATAAGAATAAGTTCACCCAATTGAAGGCCAATCTACGAAAAACATGGGGATTAATAAATGAAATTTTAGGAAGGAAAAGGTCAAATCTCGACGAAACGATGACTAAGCATTTTACTAATGACATTAAAAAATTATCCAATGAATGTGCAGAACTTTTCTCTTCACAGACATCACAAATTATGCATTACTGTAATTCTATCACATCGATTCATATAAATGCACGAGTTGAAAACACGGTATTTGCTAATGCTACAAATGTTCATGAGGTGCGTGGAATAATTAACTCTCTCGGAGAACATAAATCACCAGGAATTGATGGAATTAGGGCCGTCGATATTCGAAGACACGACGAAACTTTTGCTCCCATCCTATGTAAATTTATTAACCTCAGTCTGAAACAATCGAAAATCCCATTAATGCTGAAGACCGCTGTTGTAAGGCCGATTTATAAGAGTGGTATTAAAAATCAGCTAAGCAACTACAGACCAATATCTATACTTCCAATAGTAGAAAAGTGTTTAGAAGGTGTAATTTCGCAAAGATTGCAAAGTTTTATTGACAAACACTCACTTATACACAAAAATCAATACGGATTCCAAAAAAACAAAAGTACAGGAAAGCTGCTAGGCGAATTCGCTAATTGTGTCAATGAAAGTTTAAATAAAAGCCATCATGTTCTAGTCATGTTCATGGACTTCAGTAAAGATTTCGACACTCTTAACCACGGGAAGCTATTAGAAGCGCTGGAACGAATTGGTATACGTGGAGTAATGGCTGACTGGTTTAAGGATTATTTACACAGCAGGCAGTTTTGCGTCAAGATTAAGGACGCAATGAGTATTAAAAAGAAGCTGCAGTTTGGAGTCCCTCAGGGATCAAAACTAGGGCCGATTCTTTTCATCCTATACACGAATGAGCTTCTTCGCGTCTTCAAGCAGAGCATCCCTTTGCAGACGATATGGCGATTGTGGTCAGTCACAGATCATTAGATACGGCGACGAAGATAATGCAGGAGGAGTTTGATGCAGCAGTAAAATGGTGCCACGACAACGGCTTGATTATCAATGCTGCAAAAACCAAGATGATGCACATCAGGAATCCACAATTCAAACCAACGCAGAGTAAAATATATTTAAGAAACCAGGCCTGTCCGAACACTGCAAACAACGCTATTGAATTAGTTGAAAGCTATAAATATCTTGGAGTTATTATTGACTGTCATTTTCTATGGAACAAGCACATTGACAAGCTACGCAATGATCTGAAGAAAGCTTTATACGCACTAGCCCATTTGCGATACCATGCCACGGCTCCTGTTTTAAAACAAGTATACTATTCGTTAGTTGAGTCAAAGTTACGATATGGTATACTTGCTTGGGGCAACGCATCAACAACCCACATTAATAAGCTACAAAGGCTGCAAAATTCAGCACTGAAACAAATATATCAGAGTTACTCACGGAACGATGAAAGAACATTCAAAGTTCTTCACGTGGAAAAAATCTTTAAGATGACACTATTACTGGAGTACTTTAACGATAACCGTTTCATTCGACCAATTGATCACGCAATCAACACTAGAAGACGTGCTAAAAGTATGCTTCAATTGCCCAGAAATTGCAACACATATGGTAGACGACAACTACAATACAGCGTTCCTTCAACAATCAACGAATTACCCCGAGAAATAGTAAACATAGAAAATTTCAAAACTAGAAAAAAACACACAAAATTGTTCTTATTAAACTAAAGTAGTCAACTTATTGTTTATTTTTTTTTTCTCTTTTTTTATTATTTTTTTTATTTTGTTCATGAAATCAACTCACATTTTTTTTTTTGAATATTCAAATCATCACTTTAAGCTTACTTCAATTATACAACTTTAAAAACACAATCTTCTGCAGATAAGCTTATAGCTTCGCAGAAATTATAAAAATTGTTAAGTACTTTTAAAACTATCAATAAACTTTCTAAACTCTAAAAAAAAAACGCGGACACAGGGAAAGTGGTTGTGGTAATTCTTATTCTAATCCAATATCTTTCCAGGACAGTACATATCCGTCCAAAGAAATGAATGGGTCTTCAATGAACAGGCACACCGAGTTAGTGACGCGGAGTCCACCATCGGTTTCCAGGCGAACTCTTATCAACGAGGCAGTCAGACTTCCACGCAACGAAACTGAGATAAGCACAACGTCTGCAACGCAAGGTGAACATACGGGTCCAGCTCAGCCTCCAAACACCACCACAGATCTAGCCATAGAGCCGGCCATCCAAACTCAGTCTAGAGCCAGTAAAACGGAGTCAGCAATAGGTAGTACCGAGTTGCGTCGGTCAACTAGAATTCGCCAGCCGATGGTTCGATTTGTTCTCAACTAAGGAAGGAGAAAATGTTGTAAGCTTGTGTTGGCCGCTTAAGCTATTCATACAGCAATGACACGCGAAGTGACACCTGTCAAGTGTGCCGGCAGAATGGTCTCTCTTCCTGTTGAGCCGGCACCGTGATCACACGTTTTTGGATTGTTCCTTATATCCTAGTGTACCATTTTATCTATAATCAAATGTATAAACTTTATGTTATTAAAATATATGAATTTATTAAGAATTAGTAATACGGAATTAAAAATCATAACAGTATGTTATGAACGAAATTCGGCCCTTGAATTTTATCATTGACTCGTCCACACATATGTACATATATGCTCGCCTGGTATAAAATACAATAAGCTAAGAACTTTGAGTTGATATAGCCCAAAAAGCAACTTACTCGTTGTAGGAGCGTTCTTGGATTCGTGTTGCGTGTTGAAATAGTTTTCAGATAAGGCATCCAGAATATTTGGCTAAATCTGTCTCTGTTAAATGTATCGGAATAGAAAGGAATATAACTGACGATATACCTCGACCAATATTCTTGTCAATTTATCCAACAGCATTGTGTCCATATTGATTATAGCAGCAATAAATGCCCAGAATTCTGCGTTGTTCACATCACGCCAGCTTCGCCATAACGGTTGTTTCATATTAGAAACTATTCGTGGTGCTGTGGGGTTTTGGCCAGGTATAAATTGTACGTTCGGCGGCACTTCTTCATACTCTCTGCAAAGTACCCATTTTGAACGGCTTACACGTTCCGCAGTTTCACTTTCAACTTCACTTTCGCTCTCTATAATGCTAACTTTTCGTTGCCTAATCCATCAGGAATCAATGTAAATTCTTCATCCAAAGCGCCAAAATTTAATTCATCCGAACTTGAGCTGATCTCATCTTGATCCATCTTTTTAGGGCTCAAAAACCTTTCAATTGCTATATTCACTGCCAAGATTGTTTCAAGCGAATGCTGTGCAGAGATTAACTATTTCCGAGAGAAATATCTTATCGCCCTTCGTATCGAGTTACAAAAGACCGTAGCTCCGTAGCAGCGCCGCCCGAGTTGACAATTCAAATCAGCCGGCATCCGCAGCAGCGCCGCTCGAGTTGACATTTCAAATCAGCCGGGCACCGTATCAGAGCCGCTCGAGTGCAAAGGGTTATGAACTAACAACGGATCAATGCATTATGACACAAAAGCAGGATAGTGTTCGCTTCAGCAGACTTCATTCAAATCTCTTCCGATCGCCTCAGAAATCTTAAAATTAGAATTTTATCATACGAGTTTATTACACCGTTACAACAGGAAATGAAGTCCTATCTTCTGCAGCATCTGACAAATAAAATTCAAACTCCGGATGTACTTGTATATACTTTTCAAAAACTGTCCCTTCTCTGTGATTCTCAGATTTTCATATGGGCTGGTGATCTACAATGCGTTGTCAACCGTGAAAGCGCTTTTCTGACAGTGTAAGGAAGTTTTCGACAGCACATGGGAGCTTTTTATGGTGATTTGGTCTCAAAGATCAACACTGCTCCTTTCATTATATTCCATTTAGCGTTTTGTGTCAAATACAGTTGTATAAGAGTTTTTTCTGGCGCGTCTAGCTCCTATTCGCTGCCTGGCTAGTTGCTATTAAACTAAAATAACTGTGAGAGATCTAACATTGGTACTGTTGAAGAAAGTTGGCTTTATGGTCACTGCTCCAACTGCCTTGTCTTTAACAATATGAATTGCAGGCGTCTGTAATCAATCTTCATCCAATTTCTTTATGCTCTCTTTCAGTACGAAGTAGACTTTGTTCCGATGGAATAGGTCCTGAAAAGTTTAGTTCCGCCTCAGCCATAGTATCAAGGAGGAAAATACTGAGATTGTAGTCATTACGCGGTGCTGGTGGGGAAGCTAAACTCTTAAAATATCATGGGTTTGGTGGTAACATCGAGACAGTGGTGGTCTTCATGAATTCCGGACAGACGATGCTGTGATTTCATTCAGCGAGCATGGTTTCCTTCAACCAAATTATACATACGAGCTGGTAGATGCTCCTTACAAGATCATTTCCTCCGGCTTAATAGAGCTTGACGGCTAAACCGGAGGATCAAGAGAATTTGTTAGATTTAAGTTTGGATAAAGCTATCTTCATTTCGTTTTGGTCACTACCCGACAGAGGTACTTTCATCGCTTTCGACGTTTAACAGTTTTAGCAGGAACTGCGTCTCAACTAGGAAGTTCCCTAATGCCCTACTGTGCTGTCCATAGGGGAGAGATGTCTCTTGTGTTTAACGTAGATACCTGCCGTGAGGGCTTAAGCCTACGGTGCGTCTTCGCACAAGATATCAAATCAATGCGTTGATAAGCGCCCTTCGGGTAGTGCAAATACTACCACCAGTACCAGATTCGAAGTCGTGAGTAAGGCACGAACTTCCCCTTTGGTGAGGGGTCGAGGCCTATCTAATACATCCGCCATTCTGTGGCTCACGGCACCCGGTTGCAATGCAACTCCACATCGAATAGACCAGTTGGTTCCATAGCAGTCCCATGGTCCAGCACAGGTCGCAGCAAACTACAATATATCCTAAGCCATGAGATGTCCAAGCTCCATTCGCTCTACTCTCCCCGCGATTTTGGGTATAAACCTACAGCCACCACGATTCTCCAACAAGGGGGCCAACTCCTAGGTTAGGCCGGAACCATAGTTCCGGAGGCTCCTGACCTCCCGTGGTACCAAAATATAGCTTCAGGTCAAGCTTCGCAACTTTGAGGTTACTTCCAGTTGGGCACCTCACTGCCCAGGATTGGCGGCCTTGCAACAAAAATTCCTACAAACTTCCAGCTAGCTGCCTACTGTGCCTTCTATTGAATACTTATTTTGCAAAACTACGGGTTCTTTCGAACCGTACGGTATCAGTGATAATTCCACTGACATCGTAGGTCTCACCATTAAAGGTTATGCCCATAGCCTGCAAGTTCCTTATGTCAGCGTAAAACATGAGCAGCTCGCAACCTCGCTACGCCCCCTCTTATGCAAGAATGCATTAAGAGAGCCATGCCCGGTCAACAAAAAGCCCAGGCTGAGGTTAAAATTCTGTTCAGGAAAGATTAGCACATCCCTTAAGAAGCGTAAGTAACCCTGCCATTTTCGCTAGCATCCCATCTAGATAGAACACATGCGTGTAGCAAGGTTTTACGCTGCTTCAGGGATAAGCCATCCACTTCTTCCGGGGAAACCCAATCGCGCTCATTTAGAGGGAGACCTTTTCTGATCTTGAAAGCAATAGCATGACGCATCACTTCCAGATCAAGAGGTGGCACTCCAAGCAACACCTGCATTGCTTCTGTGGAAACAGTGTGGCACACCGGCAAACAACCAAGCAAGGCGACTGTTATGATATGAACAGAACGCCTGTTGAGTCCCCAGTCAGATCGCAAAATGCGCCTTACCTGGCCTACAGCACTCAGCATGCGTAGTCTGTGGTGTTTACCGATTTGGACTTGTTGAGTTTATTGCAGGATCTGCCGGAGTGTGAAAATTTGGTCCATAGTGGACTTTCTTGGTCTGAAACCGCACTGATATGGACCAATCAGGTTGTTGACGAAAGGCTTTAGGCGTTTACAGAATACGGCATATTATCATGTTTTACCATGGAACGGTCAATGGACGAAACGGTGTCGGTGTTATTGTCGCGGCAAATCTTCTTAATAATATCGTTGGTATTTCAAAAATAAACGACCGCTTGATGAGTGTAAAACTCATTATAAACAATGAAATGTGGAACATTGTTAGCGCGTACGCCCCACAAAACGGTTGCGATCAATCGGAAAAGGATAAATTTTGGTCAGATTTCGAAAATTTACTCAGAAATATACCCATCGAGGAGATGCTTTTCGTAGGCGGAGATTTAAACGGCCACGTTGGAGAATCAAATGTAGATTATGAGGACTGTCACGGCGGTAAAGTCTTTGGAACCAGAAATTCTGCTGGTGAAGACATCCTTGCAGTATGTAAAGCCCACGGTCTCACTGTTTTAAATACGACGTTTATAAAACATCAACGACATCTTATCACCTACAGCAGCGGAGGCCACGAAACACAAATAGACTATCACCTTTGCAAAAGATCGATGTGAAGCAGTGTCAAGGACTGCAAGGTAATCCTTGGAGAATCGCTAGTTACCCAACACCGGCTGTGTTAGATCCTAGATATACATACATACATTCATAAAAATTTGAATTTTATACCCGCACAATTGAAAGCTGTGGAATATTTATAATTATAACACTTTAGAAAAAAAACATAGAAATTTTGAATTTACCGCCAATCGCGGTGACCACCATATTTATTATATGCGATGTTTTTATATTATGTAGAGAATACCACTTACTTATCATGCCAGATTTTGTAATAAAGTTAGTTGCTTGAAGAACTCATTATCAAATAGATCGCCTTTTCTTTTGCTCGTATCGCTCGCTCTTTTCGCTCCACTCGCTATAGTATTTTTTCCATAGTCTATATCCTTGGCTCTATAATCTAACAGTCTAACTTATAATCAACTAAGATTCATCTATTAATCAAAGATAGAAATCTCGAGTTGACGTTGCAAAAACCCTCGCAACGTACATTTTTGGCGCCCAAACGTAAAAAAAAAAACCCCCAAACTACAAAAAACAATTTTGCAATTCTCAAAGACATTAAAGTTTCACATAAAGACAATTAAAAAGTGCAAACATAAAACATCATAGTGATTAGCGGTTCGGTAATCGGTTTCGCGTGGACAAGTGCATAGGTACCATATAACCCACCAGAGAAATCAGAAGAATCGAACAAACATCAAAGGAATCGGATCAAAAAAAAAAAAAAAAATCCGCAAACGAAGGGAACCACATGCGGGTAGATAAGTATCATCTCCCATTCAGGTACGTGATAAATCGGTTTTCAATCGAACGTGCGCTTACAAGAGTCATAGACCAAAACTAAAAAAAAAAAAATAAATAAAAAAAAAAAGTTAAGAGTATTTAATCCAGACAACTTATGAATAAACGCACTTTCGACGGAAGAGCGATATGCATGCAAGCAACATAATTATCTATACATATTATATACTCGTATAAAATATCTAAGGAACATATTGCTGAAGCCACCCACATAATTTTTTATTTTTCAACTGCTGTGAATTAACACATTCGATGCGACCGCAGTTAACATACAATTTTCTAATAAATCGCTTATGTACCACAATTCTGCACGTGCAAATTTACTCACGATCATAGTCATTGGCAAAAGCTTTTATTAGAGCAAATCAAACCTCTTGCACTTGTTTAGTCTTCGTCGCTCGTTCGATCTCTTAGTTCCGCACTGCAGAAAAGCTTTACACTGGAATCCTACGTGCACTGTTGCATACCTTCATTGCATAGATCCTCATTTCGCCCACACTCACAGAGCTTTTTGTAGTTTTATTTTCTTGTCGTCGCCGGAGAGGATGCTTCATTGGTCTTGCATTGAAGGAAAACTTTCGCTGATTGTCTTCGTCGCTGGAGTTCGTCTACTGAGTAGAGTAGGAGTGGATCCATATTTTCGCTTTTGAATAGACATAAGTGTCATTTCGCCTCGCAACATATGCAAACAGCTTGACAGTTGGCTTCGTCTTTGAAACTTAAATTGAGTAGATTTCATCGTTTCGCAGTTTGATACATATAAATGTCGTGACACATTTTCTTCGCAACATACAATATTCATAGATTCTAGTTTCAATTTAACGAATACATATATTTAAATATATTGAGCTGGACATTTTCATTACCTCTAAATACGACGTTTAGCTAGATCTCTTTGTCAAAGTCGTATTTTTTCTTCGATTTGAAGTAAATCTCCAGGACATAGAACATTTAGATTCGTTTTTTTGTTTTCGGCTAATTTTGTTGGTAATTGTTTGTAAAACATCAATATGTCAACTGAGTCTGCAACCAAGGCTACCATTGAGGAACTGAAGCAGATGCGTTCATCCACAAAGGGCAGTATTACCCGTATTAAGAACCTTGTAGAGACAAAGGCAGACTCTTTATCAGCAACAGAATTGGAGTGCCGGTTGGGTATACTCGAGTCGTACTTTAAGCAGGTTCTTGCTTACCAGACTCAAATCGAGCGGATAACACCTTCTGACACCAGTCGAGGAGAATTAGAAGATTTATATATTGCGGCAAAAACAAAAATACAATCGCTTTTAGGAACTACAAGGAGTATTGGTATGGAAACAAGTTTTGTAGTACCACCGCCACAATACAACAACTTACCAAATCTCAAGCTTCCGAAGTTCAGCGGGAAATACTCCGACTACAAGAACTTTATGAATTCGTTCACAAAGCTGGTGGATGATGAGACAAATTTGACTAAAATTCAAAAGTTCAACCATTTGCTATCTTGTCTGAGTGAGCAGGCTCTCACCACGGTTAAGGCCTTTCAAGTTTCGGACGAAAATTATCCAAAGGCACTTGCCAGGCTCAAAGAACGCTACGATAATGATTTTCTTATTTTTGCACGTACATTTCGGAGTTGTTTGAGCTGCCGATCATTACAAAGGTTTCGGCTGTAGACTTACGAGCATTGATAGATAATGTGTCTGCAATATTTAATTCTCTTCAGTCCATAGGATCGTTTGAAAACATTTGCAATGCAATGATTATTCACATCGCAATGTCGAAGGTAGACCCAGAAACCCTGTCCAAATGGGACGAACACCAGGATTACAAGAAACTTCCGAGTTAGATAGACTGTTCAGCTGTTCTAAGTAAACGATGTCAATATCTCGAAACTCGTGATACTAACCAATTGAGAACCAACTGTGCACGGAGGACACAGAATAAGGCCAAGCCATCGGGTTCTGCTCATCGCTTTCAGACTTCACTTACAGTTGCAAAGCGAGCTTGTTTGTTTTGTGGAGATACTAGCCATTCGATTTTAAATTGTCACAATTTTGGTAAATTAGGAGTTATGCAACGATTCTCAAATGTGAAAAAGCTTGGGCTTTGTTTGAATTGCTTGGCAAAGGGGCATACCGTTTCGAAGTGTCCATCGCCTTTCAGATGCAAAGTTTGCAAGCAATCTCATCACAGCCTTCTACATCGATCACAACAAGAAGAAAATATTTCTACAAGTGGAGAACCACCAACATCAGCGGCCGTCCACACTGCCTTAGAGAAGGGAACTTTAGCCGAAGCTCAAGTGATCTTAGCGACAGCAGTAATTCTCGTAATGGATTCTACTGGAAGTTTTCAGATGGGAAGGGCGCTGATAGATTCTGGCTCACAAGTTAACCTTATCACCGAAAGATTTGCCAGATCGCTTCACTTGCGAAGGTCACAGAAGAATGTAGATATAGTAGGAGTAGGGGTCGCTGAAACAAAAATCAACTTTCAAACCCAAACCACTATTCGGTCAAGATATAGTAACTTTGAAGTATTACTAGAATTCTTAATCACCACGTCCATCACTGGTTATCACCCACAATCAAATATTAGCGTGGCGCCTTGGAATTTGCCTAAAAATCTGGAGTTAGCCGACGAGCATTTTTATCATTCGTCCCGAATCGATCTGTTGTTAGGTGCCGAAACATTCTTTGATTTGCTTAAGTTGGGTCAGATCAAACTAGGCGAAGGACTTCCTTCCTTGCAGAAAACTACGTTGGGCTGGATCGTTTCAGGAAGGTACCAGGTACCAGATAAGGATAGGAAACAATGTCTTCTGACTAGGGGCGAAGATTCATTGGATCATTATGTTGAAAGGTTTTGGGAGTTGGAAGAACTTCAGGATTCCAAATCAAGGTGGACAGAAGAACAAAGAGAATGTGAGGCACACTTCAACGAAAACCTGGAAATTTCTTCTTATGGTCGATTGATGGTCAATCTGCCATTCAAACAGGAGCCGAGTTGTTTAGGAGCCTCATACAATATAGCGTTTCGTCGTTTTTTAGCACTTGAGCATAGGTTATCGAAAAATAAGTCTATAAAACAACAGTACGCATCGTTTCTAGAGGAATACAAGGAACTAGGACACATGACGCTTGTCAAGGACCCAAAGTTAAACGGACCACACTACTACTTGCCCCATCACTGTGTACTTAGGCCAGGAAGCTTATCCACGAAACTAAGGGTAGTGTTTAATGCGTCTTGCTATACCTCCTCACAAATTTCGTTAAACGATATTCTCATGGTAGGCCCAACAATCCAGCCTGAACTATTTACTATTCTCCTTCGGTTTCGTTTGCATAGGTTTGTTCTGACAGCCGATATCGTGAAAATGTATAGACAGTTCCTGGTTCACCCTGCTCATCGCAAGTTTCAATACATCTTGTGGAGGACGAAGGAAACAGAACCAATACAAACATACGAACTGAATACTGTCACATATGGAACTACTTCAGCTCCGTTCCTAGCCATCCGTTGTCTAAAATATTTGGCAGATAAACATCGATCATCATTGCCGTTAGGATCCTGTGCATTAGATGAGGATTTCTACGTAGACGATTTTATCACAGGAGACGACAATCTTGACAAATTAGTTCAAAAACTAGAGGAAGTCAAATCAATTTTGAAGTCAGCAGGGTTAGAGTTATCAAAATGGAACAGCAACCACCCCAACATCGACAAAGCTGTACCTGATACAAAGATTAAGTTGAGTGAGTCAGGTTTAACTAGCACTTTGGGAATTTCGTGGAACTCCGTTTGTGACCATTTTATCTTTTCTTACACACCTACCAAAACATTTTCTAAGCAGACAAAAAAATCGGTTTTATCAATTTTGTCGTCACTCTTCGACCCATTAGGCCTGCTCAGTCCGATCATTATTAAGGGCAAGATAATCCTTCAACAATTATGGATCGAACGGGTTGAATGGGACGCATCACTGCCACAAGGCATCGAAGCAGAATGGGAACGGTTCGTAACGGATTTGCACTCTGTACAAAAGGTATCGGTTCCTAGATTTGTCTTGATGGGAAACCGGCGCAGCTATCAGATACATGGGTTTGCTGATGCATCTATGCACGCATATGGTTGCTGCATATATCTTAGATCGTTGGATGAATTTGGATCCACTTAGGTTAGGCTCTTGGTATCAAAATCCCGGGTGGCACCTATAAATAGAAAATCCCTACCTCGCTTGGAGCTGTGTGCAGCTCATCTGTTGTCCAAATTGTGGGAAAAGATTGAGACCATTTTCAAGGATCGTCAGTCAGAAGTTTACTTTTGGACGGATTCCGCCATTGTTCTACATTGGATTGCTACCCATTCCTCGAAGTTGACCACGTTCGTCGGCAATCGAATTGCTGAAATTCAGACGAAAACGCGAGGAGTCTTATGGCGCCATGTTCCCACACAAGAGAATCCAGCTGACATCGTGTCGAGGGGCTGCGATATTCACGAATTGAAGGGATCAATCTGGTTCGATGGACCACGATTTTTGATGGAGAGTGATGAAAATTGGCCCTCACGGATAGAGATTCCGCTTTCATCAGAGGAAATTGCACTGGAAAAACGGAAAACAGTCCTCATCTGCAAAGGAACAACACCAAATTTAATACACGGAATAGTCGAGCGTTTTAGTTCCTATTCCAAGATACTTCGAATAATAGCGTACGTAATACGATTTTGTCGCCGATTTGAGGCGAAGTGGTCTCGAAGCATGAAAAAGCTTTCCAACATGAAAGATTTGCAAGAGGACCCCGAACCATTTTTAACTCCCGCGGAATTAGACCATGCACTTTTGCATATCATGTATGCTATACAAAAGGATTCGTTTGCTGAGGAAATTGATGCAATCAAAACCAATCGACCTCTAAAAGGATATATCAAGTGGTTGAATCCTTTCCTGCAGGAAACAAGTGGTCTCTCGTTGTTAAAAGCATGCGGATATTCCTGAGGCGTGCAAATATCCATTGTTGTTACCAAAAAACCATATTTTTGCAAAAATATTAGTTCGTCATATACACCTCTCAAATTACCATGCTGGTCCTAAAGCTTTGGTGGCCCTAATTAGACAACGGTTTCGGATAATAAACACTCGAGAGTTGGCAAGGCAGATTGTAAGGCAATGCATTCACTGCGTTAGGTATCGGCCCAAGCTATTGGAGCAAATCATGGGTGACCTGCCTCAACAGAGAGTCACTCCCTCGCGTCCCTTTCTTTGTTGTGGCATAGACTTCTGCGGCCCCATCTTAACGTACCTTAAGATTAGAGGCAAGGTGCCTTATAAAAGTTATGTAGCAGTCTTTATATGTTTTTCGTCAAAGGCTGTTCACTTAGAAGCAGTGTCTGACTTGTCAGCTGAAGCATTCATTGCAGCTTTGAAACGGATGATTGGTCGTATAGGTCTGCCAAATTCCATCTATTGCGACAATGCAACCAATTTTGTTGGATCACAGTCAAAACTCAAGCAGCTACGCAATATGTTCTTTAAAAAGTGTTCGCAAGAAATCTTGCAAAATTTTTGTACTAATCTTGGTATCAATTTTAATTTTATACCCCCCAGGGCACCTCACTTTGGCGGGATCTGGGAGGCAGCTGTGAAAGTCGCGAAGGGTCACTTATATCGAAGCTTAGGAGGAGAAAAGTTGACATTCAAGGAGCTCTCTACAGCACTGGTCGAGATAGAAGCGGTGATGAATTCTCGACCCATTACACCGATGTCGTCTGACCCCAATGACCTGGAAGCCCTAACGCCCGCACATGTATTGATTGGTTCGTCACTCAAAACCATCATAGAACCAGCGATCGAAGTTCCTGAAATAAGCTATATCGAGAGATGGCAGCGAATCAACGCAGTAAAGACTCATTTCTGGCGCAGATGGTCCCTGGAATATCTTCACGAGCTACAGGGAAGAGGAAAGTGGTCATCGCAAAATAAAAACCTCAAGATTGGCGACTTAGTTCTCATCCACGAAGACAACGTCCCACCGCAAAGATGGCTAATGGGAAGAGTAGCAGCAGTCATCAAAGGTGCTGATGGTCAAGTTAGAGTGGCAGATGTTAAAACGGCAAAGGCAGTCATCAGGCGTGCTATTCGCAAGCTTGCACCATTACCCTCTTAGCCTCTTGAAAGACGTAGCTTCCAAAGGGGGCGGAATGTTAGATCCTAGATATACATACATACATTCATAAAAATTTGAATTTTATACCCGCACAATTGAAAGCTGTGGAATATTTATAATTATAACACTTTAGAAAAAAAACATAGAAATTTTGAATTTACCGCCAATCGCGGTGACCACCATATTTATTATATGCGATGTTTTTAAATTATGTAGAGAATACCACTTACTTATCATGCCAGATTTTGTAATAAAGTTAGTTGCTTGAAGAACTCATTATCAAATAGATCGCCTTTTCTTTTGCTCGTATCGCTCGCTCTTTTCGCTCCACTCGCTATAGTAATTTTTCCATAGTCTATATCCTTGGCTCTATAATCTAACAGTCTAACTTATAATCAACTAAGATTCATCTATTAATCAAAGATAGAAATCTCGAGTTGACGTTGCAAAAACCCTCGCAACGTACAGGCTGCTCATTACAGAATTCTTCACAGCGGAACCACCAAAAACACGAGAGCCTGTTAGAAAGCTTAAAATCCGGTGGTATAACTTATCGAAAGAACGAGGCACAAGATTTATTGCACGCGCTAAAGAAGTACTTCTTAATATAAACGTTATCGCAGACTCACTTAGCCCGCAAGAAATGTGGAACAGCATGCACGAGGCATGCATGACACACGCAAAGTCTCTTCTAGGAACGATAACAGGACATCATCACATCGAGAAAAAAACATGGTGGTGGAATGACGAAACTAAACGAGTTGTGACCGACAAGAAGCAAGTATTTCAAGCGTGGACAAAATGTGATCGGAGCAACGATATCGAAAAGTCTCGACTTGCACTTGAACATGAGCGACTTAAAAACGTTACAAAGAGAGTCCTGGCCCAAACCCGAGCGGCAGCAGCGGAAAACCTTTACCAGGACTTGGAACAAATATCTTCACAATCGGCAGATAGAAGACAAGCTATTCAAGAAGTTCAAACGTCGTACAATAGTAAAGTGCCAAATGCTCGACGATAGCTAGTGTGGATTCGTGGAAGTAAGATCGACGGTGGACGCAATCAAAAGCTTGCGTATATTAATGGAAAAACATCGGGATTCGTCAAAAGATCTGCTCATGGTATTTATTGATCTAGAAAAAGCATTCGATCGTGTGCCTAGAGATCTCATATGGACCGCGTTGAAATCTCAAAAGGTACCGGAAACGTATATACGAATGATACAAGATATGTATGGAAACGTCAAAACTGCTGTTAAATGGACCGCCGGACTTACGAGAGAATTTCCGGTAAATGTCGGAGTGCATCAAGGAAGCGTTCTTAGCCCTTTCCTCTTTAACGTAGTACTAGACCATCTTTTGAAAGATTGCATTCACGAAGCAAATGTAACATCGATTCTCTTCGCCGACGACGAAGTTATTCTAAGCGATAATGTCGTAGATTTACAAAATGTCCTAAGTAAATGGAAAGACGCGCTAGAGAAAAACCGATTTAAAATAAATCGCTCAAAAACGGAACATTTGACCTGCCACCATCCACTGCGACCTATTCCAGATATAATGTTGGACGGAATAGTTCTTCTAAAAACCACTAGGTTCAAGTATTTAGGATCAATCGTTAACGTAGAAGCGAAATGTGACGACGACGTAAGGCACAGAGTAAGCGTGGGGTGGATGAAATGGCGAGAAAATTCGGGAATCTTCTGTGACCAAAAATTTCCACTTAAATTGAAGGGAAAACTTTACACCACGATGGTTCGGCCAACTCTTACATATGGTTCGCAGTGCTGGACAATATACGAAGCGTTTAAAAACAAAATAACGGCAGCAGAGATGAAAATGTTAAGGATGTCGACTGGAGTTATGAAACGCGACTGCATTAGATCTACGCACATTAGAGGAAGTCTATACATAAAGAATTCGGTAATCGAACAATTTGAGTCGGATAGAATTAGCTGGTATTGCCACGTTCAAAGAAGATCTCCGGAAAACCCCTTTAAGAAGGCAATATCAACTACGATCGCTCCTACTAAAAGAAAAGTAGGTAGGAAAAAGAATTCCTGGATTGCTCAGGTGGCAAATGCACAACAACGCCTGGGGCTAAACGCCGGAGCGATACAGGACCGAGCAGTATGCAGACGCGTTCTGCGATCTGCGACATTAGCCAACCCCATAAGCGGAGCAGTAGCGATGCAGTAAAAATGGGAAACTCGTTATGCATAAGTCCGTGTAGCGAGGAAATGCTAGTAAAAGGAAAAGAAGAAGAAGAAGAATGCATAGTATCATGTAGGCGATGTTAAGAAGACTGATGCCTCTGTAGTTGGCGCAGTTCAGAGGCTCTTCTTACTTGAGGATCGGACAAATAATGCTGAGGATCCATTCATCGGATATATTTTCGTCCAACCATATTTTACAGATGAGTTGGTGTATGCTCCTTACCAACCCATTGCCTGCCGCTTTGAAGAAATTGACATTCAGGCCGTTGGACTTAAGCTTAGATATGGCTATCTTCATTTCATTCTGGTCGGGTAGATGGAATTGTTGATCTACATCGTTCAGGTTGAGAGGTTCATTCTCCCTGTCAGCAGTATTTGGTCCGTCATCGCTTTTATACCGTCCACAGAAATATTCGTTCCAAATCATCAGCACCAACTGCAACTCTACTACTATTTTCCCTCCCTTTCCTCTTAAGAGATTAAGAGAGACTTGATCGGAAAAAAGGATTTGGCGATCTTTTGCTTCCTCACAGTATTAGCTTGTTGTAGGGATGTTCGGGATTTCCGCAACAGTAGCTTGGATACAACAAGGTAATGGGCCGAATCAATGTTTGCATCTCAGAACGTTCGGACATCCATAATACTGGAGGAGTAGCTTTTGCCGATCGCAATGTGGTCAATCTGGCTGACCTGTTTTTCCCGCTAAGCCTTCTTGGCTTTTCTGCAGAAAGTTAAGTTTCAAATATAATTTATATTTAAATGTAAATTTTTCGATTTACTTTACCAATTTAACCATTTAATTTTAACAATTTTGAACTTAAACAATTTTTGAATTTAAGTTTGAAACAAAAAGAAATCTTTTAACATTTTTTTTCTAGTTTTAAAATTTGTGATGCATCTCAGGTTAGCTGGAAGTTCATTGAACAATGTCGGGGATCTGCACATAAGTTGTCTTCTACCGTATGTGTTGTAACAACTTGAAACTTGCAGTAGTCTCTTTGGCCCGTCTTCTGGTATTCTGCTCGTAGTTAATGGTTTTCTTAAAACGTAAGTCATCGCTGTATTCTAGCAACACAGACATCTTAAAAATGTTCTGGACATTAATAACCTTAACTACATTTTGATCGGACAACGAACGCGGATTCTTCGATCTAATTTGCTTTAAACCTACATTTTGAAGCCGTTGTAGTTTTTGGAGATGAGTGTTTGAAGCATTACCCCACGCAAGTATAGCATACCACAACTTTGTTTCAATTAGTGCGTAGTAGACTGGTTTTAATATACCCGGTGTTGTGTAATAGCGTAGATGAGATAATCCATAAAGAGCTCTTCTTAAGTCCGACCGTAAGCTGTCGACATGGTTACCCCAGTTAAAATGGCTGTCAATAATTACACCCAGGTATTTGTAATTTTCAATGATATCTATTGGCTGTCTCGAAGATGAGCTGGGACACTTCTCAAGGACGATATTATCGGAACTAACAGCATGATGTAATCCACGCATATGCATCATTTTGGTTTTTAATCCGTTGTCGTGGCACCACTGCACGGCTTTCGAAAACTCCCTTTGCATTAGATGCGTCGCCGTCTTCAAACATCTGTGTCGTACAACAATAACTGTGTCGTCTGTATAAGCAAATGGGATAGCGTTCTTAAATACACGAAGTAGTTCATTTGAGTAGAGAACAAAAAGTATCGGGCGTAATTTAGATCCCTGGGGAACTCCGTACTTGACTTCCTTTTTACTGCTGTACTCATTTTCAATTTTCACATGAAAAGTTCTTACGCTTATGTAGTCTATTAGCCAGTTACCCAATTTACCTCGAATACCAATTTTCTCATGAATTGTATTAGCGAATTCACCAAGAAGCTTCCCAGTAGATTTGTTTTTTTTTGTTTGTTATTTATTGTGTAATGGTGTTACGTAATAAGCTTACCAGACGTCTTGTCATTACTTCCTCCATACATTTTTCAATTGCTGGCAAGATCGAAATTGGCCTGTAGTTGCCTATATCCTTTTTTTGAACCACATTTGTAAATAGGACGCACCACTTCAGTCTTAAGAGCAACAGGAATCTTCCCATGATGTAAACTCAGGTTTATAATTTTCGAAATTATTGGAGCAAACTTGTCGGCATGGGTTTTCAACTCAACTGCTCTGATGCCATCAAATCCTGCAGATTTATTATTATTATGAATCCTTTATCGGAGATGGTGTCGTGCAGGCTATACTTTCCTAGCTCTGCAGTAAATTCACCAAGGACAATCTTAATGTCATAGCTGCGGCACTACTCGTAATTTTTGTCCAAGAGATCGTAGAAATTACAATATTTTTTGGTGTGCCGTCACCTATTTCTTCTCCGGAGACGTGCGTGCATACAAGGTTATTGTTAGCAAATTTAGCATTAATAGGGTTTGCTACGAGGCGCACGTTAACATTCCGGAAACTCAACACTTTTGCCGTCGATAGCAATCGCTGTAATAAATATGGCAGTTCTTCATCGTCTTTTTTTGTGGGCCGTCCCATCGCATTTCTTGTATGGCGGGCGGTAATATTTCCTTTGAAGCAGTCCAGAGCCTTTGCTAGTTGTTCGGTTGCACGTGCCCTATTAACATTCCTCGTGCGGATCCGAAGTTAGTTGTCATTGTTTCGTTTGCAAGGGTTGTCAACAGTAGATCCATCCATATCCGAGGCTTGTTTTTGCTTCGTAATTTTTTTTTTCTTGACCGGCCTTGGGGGCACAACTCCCAACCTGGAGAGCCAGTTTCATTATACCATAGATACACCTGTGCGAGGGGTTGGTTACACCGAAGCCAGTGAGTGAGGAAAGTGAGCATTAAGGCCTCATGCGCACCCCATACCTTATCCAAAACCCTGACTTAGTCTCGAAAACACTTACCGATCTCCAAATATATCGGAGTAGTCCGGATAAGGTCTTTTTTGTTTTGTTCCGGAATTTTACTTCACCGTTGATTCCATCTGAGGAATTCATCCGCTGTTACGTTTACTTTGTTGCTCTTTTTGTCTCGCGCTTGCAAGTGTGGCAAGTCGAGTCCGGATGGACAACATCATGGTTACCATTTGAAGTTAAAATAAGCACGATTGATGTGTAAAAAAAAGTTACAACTGTACAAGTGCTTACCCTATTTCTACAACAGCTATACGTCACTCCTTTAGAACCTCCCTCAATTATGCGACCCATTAGTTTAAGAGCACCTTCGTTAGTTGTTACGTCTAGATTTTAAGTTTTCCGATTGTTAATAAGCAAGTTCACAAGCACAAACAAAGCACTGAGGCCCAAATGAAACTGACAAATAACAAAACGTATCCTTTGCGATAAAACGTTATCTACCAATAAGTATATGTCCTTTATTCACATAAATTGTGCCATTGTTAACAAATCACTTGCTTTTGGTGAGAGAGGATTTGCCAAACATCACCAAGAGCGGCAGCTTCGAAAGTGTCCTAAAGCGTCTGGTAAAGCTATGGAAACCTATGATTTATGTTTTAATTAAAATATTACTTATTGGAACATCACAATGTGTCACTTTTGATTTGATCGATTAGTTTTCTTTCTTTTTTACGGTATGTACTTATACCTATGTATGAATGTGTGTATGTATGCATGTGCGTGGCCTTAATGAGTAAGTAAGTTTCAAAAAACAAAAAAAAAATTTAACAATACTAAGCTTAATTGATATTTATCTAAAGATCCACCCAATATAAGAGATGTGGAAGTGGATTTTTAGTTTCCCCCATACTGTTGTACTTATCGTTCCGTTGTATTACATATCATTGCAGAAAGAAAAAAGAACAATAACGTTGCCAGCTGAACAAATGTTCATATCATTTTGGCTAACTCAATTCTGATCGTAAAGTTAAATGTTAGCCGGCGCATTCGTCATTGATGGGTAGAGAGTTTAAAAAGGAAGTTAAGTTAGTCATAATTGGGTTGCAGTCTTTGTCGTATCTTAACCGCTAGAGTTCCACATTTTTTAAGTTTGAGCCAGATGATGTGGGTAAGTCAACATCATTTGGTGGTACAAATGTACCCATGGATTGCACGGACTTATTCTTCTCCGATAATTTTAGCATTTCGATTTTTAGTTTGTCTAGGATGGCATAGTTTGGTTGATTGATAGCGGCCTTGCTTTGTAGCACGGTGATTTCTTGTTCTTCGAGTTTCTTCTCCTTGAAGGTTTTGATGGAGTTGTTGCCGTAGAGGCGAAGTAAAGAGCCCCAAGTTTTGATGTGTGGATGAAGAATCTTCAACAATAAAAGAAAAAATATCAAATTCTGCACCAGATGGCAACGATGTTTTTATTTTTCTTCTGCTCACCTGTAAAATAGCCTGTGAGGCTAACTGCTTGCCTTCCTTCTTGTTCTTACAAACAACTTTTGCTTCATGCTTACCCACGGTCATGGTGAATTCATTTTTCTTATTCTTTGTTCGATTGATTTCGTAGTTAATTTGAACATCACCAAGGCCAAAGTTCCTCTGCAAACAAGTCAGCAGTATAGCATGTGGAGAGGGTTCAGTTGTTTTATTACAGAATTCCGCTACCCGGGGATCTTCGATTTTAATATCATCAAATACCTACAGAAGAAGTATACATGATCAAAATAATACAAATACAAATACAAACTCCCTACCGATAAGTCCTTGTGGTTAGTCTTCACTGCCACCTTGTCTGTCTTGATGCCCGAGATTTTGTCTTTCATCTCCGGAATGAGAATTTCCAATGTCTCTCGCGCAGCATCGGATTTTGCTTGCTTTTTACTAGTACCATACCCTGTGCCATACTTTAATTCATTTATTGAGACCGTTGCTGAGTAAGGTGTCGCCGCATTCTCTAATTCCTTGAACTCATAAGTGGGTTGCTTCTTGAGTGCATGCTGCACATATTCATGCAATATGCAGACGTAGCTCTTCCCATTCGGATTCATGATCCACTCTTTGCGAGAACGTGAATTCTGAGCTTCGACTGTTGTAAGAATAGGAAACTTAATCAACTTTGTGCCATCAGGTAGGGTAGGTCTCTGCAGATTTTTGATATGTTTGCGGTTTTTGGTGAACTTTCGACGGGCATTCCACGACTTGAATCTTAAAACTCGGATTGTCTTAAATTTGAATAGATTCTTGCAGTAGTCATTGAGTTCTTGTGCTGAGAGAGATTGTTCTTTGGTATTCTCATTTACGGTGACAATCTTAGCTGCCGGCACTGCTTTGGGCTGAGACTGAGGTATTGTACTACTGTTTGTGTCACCATTAATCTCGCTATTAGTTTCATTATCAATTTCTCCATTCGTTTCACCATTAGTTTCGCCATTCATTTGTTGAGAGGCATCTCCACTGACACCACCATTGCTACTGGATTGACTATTTGCATCGCTGAGGACAAGTGGACACTCACTAGAGTTGTCGTTTGGCAACTCACTAGATCCGTTTTGTTCAGCTTTGAGTCTGTTTTGTTCGTCGATTGCTTCTTCCATGAGAGCTTTTCGATAGCCAAGACAAGGAACTGCACTTACAGGTATTTCATGTTTCTAAAAATCGAATTCGAAATGAGTTTGATGACCATACATCAGCGTATGGTCTTATACTTACCCTAACACTGCCAGGACCCAGGAAATATGGTCTCGAAACGGAACAAACTCGCGACTGCTTATGCAGAAACAATGGCATTCCACTGTTGTGTGTCACCTGAACCCATCCCTCTGGAAGCACTTCAAAGTGATTGTGACCCTTTTCTAAGAAAATATTGAAAAGAGTTTAAAATCGAACTCAACTCAGCGAAGACTCACCTTCTAAAACAGTCTTAAAACGCTCCTCATATTTGGGCTTTTGTGGACCTTTCAAGTCATCAGGTAAGCCCTCGTCTAACAAGCTTTCTAATTCATTATCATCCAAATCGAGATCGGAAGAATCCGGCTCCTGATCAGTGCCATCTTTAAATATAGTTATCTCGTTAATTAGAAATGTATACACCAGTGAACAAAATAAACACCAAAGGTGGTTCTAAGAAATTTCCAATATGAACACACCAAAGCCAAAAGGAAAAGTTTATTTGAGCGTTGACCGACGATGTTAGAATGAGAAACTCGATGAACATGTCATTTGAGCTAAACGAAGGAAGAGAGGGTGTACAGAGTCTCTACGATAAAAGACAAAAAAATGTTCAACATTCATTCGATCAATTTTTGATGTTGTTTATTGGAAGACCACAGAAAACCTTTAAAACAAATAGCAGCTAAGTGGAATGTTATTCGAATTAAAGAACCGAACACAAACCATAAATTTGAGGTGAGACATGGGTCAGATTCACACAATGCGAAACTATAAGTTGGTTGGATGCGGTAGAAATAGGGTAAGAAATGAGAGGTGTCAACTTGGCTGAATTCCTCAGATGGAATCAACGGTGAAGTAAAATCCCGGAACAAAACAAGTAAGACCTTATCAGGAATACTCCGACATACTTGGAGCTCGGGCCGGTAAGGATTTCCGAGACTAGTCAGTGGCTTGGAAAAGATATGGGGGCGGATGAGCACTTAATGGACCAACGACAGCGCTCACTTCCCCGAACGGGTTACTGGCTTCGGTGTGACCAACCCCTCTCCCTAGGGGTATCTATAATGAAACTGGCTGTCCAGGTTGAGAGTTGTGCTGCCGGGATAACTGTCTGGCCATAGAAAAAAACCTAAGATACGAAGCAACAAAATGCCTCGGATACGGATGGAGGATACGCACGTGGAATGTTAATAGGCTTCGTGCAGCCGAACAACTAGTAAAGACCCTGCACGGCTGCAAAGCAGATGTTACCTCCATACAAGAAATGCGATGGGATGGGCCGCACAAAAAGAGGATGAAGAACTGAGATATTTACTACAGCGATTGTTATCGACGGCAAAAGCAGCGCCTTTGATCTTAGAGGCAGACTTAGGCAAGGAATCTTGAGTTTCCGGCATGTTAACGAGCGTCTCGTAACAATCTGTACTAAAGCTAAATTTGCCAAAATTAGTTTTATATGCGCGCACGCCCCCGCAGAGGAGAAAGATGACGAAACCAAAGATAGCTACTACGATCGTTCTCCCGAACATCGCAACAACAAGCTACTACTGTGAGGAAGTTTGACGTCGAACGGCTACAAACGCAAGAGATCCGCAAATCCTTTTCCGATCGAGTCTCCCTTAATCTCCTAAGAGGTGCTACGTCTCCACCATAACGTATCGAAGCCGGTGTCAACATTGCCAAAAAACCATCAGAGATTTTTTTTTAAATAGCGCGCGCTCAAGTGGTTAAGGTACCATTAAAATGTTTGCACACAGCGCGGGCGAAGGAAATTAGGGAGAGAAGAAAGATAGGTACCGACGTACGTTGGTTTTAAATGTCTGAATATTATAATGACTAGGAAATAGAGTATGTGCGTCCTAAAGTTTAAGGGTGTACTGATGAGCATTCATAGCAAGGCGGCTGGTAATTTCGGTGAAGCACTGGTAGTAAAAATAGCGTTAGAACAAAGTAAGACAGGAGACATTACGTCGGTGTTTGAATGTGTCAATTGACTGTGTAATATTGGCGTCACCTATGAGTTCGAATCGCACGGTTTTGAATCCTATCTAGCAGGTGCAGAGACTTAGAAATTTTTCAAGAATTTTTTCAAATTTCATAGCTATTAAAAAGTTTTAAAGCATCCCCGTTTACATGACTACCTCTCAAAACCCTCATTTCCTCAGCCTGTTCCTTAAAACTTCTCAGAACGAGTTAAGTTTGGAGTATGAAGGAAAATTTACCAAACAAAAATGGTGTAAAAGATTAGAAAACAAAATTACGTCAGAAACGCTATTTGAAATGTCTGCACCAAGAATACGGAGACATTATTTACGTTTATGGGCTGTACAATGGAAGTTCAATAAGTGCGCGACAAAGATACCATGAACTTTATCCTATCCGACGACTTCCTAGTAAAGGAGTATTTGGAAATACATATTGAAGGACTGAATGAGGGAGCTTCACAAGTAAGAAGGATTTCGCCTGATGAAAGAATACTGGAAGCTGTTACAACGGACCCATCAATCAGCATCAGGTGCCTAGCTTTGCAACTCAATGTATCTAGACATAAAATTTCGAATGTACTACATGGAGATAATCCTGTACACGAACTGCTTCCCAATGATTTGGAAAAGAGATTTGACTTTTCTAACTGGTTGCTGGAGCGGAGCTTGGATGATAACGAGTTTATTAGCAGAATCAATTTACAAGAGATGGAATCACAAATTTTCATAATCTTTATACATGGGCTGCGGACAATTTACGTACAAGGAGACATAAATCATTTCAACACAAATTCAGCGTCAATATGTGAGCAGGTGTACTTGGAAACATGTTAATCGGCCCCTTCAAACTACCACCTAGGCTGAATTCTACAAGCTTAGGTTAGGTTATGTAAGAGTGGCTGTTGGAAATACCAACCCACTTAGGCCTATTGGCCCATTGTGATGCCACGTTGATCTATGATCCTCTTACTAATGGAACCAGTTTGAACTTATGATAAAGCGTAGGAGACTGTTAACGACTATAGATCGTTGTAGAAGACAGCTTTCTACTCTGGGAGAGAGCTGAACATGTACAGAGTAGGTGGAGGATTGTCTAATCCTCTTCCTCGTCCATGCAGCTTCTACAGAAATCATTTGTATAAGCGCCAAGCCTTCTTGTGTGTTTGCCTATGAGGCAGTGTCCACTGATGGCACCTATTATGGCGCTGAGATGTTTCCTATTTGGAAGGATCAGACTCTTAGAACTATTCAGATCCAGCTTTGGCCAGATCTGTTTAGTCGCTAGACATGTTGGTCCAAGAGTCCACCTAAGGTCTGTTCTTTTATTGTTAGTTTGCACGTAGCGATTGGTGTACCTTTACTACTCTTTTCCGGTAGAATAGGCAGAGTGGTTCCAATTTTAGCGAGTTCATCGGCTCTGCAGTTCCATGAAATGTCTCTGTTGCCTGACACCCAACAAAGGTGAATGCTGAACTGCTCTGCGATCTCCATAAGAGATGATCGGCATGCAAGGGCAGTTTTAGAATTTAATGAGACTGAGTCCAAGGACTTGATAGCTACCTAACAATCCAAAAAGGTACGGATATCCTTTGAAGATATCACGTCTTTCTTCAGCCAGGACAGAGCTCCTTTCATCGCCAAAATTTCCGCCTGGAACACGCTACAGTGGTTTGGAAGGCGGAAAGAGAGGCTCAGATTTAGCTTATCTGAGAGAACACCGCCACCAACTCGGCTATCGGTTTTACATCTGTGTAGAGATGTATTGACTTCTCCTCTATGAAAGCATCTTCCTCCCAGAATGATCTAGAGGGAAAGCTTACATAGAAGTCTTTGTCAAACCAAAGTTCAGGTACGGTGTAATCGATGTTCTCTGTGAGAATTCCTAAGGTGTTAAGAATGTTGGCGTGGCCAAATGAATTATTTGTCCATTGTTTATTCGCTTTAAGGCTGCAGTCGTAGCTACTTGCCTGCTGAAAATATCGAGGGGTGTCAAATGAAACAGAATGTCTAATGCCGCAAAGAGGGTTGACAGCAAGGCTCCGCTTATGCATAGACACGCTGTTCTTTGGACTCTGCTTAGTTTAATGCAGTTGACTGCTTTTTCTAAGGCTGTCCACCAGACGACCACCCCGTAAGTAAGTATCGGTCTTACGACCGAGATGTATAGCCAATGGGTTATGCGAGGTTGGAGGCCCAATTTATTCCCAATTGGGTTTTTTGCAAGAGAATAAAGCTATTGTAGCTTTACACCGCCTTGCGGCGTACCTCAGCTGACGCATCTTTTAGAAGAAGTCTCACCCAGTTTGGAGTTGATTATCATTCTTTTTAGCATGAGACTGATCAACTCCCCAAGTGAGTTGTCTATCTGCAGAGTTGACAACACAGTCGTGATTGCGGATGTGTTGGCGTTGTTAAAGGCGCCCTCTATGTCTGGGAAAGCAACCATTGTGTACTCTTTATATTGTAGGGATCGTTTGATGTGGCTAGTCAGTGAATGCAGAGCCGTTTCCACCGACTTTCCTTTACAGTAGGCATGTTGAGCCATTGACAAAAGTCTTGGATCAATTGGATATCAATCAGTCGTTCTAGAGTTTTCAGAAGGAAAGATGATAGACCTATAGGTCTGAGGTACTTTGGGACAACATGATAACATACATTGACTTGAATTCTACAAACCATCTGGAGTTTTTGCGAGATAATTTAACAGAACTATTGGATGACATTTTACTGATTCAACTAGCTTCATCATATTTCCAACAGGACGGTGCTGCAGCCTACTATGGTCGTGAGTTAAGCATTGACTAGATGAAGAGTACGGTAATCGTGTAAAGGAAGAAATGGGCCCGTTCACTAGGCTGCAAGATCTCCTGACTTTACAGTATTGTAAAGTGAAAATTCTGTAATCTGAAAATTCAAAAAAGCTATCATCTTCATTTAAACGCAGTTACAAAGGCTGGTGTTTCATCTACAAATAAAGTTTGAAAATGAGTTTCAACCATTAATATTAACGAGCAATTTTTGTTAACATGGGCCAGGGTACAATTAAATCCTCGATAAATGCTGTCAATATTGGAGACAGACCCTTACCGTAGAACGATTTTTTTCACAGAATATACCCAGGAATTATTTCTCAAATTATCGTTGACGAATTAGGGGACACCCTGTATATTGAGGCCTGATCAGAGGTGGTAAAATATTTCTTAAATCGCTTGAAGAAACCTAGACATTTCGCATAGTTTTTGGCGACATCAAATATGTGGTCATTCCAACGTAAGTTGTGATTGACACACATACGGAGAATGGAAAGTTTTCCGGCTTCAACGGTGTACGTAAGTGCCATTCATGGATAATGGTTGGGTGTTTAGATTCCGCTTTAACGACAGCAGACAGTATGGTGTTTTGGAAGCATTAAATTCTACTCTGGTAGTGGTTTGCCAATTAGGTATGCTGTTAATATCAGCATTTAATGAGCTTAAGATACGCTGGCGTTCCCGATCTATAGCCGAAGAGTAGGGACGAGAGTCCGGGAACGAATATGAAAAGCAGAGTGTACTCTCATCAGCAAAGGAATACTAGAATATTAGAAGTAGCAGACAAGAGATCGTTGATGAAAGTTAAAAAACGTGTCGGAGACAGAACGGTGCCCTGAGGCACACCAGCATTTATTTTGTGAATATCAGGCTTGAAATCATCCAAGACAACTTGAATTGAACGTTCCGAAAGGTAGTTTCTAATCCATTTAAGAGCTGCCGCCTCTGATGTGTTGGGTTTCACTCGGCCACCACAACCAAATCCCTGGTTTGACAACGAGTGCCGGCAAGCGCATGCAGCTAAGTGCATACAAAGCGGCGCTGCATAGAAGGACTAGAGCTGCCCACGAGCTGAAGAGGAGAGACGAACACCGGCTTCTCAGGAGGAAAAGAAGGTGCAACATCTTATCGATTTCAGTAAAAGGAGTACACATACATATGTATGTCTGGTAGAATGCAAAAAGTTGTAAATGGAGATAGTTCCTGTCACTCAAATTCATAAAACGGGGTGTTTGTCAGGAATCCATCCTAGTTCCTCTTCTTGATATTTTGGATTAACGATCAACCAATGGTTTGTGAGTTTTCCTCAATTCACTTATGCAGGTCTATTTATCTCGGTCAATGCAAATATCCACCATTGTGGGGGTTTTCAATGGTGGTCAAGCGTTTTATAAAAATACAAGCGTCGACATTTAAGCCTCTTCCCATCAACTCCTACTCTCAAACAACTCCAAGGAATGTTAGAATTTATAGCGGAACGTAACCTTTTAAAAGCCCACATCTCAACATTCATAGAAGGACTTGCCAATCCATTCATCAATCATTCGTCCACCAAATTGATCATATTACGATCTATGCACGGGACTTCTCCAGCATTCTGGATGTCCGAACTTTCCGAGGAGCCAACATCGACTCGGATCATTACCTTGTTGCAGCCAAGGCACGATTGCGGATATCAGAAGCGCAACGGAGTCAAGTAAGGCTACCAAAGTTCGACTTCAAATGTCCTTATTGCAAAAGACCGCTAGAATACACAAACCATAGAACACCAATGGGAATATTGTCAATGAGCCTTCAGAGAAGCCTTCAGTAGGCTCTACAAGCAGAAAAACAGAGAAGAGTACAGGCTTTCCCAAGAAAAATGATAGAGCACGAGAAGCGCGATCGAGGAAATGGACAGATGTTACTGCAGGAATGACGATCGAACGCTTTATCACAGAATATAAGGAACATGTAAGGGCTTCAATTACAAAATGGAAACCTACAAGGATGAACATGGACAACTAGTAGTAAATTCGCAGTCGGTGCTAAGAATATGCAAAGACGGCTTCGACAGACTGCACAATCGTCCACCCTGGACAAAGATAACAAAGAAATCCGTCGCATGACCTGGCTAAAAGTAGCAATATCGAAGCTAGAGTATAATACGATGAGCTATTTATAGCAGCTGGAGATGACATCTAACATGGTCAGAGGAAAGCATACCCGAAACATCGAATCTAAGCGTCGTTTATCTGATTCACAGAAAGGAGAGGGTAGGCAAGTAATACCTAGAAAATTCAGATCGACACCCGCCATCTATTTGTCGACTTCAAAGCCATGTATGAAGCGTGCATTGGAACCTCCTATACTTTTACATCCATGTCAAATTCGTCAGGTTGTGCAGGTTTACTATGGAGAATTTCCGCTGCACCACGAAGGTTAATGAATCAGCCAAGACATTCAGTACTAAGAAAGGCATACGACAAGGCGACGCGCTGTCATGTGATTTTCTAACATCACCCCAAAAAGAATCGGCATAACCTTTTTAAGTCCGCACAATTGCTAACGTACGCGGATGACATCGATACGATTTATCGAACACAGCGAGACGACAATGAAGCTTTCGTGAGTAATGAGGCGAAAGCCGCCAAAATGGGTTTGACGTAAACCGGATCGCAATCCACCGAAGATGAATTGGCCAGAACACCACCATTCGCAATTATAACTTCGCGGTAGTTAAAGCTTCAACGACATCAGCACATAAATCAGATGCAGAAATTCTATTGCCAATCGCTGTTTTTTTGAGCTCAGGAACAGAGTTCTCTCTTCTAAGACCTAAGTGTGCAAGAACCTAATCAGTTCATTCCTGTTCTATGATTCAGACGCTTGAGCCTTGCCGAAAGCGGATGAAGAATCACTTGGCCATTTAAAGAGAAAAATACTGCGAGAGATGCAACCCCGAACTGAAAAGAAAAATCAATACTGCAGCGACATCGACCTACGGAGCCAATGTCTGAGACGGATGGGCCGTGTTGGGCAATTGATAGTACAAGGAGTTTCGTGTCTAACCTCCGAGAGACGGCGCAGCAGAGGACGACCGTATTTAAAGTGACGCACGCACGTTAGGGGACCTGAACTGGAGGCAGCTGGCAAGTAAGAATTCCACGCGATTTTGTATACACAGCGCTTAGGATCTCAAAAAAGTACTCGGTTATAGAGTTATGGTACAGAATATGTAATACACAATAACTGTAAAACGAAAATTCAATGCGGATTCCATTGAAAATTGAAGTACACCAAGGCAGTGTACAATAGTTTGTTGCCGGGTAATTTTCTATTTAAGCAGCACATTAACGAGTACCGCTCTTACAAGCACCGATGTGACAGCCCTTCAGGTAACTCTTAATAACTGAATAAAGGCGCTAGAAAATAGAGGGTTACGAATCTGTCTTTCAAGCTCTGCCGTTAAGCAGCAAGGAAATTGCGATAACCATTTCGCACATAGTCAGTGTAGAGTGGTTTAAAAAGCGCAAAACTCCGCTGTATTTTCTGACAGAAAAACGATTTGTTACATACGACGGTGGTTCGTCTCCCTTCATACGAGCGGATGTAAGAAAACGTGATCGACAAGCGACGCAGTAGCAACACAGATATGTACCAATGTAATTACACATTTCAACGGCTATCTTAACGAACTAAATTTGGAATACAAACTTCACATATGTAGGGGCCCAGTGGATTCAGAGCCACATATTCTACTTAATAGATCACCGACCAGTAATGGTGCATTGTGTGAGCGATAAAAAGCTTAATAGCAAGGTGGTCATACTAAGAGGAGTGGCAAATGGTAAAAGCACTCCATTATTACTTTTTAAATGGCAAGCCACTCCTAAACTCAAAGCGTTCTCGTCGCAACTCATGAGAAAACAATAATTAGGTTCATATATCATTACAACACTAGAAAACATGAGGTACATTCTATTAACTCAGGCCAAGGGTCATTAACAGAAACGAAATTCACCTCCAGAAATGGAATTTTCACAACTCAAACATTTTCTAGTTCCCCACCATCAGAACGAAACAAAAACTGAAAAAAAAAGAAACAACCACATTTACTGCACATTTAAACAAAATCTATTTGAAAAGACCATTTACCAGATTCATCCGATCCGGATCCGACTTCGTCCAACACCTGGAACTCTCTCAACTGCTTGCCCAGTATATTGCCCTTTTTCACTTCCACACGCGTTTTCATCTCCTCGATTGCACTCAACGAAAATCCAGCGACTTTCATTGCAACCACACAATCTGAGATTGCCTTCTGTTCAGCGTCAGCATCCTCCAGACGTGGCATCTTACTTGGTCGTTGATCCTCTTCCATCTTTTAAGTCTTACGAAATATATAGGTATATATGTATACAAAAAAAAACTGACACAAACACACGCGAATTGCCAAAGTTCTCTACTTAAAATAATTCTCTACAGAAACTGAATTTTTACTCAGTCCCGATTCGGTTTCGGTTTTTAATATCTTTTACGTTTCGCTGGTCTTTTTGCAAGCTGTCGTTTTTAGGTTCTTCTAAAAAATATCCAATACTGATTGAATCCAACTTTTGTTGTTCAAAATTGGATGGTCACATTGGTTATTTCAGAAAACCCAACACACCACCATTGTCAATGTCGCTATGGCTAATGCAATTTCATTTCGATTTTGAGGAAATACGTTTTGGTAATGATTTTATTGATTTTTACATTGTCTACACGAGTGGGATCATTCTTTTCTTTTCTTTTTCTTAAATTTACATATATATATATAGAGTTTTTCAATCGTGTTTTTAGAAACTTTTACTTTTTGGAAACACCTTACCAGGTCTGTGCAGAGATGAATGTGGGATATATGTCGGAAAAAGGAGCAATTTGACTGCAATATGATATAGGAGGTCCCAAGAAGTTGCTTTTACAGTGGAGTCTTTGGTTTGCATAGATTTTTCACTTACAAGAAACCACAGCAAAAGGACTTCTTTTCGGGATGGGTTAGCTGCTATTCAAAATGAAATTTATCATTAAATTAAAAAAAAAAACTAAATTGAGTTCTCGTTGGAGTTCGACCGTAACATTGTAGTATTGATTTTTCTTGTATTCCTTTGGATTGTGGACGAGGAAAGAGAAAAAATTAAATGAAATTCGTGCCGACAATTAACTTCTAGTTGACGTTGAAGACGAAAGAAACGATACACAACAGTCGAATGACAAGTGACAGCTGTGTTCGGTGTTCGGTTTTAGCGATTGCAGCGCCATTCGAATCATTTAGAAGTGGTTGGCTGTGTAGAGAGAAACTATTTGGGATTGTCGGTTACAAAGTGATCATTTGATTTTCAAAGTAATGTGAGAAAATTTGAAGTAGGAATTGTGTAAAAATAGGGTGTCCGATGGCAGATTTATGTTTTAAAATTGGAATATCTCAAATAGACGGAGAACATTGTTTGGTATTGATCGGGAAACTGCTAACTGTCCTGTAACTGTAGCGTAGTGCTTGCCGTACCACCCAGTGGTGATCCATGGTAACATCACTAACAATACTCCTATGAGTACATTTTTACTTATGCAGGATAAAATCAAAATTTCGAGTCCAACAGTAGCATAATACTGGCCTACGCCCTCAGAGGGCTCACAACCCTGTACGCAAGAGATAAACAAAAAGTGACGAATCAGCTAGTAGCTCGGACCTTGTAGCTGTCGATGACCTTGGCAAGCCATTGAAGGACAACGATCTTCGGATCTTCACGTAGAATGTTCGAACCCTTAACAGATCGCTTGCTGTAGATCAATTAGCGGAGATCTTCGTCTGCTACAAAGCAGATATAACAAAGCAGATAAAAGGGAGATGAAAAACTGTAAATATACATTACGTAGAATGTTCCAAACAACCAATTTGATAAGGACAGCAGTCGCAGCGTTTTTTTAGGATGCGGATCAGCTGCAAGAGGAAAACTTAGGTTACAAGTCTTGAGTGTAAGGCGCGTAAGCGAACTCGTGACTACAATTCGAGGAGGAAGATGACTTTCCCAAAGACTGCTTCTACGAGCCCGGAAGGCATATTTAATAATACAATCGAAAAGTACTTACTTACGCTATATCACCTCATCAAACACATACAGGCTTATTGTTTTTGCGACGGGACGTCATGACTTAGCCAGTATACGGCTTCCATACCTTAATATCCATAAAGAGACCTGACTGACTCCAAATTAACAAACCGTCAACCTAATTGATAATATTGCCCTCGACACAAGCCACTCCTCCAGTGTTTGGAATACCCAAGCGTTCCGAGTAACTAACGTCGATTCGGATCATTATATTCTTATAGCCAAAACACGGATGCTGATATTCATATCTGAGACATCTGTGAGGGAGTTTAAGGTTGATAAGCTACAATCGCAAAAGACTGCCAAAGCCTTTTCCGGTCCTTAAGGAGGAGTCACATACCGCCAGCATCGAACGTAGAAGTGGCGTCAATGCCAAAAGGAAATCACAGAGCCTGCCTCTACTGGGTTTCAACATGCTCTGGTTCGATGTGTCAGAATTCGTGGAACTTTTCAATTCCCAAGGTTGGATTCGTAAGATAATTTTTTCTAAATCAGTGGAGGTTTTAACGTCATGCACAGGGGAAATAATATACCAAATACTTGAGGGAACCTACAACACAATTGGTGGGATCAACACAGTGTTATGTATCGACTCGGTCTAAGAACGACGTCATTTTCCGGACACGGCACCTATCTGGATCCCATATTGTTCGAAGAACGAATACAACTGACAAGACAAACACGAAACAACATGCTATAAAGTGCCTACGTAAATAGCCGTTGCAAGTAAAGTTGCGGAACTGAAGGAGCTTGTTCAAGGCTATTTTTACAATTACAGCATTTATATTGGATCACTTGATTCCGATGACTCCTGCGGCTCTTTCTAGGGCCGTTTGGTAGATTGAGCTGGAACGATGGAGAGAGTACCGCAGTGGCCCTGCCTGTTATTTTTGATGGCTTGTTTCTTGAAACTGAAAAGGTGGAACGGACTCCAGAAGAGGCACACTCTGAAGGACTATCGTGTAAGAGGCAGTTAAAGATGAAACGGAGACGTGGGCAAGACGGATTTCGATCCGGGCGTGACTTGTTGAGGTAGACCCCCTTGTGGGAGCGTCATGGTGGCTGTGGTTTAAACCCAAAGTCGCGAGAAGGGTCTTCTTGTTGGTTTGACCCAATGTAGAGTTGCAATAAATACTGGGTGCAGTAAGAGGTTTTAGATCGGCCTCCACCCATACCAAGGGTGGAACTTGTGCCTCCAACACAAGTTCTGCTTTGGTATCTCAGGAAGGCGGCAGAGCGATTGCCCCCATGGATGTATGGGCATCGCGTAAACATAAGTCTACACGACAGGTGGTTTACGTTAAAAAAAAAAACAGAGACTATGTCCCGAATAGGGCCAAGAGGAAGAAAGTTTCCGTCAGTCCCGCTGTCGATGGACTTCTCCGCACACGATGCCGGGATGAAACTGGCGCTGCAACCAACAAGGTCTGCAGTGGACGGAAACCGCATTAAGGGGTTAAACCCATTGTCGAACACAAAACCAGCGGTGGTTTTACACGCACACAATGTTCGGATAAGCCAGCAAAGGTATCAGTTCTGGTCGATGGTCGAAATTAATGAAGATGTTAGTGAGACCTGTCTGCGATGCAATACGCTTACCAACGGGGGAGGTCCTGCGAGAGTGTGCTTCAAAATCTGGTAGGCTGTATTGAAGGTGCACTCGACAAGAATGAGTTCTCGCAAGCATCACTATGCGTTTTTTCAAAGAGTCAACCAGGGTAACAAACTTCTTTGAACTAAACATTTCGCGTCAAAAATCTCCAAAGCACCTTCGGCTTCCTAGTAGTGTAAAATAAAAGAGACATGGGCTTTGTCGCCAAAAGGGAGTCCCTTGGATGTGCATGACTAAGACTAACTACATAGTATGCTTCAGTTGTCTGGAAAAACAATCTTCCGTTTAAGTACGTCACTACTGCTCTTACCAAACTTTAAAGCATGGTCTGGACGTCTGGGAATGCTTACTAGCATGGATGGCTATAGTTTCGGAGAGGCACTGTCACCTGTGTGGTCGACTACAATCTGAGACTTCGACTCTTCTTGTATGGCGAACTTGTGTTTTTATTCTAAGTGGAGATATAGGCGGGATCCCAAGTCACACGGGACATGAGATAGTCGATAAATGTGCTGGACAGTGTGCTCTAATAGGACCTCCATCGATATTTGGGTATCTGGTGTGTTTAGCTCGACTGTTCAGGTTGTAGGTAAACTGTTTTCTGAAGAAAAGATGGAGGATCTGCATCTATGGTGTAGCTCAGCTGCTCTTAATACCTTGTTGTTATCATTACCAAGCTAATTGGAGAATGCAAGCTTATTTGAATGAAGTCGGAACGACGAATTCATTGAGCCCTGTCTGGGTCTCAAATTACAATGGAATTACGGGAAATGAGATCGCCCATGGACTTGACAGGCATGGCTAAAAAAAGAAATTCTCAGAACCTAAGCCCGCACTAGGACTAATAGTGGAAATAGCCGTGTGCGGTACAAGTGAGTGTTTCGCGACAACCATGAAAAGTCAATTTCTGGTAGGAAAGACTTTGCTAACCACTTAAATATGAAAGGTGTTGTGTGAGTGACGACGACAATACGGAGCAATTCTTCTATAATGTCTGGTTCATATTCCCATTAGGATGATATACTAGGGACAAAGCGTATACTAAATAATCAATAAAGTGTGGATGGACGAAAATATGCCCGGCGACTGGAGTATCAGCTCTATTTGCCCGTCTACAAAAAAGCCGATCATTAACTGCTTGTGCTTGAACAGATAGTCTGCGGGGCTGGCGTTAACACTAGCGGCGCTATTTTCCACAAATCAGCCTTCAGGCATTCATCCACCGCCTCGGACAAATCATCACAGTCGGCAGCTATAACCTCGAGCTAGTTAGGGAATTAACCTACCTTGGAGTGAATATCAACAAATGACAATTTAGTAGATATTCAACGAACAATGACCCTAAGAAACTTTGGTCCTTTGTCGAATTTACGGTCCCATTTTTGAGGAAGGCGAATGGAGAAGAAGATACAACCGCAAACTCTACGAACTGTATGACGAAATGGGTGTAGTAGGAAAATCTAAGAGACTGCGTTGCTAAAATACGAGTAATCTTCGAATCACAGCCCTCATGTCCGAGACGAACTAGCAACTGCCTGCCCGGGATCGAAGGGGATGGAATGCTGCAGTGTCTCAGATAGAGACTCTTCCCAGATCGGAAAGTCGATAAGTACTCGTAAGTAAATAAGTTCAAGGGACTGATGTCATGGGCTTCGGTATTATACAGCCGCTGAATAATGAACTAATGTATGCAACCATGTTCTAGGCACTCTTCTACTCTGACTGGATTTGGCCGTTGTGCGTGGGCTTAACGACCCAACCACGTAAAAAAATCCATCGTTACGAGGGATAAGTGCCACAGAAGAAAACGTGCCAAATTTAAAATGACTTCATGGCGCGAAAACGGACAATGATTTAGAGTATGCTCCTGGAATATTAGACCATTATACACAGTCACAAAAGTTTGTACATATTAGGATACAGATTCGTCGTGAGAAAGCGGCTGAGATCGAAGTCATCGATATCAAACCAATTAGCGATCGCCTGGCTGTAATCCGCATCCTAAGGATGCATCCTAAGAAGCTGAGGACCCTATCAAAGAGCATTTTTACGACCTCTTGGACTGAGCCTACTGAGCCTCTCCGGAGTACGATGTTAAATTCGTGCTCGGGGAATTCAATGCCAAAATTGGTAAGAGGGGCATGTTTGGCGGAGTGGTTGGAAAACACAGCCCCCACGAAACTACAGCAGATAACGGCTTCCGACTCTGCAATATGCCATTGCCTACCACAAATGCCAACAACATGTGATTACAATGCAGCACTACTATTCAAGAAGTAGTCGAAGCAACTCTAGGCTACCATCCATCCCCGATAAAAAATCCGAGGTATGATGATGAGTGCATGCACAAGAAGAAGACAACAGATGAAGGATATAAGCAGGCTTTGCAAAGAGCAACCCGGGCAATGTGAGATGAGTACAGAGCCTGAAGGAGGGATAAGAAAAGGTTACTCCGAAAAAAGGAAAGTGCCCCCGCAGTCTCCCAGCTCAAGGATATTGAAGAGTGCAGGAGTAATAACAAAATGCGAAAATTTTATAAAAAAGCTAAAAGCCTGACTGCAGGCTAAAGACCAGGAACTTAGGCCCTTCGAAACACTGAGAGTAACCATGGCACCGACCCACAGGGAAATGTGGATGTATTTAAGCAACATTTTCAACAGCTGCTTGATGGGCATGACCTGGAGAGAGTGATAGGGTATGAAGAAAACTCGGCTCCAGTCGATGAAGTAGTTCTCCCACCCAGCCTAGACGAAGTCGGCACAGCCATTATAAAACTGAAGAACAATAAGGCTGCTGACTCGGACGAATTGCATTCAGAGCTTTTCAAAGCTTTTGGCGATGTTTTAGTAAGGAAGATGCACCAGATCATTTGCAAAGTATGGGAGGAGGAAAGCTGCCCGACGCGACGTCTGGACTATGAGCTCTATCTGCCCCATTTTCAAGAAAGCCGATCCTATGTCTTGTAAGAACTATCCCATTCAACGTACTGTGTGAACGACTAAAGCCGTTTTGCACCTACACTTGTCGGCACCTACCAGTGTGGCTTCCGGCCCAGTAAATCAGCAATAGACCAAATCTTCACTCGAAAGCAAGACCAACGAGTTCCAAGTTGATACCCAACATCTCTTCGTCGACTTCAAAGCCGCATACGACAACATTCATCGCACTGAATTATATAACGCGATAGTCGAATTCGGGATCCCGAGAAAACTGATCTGGTTGTGTCGCCCCACGCTAGCCAACCCGCAATTTGGAAATAAAACTTGGAAATAAAACTTCCGAATTATTCCAAACATGCAGCGGATTCCCACAAGGAGAATACTGTCGTGTGATTTCTTTAATTTTGTGCTGGACCAGATAGTGCGAAAGGCCGGCGAACACAGAAGGCACTACATCGACATCATCGCCCGTTCCCAGCGTGCCATTATTGAAGCTTTTTCTGCTATAGAAGAACAAGCCAAAGAAGAGTTGGTCCCATGATGAATGAGGATAAAACAAAGTACATGCTGTCGACCAAAAACCGATCCGTCGAACACCGTCTAGAACAGAATCGACAGCTATAATTTTGAGGTAGTGAAGGAGTTTATCTACATCGGGCTAAATACAAACTCCATAAATGACGCCCTAGTGGAGATTCGACGACGACAATAACCTTAGGCAACTGCTACTTCGGTTTATCGAAACAACTAGGGTCCAAACTCCTAACTCGAAGGTCCTAAATCATGCTCTACAAAACGCTGATCTTGCCAGTCTTGCTTTATGGAGCTGAATGCTGGAGCAGATCTTGGGATCCTTCGAAAGAAAAATTTTACATCGAATATTTGGTCCTGTCTGCGAGGAGGGCGAATGAAAGAGAATATATAACCGTGAATTCTACGAGCTGTATAAAGATGTGGATGTAGTCCGGAGGGCAAAAATCCGTCGACTGCACTGGCTCGGCTACATCGAGTGAATGGGCGAGAATGCTAAAGTTAAGAGAATCTTTCAATCCGAGACTGAACCTCCGGTTTAAATATGAAGTAATCGCGGACGCCAGAAGCCTTGGTCTAGTAAACTGGCAGCAACGCGCCCGGGACCGTGAGTGATGGAAAGTGCCTCATGCTCAAACCCTCCATGGGTCGCTGGCTGGATCAGTAAGTAAGTGTTGGAATTTGGTATTGAATGCATAATCAAGTGAAACATTTATTCATACCCTTGCTCTACATTTCGATTTGTTTATGACATCAGGAAGGCGCGACGAGTTTTTGAAAACATCCCACAGAAACATCACATCAAAAGATGGCGCGCAGAGGTAGAAACAGCCTAAATGAAATTGTGTGATTCTTGAGCTGACTGAAGATAGAGTTGCTTTAGCGCACTCTACATAATAGCGCCATCAAAAGTAAGTTAGTAAATGAAATAAGAGACTAGATATCTATCTGTTAAAAAACCGACGTTGGTTGGTATCTTATTAGGACTTTTTTAATTCTGGAAATAGCACAAATAAAATTTGTTAGTCATTTGTTGCTTTCATTGTACTAGACTATCTTTGTCGTTACTGTGCTGATAGCTCATAAGGCCTAAGGCCATATTTTTTCAAGCAAACTTGTTACTAGATTCTGATTCAACTCAAAGTAAAGTTGAGAAGTTTCTTGATACAACAACGAAATGCGCTAATTTAGTGTAATCATTGTCGACGATTAAATTGTGAAGCAATATCAATCACCAAACCCAGCTGATAAAATAAATTTTATGAGTTTAGGCGCTTTCTTCTGTAGTTTTGGCATTCTAAATATCGAAATCTTCTTACAGATACATTCATTGGTTTGAAATAGGTTTACAACTGATTACTTCTTATCCAGCATGTACATGCATGGTGTTAAGATTTGTTGTTACTACTTTATTTAACTGGGATTTGTTTTGTTTTTTTTTTTTTTAAATTTCAAGTTGGTTGGATAAACTTAACATGATTTTGCGCGCAGCAGCTATAACAATAAAATTATAATTACGAGTACGAGGAAATTGATTAATTTACCTGCAGCCAAGTATAATATAATTATCCGGTTTGTAACTACATACTTGTTTGGTTTTTTTTTTTCCATCTTTTATGGTTTGCTATCCGTGCATTGCGGGCATTTGTGGATTTTTGGAAAGGTGAATGCTTCGCTTTGTTAATTTTTATTTTTGTTATAACCACGCTAATTTTTGTTAAATCACGATAATCAAGGCTTCACTGAGTCAGAGTTGATTTTAAAAGCAAACCAGAATAAGGCGGTTAGCGAACGTTGCACTTTAATATAATACTATACAGCTGGTACTTAGAATTTTTTACGGTCCATTAAAATGTCAATATCAATTTGTTGCTCACATATGTGTATGTACGAGTATGTATGGGCTTGACCCTGCTATGTTTTAATTTTCTGACTCGCCAATTGCTGGCGTTTTGACCCAGAAAATCGTTTGTACCATTTAGTCAGGACTGTAGTTAGGCCAGTAGATTTTCTACCTTCCGAATGAAGTTGATAACAATGCCAGCTGAGGAATTCATTAATTCATTGATGTCGAATTGTTCCCTGAAGAAAATATTCCGTATGATTTCGTCGAGGTCTGAACATTCACATAAAACGTGTTCAGCTGTTTCGTCTTCTTCAAGACAAAGTCGGCACTCCGGAGAGTCGACTGATTGATTCATTTTGTCGCGGTGATATCCCAAACCGTGATGTACTGTGAGGTAACCTACTAAGTTTTTGATATCATGCCGACTTAGATTTTCACATCTATAGGCATTTTTGTTGAAGGGCTGGATGGCTTGTTTAGCCTTGACCTAAACTAGACCTAAACTATTGTCCGAATATGAGATGCATCTCGAATGCTCCCAGCTATTAATAGATAAATTGGCTGCTGATTTAGAAGTGCAACAAAAGGGTTCAGGTCCATTAAAGGGCGTTTCAGAGCCCTTTTTGCCCAGTTCGTCGGTTTTATCATTCCCGTCAATGCCCTCATGACCAGGAACCCATCACTGTTTGATTTTGTTCCTAGAGTTAAGTTTTTGGAGGTTTTTAGCCAAGAGCACATCTACGAGTATCTCTGTGTGTGTTGACGATTTTTTACAATTGTAGAAATGGATTTAAATTTGCAACAACGAACTTGTATTAAATTTTGCGTAAAAAGCGCAAACGCTGGAAAAAACGCTGTTGGAAAAGTGTTTCGGCAACGATTCTCTAAAGAAAACGGTCGTTTACCAGTAGCACGAGCGGTTCTAAAGTGGTCGTGAGTCAATCGAAGATGATGAACGCAGTAGCAGACCATCGACATCGAAAACCGACGAAAACATTGATGGAGTAAAAGAAATGTTGGTCAATAATCGGAAATTAAGCATCAGAGAGATAGCGGAGGACTTGAACATTGCCTATGGATTCGTCCAAGACATTTTGGGTTTCCGTCGTGTAGAAGCAAAGTTGGTGCCAAAAGTCCTTAATTTCATGCAAAAAAGAGACCGTGTTGATGTCGCAAAAGAGATGATTTGCGAGGCTGAATCCGATCCCACATTCATCAAAAGGATCATTACTGGAGACGAGACGAGGGTTTATGAGTATACACGCAATCCAAACATCAGGCAAGTGAATGGCGTTCAAAAAATGAGCAGAGACCAAAAAGACCACGTCGTTTTCAGTAAAAAAAAAAGGCAATGCTCACGGTTTTCATGGATTACATTCGGAAATTCGCCGAAAAAGACCAGAATTGTGGGCAGAAAACTCGTGGATTTTTCACCATGATAACGCACCGTCGCACAGTGCCATCATTATTCGTAATTTTTTGACGAAAAATGCAACAAATACCATCCAACAGCCACCGAATTCACCTGACTTGGCTCCCAGTGACTTCTTTCTGTTCAATCGAGGTAAAAAACTACTACGGGGAACACGTTTCAGCAGCCGAGAGGAAGCAATGGAAAAATCGCAGGAAGCACTGATGGACATACCGAAAACCGAATATAAAAAATGTTTCGTGGATTGGATCAAGCGCTGGCATAAGTGTGTTGCAGTCGATGGGTATTACTTTGAAGGGATCAATATAGATTTAGATGAAAAAATATGGTTGGCACATACTTTATTGGCGTGGAGTTCTATCTGAAATACACTGGGACTTTTGCCCATAGCTATGGTTATATTTAAATTGTGCCCGTGTATTCCAGCTTCCACTCCCCACTCCATTGTAGAACCATCTGTATACCACTTTATGCCATTATTGTTAAAAATTAATTGAGTTAGCTATTGGAAATCTTGCTATTTACCCTATAATAATATTGTTTTCTTACTTACACTTAACATTGTTATCTCTTTCTAATGTTTTATACTCATAATGAAATTTCAATCTTTGTTTCTTTTATATGAATTACCACTGTCATTTGTGCTTTCAAGGAGTTTAGTCCTTTCAATAAAATATCTGTTTCTTTTAGTTTTAGTATTTCTATTTAAGGCCGAACAAAGTGTTTTTTCCTATAATTATGGCTTTTTGGTAAGTTATTGCTACTCGTAACCCATGCTTCTTTGCTCGGAATCTATGCGGATAAGCCTTTTTTGAAGGCGGCCTGTTACCGTGCAGATCATATCAAGTTCCGGTATTTCAGAGAGTAGGATCCTTAGATCCGGGTGTTAGCTAAGACTTAACTCTTTAATTTGTACCAGACTTGCTGTGCCACGTAATGCCACTTTGTTTATATTCAGCTATGTGACAGGTCTGAAAGGCTCCGGAAATGTCCACATATGCCAGACGCTGTACTTTATTGAGCTTTAAAATGGCGGTTTTTTGCGTGACTTTTGTCCACCACACTATAGAAAAATATATTATGCTGGGCAATACAATGATGGTCAGATTGTATAGGGTTTTCCAATAAGGACTTGACAAGTTTTTTTTTTAAATAAAACGCAAACCATTTGAGATATTTCAAAAACTTTATTATCGGCTTGAAGTACAATCAAAACATATGAACTCGATTACGTTCATATAACTACCGCGGTCACGTTTGCAGCGGTTGATTCGTTGGACCCAATTTTCAACGACTCGGCCACACATTTCGGCCGCTATTTCGCGTTCAATGTTGGCTCTGAGCTCTTCCGTGTTGGCATAAACCAATGACTTAACGTATCCCCACAGAAAATAGTCAAGCGGCGTTAAATCGCACGAACGAGGCGGCCAATCGACTGGCCCATGTCTTGATATAACACGCTCAACATACTTACTCTTCAATAAATCTATTGTAGCGTGTGCTGTGTGGCTTGTGGCACCATCCTGTTGAAACCACATGTCGTCCAAGTCCATATCTTCCAATTCGGGCCAAAAATAGTCGGTGATCATGGCGTGATAACGCTGACCATTCAAAGTAACGTGACGGTCGTTATCGTCGACGAAAAAATATGACCGAATAACCGTACCAAACAGTTATTTTTTGTGGATGAAGTGGTGATTCATGAACGCATATTTTGCTTATTGACGAACCCATTGAGCCAAAAATGAGCTACGTCACTGAAGATGATTTTGCGATGAAATTCATCATCTTGGCGCATCTTCTCCAGAACCCAATCGGAGAACGTACGTCGCTTCAAATGGTCCATCGGCTTCAATTCTTGAGTCAGCTTGATCTTGCATTTATTTTATAATTTGCAGACGTTGCTCGTTCGTGTACCTTACCACGACGAAAATGTTGAGTTTACTGAATAAATTGACAGTGACAGTTTGATGATTAGTGAAAGAGTGCGCTCACAAATTAAATTCAAAGTTTTGCATACGTGCAGTAAATTCGTTAGTCCTTTTGCCTCTAATGAAGATGACTAGGTCATCGGCAAAACCAATTGTATTGTAGCCTAAGTTGCTAAACTGGTTAAGCAGGTCATCTATTACCAAAGACCACAGAAGGGGCGATAATACACTTCCCTGCGAGCAGCCCCTTACCGCTGATACCTAAGTCGGAACTGATGAAGTAGTAATCATCCGGCTTTCAAGCATCGCTGTGATTCGGTTAATGGTAGGTTGATCGATGTTTCTATGGAGCAAAGCATTTGATATGGAGTCATATCCAGTGTTGTAGAAAGCTCCATTATGTCAAGAAATGCGCAAAGTGCAATTTCCTTACAGCGTAATGAGTGTTTGATTTCAGCTGTCAGCTTCACCGGAGCATCTTCCGTCGATTTGCCTTTCTGATAGGCGTACTGACATGGGTGTAGAGGTAAGCTATTTTCTAAGCTTTCTCTGATATGGACGTCAATAATCCTTCCATTGTGTTCAGATAAAACGATGTCACGCTTATACGATGATATGATTTAGGTAGTTCCCTGGGGTTGTTGCTTGATTTGGTGATAAACACGCCGTTGACTTCCCTTCAAATACGTGGTAGGTACAAGGAAGTCCAGCTTTGTCCAGAGTTGATAGCCCACTTAACCTTATCCGGACTGAAGAGTAGAAGACCCTGGGAATTGAACCTGAATCAAGGTATTCAGTGTTTCCTCACGGTCGTGTGTGATTGCGCGGTCTGATTTGATTAACAATCCCACGCTGTCCTCCAGTTCGTAAGTTTGTTGTCATATCGGACAGGGGCGTGTTCGTTGCTGCATGTGTACATATATGCATATGTACATATGATCTGATAAAGTTGCCCCTCGGACACGTACCAGTCCTTCACCATATTTTGTAGAAATGGAGACAAGAGAGTGAGGTTTAGGACTTCCTCTCTTATAGAGTTGTGGGTTTGTTACTCTCATTTAGTATACCTAGGTCTTTGCTATATAGAAATTCGAATAGTGACTCAACATTTTTGATTGTATCACGACTGCCCCAAATTGTGTGCGCTGGCGTCGCAACCGATGATAATTTGTATTTTCTTGTCTTCACAGTACCGGACAAGTTCCTATACTGTTGTGGGAAGTACTTCCTCAGAGTCTCCAGAAAAGTACGCTGATGTGCATTGTAACATATACAGTTCCCGACCGTTGTGGCGTTCAATTTGCACTGCCACTAGGCCCTAGTTATGAAACCTGGAATGGGAGAGAATTTTATATCTTTCGTAATAAAAAGGGCTGCCCTCGGTCTAAAAAGGCCTTTGGCAAAAATTATCTCTCTGGTTTTGCTTTTAAACGAAAAATCTTACCTTGATTTGCCAATGACTCTTGGATAAGTCCAATAGTAATGTTCTTTGGAGTATATCGCTTGCTAAAGATGTCCAAGGCACCAATAGCTCGGTGCAAGTTTGCCTGCAGCACTCTCAGAAGGGATGTCATTTCTTGCGTGCATAATCAAGGTTTCATGCTCTGTAGGTTTGTTGTCACCTCTACGTACTACGGCACCCTGTTAAAAGGAACTATCTCTTCCATCTTTTAGACCGTTGATATGTCTTATATTTGTATGGCTGATTGTCTGCTCGATTCGTCGTCGGATTTGATGTACTTTGATTTCTGCAGTTGCGGGTGCAGCTTCTCCACTTTTTGGTGGTACAGCATTTGCGCTGGCGCTAGCCCTAGATGGGATATCGCTCATTCTTTTTCCGGCTGCCACTGACGTCGTGCTTGTCGTGTTTTGGGTCGCTGATTTAGAGCTCTGGTTGGTTTTATTGTCCGAACTTTTGAAGATGAGCTTGGTCTGACTAAATCAGTACGAGACCAGGCCAATCAGGCCCAGGCCCTTCTTTAACTCACACTTGAATCTGCGTTGTTCTGCTGTCGTAAAAATGACGTAATTGGATTCAATCTGAGCCACTTTTCCAGAGGTATAGGGTACGTCTATCTCATCGGGATGTAATTCATCCGATAGTACACTATTGCACAAGGTACTGGTCCTCTATATATAGGTCGTCTATCTCCAAGATGATGCTTGATGACTCCGCCTAATTGGCAGATGTCATGTCGGTATCGACAGGGTGTTCTAAAACAACCCTATCTGATAATTCAATTGTAGAGGCATCATTCTCTGTTGTATTTGGGGTGAAATTATCTATTTTGATTCCCAAGAGTGAGCAGGATAATCTGTCGAACTTCATTTAACCTGTTTTCTTGATTGCAGTGATGATATTTGCGGCGGTAAAAGTCCACAATAAAGAACGTAATACGTTGCGACTTAGGAAGAATAATTAGTATTTTGCAGTCCTTGACCAGATAGTCGGCGAAAGCAAGTTGCTCTCGCATTCTCAATACTCCATACTTATCCAGTAACGGTTGATTCCTCTTTAAACAAGTTATCTCATCCGCGTATTCTGCAAACTGAGCTTGCCGATAGAGTTGCATCTGTGACCTCTTACCTTGCCTTTGCCAATGTTCTCAACCTATTACTCCATGTCTGAAACCGGTTTTAATCAATAAGCTTGCAGTGTAAGGAGATGCGTTCGAAACTCGCTAAAGTCGGTAAATTCGGCTACCACTCTGTTGGCTTCTTGAGAAGAAATTGATGTCCCCTTAGCCACACGTCCATTCCATCCCAATATGGTTGTGCTGTCCATTTAGTTGCTTCTTAAGCCACGTTTTGCACCCACCTACACTCTGAAATTTTAGATGTTCCTTGGATCTCTCCTACTCTATACATAACCCATTGTTGACATTTACGAGGATCGATTCGAAGCCATAATAGCACCGTTTTTCAGTCAGACCATAGAAATCGCTGACTTATGATAAAATTAATGCAGTGCACAGAGGGCCAAGCACGGCGACCTGGTTGGAGCTATGGCTATTCGCATGAAGTACGTAAAGTTAATAACATAAGACGGTGGTCCCTTTCAATTTTCAGGTCTGCTTGGACATTTTGGACGCAATATCTAAAGCATCAGCTGATCTTGTGCTTAAATAATGCGCATTGCGAAGGTCGACAAATTTTTTATCATTGTCTTTTCTAATGTTACGAGGCCGTGTAGCCCCATTGCTTAAATATGCGGTGCTGTTGTCTTCCTTTGTATTGTCGTTGCCTTCATTTGCATTGAATCTGGAGCTTTGGAAATCAAGTTCTCCGTTTTCAGGAAATGTATTCACGTCTCATTCGAATGCTTTTTCAAGATCGCCATTATATCATTATCGATATTTATTGAATCGCATTGCAGCTAAATTTGCCTCCTCCATTCAGTTTGCGCTGTCGTCTACCCGAAGATAAATTTCCTTTGTAGATTCACTGGCTTCACCGATCGGTTGTTGCAGTTTTTCGTGACGAATTTGCCTTTATATAGAATATCATTCCATTGATTAGAAATTTGATTTTCCCTCATCATGCTTTAGAAAGTATCTATTCTGGACTTACCATCCATCCTCATATTTTCTAAATACTTTCCGTAGTTACGATTATGTTAGAAAATCTCTTTTTGTCGAATATGGCTAAATGATTCATAAGTTCGCTCTGTACTTATCCAACAATACTGGTTTATCACTGGAAGGCATTCTTATAAGCTCGTCGACTGACCTTTTCTTCACTAGTGACTTCTTTTGTGACTACATTGCAACATACAGCCATAGAGTACAACAAAACTTGATCACACGAGTGATCACCTTGCAAATTTGAATGCTTAATTAAATACCAGTTATTCGTTGTGACATAACTTCTACAAATCAGCCACACTTTACTATAATTCCATAAATAAATAAATAAATACTAGTTAAACGAGACAGTAAATACTAAATTATTTCCAACCACTGACAGTGATTCATTCCGATCAAAGTTCAGTTACTGCGTTGCCAAAAGCTCTTAGTAACCGACTGAAAAAAAAAACAATTCCAAACATAAACATTTCGCAATGCATATGCACATACTCGTACATACATACATATGTAAAATATTTTTAATTGCCACTTCGGATGTTTGAGGATTTCTATGCTCTTTTTTTCAAATGTTGGTACTGGCAAACCCTTATCCATCTTTAAGATACGCGATCATGATCGAAGCACTCGTATATCTAAAAAGATACGAAACTATGGGTGAAGTCTGTAACTCTACTGATTACTTTGCCTTCCTAAATTCCACTTTTCATTCATGAGCTATCGCTCCATAAACGAATTACGAGACATCTCTAAAAAAAACGCTCATTCAGAGGGAACCAGAGTTGCCAATTTACGAAATCTGAAGAGGAGTAGATTGGAATAAAGAGTATCTCATTAGGGATGAACTTTCAATATCTAGAAATGATTTTGGAACCGTTCTTACGAGTATTATCTTAAAATTCAAGAAACAACCACCTAGATAACTACTTAACCGCTTCACATTGAACTCGGGGCGAACTATAGACGTTTTCTTCCCTTCAGACCATTTATGGAGACCCTTAGTATTAAAAATCATCGAGCATATTCATATCCCCGTAGTGAGCTGCTGGCACTATAATTTGGAGGATCTGGCCGTCTAAATTGACTGTGCGGTAAATTAAGCTGTCTCAAAAAGTACAATACCCATAGCTATGATTACAGGCGAAGAACTGCTCAGCAGGAGGTTCATCGAAACACCAATACGGAACACGGTCGCAATAAATGCGTTAATAACATGGGCTCGAAAGACAATACCTACAGGGTAGGCGCTGGAAAGGAGGCACCAAGGAATATTGCGCCATCATAAACCTGGACGGGAAGAACGTATTTAACTCGGCGAACTTAGAACGGATTATGACCGGCCTTTATCGAATGGGAAAACCGAACTACTCGTATCTTCGTAAAATGACAATGAGCTATTTCTGGAATAGAACCCTCGGTTGTGACTCTGATGATGGAGATAAAGCGTACAAAGTTACTGTCGAAACGATAATAATCAGAGTTGAAGGGCATGAAATTATTTCTCAAGTACCTCGAAGTTGTGATTGACAGTTATCAAAGTCTTAAACGTCACCTAGAGCAGATATGCAAGAAATCATCGAAACCTGTAGGCGTACTTACAAGGCTAATAAGTGATATTGGAGGCACAAGATAGAATAAGAGACTTGTTCTTGCTAGAACTGCAATTTCTATACTCATATACGCGGCAGAAATATGGTCAAGTGCCGCAAAGACTAAGTTTTACATGAGGGGAATCAAATTTGTCGCAGCCTTAGGGCACTGAAGGTTGCCAGTGCGTTTCGAACTATTTCGCGTGATGCTAAACTCGTTGTACATATTGTGATAACCCCTTAAATGTAAACAGCGCCATCTATATTTTAATAGCAGAAGACTCATCCAATGGGGAAATGGAATCACTTTGACAACTAGGAGCGAATAGTTTGTCCTAGGGGTCCCAAAAAGGGTCTGGCCCTCCAGGTTGGGTGTTGTGCGTGGGGTTGATTCCCCAGACACATACAAAAGTAATTGTTTATGCTACCAATAGCCTCGGATAGGGACGGATTGACGACCTTGCAAAACGAGCAAAGGACAGCCTTATATGCGCTCACGCCCCAACAGAGGAAAAGGACGATGCTACCAAAGAAAGTTTCTACGAACTCCTCGACAAAACCTGTCCGATGTATTATGTTAAGATCGTCCTAGGCGACTTTAATGCCAAAAGGAGGACATCTTTGGTAGCACAAGCAGAAGACATAGCCTACACGACACCACGTCTGGAAACAGACTTAGGCTAATCGATTTCGCTGCGAGACGTAACGTTACTATAGCAAGCTCACGGTTTCCTCACCTCAATATTCACAAGGGACCATGGCAGACACCAGATCAGCGAACTGTCAACCAGATTGATCATGTTGCGATCGACGTAAGGCACTCTTAAAGTACACATTTTAGATGTCCAAACATTCCGAGCGGCCAACATAGACTCGGACCACTACCTAGTTGCAGCCAAAGTACGTCGACAGATATCTCAAACGCCACAACAACAGGAAATACTATGAGGAGTTTGACGATTTTAATCGCAACAAGCCGCCAGAACCTATGCCGATCCCTCAATCTCGCGAGAAGTTCTTTGCAGCCAGCATCAAGTGTTGAAGACAGTGCCTTAGATGCCGATAAGCCACCAGAAATGCCGCAACTGACGTGCTGAATTTCACCCACCCACCACCATGAAACCCCTGGTTTGAAAAAGAGTGCCGGCAAGCACATGCAACATAACAACATGCCTACAAATCGGCGCTGCACAAAGGTTCGAGAGCGGCTCATGAGCTCAAAAGAGTAGGGAAGAACATCGTCTTCTCCGGAGAAAAAATAAAGAACGTGTCAGGGTAATAAGACCCGAACAGTAACCTTGTAGTAGGGCCACAGTCGGTGCTAAGGATATGCGAGTGTTTAAAACCATTTGTCAACGGTCCGATTGGACCTTATCAGTGCGGTTTTAGGCACGATAAGCCAATAATTGACCAAATATTCACACTGAACATTGAGCCCAAAGAGGTTTAATTCGATACTCACCACCTTTTTATCGATTTTAAAGCCACATATGACAGCATCTACAGAGACGAGCTATACTCGTCCGCTTGCCCAAGATAACAATGGAGAAAGCTCACTGCTGCATCAAGGTCAGTAACTACCTAACCAAGACCTTTGATGTCAAAAAGGATTTAAGCAAGGCGACGCGCTGTCATGTGAATTCTGCAATACTCATAAGCCAACACACGAGGTACGGTCTTTCAAAAGTCTGTACAATTGCTGGCATACGCCGGCGATATTGATGTTATTGGTAGAACACAGTGAGCTATTACTGGTACGTTTTCGAGTATAGAAACAGAAGCGACAAAAATGGGTCTAGCGGTAAACGAGGACAAAACAAAGTATAGGCTGTCAACAAGAAGTGACGCCCAACATCAACGAGTCGGCCAGAATGTCACAATCGACAGTTATAACTGTGAGATAGTAAGGGACCTTGTCTACCTCGGCTCTGCTATCACGGGGTGGCCGTGGTGGAGTGGTACTAGCAATCGCTTCTCACTCGGAGGGTCAAGGTTCGAATCCTACTCATGACAAGTTTTTCAACTTTCTCATTTGTGTGATTGGAACTTAGACAGAAAAATTCTGCGTGTGAAGGCATAACACTGACACGTAGATTTGGCTGTTGTAGAGTTTCAAGCAAAAAAAAATACTGCGAATCACTCTGAGTGAAGAAAAAACTCTCCGTCCTATTCGGACTCCCACCCCTGGAGAGCGAATATGGAAACCAAACACACCTGAGTTTCAAACCACTACAAAAACCATTTTTCCTTTCTCCTCCTTCTAACTTTCCGCCCGCGCCCAGGGAACAGGAAAAGGGTATTTAACGCCTTAGGCGCGCGTAAATTATAAAAAAAACGAAAACATCTGAAAACGACATCTCTTCTGAAATCAAACGAAGAACAACGCTTTCCAATCGCTGTTTCTTTGGGCTGAGAAGGTAACTATGTGGTAAGGACCCTTGTAACCCCAGTCCTGCTCTATGGTTCTGAAGCATGGAGACTTTCTAAAGCGGATGAGGATATCCTTGGTTGTGCTGAGAGAAAAATTCTTTGTATTGAACAATGAACTTTACGAGTTGTACAGCAACATCGACCTGGCCAATAAACTGCGCAATGGGCGTTTGAGATGGCTGGTACATGTAGGGCTCCAGCTCAGAATCTTCGACTCTAATCGGGAGCGACAACGCAATAGAGGAAGGCATCACTTTAGGTGGCGCGCGCAAGTAAAAGAAGACCTTAACCAACTTGGAATGCGCAAATGGAGGCAGTTAGCGAAAGACCGCGATAATTGGAGAGGCTTATTGGTTGAGGTTCAGGTTTACCCCGGACTGTAGCACCGCTTAATTACTTACTTAATTATTTAGTCTTAAAAGGAAGAATTACTTACGTAATTTAGTCTTAAAAGGAAGGTGGACACACAGGCTTATACCAAGGAATCATGGCGAAACAAACTTTTATTTGGCTCAGTTTTTGACAGGAAATGGCTGTTTTAGGAAATATTTGCTTAAACTCAAACATGAAAACATCACAAACTGTCCCGTAGAACGCGGAACACTTGTTTTCTTCATTATCGCCAGTACAAAACCGAGAGAACGTTTGACGTTTATAGACTTATGCCTCTCTAATTAGTGCAGTTCAGGCGGTTCCTTTTGTTAAGAATCGGACAGACGATGCTAAATTCCATTCTCCTAACCACGTCATCTCTTTCAGCTTTAAAGAGCTCGGTCGTTAAACCGTCATATCCAGAGAATTTCTTAAACTTAAGTCTAAATACTTGTATAGGTGTCTTCACCACCTTTTGATCACACGGACGCATGTTGTTGCCGTTTACTACACGTCACGCCTGCAAAAAGCTTCTGCTTGTTACTTTCTCTGGCTGTAACAGATTTTGTAAACACATTTCTGAATTAAGTACACGTATAGTAATTAAGCCATTTACATCCTACTCGTATATGTGTACTGTCTAGCAGCGATATTTTCGTCGTTTTTGATGTTTAACAGTCCGCAGAAGGGATGTTTCCCAATATCCCACCAATTGACACAACCACATCCAATCGTGTTCGGATAGCTTGTCGCCGAAAAAGCTGATACGAAACTGACTGTCTTATTGTAGCAAACCTTTTAGTATCATCGCTGAGTAGACTACAAAAATAAATTTTAAATACAAATCCAGAATAAGATATCCAAAACAGCTTGTACGAGTACCTAGTCGATAATTCAAAAATGTTAATCTGATTTTCGGTATACGATGGCAGGCATTTGTACCGAAGTCCGTATGGATGCCAAGGCTGGATTGTCTTTAGTTTTTGGTGTAAAATGTCCTTCTGCTTCAGACAGAGCATTCCATTATAATCACAGGGAGCAGTCTCATCGGCACCTAAACAATTTAAAAACGTAATCAACTTAGGAATAAGTTGAAGATAGCATGTGAGGTCTACTCTACTAGTAACCAAATAATCATAGTGAACACATCCGCAGGATTCTAGTTGTAATTTCTTCATATACTCCGATATACAGGTAGTGAAACTAAAAAATTGATAAGAGGCGTTTTCAAAAACCTCATCTGGAAAATGGCAACGTCTATATTCCGGAGGTACATCCCGAACCTCCGTATCATTTTGAATGCTTGCACATTTAATTGCAAATCCACAGCCTGTCCAGGAGCGAGCATATTATACGAATAATCGTCGAACAAAAGAGATGGTATATCCTCTGCATTCAAGATGTGTAGCTAGAAAAATAAATTAGAATAGACCCCTTCAAATTTGACGTGATTTTCGAAACAAATACAGAAGTTGGCTTGGCAAAAGCAAGCTCCAATTTTCCCTCCCCGGCATTCCATTCTATTTAAGTTTTCAGCCAATGTGGTCTATTTTTAGAGCAAAGAGAAGCTCGACCAAAATGAAGTCGACCTTTTGAGAGTCTGTAGAGAATTCATAATGTAGCAACTCCCAATGCCTGTATGTAATGGCGGGAAATAATCGCAACAATTGAAGGGCTCCCCATTCCACGAGCATTCGACCATAAGACAAGAACAATTCACTCGAATCTTTAGAAAATCACAATTTCCATCTTGCTCGCAATCCAAGGCCAAATGGCTCAGCTGCAAAAGCAGGTGCAACAATAGGCCAAGCGGGTGGACCAGATCTACTCGCTGCTGCCGGGGCTAACGCAACACTTGTCGTAATGGGTACGCACATGGTGGAGCAAACTTTGAAGGTCCTTGCGGTGAATGTTAATTCACTGATTAGGATCGAACGAAGAGCCGCAATGTTTAAATTGCTACAAGACCAAACTCCTGATGTGCTTTTCGCTAGCGAAACCAAGCTAACCGATAAGCACAAACTGGAGTACAATAATTATATTGTTAGAAGAAGAAACCGGCCCAGATCCAAACGTGGAGGCGGTGTCGCGATCTTCATTAAAGAAGGTATAAAATTTCACAGAGTGTACAAGGGCGTGTTGCGCAGGTTCCGGGTGTTGGAGGCAGTCGTCGTGTACATCCCGCTCCGCAGTGGAAAGCGGCTGTACTTGGCCTCTGTTTATGCACCTGAGGCTTCACAATCCGCCCTATTTATTACAAAGCATGACACGCTTTTTCGACTTCTGAGGCTGGAATTGGGGGAGAATTATTTTATAATCGGCGGGGATTTCAACGCTAGACACAGAGATTGGGGAAATAATTTGCCAAATACTAGAGGGAACCTACTACTCGATTGGTGGGGTCAGCACGATGTCATGCACAGACTCGGCCTTAAAGCGACAGATAACCCGTCGTTCCCCAGAGGCGGGTCTTATTGGGATCTACTGCTGTACGACGAACGCATACGACTGACAGGTACGAATTTACAAACGTTAAACTGTCTGCGCACATTCGTGTATGACAGCGACCATTGCGGTTTTAGCACCGAAATTACAGTTCCCAACGAAATTGCGGAATTGGAGGAGTTTGTTCAAAGATATTCTTACAACTACAGTAAGACTCGATGGACACGCTTCTCCGCAACTTTGATAAGAGCGCTCTCCTCGAACACGCTCCACCCACCGTCCAATAGGAATTTGTCAAACGAGGAGATCGACAATTACCTAAAACAGATGGACGAGACAATTAAACAAACTATGGACACTACAATACCGCGGTATCGACGTACGACTAACGAAGACCTGTTCCGCAATCCTACTATTGACGCACTGCACCGACAGAAAAGTAGACTTCTAACCAGACTTAAAAACTTGTACAGACAGTTAACTGACCGACATGACCCGGAGATTAGGACACTGAAGTCGTCGATTAAAAATATTCAAACGCCAATAAAAGAAAATTACAGAATTTCTGTAAGTTTGTAGTGGAACAACAAGGTTCGGGCTGTAAACACCAGCAACCCGAATATGTTTCCGCAAATAAATAAACTATTTCGGAGAAAAAATCAAAACGACCTTCAGTGTCTTAAAATAGCACGGACAACAGACAACGAACGGTTACTGACAATAGCAGGTATTGATCCAAATGAGGCCGCTGACGATGACGACTTCTTTGTGATCGAGGATCCGCAGGAGAAGGTTGAGACCATAGGGGCGACTTTCCAGGAAGTATACAAGGCCAATGATACCATTGGCCGTAATTACGACCTGGACAATCGCGTCTTGGGGCACGACTTCTGCATTCGAAATGAAATAGGGAACTGGCGATCCGTTGGCTCTGGTTTCACCCGATTCAGCGACGAAAATATGGCAAATAACGTCATTGCCAGAGAGGGTGGCCTACCCCCTTTCATTTCGAAGGAAGGACTCCATGAGATCTTCGACACAATCAGAGCAAAGAAATCAGTGGGGACCGATGGTATTCCGAATATCGTACTTCGACATCTTCCTCTAGAAGCGGTGGACATCTACACCACCCTGTTTAATAATGCAATGAATAATGCACATTATCCAGCGCATTGAAAAACGGCGGTGGTTCAACCTATCCCCAAAAAGGGAAAGGATATATCCAATCCGGCGAATCTCCGGTCGATAAGTCTCCTTCCGAATATCAGTAAGGTTTTTGAAAAAGTAATCAATAGAGCTCTGTCTAGGTGGGTTGAGGACAAACATATAGTTCCGGATAATCAATTCGGTTTTAAGGCGGGACATGATATCTCACATGCCGCGTCTAAACTGGTGTCCGATATCCAATGGAATAAAAGCAAAAAACAATGTACTGGTGCCTGCCTTGTTGACTTGGAGAAGGCCTTCGACACCGTATGGTTAGAGGGTCTTTTCTATAAACTAACTAGGCTGGGGATCAGTAAACCACTCTTGTACATTCTTTATAATATGCTAACTAACAGACAGTTCATCGTGAAGAATGGTGATGTGACTTCTGTTGGAATATTTCAAATTAAAAATGGTCTTCAGCAAGGCGCGGTCAATTCGCCGATCCTATTCAACATTTTTACAAGCGACTTGATAGGTTCACTTCCCCATACTATTGCGTACGCAGACGATTTGATAGCGTACAGAACAGGTCCAAAAATCGAGGTCATTAATAATCTCTTGCAGCGTGACTTCGATAAGATAAGACGATTTTGCGATGACTGGAAGTTGAAAATCAACTTTCAGAAGTCGGAAACCATTCTCTTTAGGACGCCGTTGTCTAGGGCCTCTAGGGATACCAGAAAAAATTGGAGAAAGTTCTCGATTATTGGACAACACGGACAGCCTCTTGCCTGTCGAAATGTAGTCAGATACCTTGTAATCTGGCTGGATCAGTTTCTGTATTTTGGCAAAAATGTAGATGCTGCTCTGGCCAGAGCTAGAGGTGCTTTTGCCCTTACAAAGAGACTGTTTTATAGCAGCCAACTCGATGCGAGGGTAAAGGTAATCTGCTACATGGCCCTTATCAAGCCCATGCTGGTATTTGGTTGTCCCGTGTGGTTCAATGTACGAGCAAGCTTAATGGAAAAGATTCGGGTGTTTGAGAGGGCTTGCCTTCGCTTGTACAGAACACCAGAGTCGGAGTACAAAAAATTGTATCCTAATGAGGTCCTTTACAACAGGGCGAACCTAATACGAGTGGACAACTTCGTAATTAAGCTGACTCGAAGGCACATTGCAAGAGCAATGACCTCGACGAATAACCTGATATCTGGGGCTTACTACCCCAATTACCTTTACCACGAGAGTGTGCACTCTGACGGTTTCGTTCTACCAGAAGCATTCCTCTACCTAGATCAGAAAGGGTTGATCCAGGATAGATCAGCGGTGCCGTTAATCATCCATGTCGCTCGGACAGCTGGGGACAGGCGACTCAACTACAACAGAGACGTCGCACACGGCAGTGTGGATCGTCTCAGGTTCAGTAGGGCGGTGGGGAATCGCGATAAGAGGGATGTCGTTCGGCAGCAAAAGCATTTCTGGTGGCTGAATGATGGAGAAGATGTTTTGTCGTCGTTTCCGTCAATTACGGGCCAGCCTCACTCATGAGGCAGAGCTGACCAATATATTTGCTTTGTTAATAGCGATGGCCAGCTTACATAGGTTTAGGTTAGCATTTAAGAAACATATACATATATCAGTGTATACAAAGGTGTATACTGATATACGTATATGATTGTGTATAATGTCTATGTGTGTGAATGTGTGTTTTGTGTATGTAGGTTAAGTAGACTAAGGTTAATTTTAAGTTAGATATTAAGTTATTATAAAAAAAAAAAAAGTCCATATGCTAAGTTTTTTTTCTTAACGAATATTTTTTCTTAGCCTTAAGTATAGAAAACAAATATTAGTAAAACAAATGTAAATAAAGTCGAAAGACATAGCTATAAGAATTTAGAGTAGCTTAGAGTGCCTGTGTGGGGCCAGTAAGTTAGTATAAGATTGTTAAGTAATTTTAAGCTAGCATTTAAGCATTTTTTGTTAGTATGTAAGAGTTAGTGATTAAGGAAATAAAATGCTTTAAAAATGAAATGACAATTTCCACATTTAACTCTTTGAAAATGTCGAAAATATTTTACCAGAGCGGCCAACTCTTTATATCCAGAAGTGGGACACTTTACACAATCCTCGCAATCAAAGTCGCACAATTTTGATATCAATCCAGGGAGCAACATGTTCGGGAATACAATCTGGAAGAGGAAATCTTCGACATCATTAACATTGTCCCCATTGCTCTCTTGCGTTCTGGAATGATTGAAATTTTTACGAATATTTAAGTGATGGTTCCATATTACCATCTAACTTCGCAATATATGATTGAAAATTATAGTCTATCCTCATGTCTCCTTCCTCACACACCCCTATTGAGGGAAAATTGAATTTATCATGCGGTGTTGTGCCTTCTATTACCAAGCTGATTGCGTTACTGTCGAAGGTATGCTGATAATCCCGGATAAGATAATATCATCCAGCAGCAGATATGGCTACACAGATCAACCAGAATAGCCTCTCAGTCATGTGGATTCTAAAAAAACAGTCAATAGATACTTTGACATGCCATACACATCCATCACCTTTGAGCAATTTTACTCACTTTTCATTGAAAATGTAGCCCAGACCAGCTATGCTGGAACTTGCACAGTAGTCCCGCAGGATTTTTAAAAATTTCTTGACCACAGACGTTCTAAAGTGTTGGCCTTGCAGATTTTGTTGAGCACTTAAATACTCAGCAGATAGTCTTGGGTTCTTCGTCACAGTTAAAGTGGCCAGTCCATTGTCCCTTTTAATTTTCTGTTAAACGTTGCTTAATGCATAAATTTTTAATAAGATTAAAATGCAATAGTACCGCGTGTTGCTAGAAATAATTGTTGTGGCCCTCGTATCAATGAATCTGAATATATTTAATTTTTTTACCCACAGAACATGAAAAGGATACATGGTTTCGAGCAAACTGCAGTAAGTCTTTATGCACAAAGAAGCGGGTTTAAGGTATGTCACATTAATGCACGGAGTCTTAACCAAATTAAACTTGATTATCTATTAATAACTGTTCTGTTGCTGTTACATGTGTTGATGAAACATGGTTTGAACCTGGAATTGATAATTTTTTTTATAAAATAGCTGGATATGAGCTCGCACGTAATGATAGGGTCACGGAAAAAACAGGAGGTGGTGTTGCGGTATATTGCAAGGAAACTTTAAAATGTGAAGCCATAAAAAAGTCGCTAGGAACCGATGTTGCGTATTTGATTGCAGAAATTTCTGATGGGTCTGTCAAATGTTTGGTTGCTTGCTGCTACAATCCAAACCGTGTTTTTTCAACTGAACCTTTTTCTCTTCTCTATCCTAATTCTCCCCTTTATATAATAACATTGCCGTTTGTGGAGATTTTAATGCCAACATGCTTAAAAACGATTCGCGGTCCTAAAAAGTGAAAGATATGGCGGCGGCAAGTGGCCTTGAAATTGTAAATAATTCCTATCCAACATGTTTCCGGCCAGGTGCACTACCGAGCCTTTTAGACCTTTTTATTGTATCTGATTCACTTTCTGTCTTTCTGTTTGATCAGATATCTCTCGAAGGTGTCAGCGAACATGATCTCCTATTCTGTACCTACTATGCTGTCTGTAAGCACAATTCTTCCACAAGCTCCTTTGTTTATAGGGATTACTCATCATAAGCTAAGTTTATTCATCTAAATCTATACTATCCCCTTCAAAGTAATCCCCATCGACTGCAACACACTTATGCCAGCGCTTGATCCAATCCTCGAAACATTTTTTATATTCGGTTTTCGGTATGTCCATCAGTGCTTCCTGCGAATTTTCCATTACTTCCTCTCGGCTGCTGAAGCGTGTTCCCCGTAGTGCTTTTTTACCTCGATTGAACAGAAAGAAGTCACAGGGAGCCAAATCAGGTGAATTTGGTGGCTATTGGATGGTATTTGTTGCACTTTTCGTCAAAAAATTACGAATGACGATGGCATTGTTGGACGGTGCGTTATCATGGTCCAAAATCCACGAGTTTTCTGCCCATAATTCTGGTCTCTTTCGGCGAATCGCTTCATGCAAATGTCTCATAACGCCCAAATAATATTCTTTGTTTACTGTCTGGTCTTCTATGGACTACACCGTTGTAATCCATGAAAACCGTGAGCATTGCCTTCTTTCTTGACAGAAAACGACGTGGTTTTCTTGGTCTCGGCTCATTTGGTGAACGCCATTCACTTGTCTGATGTCTGGATTACGTGTCGTACTCATAAACCCACGTCTCGTCTCCAGTAATGATCCTTTTGATGTATGTGGGATCGGATTCAGCCTCGCAAATCATCTCTTTTGCCACGTCAACACGGTCTCTTTTTTTTGCCAGAAATTGAGGTCTTTTGGCACCAACTTTGCTGCTACACGACGGAAACCCAAATCATTAACCAAACGGATCCATAGACAATATTCAAGTCCTCCGCTATCTCTCTAATGGTTAATTTGCGGTTATTGGCCAACATTTCTTTTACTCCATCAATGTTTTCGTCGGTTTTCGATGTCGATGGTCTGCCACTGCGTTCATCATCTTCGATTGACTCACGACCACATTTGAACCGCTGGCGCTCCTCGTGCAACTGGTAAACGACCGTTTTCTTTAGAGAATCGGTGCCGAAATCCTTTTTTAACATTTCCAACGTTCGCGCTTTTTACGCAAAATTTAATACAAGTTCGTTGTTGCAAATTTAAATCCATTTCTAAAATTGTAAAAAATCGCCAGCACACTCAGGGATAGATGTACTCTTGGCTACGTAACTTTTGCAAATTTCAAGCTATGATGCTAAGATTTAGATTGAATGTCAACAACAGATTTACCAATTTAACAAAAAAAAAACAGAACTCAAATCGGAAAAATGGGAACGCCACACGGTGGTTATTTCGGGAACTTTTTGGTAGTATGCAGAGCATGGGATAGTGGAGAATTTCCGCATTAGTGGAAAAGAGGGATGGTCATCAAACTACCAAAAAAGCGAAACCTGATGGAGTGAGGAAACTGGAGAGATATATGCGTTCTTCTTGCCGTAGCCAAAATAAAACGGCTAGAATAATTCTGGAACGGATCAGAGAATATTTAGATTCAACTCTCGACGTCGAACAGGCAGTCTTTTGCTCATTGACCACGTAAACACCTTACGAATCATTATAGGGCAATGCGTTGCGTACAGGGACCCGTAACACAATACAACAAATGCTTGTTAAACAAGTTGAAAATTTGATAAATCTACTTTTTCTGTAACTGGAAACAACAAGCGTTGGAGGAAGTTAGTGTCTAATTGTTGAAAAGTGTATAAATTCTAACTGACAGTGACCGACTTGTTAGAAGTCAACAAGTTTGAATTAAATACTTGCAATAGCGTTTACCAAGTGATAATAGTGGGAAGGTTATTTCAAAATGGTTTTATTGATTCTGAATAGAACAGTGTCAAGGAGATAAAAGGAAATATATAAAAAATTAATTTCGAAATAGTGCCCAATTTGTTCATCGAACAATTTCGTGTGCCAATTAAAGTTTGTTGCGGTAAAATTTACCACATTTTCCTTGAAACCTTCTCTTCACTCCTTCGAACGTTTCCCTTTTAATAGTTGTTCGTCCAAAATTCTATGAAAGTGGTTGGCAGCCATGGGCGCATCAACCATCGCCGCACTTTCTCAGTATCTTGGAAGGACAACATAAAAAGGTACGACGAACGGTCAAAAGCTTGACGGCCTGCCACAAAAACGCAAGTAAAGCGCTATAGGTTTTGATTGTTTTATAAGGGTCCAACACGAAATAGCCGACCCTTGTCCCAAATGTTGTTTTGTCTCCCCTAATGGGTAGTCTCCAGCCTTAAGTAGAGCTAAGTCATCCGCTCCATCCATTCCAGCTCCTAACCCCTTCTTCTTTTGACCCACCTTGTCTGTTTCGTCCGTTGTCGCTTTGTAGGAACGTATTTGCGAAAGGCACATATGGATTCTTCCAATCCCGGACTTCTGCCTTTACGCTCCTCGGAAGTGACAACCAGTGGTTCCACCCAGTAGGTAGGTCCACGATCATATTATTTAGACTACACACTTAGAGCCAACTGGACGGTCTGAAACCCTCTGTGTAAATGAAACATCTACAACCCGCACAAGTTGCCTAGAGCTAGGCGGACTGTCTGCAACTCTCTGCAACACAGACCACACAACACATCCATAAAAGCACAGGAGCACACGAAATACAAAAAAGAAACAAAAAAAGACAAAACAACAAATTGTAGGTACAATGAAAAATAAAACATAATGGGCCTTACTAACAACGAATCGTTAGTTGGGAATTAAAAACTCTGTCGACTTAAATATATATGATAATATGAAAACAGCGAAGGTTAGGTCAGGTTAGGCTAAACAGGGGTGTGATGGATATGCCATCACACAAACACTAGGCACCAAAAGGGGCCCATCCCGGTCACTGTGGATTCAATTGAATTTGTCTTCAAATGGCAAAACCTAAACAATCGCCCTGCTGAAACACCCAATTTCCCTGCAAAGGCCAAGAAGTCTTTTGAAGTTCGTGCCGTCTATTTCTTCTAGATTTTCGAAAAAGTATTTCCCTCGCATTCTCACACAGTATGTGTTATGTCCTCAACAGCTTACAGATCACGGCAGAATCTGCAAATATACGAGTACGTATCTGACAATTTGAGTCGCTTTGCGTGTTACCGCAGGAGACAGAATCCTCTCACGATTCCTATTACTGTGCTAAGCTTATCCCTGTTTAATTTTATTAACTTCCTAGATCTTTCGCCGTCAAAAATCGGCCAAAGAGCCTTGGATACCCTGTGTCCTTCAAGACTTGACCACCTTAGGTTGGCAGTCTTTGTGATTTATTTCTCGATAGTACCCCTCACAATTGTCGAGTAGCCCTCCTTTTCTCGCAAGCTCGTCCGCTTGCTGTGTCCTGGCACCCAGCACAGTCTTACTCGGTTCTGACTGCATAATGCTTTGAGCACTGTGCGACAACCCCTGACTGTATCTGAGGAGAGCCAGAACATCTGATTGGAAGACACTGCTTGCGTAGGGTAGTCTTATAGACACTCAGTCCTCCCTCTCCGGATACAATATATCATACGGGATGTCGGAGTCGGCCAAGGAAGGAATTTCATCCGTTAGAATTTGATTGCTTGGCAGGAGCAACCGTACCGTGTCCGAAACTACAGCCACCCAAATTAGTGAGTCGTATCGCACTGTTGCCAGCAAGTTTTTTGATCTGCAAATCAAGCGGTGTTAGGTGCAAAAAGGTGTCCAATGCTGCCGTAGGTGCGGAGTGCACCTTAATGGCTATGGAAGCCGTTCTTTGAACCGCCGCTAATTTTCCGTAAATTGTTACTAGTGCGCCGTATGGGTGATTATGGGTCTTACCACCACCGTATACAGCCAGTACACCATAGCCGGTTTTAAGTCCCAAATTTTTCCTACTGTTCTTTTCCAGATAAAAAGAGCATTATATGCCTTGTTGGTTCTTTCCGCTACATTAAGATTCCAATTCAGTTTATTGTCTAGAATCACGAAAGGGACAGTTCCACTCCATTGAGTTTTGGGAGATTGATTTGCGGTATCTTGTACTTTCTGGTAAAGACCACATCATCTGCGTATGCTCTTCTCTATTTTACCCACCACCTCGTTCAGGGCGGTTTCTACAGATTTTCCTTTGACTCAGTCAAAAAGCCATTACTGCATCTATTCCTAATGTGAATCTGGAATAATCGCTCCAGAGTTTTAAGCATAAATGATGACACAACTTATTGGTCTGAAATATTTTGCTGTTACATGCCTCTGTTTGACAGCTTTAGGTATAAAGACCACCTTAACTTCCCTCCAAGCTATTGTTATGCACCCTATTTTTAGACTCTGTCTAAGGATTTCCATACTTTTTTGGATTAGTTCCTCCGGTACTTTCTGTAGCATAATCGGTAGAATGCCATCCAGGCCGGGATATTTGTACGGCTTAAAGGACTTAATTGTAATTTTTTCCTATTAATTAGAACACCTATTTCTTCTTTGGAGAGAGAGAGTGATCAATGTTCTCAGCGTGCTGTAGCGTGCCATGGTCGACGAACCCGGAAAGTGGGTTTCCACTAGTATTGCCAGAACCTCTTGGCTACTTTCAGCCCAAGTTCCTTCACTTTTCCTGAGGTAGCTAGGAATGCTCGCTTCCATGTACGTGTACTATCGCTTCTGAAAAGCTTCGCCCTATTATAGAGTTTCCTAAACTATTTCCTTTTTAAACCTATCTCCCTATTCCACCATTTTGGTTGAGCCCTTTTAGGTGTTCTGTTAGACGGGCTAGCTTTCTCGAACGCCATTGTCAGTGCCTTATTAATATTGTAAAATGTTTGTGTGGGTACAAATGATAGAACTTATTCTTTTCAATACAAATCCCTTTATTCAGTACAGTTACAATTCACTATTTAATTCTTTCTCTCAGTACAATTCAATTTCTCAACCACCTATACTTTTCTTATCTTTTACTTAAACCACTTAATCACTTCTCCTAATTAACACTTCAAATTACACTTTAGAACTGATCCGCATACCTTTGGGATGCTGGTATTTATACTCGAATGACATACTTCGAGAACAATCCTCGCCACCCAGCGTCCCATACAATTTCCAATTTGCTAGAAAATTCGATTCTACTCTCCAGTCGAGACTTTGCTAATCCAGTATCGAAACCTTCTAGTCTTCGAGTTTCGACATTTTCTGCTAGATGTCGCTGCTCACATTTGAGTGGTTATCACAATATTTTCTACCGCCCTATCTAAGTTAACAGTATTATCACAGGTGATTGATTAGGTATCCAGGTGTATGTTTACCACTTCTGTATACTTGACCCAATCAGTCTTCCTAGGATTTCTTTGAAAACTGCATACCCTATTCTGAAAGTTCACCTTAAAGCGTATCCATCGGTGATCCAAGGAGAGTTCAATCGTAAGCGCAAAACTTAGGATACCTGCGAACCCCTAGCTCTCACCCCTTCCTCCGTACTCGTGGGACTTAAAAACAAGAACAACAACAAATACCGATGCAACTGAGTCGGGTACCCCTAACGCTACCTTAAGCGGCTCAAATCAAAATCGAGCGGCCGAGGGGAATATCCCTTTACTCGGGATTCTGCCACTGAAGAAGGAGATGACGTAAGGTGCTCCATAGCCAAATTCGCCACTTCGTTGACTGCATCCATTCGGAATAACGTAACGAATAGCAATTTTAATTTTATTTTTGTGGGGGCGAAGACCCCATTTATTCGGCTGAATACAAGCTATAACTTAATATCAAACTTAAACTTAAAACTAAGATTGGTTGGAGTGGTGAAGGCGAACGGATTTGAGGTGGAAGTCAAAGATGGTAGGGTTTGAATTGATATTTCGTAGCATACCGGAGATTGGTTCGTTCGCACCACAGGAGGTGTCGTGAGTTGGTAGATAGAAGAGACGAGGGGTACATAGATTACATGGGTAAGTGTTGAGGAAAATAGAGTAGGGACGCGCATTCAACGTGACCTGAAAGGAGTTGATGAATGAGGCGGCTGCATCTCTGCGCTGCTCAAGGGTGTTTAAGTTAATAAGGTTGAGACGGCTTTGATAGGGGGGAGAATAAATAGATCGTTCCAGGGCATACCTCGAAGAGCAAATCGAAGGATGCTTTCGATTCTCGAGATATGAACGAGATGATATGAGGACCACACTTGACTAACTTACTCTAGGAGGGGTTTTACGAAACCTAGTGAAGAGTTGGCTTTAAGGATTATCCCATCCATATGCAAACGGAAGTTGAGCTCTCTATCACACAAAATGCTGAGGTCACAAAGAGATTGAAGGGTGGGGATAGGTTGTTTGTAGAGAAGGTAGAGTCGGGGAGGAGATTGGTGCCGTTTATGTGAAAAGGTGATGGATTGTCATTTAGGGATATTAAGTTCCAAACAGTATGGGTTCAAAGCCGAGGGCAGACAATTCGAAGAGTATTAATAGGTGAGAGGTTTATCGAAGGCCTAGCGACAAAAAGGCTTAGCAAGATAAAAGTGCTCAGAGGATTTGAGGGTGAACGTCTGCAACGCACCTATGACTTCCTCAATGATATGTACTTAGTGAAGAGCGAACCTATTGCTTGCATCTCAGAAGAACCCAATCCAGAAGTCGCAGGTTAGAAAGAGCCGGTGGGACTATAGCAACATGTGCCCTCACCGGACCCGCTGACCGAAGCCGAAGTGTACACCGAAAGTTCTGGTACTTTGTGCTGTTCGGCATATAGTCGGAAGGCGAACGAGCCTATTGCGCGTACTTCTATGAATAGGAGTCTAATAGCAAAAAGCACCAGAAAAGCAATAACTGCCTCACGTTGGATTTAGGGTGAATTAGCCTATGCATATACCTTTATGAAAGCGACTAAAACAGCAAAAGGCATTAGGATATAAAGTGAAGTGGATCAGTCCGATCCCTTTCGAAGCGCCAGCCCCAAGAGTGAACGCACGTACGACGACGTCGACGGGAGCTTCCACGTCTCAGAGCTAGGACTCACTAAATTTTTAATTTTTTTTTAACGAAATGGCCTTTACTTTGAACATCCACAGTTAAACAAATGTCAATCCCGATTTTGGCAGTTATTAGATATGAATACATGTGCTGTTCTCTCCTATCAAAACAAAAGGGATTACGTCTTCATCAGGGAATCAAAACTTTCGTTTGCCATGCTAGGTGGCAAAAGTTTAAAAACATTTGTCAGTTGCTCCGAAAAATCCGTAATATGGCTTCTCTAAAGCCGATGTGGAACAAAATATGTGGACTCCGGTTTAAAGGGTGGATTCAGACCCCACAGTACTCACCTCTTAGAGACAGCAATTACGGATTCGTAGATTTAAATTTTACCCTTCTACCATACCGCGTTACATAAGATAGCGCTTTTGGGTGAAATATCAAAAAACTGGCAGGACCTCGACCCACTTCGTTGTTGTATGGCACCGAATTGATGCCTTATGTGTTCGGTGCCACAGCTCGATGAGGCCGTTAGATTCCGGTTGGTACGCGGTTGTTCGAAGGTGGTTAATCCCAAGCAATTTTGTCAGCTCATGAAAAATGTTGCTCTCGATCTGTCTGCCTTGATCGCTGCCGTACTCCAAACCGACATATCTAATTTTCATACAGGACCCGAGCAATTTTCCCTGCTGTTATGTCCTCTACCTGTATAGCTTCCGGCATAGAGCTAGTGAATGCACGATATCGCAAACCGAGCGCTTCAGCTCCTTGGGGAAAAAAAGTCGAATTTGATTGGTCGATATATCACAGAATATCTTGTTTTTTTCGTTTCCCGGACTGCGAACTGTTTCAGCTGTAATGATGTTGACTGATCACGAATTAATCTCTGCAACTCTTCATCCCCATTTTGCGCTTCGGCGAGCTGCTTGTAGTCGATTTCGTGACCCGCTGAGATAGCAGTCATGCCTGAGAGTGAGTCTGCCACGACGTTAGTTGATCCTGGAATATACCTTAGGTCCGTAGTAAATTGGCTGATGAAATTGAGTTGTGTGGGTTGTCTGGGAGAGGCCTTCACAGGTTTCAATGGTTTATGGTCTGTAAAGATGACAAAACTACGACCCTCTAATGAATGTTGAAAGTATCTTACCGCATAATAGGCCCTAAGGAGCTCCCGGTCGTAGGTGCTATATTGCGTTTGAGTTGTGTTCAATTTTCTTGAAAAAAATCGTAATGGCTGCCAGGACTTATCGACGAGCTGTTGTAAACCATCACTTACGGCAGAGTCTGCTGCATCAATCAGACGAAGGTAATTGCGTCTACAACGGCCTGCTTACATCTCTCAAAAGCTATGTTGGCCTCCTCTGTCCATTGAATTATACTTTGGTCATTCTTTTTGTCTGGCTTGGGTTTCGACCGCTTCTGGAAGGAATCGACGATAGACATTTACTGTGGCAAGAAATCGACGAAGTCGAGGCTAGGGACGCCTAAAATTCCGAACAGTATCCACTTTTTCAGGAAGCGGTTTGATGCCAATAGCACTGATGATATAACCAAGAAATCGCACTTCCTTTTCTCCGAACTGACACTTGCTCACATTGATGACTACACCCATTTGACGAAATCGCTCAAAAACCTGTCTGAAGTGCTGAAGATGGTATGCGAGCTGTAGATCCAAAGTTGAAAAAATATTCTGGCCATCAAGAAAATATGTAAAATGTTGTATATGTGACACCGGATATCCATCTGGAACCGCAGCGGCATTTAGAAGACGAAAATACCCGTAGGGCCGCCATTCTTCATTCCGTTTTGAAACCATGTGTAGTAGGCTTGCCCATGGACTGTTCGAAGGGCAACAGATGCCCTGCTCAAGCATGATCTGGAACTCGGCTTTCGCTATTTTAAGCATTTTGGGTGATAAAAAACACTGGCGGTCCTCTTGTCAGAATATGATGGGTTGTATTATGTGCGGCGATATTTGGGTGCAACAGTGTTCGCGTGATGGAAGATACCTTGGTTTTGGTGTCAATAAGTCATTTGTTTCAAAGGTCAACCATTAGCACATAGTGCCGCAGTCCCAAATTTAACAGTAAAGCTCTTTCACCGTATGTACTCGTATTGTACTTATTTTCGTGTTATTCGCCGCGAAAAGGAAATTTATTTTTACATTCTGACGTTTCTGTTGGTGGGAGGACGGAAATGTCAACGTCGGTGTCGATAAAAAATGTAATAAGGCTACTGTCACTTGCCGCTTCGAGTGTCTGGCCTCTTAGTTTTTCTGTTTTTTTTGATTTGTTGATGTACATGGCAAACGACAGTGACCGAATTGGTTGGGGAACCAGCAATAATCTTCGCAGCGCGATTTTGATCGACCGCGTTCAAAGGTTTGATGTCTCGATCTGGACCTTGAATATTATCCACCGGCATTACTAATAGCTGACACACAACATTTTAAGTTTTCTACTTATTCTGTCAGTTGGACGATTCGAGTCTCGCGGTCTGACACTGGTGCGAGCAAAATAGATGCTGTTTTTTTTTTTGGATGACTGAAGCCTATGATGTCTCTGTCATCTCTGCAACTTTGTCAGCTAATATCGCTCGACGGGGAAGTTTCCAGTGGCTAATGCTGATGATACCCCGTATGTCTTGTGGTAAACCCAGAAGCCAAAGAGATTTTAGAAGACCAGCGCTTACTGCCTTCCCCGCTAACTCCTGCATTTCTTATAGTAAATGAGACAGTTTTTTATCACCTAATTCGATTTCCTGTAAGAGCTTGCGCAATCGTTTGTGCTCCGGATCGGCGAATTGGGTGAGTCTTAAGAGTTGCAAACAGCTGCTCGGCCGGGGGGCTGAGAATGATAGAATACTGCTCTCCACAGCGGCCACCACAGTGCGGTATTTTGTGGCATCATTTTTTATACCCACTGCGTCGTGAAGAACTGCGACTTTACCTACGTGAACCATAGTTCAGGTTGTAGTTCCCAGAAGGGTGGAATTTTGACGGACACCTTTGACACTTCGGTTGTGTGTTATTGTTCCGGTTCTTGTTTTGGTGCTGAGCTTATGACTGAATCACTTGTTGACTGTTGCTGACCCATTCGTTGGGCATTAGATGTTTCGCCTAAGTGGTACCTCGTGGTACTTCGTCTAGACTGGACACCAGAAATCATGTAAGATGCCTTCTCTAAAGCCGATGAGTTGTGGAACCAAATAGCTATGTGGGCTCCGGTTTAGAGGGTGGATTCAGACCCCACAAGTTCTATGTGTTTTCTGTGGGATATTTTACCGATGCTAATTTTTTTGTGTTGATACATTAGACATTCTGTTCTCGATATTTTCAGCAGGCAAGTAGCTGCGGCTGCAGCTAATACACAATGGACAAATAATTCATTTGACCATGCTAACATTCTTAATACATTAGGAATCCTCACAGAGAACACCGATTACACCATACCTGAACTTTGGTTTGACAAAGACTTCCATGTAAGCTTCCCATCTAGATCCTTCTGAGAGGAAGATGCTTTCATCGAGGAGAAGTCAATCCACTTCTACACAGATGGATCTAAAACCGATAGCGGGATTGGTGGCGGTATTTTCTCAGATAAGCTAAATTTAAGCCTCCCGTTCCGTCTTCCAAATCACTGTAGCGTGTTCCAGGCGGAAATTTTGGCGATTAAAGAAGCTCTGTCTAGGCTGAAGAATAACGTGATATCTGAAAAGTCCCTGGACTCGGTCTCATTAAATTCTAAAACCACCCTTGAATGCCGATCATCTCTTATGAAGATGGCAGATAAGTTCAATCTTCACCTTTGCTAGGTACCGGGCCGCAGAGACATTCCAGGGAACTGTAGGGAGGATGAACTCGCCAAAATTGGAATCAGTCTACCTATTCTACCGGAAAAGGGTAGTATAGGTATACCAATCGCTACGTGCAAACAACAAAACAGACCTCACGTGGACTGTTGGATCTGAATAGTTCTAAGAGTCTGATCCTTCTAAATTGGAACCATCTCAGAGCCATCATAGGTGTCAGCACTGGACACTGCCTCATAGGCAAGCATGCAAGAAGAATTGGCGCTTTTACAAATGATTTCTGTAGAAGCTGCATGTCACCTACTCTGTACATGTCCAGATCTCTCCCAAAGAAGAAAACTTCACTTAGGAGCTTTCTTCTACAATGACCTAAACGATCTAAAAAACATTGACGTAAACAGTCTCTTACGCTTCATCGTAAGCTCAAACTGGTTCCACCACTAGTAAGAGGATCATAGATCCACATGGCATCACAATGAGCCAACAGGCCTAAGTGGTTCAGTGTTTCCAACAGCCACTCTTACCTACCTAGCTACTACTTCTTCAGGGAGTCAAGGGACATTTTAAGGAGTGGTTCCAAATTGGCGGCCTGTCTTCACAGAATTCTAGTTGAAATACTACCATCGTCATATGAACACAATTGATTAATTGCTGTTCTAAGATAGCAGTATATTGCTCTACCTACTTCAGGTCAGACTACGTATAATCGTCTGGATGGCACATCAGTTTCTCACAGTAACAGATAGTACCGACCTGAAAAAGTAACAACTTCTACAGCGTACTAGGTTTAGTTTACCATAAATCAAGGTTTCAAAGAACGCTCCGAGTAAATGGACTCCAATTGAACTATAAGTGGCAACACTGATTATCGAGTCATTACTCTCTCTCCAAGTTATTTCCAAGCTTGCAAGCTGAACAGAAACTAAAATCACTCCAAAGAACGAGCGTTAGTCAATCTAAAACGATCGTACAACTCGCATCAATCTAGAGAGTTCGCGGCGCATCTTCTCGGTTTAAAGCGTGTTTGCTCTTATTTTTTGTTAATATTTTTCGCAAAGCGAATTGTGATAGTGAATTTTAAAAGTGAAATCCGGTACTACGAACACAAAGGCAACTACTTATACAGAGGTGAATAATAGTTTTTTTCGTTTTTTATTTCTTTTTCACCGATTAAAATAAGTATCTAGATAGTGAAGTTTTGGATTTCCCTTGTTTCTGTGGATGGATATGTAGTTATATATATGCATGCGTTTATGTATGTTTGTATGTATCTATAGTCTCAACGTATGTACGAGTATATATTACCAAGTTCGAATGTACTTTGTGTTATGAGTCGTTCATAACTCGGTCAATTAATTCAGCGGTTAAGTATCTTTAGCAAAAAAAAAAAAAATCATAGTTGACATTGAAACAAATCAAACAAAGCCTTGACTACTTCAGTCTGTAAGTGTCCCCTAGGGGATTCAACTCATACTAGAGAGCTACTAATTAGACCCCGCTGATATGGTTTATCGCTTCAAATTGCCGCCTACAGGTTTCGGTGGATAGTGGGAATCTACATGAACACATATAAGACAAGTGAACATATTGCAGAATCCAGCGAAAAAACGGACAAATTCTTATCTAAAGGTGTGCCGATAGTGTTTACCATTTATCATTATTAGACCACCTGATAAGTTTTTTTTTTATTTTTTTTTTTCCAATCTAACTAACGTCTGTTCGTTTGTTTGTTTAACGGTGTATGATTCTTTATTCATTTGGAGGTTGTTGTTTTTTTTTTTTTAAATTTTATTGCCCTTATCTATCCATTGAATGTTACCCTGTGAATAACGATTATCGAGGGAGGTAGATATTGCCTATATTTTCGAACGATTGACTCATTTGGAGCTGAATAGTCAGATGTTTGCCAAATGTACACCGTCGAGGGAGTGAGGCCGCGATAAATTTATGAAATTTGTTACGACTTTTGGAGAATGACCAGCTTTTGTAAAAATCAGGTCAATTTAACGGCGATAGAGCAATATTTGCATCAATGTCGCATGACCTACGAGTAAGGCGTATGTGTATCTGATTCGGCGGAAAAACCACATTTGCGTGACGACTTAATTTTAATAAAAAAATAATATTGAAGAACGACAATTTTTACAAGCTGTCGACTTGAGACAAATGTGAATGAAATATCAGGCAACCACCATCTAATGACTGATAATTGCTCGAGTAATTAATTTGGTAGGTGCCGCAGTAGTATCTGTACGTGGTGGATCTATGTATTGTTTACTCTGTTCCCAAGGAAGTGGAAGAACTTGTTTACAAACAATTGTTTTTTATTTCATTCAATTACAATTTTTTTTTTTCAAAATTAGCATTTCCTAGTGCAAACAACAAGGGCGATTGGAAGTGTTTCGTTACTTAATTTGCTCATTCTTTGGTATGGAAATGTAATTCTATACAAAGACGGAAAATTGAACTAAATGTCGCAGTAGAATATGTAATGGAATATCCAAAAGTTCAGATGAAATACTGATTCGAAAGTACTGTTGATAGGTTGCTGGCACGTGCAGGCAGATTACTAGAATTTCGTAACTGAGTGCACTTGTTCGATGGAAATAGTTTTAAATCAGTCAGCAAGTATCTGGAGTGTGAAAAATTAGAGATGTACGGATATGGACATATCCGACCCGACCCTGTGTTACCGTTCATATGCTACTACGTCCCAACTGTCCATACCAACGATCCGAAAGCGGCTTGAAGTACAATCAAAACATTTATGAATGGAACTCGACTTCCTTCATATGGCAGCGGTCGATTCGTTGGACCCAATTTTCAACGCCGCTATTTCGCGTTCAATGTTGCCTCTGAGCTCTTCCAACGTCTTTGGCGTGTTGGAATAAACCAATGACTTAACGTAGCCCCACAGAAAATAGTCAAGCGACGTTAAATCGCACGAACGAGGCGGCCAATTGACTGGCCCATTTCTTGCGATAACACGCTCACCATACTTACTCTTCACTAAATCGATTGTAACGTGTGCTGTGTGGCTTATGGCATCATCCTGTTGAAACCACATGTCGTCCAAGTCCATATCTTCCAATTCGGGACAGAAATAATCGGTGATCATGGCGCGTTAACGCTGACCATTCACAGTACCGTGACGATCCTTAGATCCTTATCGTCGACGAAAAAATATGGCCCAATAACGCTGCCGGCATGCAAACCGCACCAAACAGTTATTTTTTGTGGATGAAGTGGTGATTCATGCTGATTTTCACCCGACCAATAACGCATATTTTGCTTATTGACGAACCCATTGAGCAAAAAATGAGCTTCGTCACTGAAGATGATTTTGCGATGAAATTCATCATCTTGGCGCATCTTCTCCAGAACCCAATCGGAGAACGTACGCCGCTTCCAATGGTCCATCGGCTTCAATTCTTGAGATCCTTACGCAAAATACGCCATAATGTGGTCTGAGCGATGCTCAATTCTTGAGAACGTCGTGGAATTGGCTGATTTGGATCGTTTGCTACGGACGCCTGAACGGCAGCGATATTTTCGACACTTCGACCAACCCGTTGTCTCACTGACACGGCAACATCACACAACGAATATGTAGACTCAAATTTTTGCACTAAATTCTTGAGATCCTTACGCAAAATACGCCATAATGTGGTCTGAGCGATGCTCAATTCTTGAGAACGTCGTGGAATTGGCTGATTTGGATCGTTTGCTACGGACGCCTGAACGGCAGCGATATTTTCGACACTTCGACCAACCCGTTGTCTCACTGACACGGCAACATCACACAACGAATATGTAGACTCAAATTTTTGCACTAAACTTGTTATTGTCTGTCTACTAGGGCACGAATTACGACCGAAAATTGGAGTTAACGCTCTTAAAGTTGCAGTCACCGACTCCGAAATTTTTATAATTTGCAGACGTTACTCGTTCGTGTACTTTACCATGATGAAAATGTTGAGTTTACTGAATAAATTGACAGTGACAGTTTGATGATTAGTGAAAGAGTGCGTTCACAAATTGAATTCAAAGCTGTCAAGTCCCTATTGGAAAACCCTTTAGATGCTGTCATAAGCGGCCATAAAATCAATAAAGAGGTGGTACGTATCGATTAATGGCGCAGTTAAGAGGATTGCCTTTCTTATGGATCGACCGACCAAATACTGAAAATGAATTGGTGCAGGCTCTCTACTAAGCCATTTCCCGCTAGCTTAAGTCCAGTAGCCTTATCGTTGTTAAGCTTCATTTGGTCGGATGGACGCATCTCTTGACTTTCACCACACAGTTTGAATGTTTTGTTCCATCTGGTAGCGTAATTGGGTTGCCGTCGCCGTTTAACAGTCTGCAGAAGTGGTTCTACCATACCTTTCCGACTTCTCCGACTGTGACTCTATTACTAAAGGATCTTCCAATAGAGACTTCCGAACTTTGACAGTTGACAGCGGCCGTATTGTTGAAGCTACATCTGTCAAATTAGCTGCCATTTATTCAGTCTGTTTTGTCAAATTACCATGGACGGACATAGCGTTCAACAACATGTTCAAATCATAAAATTATTTTATCAAAATGGGTGTTCTATTCGGACAACGTTCCGCCCGCTTCTCCCATTTTACGGTCGCCATAATCCTCCTACTGAGAGGACTATTCGTAGTGCGGTGGATAAATTTCAGTTCAGTGGTTCAGTAAACGATAAACCAACACCCGTACGTCTACAAAACGCAAGATCTGCCGAAAACATCGCCGCTATCCTTGAGAGTGTGCAGGAGAATCTGGGGCAGTCGATTTCGCGTCGCTCACAAGAACTCGGCCTTTCGCAGACGACAACCTAGCGAATTTTGCGTCGTGACTTGGGCCTGCACCCATATAAAATCCGGGAGCTTCAGGTAAACGACCAAAGATAACGACGTGTGTTCGCTGAATGGGTTGTAGGCAGTTAGAAAATTTCTCTAATTTTCATCGAAATATCATATTAAGCAATGAAGTCCATTTCTGGATGAATGGGTACGTCAACAAACAAAATTATTGAATTTGAGAAGATCCAAGGGCGTCCATTACATCCCGTAAAAGTCACTGTTTGGTGTGGATTTTGGGCTTGCGGCGTCATCAGTCCATATTTCCTTGAGAACGACGTTGGCCAGGCCATCACCGTCAACGGCGAGCAGTATAGGTCGATGATTACCAACTTCTCTAAGCCTGAATTAGATGATATGGACACCAACGACATGTGTTTTCAACGGAACGGCGCTACGTGCCACACAACTCACACCAAATTGGAAATTCTGCATGAGCGATTCGAGGGCATGGTCATGTGGAGGTGATGTGAACTCACCACCGAGATCGTGCGATTTGACCCCGTTAGACTTTTTGTTGTGGGGTTTTCTGAAGTCGCGGGTCTATGCGAATAAGCCACACAGCACAGCGGGGCTCAAAGTCAACATAACCCATGCTATGGGTCAAATTCAGCCTGCTTTATGCGCCAGAGTCATGGAAAATTGGGCATTTCGGATGCGCGCCATCCAGAGAAGCCACTGCGGACATTTGAAAGATGTTATATTCTATACATAATGGCAACGATAGGAAGCGCTTAATGAAAGACACTTTATGTTTCTTCGTTCATCTCTACCGGTCTCTGTTCGGGTAAAACTTCCAAACATTGTTCCTGGAGTAGCACCTCTCTAGCGCTTCTCATGCTCTTTCCTTTTCCTCCGGGGAGGCCGATATTCTTACCTTTTATTTTACTCCTAGAGCTCACAAACCGGCCTCGATCTTCTATGCAGTGGCGTTTCGTAGGCGAGTTGGTTCCCATCCGTGTGCTTATCTACATTCTTCATGGAACCATGGGTTTCTTAGACGTGGTCTTGGACACCCAATACATCAATTGCGGTGTTTCTATTGGGTTATTAGCATCGATGAGACTGATCCTCAATACATAATGTTTCTTGCATTCGACATGTCAAAAGGTTGAGGGATACGCTATCGTATCCTTGTGCCTTTGTCACAAGTAGATAAGCAGTGGTCCGAGCGTACACGAGCATACTTCCAAAAATGTCCTCCCTTTCTATAATATTTTGGGGTTCAAATCACCCAAGGCGATTTTAACGCCATACTTCAGACATTGCTTCTAAGTTATGTCGAGAAGCGTGTACACATTCTTTGGCAGCTTTGTCTTTTTCCTCTGTAGAGGCATCAGCGCATATCAGGCTGATGTGAGAGAATGGAGCCTTGATGGGTTTTGTTATAAGGCATTCGCTTACATGCCGAAAGCTCAAGACTTATTTCCTTAGTTTTCTGTTTACAACAAATCCGCACCCAAATACCATAGGCGCTGCATGTTTCTCTGTAGGAATCGCCGTACTATGCATTTGGTAGCTTCGTAACAGTGAGCGTTTTATGTTGCCATATACTCGTAGTTAACCTGAAGGACCAGGCACTTTTATGAATACTTGGGCGAAAGAGGTCGGAATATTCCGATATCAGTACAACACTTCTGGAGTATGAGAGCTGCCGTTGATCCATTTAGGGTTCATCAATCTCTATTTTCACTTAATAGTCCTGCAAATCCTTTTAGACCTTAGCTCCGAATACCTTGAAATAGCCCATATAAGGTATCTGCCATACTGACTGTTGAAGCCATCGTTGATTCAATGACGTGAATTCATCAGTCGTACGTCCTCCATCTGATGTTCAGTCATTTCTAACATTGAAGTACGAGTATACTCGTAGTATTTTTTTTTTTGGTCAACACTCGTGCTTATAAGTTTGGCAGGTAACGTCCGGTTGGACGAGACCAGTGCCCAGTAGCTACACCAAGAGGTCGTACACATTCAGCCTTGACTTCGTATTACAAATCCACATCCAAATAGGCTCGCGGTCGTTGCCTTTTTTTCGTTTTGCAGGGTCATCTACAATGCGTCCTTATTGAAGGCTCTTGCCTTCTTCAAGAATGTTGGTCTGGTAGATAGGTGGAGGTGGAGGTTCAACATGAACCCAGGTAGCACTAGAATATGTCTCTTGTCTACCACGACTTGTGCGACCTGGTTGATGAGGATATGAGACAACATGACCACCATGTTGAGTTAATAAAACGGATTAGTTGTCGTATGCCTTTACCCGAGATGTCATTAATGCTCTTGCTAGTGCCGGAAATTTGCAGAGAAAATGGGATTGAGTTTTCTTCTCATTTTCGTTCCCGCAACTGCTGCAGTGGGGTTTATAAGGGATACTTATAATAGTTTGGTCGCATGGTCTCCAATTGTCCAATGTCCCCTGATTATCACAGTGATTCTCGCCATATCTGGGCGGGTACTGTTTAATAGGTCTTTTATTCTACTCTTATCGTAGGTCGGTCGTATAATCCTTGATATGGCGCAGCTAGTTAACCCCATTTTGATGTTGGCCTTCTGGGGGCCACAGCGCGGCCGAAGGAAAGTCAGGGAGGATAGAAAGAGACGTACCGGTGAACGTTGGTTTTAAATGTTTTCAAGTTATAATGACTAGGAAATAAAGAGCTAGGGAGGGTATTCCATAAGCGAGTTCTACGGCTTAGGAACGAATGACGATATTTTAGATTAAGTATGTCCGAAAGTGGGCTTGAAGGTATACTGATGAGTACTCATAGCGAGACGGGTATTACGGCTAAAAGTTTGAAGGGGCAGTGGATACTGGTGGTGAAAATAGCGATACAACAAGATGAGGCAGGAGTCGTTACGCTGGTGTTCGAGGGTGTCTAATGACTGTGTCGTATTGACATCACCTATGAGTTTTATCGCACGATTTTGGATCCTACCTAGCAAGTGCAAAGAGGTGTTAGGGGCACCTGACAAGATGTAGGCATTGAACTCCAGATCAGATGGGGTGAAATATATCTTACAACGTTTGTGAAAACCTAGACATTTCACAGCATTTTTGACGACACCGAATATGTGTTCATTCCAACGTAAGTTGTCACTGACACACATACCGAAATTGGGAAGCTTTTCAGTTTTGACGATGCAAGTGCCATTCATTGATAACACCAAGTTTCGCTTTAACGGCAGCAGACAGCATAGTGTCTTGGAAAGCACTAAATTCTACTGTGTTGATAGTTCCCCAATTCTCGTTCTACTGCCGAAGAGCAGGGATGTGAGTTAGGGAACGAATATGAAAAGCAGAGAGTACTATCGTCAGCAAAGGAATATATTGGATTAGAAGTAGCAAACAAGAGATCGTTAATGAAAATTAAAAAGAGTGTCGGAGACAGAACGGAGCCCTGGGGCACATCAGCATTTATTTTGTGAATATCAGACTTGAAATCATCCTAGACAACTTGAATTGAACGATTGAACGATAATTTCGAATGCATTGAACAAGAGAGTCATCGACTGGTCATGACTGGTGCCAAACTCTGTTAAATGCCTTGGAAATATCAAGTGTAACTATCTTGCTTTCGCCACTTTTCGGTGAGATATGCCATCAGATCACCAGTGGACCTGTTGCTACGAAAACTGTACTGCCGGTCATTAAGAAGTTTCGCATTTCAAGATATTTCACGATCTGACGGTTTATCAGCGTTTCCATGACCTGGGATAGAAAGGACGTAAGTCTGTAGAAGGAGAGAAAAAAAGTTTCGCCCTTTTTAGGGGACGGGCTGGATAAATGCTGTTTGCCATCTGCTCGGAATTGTCCTAAAGGGTGGGATTCATGAAAAAGCTTACACAGTGGTTTTGTCAGCGTGGAAGAACGCCTCTTCAGAAGCAGGGGACATATACCACCTGGATCAGCGGATTTTTGTATGTTGAGATCTTTAAGTACTCTTGCTACTATTGTACACGAGTGCGAAAGTGAATTCGTCGTGTTGAAGATTCAACGCACTCAGTCTGGAAGTGTTAAGCTGGTCACAAAGTGTGCAGCAATCAGATTAGCCTTGTCAAAAGAGCAGACAACTGGAATGTCATTCTAAATGAGCGTTGGGATGGAGGATGAGGCAGAATTTCTAATGTTTTTGACGAACGACCAAACATTTTTACTGTCTCTGGGACATTGTAGTATTTTTTGTCTCAGTTTTTGGTCGTATTGAAATTTCACACGCTTAAACTTTTTTCGGTTTTCCTCTGTCGTGAAGGACCGAAAAAACATTTCCCTAACCCTTACAGCCTCTTTAACATGCTCGAGTCGCACCATGCCTTTTCTTTTGGTTTGATACTCTTCATTCGAAGAGGGATAAAGGATCTCATCCCAAGAGTATAGTGTCCGTGATAATATCAGCAGCGACATCCACGTCCTTATCGAATAAACATAACGACCACTTAAAATTGCCAAAGAAGCTGTTAAGTCCGCTCCAATTGGCTTTCTCGTATTGCCAAACGAGAATCTTTTCTCTAACTGTGTGGTCAGTGTACGAGAAATTAGCTCATATGACACAGTAGTTTGGCAAGCCTAGAGGGGATAGCACATTGACCTTGTATTTGTCAGGGTGAGAAATTAAAAACAAGCCCGGGTGTTGGCGGTATGACCATCAACGTCTAGTATTCGTGTGGGCCCATGTACAAGTTGGTTTAATTTATTTTCCGCAGCGAAGATCTCAACAAATCGTGCTTCGGGTGTTGTCTGTCCAGAATGTCGATGCCATTCAGAATTGTGTATATTGAATTTGCCCGTAATGACGATTTCAGTATGGGGATACGAGAGTGGACTAATGGCACTAGTTCGTAGCCAGGTAACTTCAGATTAGAGAGATTAGAGTGAACGAAGAGGTGTGGTCGGGGATGTACTTGTGTTTCACTTAGTGCCGAAACAGTTGGCCTGTATTTACAGCGGTGGTCTGATATTTGCCTTCATAGTTGCAATAGAATTTTTTTTTCATTTTTTATTTCTTGACTCTATATTATAAAAACTCGGTAACGAAGAATTTGTGTTTACTTCTTCTTGGGCGCCGCTTTTTTGGTGGCCAACTTCTTCTTCCTTTCGACGAGAGCCTTGGTTAGCATTTTATCGCGATTGGATTGGGCTTTAGTTGCGACAAGAGCAAAGTGAGACTTGGGCAATTCGATATTGCGACGCTTAGCACTCAACAACACTCGGTTGATCTTCCTCTTCTCGGCGGCCAAGAGGGCACGGCGCTTCAATACCTGGCGTATGGATTCAACTTGATGAGCTGACGGGTGTTGGTCAATGGATTGAGACGACGCACACAACGGAAGACCTTCTTCTTGGGGTCGCGCAACACCTTCCTGATCTCCTCCGATTTCAAAAGACGAGCCAAATCGGTGTTGGGCATCTTGGAGTGTGGCAAATTGTATCCCTTCTAGAGAGTGGATGAAGATTTCCATGAGCCCAACAATTCATTGAGACGCTGGAAGGCAGACTCAGTCCAGATGATGAAACGTCCAACATGACCACCAGGAGCCAACTTCAACAAGTTCATCTTGTCAACGTTCATTGTTTCGATACCGGGGATGTTACGGAAGGCACGACGGAGTCCTTCGTCCTTGTAGTAAACAATCAAGGGTCCACGACGAGCAATGTGACAACGATCGCGCATTGTACCACGGCCAGCACGGAAACGTTGTGATTTGTATACCTTCTGGATGTCAGCCCAGATCTTCATGCGCCTGAGGAAAACAACAGCTTGCTTGGTCTTTTGCAACTTTTGAACTTCATCGGAAACGACCAATGGGAACTCGGAGACACCATCAATGATATGTCCCTTGGATTGAACCAAAGCTGGTACTCCAGTTGCGGCAATAGCCGACACCAAAGCGTAGCGACGTTGATTCTCATTGATCTTACGGTGCCACCTGCGGAAAGTCTTGGTTGGGGCGAACATACGACCTCCACGACACATGTTGCCGAAAGCACCCTGACCGGAGCGATGAGTACCACCACCACGGACACGGGGAATACGAGCAACATCACGTCCAGTATCCCATGATTCAGCAGAAGTTTGGTGACCTGCCTGCTCGCTGACGGCGTATGGTTGACGCTTGTTGCGGCGCATCAATTGATGAACCTCGTTGACAACGTCTGGGCGAATTGGAGCCTTGAACACGTTTGGAAGGCAGATGTTCTTCTCCTTGATTTGCTCATTTTTGTCCGAATAAACGGAGATTAAAGGTCTGGCGTTAGCTAAACTCATTCTATTTGGTTAATTATCCCAAATTCTCAATTAATATTTGTTCGCAACCGCAGAAATGTCCTCCATGCAAATGGCAAATAGCCACTGTTTTGCTGAGGACTGATTCCATCCAAATACGTATACACTTTCGGCTTAGCTAGAGAAACCTAGGTACTGTGGCCTATTTCTCAGCGAGCTAGCCAAATAGTTGGAAAATGTGAGTTACGACATTGTCTGAGTACATGATCACTCTGGTGACAACCCTAGAAATCTTTTTGGTGCTTTAAGACATGAGGATGCCATCCGCTACAAAAACGTTCACATATTGGAATGTAAATGGCCATAATTTTTGCAGAGAGGAAGATGACGACAAAACCGCTTTCCATTTCTTATGCAGCTGGTGACATCTTCTACGAAAATGTTGAGAAACTGTGAGTAGTGGTCAGTAATCTCCTAGGTTTGCTAAAAGTTTCAAATAACTTGTCTTCTAGGCAAATATGATACAAGCTGATTAGGACGGCCCTCTGGTTTCCACTTAAAGTTTTAAGACAACAAGATCCTATCCTGTGAGCATCCGTGCAGGATGCCAGTGAAACCTAAACTAATCTAACAAACTGCTCCACGCCGACCGGCATCTACGCCTACATAACTAACTTCTATTAAATGAACGCTAACCTTTTCTACTATAATTGAGCCAAAAATAACAGCAACTTTTGCACTGGTATAATGGGCATCGTATTATTCCGAAGATATCATTTGCAGCAACCTACAGACCCAAATCCGAGTGTATCCAAAGACCGGTTTTCCGGTTCTGTATACGCAAATAGACTACAAACTTATTATCATAATTTGATGACGGGGTACACAAGTTTAGCACGATCCATACGCAGAAGCCTATACCACGAGTCAGCTTCCCTTAACTTATATATGCCACACAGTTAATGTTAATCCACACTATTCGTACTTATATCTTATTCAAATTGGCTAAACCAACAAGCTGGCATTGAATCAATAATCACATGCAGTACGAGTATCCTCCTCTCAAACAATGCCACGCGACTTGTCATTTACAATTTGATCGTCGTCGAGGCTTTGATTATTCAGAATCCGAACTATGGAAAGACCAACTTGTTGCCACAGCCACAGAGTGCGTGCTGAGGTTCTGTTAAACTTTTGTCTGGTCCCCGGTCCCCGTCTTCCTGATCGGACAACAGGAGAATGGAATCTATTTTAGTTGCACTACGACTACCACTCGTATCTATATGAGTACTTGTATCTGATGGAAGTGCAAATTTACAAATACGAAACGGGAAATTTGTAATTCAGACCCACGGACAGACGCTGCCTATGACAGCAGATAGAGAGTGAAATAATTTTCTATTACATAACTTTCTGCTACTCATGACTTGCAGTTGATAGACAGCGGAATCATTGACAGTACGGCCAACTATGGTACGAGTAGGTACTATGGTGTTGGAATTTTTTTTTTTTTTATTTTTTTTTTTAATTTAAAAAAGAACCAAGGAAATTCGATCTGCCATATAATAAAACAATTAGAGCCAATGAATTGAGGTAAATTGATCGGAGAGTTCATTTCTTCACATTTATTTCGTGTTAAGGCCAATTAAGGCCGACGACACAATTGACACAATTCTTTGTTCTGTAATCTGTTCGTTAGCTTGAAAACTTACTGATACTAGCTATTGGACGATTGATTCATTTGTCCACTTTATTGTAAAGTGTAGATGCACTGAAGTGAAAGATTTACTTTTGATAAAATTGGTATCGGCTTATCGTTTGGTGGTTAAACTGTTACGGGTACAATACTTACACTCTGCGTCATTTGAATAAAGTTAACTTTTTAAGGAATTAATTTTGCTGTATCAAATTGTTGGGAATACCAGTGAAGTGTTCAACCTTTTTTACATATTTCTTCTATATCAGTTGTCAAGCTGAATGCTTTTTTTACGAGACTTTGAATAAAGACCTGTACGGCTCGATCAGTAAAGTGATTGGTTAGAGGATTAGAGAACTGTTTTTCCGCCTTACAAGACCAACTCTAGCCAGAATTGACTGTAAAGGAGTACTATAATGTCCCAAAAGTCATAATAGCTTTTGGTCGTTCGTCAAAAACATTAGAAACTCTGCCTCATCATACGTCAGAACGCTCATTTATAACAATATTCCAGCTATCGGTGTTTTTTGCAGCTAGCTCAACACAACATGGGTTCTGTTCTTTTTAATTTTTATCATTATCTTTGGCTGTAGAATGAGAACGGTAGAATATCATACTAAGCTCATTACATATATCGATATCAACAGCTTATGTACCGACAAACTTAGAAAGTGTTTGTACTAAAGGAACTGTTGACACCGTTTTAAATTAGCATTCGTCGATCATGTTGAATGCTGCTGAAAATAGTGCTCCTAAAAAACCGATAAATAAAGTTTACATTAAGCTTCCTCCTTACATTTTGGAGCTTATAAAATTAAATAACCGATATCGGAAAAACTGCCAGAGATATCGGGAGCGGGACCCCTTTTACAAATATGTGGTATCGAATCTCAACAAACTTATATCCTCAAATATACTGCACTTTCGCAATAAATACTGGAATAATAAACGTAAGTCACTAGAAAAAAATTCCAGACCTTTTTGGAACATTGTTAACATTCGACGTATTCGTCAATTGAATGATGCGCCAAGCACTCGAATCACTGCAAAATGGGTCAAGAAGTTTGAAGAGACCGGCTCAACACTGGAAAAACCAAATCCGGGTGTCCAAGATCTTCAAGAACCGTCGAAAACGTAGACAGTGTCACCCAGTCTATTCGGGACGATCCGAACCTTTCTATTCGGAAGCGTGCTGTGGCCTTAAACGTGCACAGATCGTCATTATTGCTCATTTTGCATAAAGATTTAAAACTACACCCCTACAAAATTGAGTTGGTGCAAGAATTAAAGCCTCAGGATGCTGGTCAGAGGCCATTTTCACCTTAATGGACACGTTAACAAGCAAAATTGCCGCTACTGGAGTGCAACCAATCCAAAACGAAAACATCAGAAACCCCTATATTCGCCTAAAGTGACCGTATGGGCCGCAATGTCGGCGCTAGGAATTATCGGCCCTTACTTTTTTGAAGATGAAAAGGGACGCACAGTTACGGTGAATTCAGAACGTTATGTGGAGATGTTAGACAACTTCTTTGTGCCTGAGTTGCAAAACTTTCCTGGTTATAAGCAAGGAACATGGTTCCAGCAGGATGGTGCAACTTCACACACGTCCAACAGGTCTCTGCTAAGAGTTCGTGAAATTTTCCCTGGCAAATTGATCTCTAGGAGAGGTGACATAAGTTGGCCTCCACGTAGTCCTGATTTGACACCTATGGACTTTTTCCTGTGGCGTTATGTCAAGTCCAAAGTTTACGCCAACAAACCTACTTCCCTAGCACAATTAAAAGAAAATATCCGTCACGAAATGGCAGCCATCACGGAGAATAACTGCCGAGCCGTCATATGCAATTTTAGTGCTCGATTAAATGAATGCCGTGAACGCAACGGTTTACATTTGGACGATGTTATTTTTAAAAAAATAAATTCCCAAACACTGTATTTTAATATATAATAAACATTTTTTCAATAAACTTCTAACTTTTTTTTAAATATTTTTTTTAAATGTGAACTTTCTTTTGAGACACCTTGTACAATATTTTTTCTTTTTCCGTCTGGTGCATATACGAATAAATCAGAAGGTTTTCCGACGCGTGAACAGGTTAAATACCATATAATTACCCATGAGAGAAACACGGACTTTCTAAATTCAGGCCACACACTTGTAAAGATTGTCCTTGTGCCTTGTTGATGGTCATTGCATAGGCGAGTCGCACCGGAAACTGCAAAAGTTTGAATTAGAATGGTAAGTCTGTTGGAATCATTGGAATGCGAGGCAATAGTACATCTTCTCCTTTGAATTTTCCATTCAAAATAGTAGCTTCGATGATATAGGCCATCATATTTTTCACTCAGAGCCTGGTACCGTTGTAAAGTCGTGGCGGATTAATGTTTCGAAGCAAAATGATAGGCACGCCAATTTTCAATGTTAAAACGTGCGGAGGCATGCCGGGTAAATCAAGTGAATTCAAGAACTTAGTTGGATAGTTGACAACTTCGTCTTGATTAATGACAGTGTCGATGGATTTATATTTCGCATTGAATGGTGAAATTAATGGAGTTAACAACGTAGTTTTTGGCGGCTAATATAGCACGTTCACTGAGCCATTGATGGTTTTTGTAATTTCTTGCGATATCTGGGAATACTTGGTGTATTACTTAGCTCGTCTGTGGTTGCTGTGAATATACAGAAATCTTGTGGCAATGTGATACATTGTGTGGCTTCATCGATGGTCATTTTACCATTTCCAATATCCAACAATTGTTTTGCAAAATGTTTAGCGGATCCATTATGTTGCAAACTTATACCCATATTGGTTATGCGGGGTGGCCGTGGTGTAGTTTTTTGTTTTTTTTTATTGTAATCAGCGCGCGCTTAAGGGCTTTGAGTACCCTTAAAGTGATTGTACACAGCGCGGGCAAAGGAAATTTAGGGAGGAAGAAAAGAGAGATGTTTGCAAGTTATAACGAACAGGAAATACAGAGATCGGCAGGGCATTCCATAAGCGAGTTGTACTGCTTAGGAATGAATCACGATATTTTAGAGTACGTCCGAAAATGGGCTTGAGGGTATAGTGATGAGTGGAGCACTGGTGGTGGAAATAGCGATAAAACAAATTGAGACACGAGACATTTCGTCGGTGTTCGAGGGTGTCCATTAATTGACTGATACTAGTATCATCAATAAGTTTTATCGCACGGTTTTGAATCCTATCTAGCAGGTGCAGAGATGTTTTAGGAGCACCTGACCAGATGTGGGCGCTGTACTCCAATTTTGGGCGGATGAATGCCTTATATATCGAGGCCAGATCAGAGGGGTTGAAGTATTTCTTACACCGCTTGAGGAAACCTAGACATTTCGCAGCATTTTTGGCGACATAAAATATGTGGTCATTCCAACGTAAGTTGTCATTGACACACATACGGAGAATGGAAAGTTTTTCGGTTTCGAAGATGCAAGTGCCATTCATGGATAATGGCTGGGTGTTTAAATTTCGCTTTAACAACAGCAGACAGCATTGTGTTTTGGAAGCATTAAAATCTACTCTGTTGGTGGTTCCCCAATTAGTTATGCTGTTAATTCAGAATTTAATGAGCTTAACATACACTGGCGTTCCCGTTCTACAGACAAAGAGCAGGGACGTGAGTTAGGGAACGAATATGAAAAGCAGAGAGTACTATCGTCAGCAAAGGAATATATTGGATTAGAAATAGCAGAACAGAGATCGTTGATGAAAATTAAAAAGAGTGTCGGAGACAGAACGGAGCCCTGGGGCACATCAGCATTTATTTTGTGAATATCAGACTTGAAACCGTCCAAAACAACTTGAATTGAACGTTCCGAAAGCTAATTTCTAATCCGTTGAAGAAGAGAGTCATCGATCCCAAAAGCATGCATTTTCGACAAAAGAGCCTGATGCCAAACTCTGTCAAATGCCTTAGAAATATCAAGTGCAACTATCTTGCTTTCGCCAGATTGATGTACGCTTTGGTTCCACTTTTCGGTGAGACATGCCATCAAATCACCAGTGGACCTGTTGCTACGAAAACCGTACTGCCGGTCATTGAGAAGTTTTCGTGTTTCGAGATATTTCAGGAGCTGACGATTTATCAGCATTTCCATGACTTTGGAAAGAACGGACGTAAGTGCAATAGGTCTGTAAGAGGAAAGAGAAGATGATTCGCCTTTTTTAGGGACGGACTGAACAAATGCTGTTTTCCATTTACTCGGGAAGAGTCCTAAAGAGTAGGATTGAGGACAAAGCTTACGCAGTAGTTTTGCCAGCGTGGAAGAACACCTCTTCAGAAGAAGGAGATATACCATCTGGACCAGCGGATTTATGTATGTAGAGATCTTTAAGTACTCTTGCTACTACACGAGTGCGAAAGTGGATTTGTCCCATTGAAGATTCGTCGCACTCAAGTGTATGCGGAGACAAAGCACAAGTGTTGAGCTGGCTGCAAAGTGTGCAGCAAGTAGATTGGCCTTGTCCAAAGAGCTAACAGCTGGAATGTCATTGTAAATGAGCGTTGGGATAGAGGATGAGGCGGAATTTCTAATGTTTTTGACTAACCGCCAAAATTTGTTACTGCCTTTGGAACATTGCAGTATTTTTTGCCTCAGTTTTTGGTCGTTTTTGGTTTTCCTCTGTCGGGTTGGTCTTGAAGGCCAAAAAAAATATTTCTCTAACCCTGACGGCCTCTTTACAGCTCGAGTCGTACCATGCCATTTCTTTTGATTTGATATTCTTCATCCGATGAGGAATAAAGCCTCTCATTCCAAAGAGAATGGTGTCTGTAATCATATCAGCAGCGGAATCCACGTCGTTATCAAGGAAACATAACGACCAGTTAAAATTCCTAAAGAAGCTGTTAAGACCGCTCCAATTGAATTTCTCATATTGCCATGCGGTTCTTTTAGGAACTTTTTTTCTAACTGTGTGGTCGGTGTATGAGAAATCAGCTGATATGACACAATGGTCCGAAGAGCCTAGAAGGGAGAGCACATCAACGGTGTATTTATCAGGGTGAGAAGTTAAAAACAAGTCCAGGGTGTTGGCGGTATGACTATCAACGTCTGGTATTCGCGTGGGCTCATTTACAAGCTGCGTTAAGTTGTTTTCCGCAGCGAAGATCTCAACACACCGTCATTCGGGTGTTGTCTGTCCAGAATGTCAAAGCCACCCAGAATTGTGTATATTGAAGTCGCCCGTAATAACGATTTCAGTATGAGGATACAGAGATACAATTCTTTGAATGGAGTCAGGCAGCGCATCAAGCTCGTTAAAAGTGGATAATTTGCTTACGGAGATGGAATTTTAACCATATGAAGTTGAATTCCGGATTGGAACATGAATCACATTGTGGTGGAGTTTGGTAAGATACATCACTACGCACATAAATGGAGAGACGGCGGTGAGAGAAGAATAATGACACTAGCTCGTAGCCAGGTAGCTTCTGATCAGAATGATCTGAGAGGTGTGGGCGGGGATCTACCTGTGTTTCACTAAGTGCCAAAACAGCTGGTCTGTACTTACAGACGTGGACGTACGCAGAAAAGTGATTACTTTTTAGTCCGCGTATATTGGCTACGTCTACCCTGAATTCCCTAGTCATAATCACAGACTAACACAGAGAACACAAACACCGACGATAATAAGCAAGGCTGCGAAGTGAAAATTCTGACATTGATTTACCGGATGGTACTAGCAATCGCTTCTCACTCGGAGGGTCAAGGTTCGAATCCTACCCTAGACAAGTTTTTCAAGTTTCTCATTTGTGTAATTGGAATTCAGAATTTTTCTGCTTGTGAAGGCATAACACTGACACGTAGATTTGGCTGTTGTAGAGTTTCAAGCACAAAAAAATAAAGCACTCTGAGTGAAGAAAAAAAAACTCTCCGTCCTATTCGGACTCCCGCCCCTGGAGAGCGAATATCGAAACCAAATACAGCTGAGTTTCAAACCACTACAAAAACAATTTTCCTTTCTCCTCCTTCTACCTTACCGCCCGCGCCATGGCAACAGTAAAAGGGTATCTATCTAACCCCTTAGACGCGCGTAAATTATAAAAAGAAAACATGCATTAAGCTCGTCAGCCGGTGTTGAACGTGGAACGACTGGTAAAGTTTGTCGAAATTCACCAGACAATAAAATGAGCATTCGTTTCCTCTTAAGTCCTTTAGTATGCGATACAGCGCTTCCAATAATTTTTTGTGCGCCATTGTACATTCATTCCATATGATGATTTGGCATTGTTGGAGTACTTTACCCATTCCAGAATTTTTGGTGATATTGCATGTTGGTGCCTCAATGTTTAACGGTAATTTTAGCGCAGGATGCGCTATTCGACCACAATCTAAAAGTGTTGCCGCAATTTCAGATGAAGCGGTAGCCAATGCAATGCTATTTCGAGATCGTATGGTTGCCAATATAAGAGAAATCAGAAATGTTTTGCCTATGCCTCCGGGCGCATCTATGAAATACTTGTCTTGTAATTGCATTCATAATCGTGTCGTACACTATGTGTTGTTCTGCAATTAACTTAGAAAGATTCGTTTGAACGAACATATCCAAATCACCGACATTAAAATGTGTTTCTCGTTGCAAATCGCGATCGAAAAAGTTGTTCGCAGAATATCCGGATTTTGATTTGTGGTACGCAATCGGTGAAGGATGTCTTCACACATGCAGTCCTTATATTTTTCCCACAAATCTTTAGGATTGGATGGAAAGCAGGTTGTCAATATGATCGCAAATAATGTACGTATTAACTTTGGTCGAGCAGTATTCGATGCACCAGCGAGTGAAATGTCCGAATGTGCATCATTTTCAAGAAGATTTATCCCTTGGCAAGCCTCACGATAAGTGGAGTACACTCCACCATTAACTGATCTCAAGTCTTGGAAGGATGTGCATTGATTAGCAGTAATCGCAAGTAAAAACATTCTGCATTGTTTGGGTGAACAGTGTACAGGCGGCCTAGTGTGTCGGTCGAATACAAATTGGAATGTCCTTCAACTCCTTGATGTCGGTACTTCGGAGTAAAGTAATCTTCCCGCAAACATATCTTCCGTGCATAATGCAAAAAATGCAGTTAAAGTTGTTTGCGGCGGTGACAATGCCCTTGCTTGTACACTTTCTATTGTGAAGTAGACGCGCTGTCCATTTTCAAGGTGCACTGCCAAATGAACAACTGTTGGATGTCGTTCATGGATTGGAAATTATAAAATGCGCCATACTGCTTCATTGCTACTAATATAGCGTCCTAGTTCATATTGATTGATTTCATCGATTGGAGCAGTGGCGTTTCCAGCTCCAAAAACCGCCATATCGATTCCTTTGTTGACGTATTTGCAAATGTACTTGATCGATTTGATAGAATTGCAATACTCGACATTGATATGTGCCTTAAATGTCTTTCAGAGTAGCGGCGAATACGGCACAATCCAACGATTATCGACTTCAACATCATTGTTTCTCACTTTCAAAATGATGGATTTGCCGCCATCGATTTTCGCATACATATCGACAATACATCGGTGGAACAATTGACGGCATTTCAGGATGTGATTATCAGCGTTTTCACGTATCATTAGCCGATACGAATATCGTTTCTGCATTGGTTAGCGGATTTCTCATTTTGATTCCGAAATGATATCCATCTTCTCCTTGCCAAAATAGAACTGGATATTGCAATCCGTCGTATGAGCGATACGTTTCTGGGACTCATTGGACCTCACCATTTCTGCGATGGAAAATAATATCGCGTGACTCGAGTTCTTGGTCAACTATAACGATTGCTGTTTCATCAATCGTTTTAGCATTATATCGTCTTTCGTGTTGACCAACGACTGCCTTATCTGCACGAATTACAACTTTGTAATCGTCGGCTGGTATTCGTTCAAGGGCAGTTCTGAACAGTTGAATCGAATAAAGTTTGCAGTTCAGCGACAATTTCTCTTCTAGAGCCCCTATTGAATCGACAACGTTGATCGATTCATCTGTGTTCATCTGTGTTTCCCATGAAATTAATCTGAAGAAATTCGTCATCTGCGTCTGAAAGTGGTAGTAATGACCCAGCACGATGATAACTTTGGCCCTGCCCTTTGAACGTTGGCATGTAATTCGCGCGTATAATATTTGTTGCGCCGAACGATGTCATTTGGAAACGCGAATTATACTTCCGAATATTTCCCAAGAAATGTTTCGATTGGTTTGTGTTACCGGACACCTATGTCGATAATGGATCAGACGGTGGATGTAACTCTGGCAATTTAACTTTTCCACATTCCAGGTGTTTAACTCTTAAATTTGAGTGCTTTACAATGCACGCATAATTTGTTCATTTTCCCAAAAACAACACTCGGATGAAGATTGTACGAGGGTTGTCTGAAAAGTTTCCGACCGCAACGTAAAAATAGCGGCACTCGTGAATAAAAGCTAGTGAATGCTAGTTGTGCATCTTTTGACAGTTACTTATCGAAGTTTCTGTTATTTTGGACGCGCAGTTTCTAGTTGACAGTCGTTTGAGTGAGTCGATGTGAGTGTTTTTTGTGAAAATTGAGTATCGAGCATTTATTAAATTCTTGTTTTTGAAAGGCATAGGCGTATTCTACGCAAATCAAAAATGAGTTGGGCTCTGTGTACGGGGACTCTATCATTTACCACAGTGAAATGTTGGGCAGCTGAATTTAAACATGGCCGTAATAGCTTCGGGACGTCTAAAAACTGCAACCACTGACGATAACATTGTTAAAGTTCACCAAATGGTGTTAGACGACCGCCGAATTAAAGTGAGAGAGATAGTAGAGGTTATGAAAATGTTCCAAGAACGTGTTTGTTACATATTAAATCAAGGTTTAGGCATGAGAAAGCTGTCCGCGCGTTGGGTGCCGTGTTTGCTTACGTTAGACCAAAAACGTGTTCGAATGAACATTTCCAACGCTCTGTTGGAGCAGTTTAGGCGCAATAAGCCCGAGTTTTGGCGCCGATTAATTACTGTAGATGAAACTTGGATACACCATTATACGCCCGAAACAAAATTTCAGTCTAAACAGTGGACTGCAAAGGGCGAACCGGCTCCAAAAAAATCAAAAACTGTTCTTTCGGCTGGGAAAGTGATGGCGACTGTTTTTTGGTATAGTAAAGGAGTTATCTTAATCGATTATCTTCAAAAACGGAAAAAACCATTACAGGAACATAGTACGCATCATTACTTGCCAAGCTGAAGGCAGAAATTGCAGAAAAACGGCCACATTTGCAGAAAAAGAAAATCCTGTTTCACCAAGACAACGCGCCGTCTCACACCTAGCGGTTGCCATGGTGAAAATCCATGAATTACGGTTTGAACTGCTTGACCATCCGCCTTATTCTTTTTGAAAGAAAGAGATTTTCGTCAAATGAGGAAGCAATCATGGTCGTGAACAATTATTTTGCAGAGAAAACGCCAAGTACTATTTGGACGGTTTAGAGAGATGGGAGCATCGCTGTGAGAAGTGTGTAAAGTCCAAGGAGACTATGCAGAAAAATAAAAAAAAATTTGAGAAAAAATGTCTTGTATCATTGTTCCGTCGGAAACAGGAAACAACCCTCGTATATGTGTGGTAGCAGTCAATGGTCTCTGCTACTTGTTCGGGTGCACGTGCCCTGTTAAGGGTCCGAACATTTCACATGCAGATCCGAGTATTGTTGTCCTTTAAACGTTTGCTAGGATTGTGTGCCCTATGTAGGCGAGTATTATGCTACTGGCTCCACATGCCCTTGCTATTTTAGCCTGCATAAGTTAGGGTTTACTCATGCAGTTACCGAACTTCTTAATTGCTTAAGCAAAACTTGTGCCGCCGGATTCTGAATATTTTCTTGACTTTGACTTACTGTACAACGTGTAGTTGTTCGTCTTGTGAAATCGTTGTTCTTTAGATTCTAAACTTTGAGTCTTTCAATATTATCCCATCAATATTATCCTACTTATACCAGAATTCGTTTTGTCAGTCTTTCAGCCACTTAAATCAAAATGAGCTCCACATCCTGCAGCGATGAGCCCGCATGGCTCGATTCGGATTATGTTTTGAAAATTATCACAAAGTACTCCAAATCACCAGTGAGAGAAATAAAATCCTTCACCAAAGAGCCAGCTACAGTTAAAGGTGAAAACTATGCGAGCGCAATGCACTTACTCAAAGTGAACTATCAGACCGAACCTGATGGTGCGACGGAGTCTGCCTCCTTAATTGTCAAATCCCGCTTAGACAACGAATTGATGTCGGCTATCGAAGAAGATTTCAATGTTTTCCAACGCGAAGCTCAAATCTACACAGTCATTATGAAAGAAGCCGAAAATCTACTACGTGCAATCAATGACGACACAATTTTCGGACCAAGGTTAGTTGACCTAAAATGTTGTTATACTCAACATTTTTGAATATTTCCAATGTTGATTATTTTTAGAGCAATCTATGTGGATGATCGGATTATTGTTCAGGAAAATCTTAAACTGAAGGGCTACCATATACTTGATGTGAAGCAGGGCCTAAATTTTGACCAGATAGCTTTGGTTCTGGAGAAATTGGCAAAATTCCATGCAACCAGTATGGTTTTGTACAGGAAGGTTGGAAAATTGGATCAACTGCTTCTATAAGGATTCTGATAAATATCTGTTTGTTTGTATTTTTTTTAGAAACCGGAAATATTTAAGCATCACTTAGCCGGAAATGTGTCAGAAAATCCGACCCCATTACACGATGTGTACATTAATTGTGTTCAATCGACCATTGACTATTGCAAGACAAATGCAGATCTCCAGCAATATGTAGCAAAACTGGAGGAATTCGGTGCCAAAATTATACCAAAAATGATCAACGTATTCAGTAGAAATACAGCGGATCGATTCCATGTCCTGAATCATGGTGATCTGTGGGTGAACAATTTAATGTTCCAGGGTGACAAGGACGTTCTTTTTGTAAGTTGTCTTTTTATAGGCCCCTTTAAGTCGTATTACTATATTCTTTTCTTCAAAAGGTGGACTATCAAGAAGGCTACTTAGGTTCACCTGGCATCGATTGGAATTGGTTTATGTTCTCGTCATGGCCGACAGATGTTTTTGAAAAGAATAGAGACGAGCTTATTGGAATTTACCATTTCATATTGAATGACATTTTGTATAGGTTACACTATGACCAGAGACTTCCTACAGTTGAGGATGTAAAGAGGGAGATTGTGAACAAGGGAAATCATGGTGAGTTCTGGATAGTTTAAGAAAAATTACGAATCTCATAAGTTTTTGCTTATTTTAGGACTATCAACAGCCACCTGCATGCTGCCAATTTTGATCAATGAACATGAGGAGCTGGCCGATGCTATGAATTTTCTTTTAGACACCGAAGAAGCAATCGAGAATCGACGGAAAGTATTTAATAATCCTGCATTTGGAGACCGTTTAAAGGTCTTTTTCGCCTTTTTGAAAGAGTGCGGTGTTTTATAGGATTTGTAACAAACCAAAATGAACATGTTGCTTCAGGTTGAGTTCGCTATGAAGCTATTTCTGTTTTTGACAAGTCATTTCATTGGCTTTAGTTAGGAAATAAATTGAGCGCTACAAAATTGACACAAAAGTTCAAATAACTGCTTTTATACTCGTGTTTTACTTACTCGTAAGTGAATGAAATTTTTTAAACAGCGTTAGTATTTCAAAATAGGTTTGGTAAGGTTAGAATGGTCTTTGTAGAGGTGCACTGAGTCGAATGGAAGGTTCATTGTCATACTATTAAGAGAGCATGGGAGGGTGCTATAGCTACTCCTTAAACTATAGAGGTTTTTTGAGGAGCAGAGGTACCCTCCTAGGGATTGCGTCAATCTTCGCGCGTATCTTCCAATTTCACAGTGTCTCATATTATCCAGCTAAAAGCCCCTCCCCTTCCTCTGAGACGATCGATTTGTTCACAAAGCGAAGTCTATTATCAATCATAACGCCGAGGTACATGTATTATATTGTACATGTATGTATTCAACGGCCCTGCGGCTGGCGATAAGAACTGCTTCTCTTCTATGTTCAGCTAGCTAATTTCAGGATTGGTGTCTCAAACCAAGTTTTGACTTGGGAGATCGCTTCGTTTGTTGCCGATTCTACTTCGTGGATATGCTTGGCCAAGGTTGTGATGGCGATATTACCCGCAAAGTCAATTATCTTCACGTTTGGGTCTTTGGGAGGCTGAGGACACCGTTACACATAATATTTCACAGCGAGGGGCCTAGGACGGATCCTTGTGGCACACCTGCTGTAACGTTGCATTGTTTAGTATCCTCGTCGGTGTCATAGCTCCTGGAGTAGCTAGATATAATTCTGAGGAAGTAGAATGGTGAGACCATTCTAGCAAGAGCATTCCTTATAAATGTCCAGTTTACCGAATTGAAAGCATTTCTGATGTCTCATCTGACCACTGCACAGTGCTCCTTTGCTCCGAATCGCCGTGCTTTATGTTCAGTCGCTATTGTGATTGCGCTTACTATGGAGCGGGATTTTCAGGACCCAAACTGGTATTCTGACAGTGCATTGCTCTCTTCTACTTGTTGCCATCAGTCTGTTGTAAATGACCTTTACTACGATTATTACTACGGCATCCAGAAGGAGGTTTATTTCCTTTGGGGAGAAGCACTAAACGCTGTAGTTTCCTTTGATCTGGGAATGTCTCCTCTTTAAGACATTTGCAAATTATCATAATTTTGAAATGATGTCCGGTCTCGATGTAATTGCTGCTTAAAGGGCTCTGTTGGGTATTCCATCCAGGCCAGGTGTTTTTCTGTCACCAAACATTTTGCATGCCAGCAGCGATTCTTTTCTGTGGGATCTCTTCGTCTGTAATTCCTATGAGTTCGCGACAACGGTTCGGTAATTGTTCTTGAAACAGTGTCTTAATAATATTTTCAAGGGATATCGGGCATGTTAGTTGAGGTGCTCTGTGTCCTTTGACCTTTGTCTTGATGATCTTGTAGGGGGTTCTTCAAGGGTTTATATCGGGTTCGTCCAGCAGCTTTTTGAAGATCCCGTCTCTTTTTAATTATCTCCTCCACAGTAACCGGATTCTGACTAAAATCCAGGCTTCCTTTTGAGCGTTAGGCCTTTCGTCTAACTATCAGACAGATACTTCTTAATGTCGTTTCGTCGTTCCACCAGTAATAGGGAGAACCGTATAGGCTGGACTTTCTTCTTTGCATAGAAGCATCACGTGCAGAAATTAATAGGTCCGACTCTGGTCCCGGGTTTCAGTTGATAAGGACTAATGACCTCCTCAAACTTTTCTCTATCTCTCCATTTGGGCCAGTCATTTTGTGCCGGTTTCAACGTTTCTCTTTTAGGAGCTCGAGACTCTGTGTATTGTCTTCGCTGACCCGCCTTTCGGAAAGAATTTTTCGTGCCTCGTTAAGTAGAACTATGTCCAGTGTTGCGAATATCTCGAGTAAAGCTCGTACTCTGGCATCCGTCGTACTGCTAACCCAATTTATGGCACACGCATTGGAATCTCCCCGTATTACTACCGGGTTTTTTTCTCTTACGTCCGTTACAAGATTATCCAAGAACTTTTGATATTGTTCACAGGACAGGCTTAGCGGAACATAGCAGCTGTAGAAGTGGATACCATTGATCTTGGTGCTGGCGAAGCCTTCTGCCGATTCGCTGGTTTTCTGAGAGGCTTTGCTTCCACATGTCCATACTGCTGATTTTGTTGTCTTATCGCTTACTCAGACACATTGCTTAGGAGCTCTATATGGTTCGCTGATCAGGACCGCATCAATTTGCTTTTCTTTGGTCATTTGTGTTAACAGGTCTTGTGCCGCTTCGCAGTAGTCAAGATTGATCTGGGCAATCGTCATGGTTTAAGACTAGTCAGAGCCTTCTCAAACAGTGGGCATTTATTGCGACAAGCAACATGCCTGGGATTGCCTGGGTTGTCCATTTGGCAGAAGGAGCAAAGTGGTTCCTTGCTGCAGGTTTTGGCTATCTGGCCCTTTTTCTGCATTCCGAACATTGCTTTGAGCGGTCTAGTTCGCTTTTACAGTGACGTTCTGTATGGCCGAATTCAAGACATTTGAAGCAGTTAGTAGGGATAAATTGTTTCCCGGATACTACAGTTTTGATTCTGACTGATTTTAATATTATATTAGCGTTACTTGCAGGCAGGCTTATTGTCGCAATTTGAGTGTGTCTGTAAGCATTTCTTAGGCTAATTAAGTCACTATCGCACATGTCGTTAAGCTGGTAGTGCTCTTTTAATGACTCACAAATACAGAATGTGGTTAGACTGAAGAGTTGGTGTATAACGCTTTCGGCTGTTTTAGAGCAGTGAAAATGGACTTACTGAGAACGGCTTCGCGGTGTCTCTATTCTGAACCAGTTAATTGAAATCAGCGTCAAGTTCAATTAGTTTAAGGTCAATTTATTGAAGAAGTATTGGGGTAGATAGAGTTATTTGCAGTTTGCGCGCTATGGGTAGAAAATAGAATTGGAGTTTCTAACTCCAGTGAGTGATACTTATACAGGCAGCCCGTTGCGTTTTCCCAACAAATTGGTGTTAATATGCCTTTCCAGTGAAGTCCACCAAACAGCTGTGGCATAAATGAGAACTTGTTTCAACACCGTGCGACCAGTGCATGACTAGACATTATGTTGCAATCTGAAACATTTTACTTCAACCTCAGTCTGCTGTCCTAGAATAGGCCTAAATATCAGGCGGAAACTCAGAAGGGTGCCACTGAGCTGGGATGGCATGACGTAGGCTACATATGTAGGTATTTTAATTTTACTTCGCTTTGACCGGATTTACGCTATTGACACAGCTACGTGTCTAAGAGAAGGGTTTAGCTAGTGTATTCGTATATTGGAAAATGTTGGAGAGCGCCTGTGGGGATTTGCCCGATACCTAAAGAGCAACATTTTCTGCGTAGGCTTCCACATCAAATGCGTGCCCTCTAATTTGTTCATCTAGGTGAATTCTTTCCTCTATAACAGCGAATAAAGATTGGATTTATGACTATTCTGTTGGGAAAGAAGTGGATCAAACTGGAGACGGAGCCATTTACCTATGTCCAGTTTCTAACAAAAGTTGATAATCGAGAAGGTGTCAACAATGTTGATAGCATAAATCATAAAGGACTGCTACTAAACTGGAGTATTCCAAGCTCGGATCGATTGAAATTCCTTACATGGTCGGGATGACTAGTTTGATAAGCACCTGACCATGCTTGGAATTTCTAATTAACGTTGACACGTGCACAATAGAAATGAACTGAGCAGTAACTTGTAATAAATAAAAATCGAAGTTCAACAGCGCTTACAAAGGTTTTAAGGACAGGGAATTTCGGCTTTGCACATTGAATATTGAGGCCATTAACAGACAACATGCGTCGAAGAACCCACGGAGACTCTTGATTACGACGACGACTACGACATCTACTACGGCGAAGGAAGACGAATTTACAATTTGGGACAAACTTAAGCCAAAAAATCTATATTTTTCGGCATGTCAGCGAACTCCTCATGAAAATCCGCTTCAAGACTAAATTTGGAAATATCAGCTTAATTTGCGTTCATGTATCTACAGAAGAATATATCCTTAGTGCCTCAGTTATTAAACCAAAATTGTGCATGTGCTCTCGGCTCGAGACAGTGTAAAGACCAGCCGAGTCATAGGAAAACACCAAGTTCGACAATAGAATTTGAAACGAAGCGCAGTTTTTAGTAATCAACACGCCGTTCCCTCATCTCAACACCTATAACCGACTCGGATATCCCATTATTAATCAACCATCAACCAGATTGATCACGTTGTGACTCCTCTAGTATTCCAGATGTCCGAAGTAAGCACACCAAAGTTCGAAGTTGAAAAGCCGAAATCGCAAAAGACTGCTGGAATCTTTGTCGATCGTGTTCCTTTCAAGCTCTCTCAAAATGCATGCCCCCATACACAAACCTTAAAACTCCAATGGGAATATCGTCAACAAGTCATCGGAGAAGCTGCTTCCAATGTGATTGAAGCGCTCCCACAAAGAAATATTTGGTTTGACAACGAATATACACACGCACATGCAGTCAAACAAGAAGCAAATTTGCACTGGATTGAAAGACTAGAACTGCTCGTTAGCTGAAAAGAAGGGATGAGCACAGGCTTCTCGGAAGGTAAATGAAACAGCACAAGCGCCCGATCGATTAAAAGGGACGATGTTAACGCACGAGTGGCGTTCGAAAATTTTTACAGATCAGGCCAACATTTCCAGCGCCAAATTAGAGAATTCACGGCGTTGTCTATGGTCGTCCGGCTTCAATCTTGAGTCAGCACAATCTTATACGGATGTAGGCCTAAATCCAATCGCAAGATAAGCCGAGTTAACTCTCTGGCGATGCCCAATTTAGCTAATCGGCGTCGAATATGATACTGGACGCTACTGCGGCTATGTTTTCATCATTTCCCACCAATCTCTTTCTGGTTGGTGGCCTAAGATCCAAAAGAGTGTGCTCACGCGGTGCGACGAATCACCTGCACACTGAAGCCTTGATGACGACCGACGTCACGACGAAATTCAGGTTGCGTATTTACAACTGATCGGAAATTTCGGTAATTTTTTTAAATAATTTCCGCGTGTTCGGAAAGCGCAAAACTGAATATTTTGACAGCTGAATGTCATTAGTAACTTTGACATTTGCTGAAACATAACAACTATTATTGCTATCTGGTCACTAGTTAGTTTTCTATATCGGGTTGAAATTAATAAATAACTTTCTACAATGAAATGTAGCAGTTTTCCTTCTCTTTTTCCTTTCCATTTCCGCACTGGTAAGCTTGGGATCATAGTGAAAATATTGCTTGGACAAGCAATTCGTTGTATTTTCACTTCGGATCATTGCTTTAATAGGAGAAATAATGCATTGAGAACGGAAGGGCTTCGCAAAAATATTGTCCCTGTAGCATATTCCATACTCTATGGCGAACAATTTCAATATTTTACCAATATATTGCTGCATTTAAGTAGCTATGCCAGTGAGTTTAGAGTCAAACTAATGAAAAATGACATCAGATTGTGAAATGATGAAATGTGATTGTATAGAAAGTGTTCTGTCTTTGAAGTCCAAACGGCTTATCGATAATTTTTCACGTTTCTATCAAAACTGTCTCATATGTATCATTTTCTTAAGAATAAACTCAAAATGTAACTCAACCCTAAGCTCATTACCAACTTTAGCCAATGCACCAACCATTATTTGTTCACATTCACCGTGAATCTACCATGCACGACACCTGACCATCTGACTTAACTAATTCCACCAGTCAGCATTGATATCACTCATCATTGTGAACCTGTCCGTATCTCGGATACCCAGTGTATCATGTCAAATCGGTGAGCAAAACAATGAAAGTGAGTGTCAGTCGCTCAGTCTCAAAAAAGACAATCGTTCAACTTTCGTTGAATTCACGGCACGGGTGTGCTAGCAATCTCACTCAAATCAGACGAAGTATTGGCGCAGGTGACAAAGGAAGGTAAATAACGCTTGTGTAACTCAATAGAATTTTTACTATTCCAACAATATTGTTCCCCACAAAATTTGTTTTGAAATTCTTCCTAAACAAATATTATCTGCTCCCAAAACTAACTATTTGTATGCGTGTGTGTGTGTGTTTGTGTGCATCTGTTTGTGATTACAAAAAAGCAAAACGCAATCGAAAATAACGAAAAGAAAAATAGTGCTACTCCCCAATCCCCAACCGAACAAAAAGAAGTGTAATCGGAAAAAATTAAAAAAAATTCTCATATTCGTATTCACCACATCGGAAAGTCGTAGTTGGATACGAATTTGGTAAAACCAGTGCCTATGGGTGTGTGTGTGTATGTGGTGAAGATTTTTCTTTCATTATTCCAATTACGTTTTCTCCGCCGTTTCATTGTGTACAGAAAATTTTCGCTCTCAATTTTCCCAAACCCCAACACACTCGAAAAGTGGTGAGTTATTGAATGAGTGAAAGAATGAAAGGGAAAACACACTACACTGAGTGTGGTGGTATCGTTCGTTCGGTCGGTCGTTTGGTCGGTTGGTCTCCGAACTGTGAATTGCGAATGAAGGTGTATTCATCGAGTGTTGAGTTGTTGAGTTGGTATTAGTTGGATTGGCCTTTTCGTTAAACCACTTCTGTGAGTGGAATTTTGAGTGTGATTTGAGTGATTTACGGTTGTTGGTTTGTTTTTATTTATGTTTCTCTGTAGTTTGTTTTTTCCGAGTGACTATAGAAGGAATTGTACTCTGTCGGATCAATATTGGTTATTCGTTTGCCTTGGCTCGTTCGAACGGTACTGATATTACACGCAATTGTCCCGCAGACGGGGCGAGACCGAGTTTATTGTCTTCTTCTCCAGAAATACTTCTCTTCGTCATTTGAATTTTTTGAAAATAATTTTATTTGTTCCCCCGTGAATCTCTGTTGGTTCTGTTTTCTTGTTTTTTGTTATTTCTTTCCCTGCGAGTTGAAAAGAAATGAAAATTTCCCTATTCAGTTTCGTGTGAGAGTGGTTTATGTGTGAATTGTAAAAAAGTAGAAAAAAACCCATGAAAACTTTTTCAACAGACAGGAAAATCTGGTATACGCTCATTGGAGTCAAATAGGAAAAATTCAAATAAAAAAGGTTCTCCTTATTGTTTAGTGTGTGTAACAACAAAATCAAAAAAGAAACTCAAAAGTGAGAGTAAAAAATAAAAAATAAAAATAAAAAATTGAGAAGAAAAGATTACAAAAGAAAATCGTCCGCAGTGCAATGAAAAACGTCGTCGTAGTGAAGAAGAAATAGAGGATATAGAGGGATTATTGTGGAGATTGTGCGGTAGAATCGTAAGGATTCGTTGTTCACTGTCCGTTGTGCCCCTTGTCAGGATCTTCTTTCTTCTTGAATCCTTTCACATAACTAAAAACTGCTGAACAAGCAAGGAGGAGGAGAGTATTCGTATCTTCCTAGATACGAACCGCACAGCGTTCACAAAAGGAGTGTGAGACCAAGGTGGGAGGAATTATTAAACTAAAAATAAAAAATAAAAAAAAAACAAATTGAAAAGAAAACTTAAATTATTCAATTATTCAAATTTTTTTATGGATTTTCCTTGAATTTGTGTAAGGGAAGGGGGTAAACTGCTACGTATGCTGGCGCTGGGCATACCATATACACGCAGCACATCACCAACAGCCTCGGAGGGTGGCTGCTCTCTGTAAAATGAGGTTTTCCGGTAAATGAAAGGGGGTGGCCTGCCTGTGAGGTTGGATCTAATGGTGTTTACAAGGGTGCAAGTGGGTAGTGAGCAGTGGGAGTTTGAACATTTTTCCACTCATCATCGTTGTTCAGTCGGTTTCTATCGTTTTTTTTTCCTCTTTTCGTCGTTTTTTCTTTAATCTTTTTCCTATCCCCACATGAGATTTGGAGTGAACTTTGTACAACTCTGTTTTGTTCTGGTTTGATATTCTTTGTAGCAGTGTTGCCAGAGATTATTTTTTGTGATCTATTGGGTGATGGATGGTAGTACAATTTTTTTAAGTATCTGGTAGTAACGTGAGTATTGCGCGTTTTTTTTGGAGGGGTTATTTTCCAATTGCCATAAATTGCACAAGACACGTTTTAATGTTGAAACCGTTATTGAATTTAGTATTTGGGGTATATTGCTCATTTAGTGTTGCAAATTTCGTTGTAAACATTTTAAACTCAATTTTGAAATGGGTGTATCGATAGAACATATTCGGAATATTGTATGTTATTTGTTCCGGAAAGACCAGAATGGAAGTGAAGCCGCTAGAGAAATCCAAAATGTGTATGGAGAGGGTGACCTAAAGGATGAACCTCGTTCAGGTAAGCCAGAAGGGCTAGACGATGAGCTCCTCAACTCCACCGTAGAAAGAAGTCCCACGGCATCCAACGGCACCTAACAAAAATGGGAAAACTCATAAAGTTGGGAAAATTGGTACCACGCCGCCCACAACGAAATAATCTGCAGTAAAAAATCGAAGCTCGCACTACGCTTCTGTCACCTTACAATCAAGAGGCACTTTTGAACCGGGTGAAAAATGAGTTCCCTACAGTAACCAATGGCTTAGTCCAGAAGGCACGCCAGCAACATATTCCAGAGGTGGATTTCACCCGCTCAAGGTGTTACTCTCTGTATGTTGGGATACTGAGGGAATAATCCAATTTAAGCTGTTGCCTCGTAACCAGACTATCACCGCAGAAGTCTACTGTCAACAGCTGTGCAGATTAAACTCGTCACTAGAGCACAAGCGGCTAGACTACCTGCACACAGTTACAGGAGTTCAGTTGGAAAAGAAATGTGTATCCGCCTTATTCTCCAGATTTCCACTTGTTCCGAAGTCTGCGAAACTTTCTTGATGGAAAAACTTTTAGATCTCGGGATGATGTCCAAGAGGTTCTTGTGCGATTTTTTCCGTCGTAGCCAAACAATTTTTTAGTGACGGCATTAAGAAGTTGCCTGATAGGTGGGGCACAAGTGTTGTCTAATGAAGAAAATTTTGGTGCAAATTAGTTAATATTAAGCAGACAACCCCTACTTAGGTATGCAATTTTTAGTAAAAAAAAAAATTAAATTGTGGCTTCCCTCAAGTTTTTAAACTGCAAGTTTTTGGGGTAGTGCTTGGCATGCCATTTGTAGGCTTAACTGCAATTTCAACGTCGGCTCAAAGGTTTTCAATCGTAAGTCCGGCATGGCCACTATAATTTACTTTGCCTCAAACAAATTTTCATCCGGCCTTCTACGTACCTCACTGTTGAAGGAGTGTACTGACGATTTTATTCGAGATTAGGGCTGTATAGACGTGTTTCTGTGTTTATGTCTATAATATGAAGATATTTCAATTTCAGACTCATCTTTAGATTCAAATTTCTTAGTCAGAAGGTGGACATTTCTTGGTAATCTTTGCTTGCCTTTACTTTCTACCTAATCTAACAACCCGATTGGGATTCTCCGATCTCATGCTAACCATCTTCCCTCAGATGTCAAACTTGTGTTCCAGATTGCCCATTATTTAATAATGGTAATGTATACGCATGAACAATGCTCACAAATCATCCAAATTTCTTAGTCAGTTAGAACTACGTTACATGCGTCAAGTCCAATTTTCGGCCGTTTTAACCATTCCGATAAGCGACTTATTCACACCATAATGTTTCCGACCCAAAGAGACAGCGAAACGGTGGAAGGGATGATAATATTGCGGTTATACGCGAGGCGAAGAACTAAGACCGCAATCAATAGATTCTGCTCAGAACTCAAGAGCTGGACGTCTATTAAGCATCATTGTCAGGTATATTGTGAGTGGAAACGAAAGCTTGTTTTGCGTCGACCTGTACTCATTGATAAGGTCCTCCCCTAATTATCAAGGCTTTTGCCATTAATGAGATTGTCTAATAAAAACCGAGGGTAGAGCCGAGTCTTATCGTTAAGGTTTTCAAAACTTAACGCCGCTGAAAGTTGCTATTATTTGACCAGTTACAAACTGCCGATTATAGGTTCTACTGGTGGCAGGACAACCCTTAGTCCCTACCTTAGACTTACACCACGGTATTATGGGAGTCAGGAGGCCCCAGAACTCCGGTAAAGGCCTGACTTTTTGAGGTAGACCACCTTATGGGAGCATCACAATGGCCTAAGCCTAAAATCGCAGGAAGCTTCTTTCAGTTGGATTCGACCCGATGTAGAGTTGCATTAAATACTGAACCTAAGATCAGCAAGGGTTTTATATATCGGCCTCAACTCATACTAAGGGCGGAACTTATGCCTCAAACACAAGTTCTACTTTCGAATTAAAGGTATTAACGGAGAGCGATGGCAAGGCGTTACCTTGCTCTCATGAATGTTTGGGCATTCAATAGAATTAAGGCTTATATTGTCAAGAGTTCACTTAAAACACACGAGACGTTCTGTACTTATTGATTCATGTGGATAAACCAGCAACTACTAACGATCCAGAAGCAAATATGTTGAATTATTCGGTAGCTCTCAAACATTGGTCTTGTCGCCTGCCGATGAGTCTTTACTAAACCCAGTTGTCGAGACTCATTTCCGAACGTCTTGCGCTACGTTAAACGAGGACCTGTTTGTTTTCGCCCTTGTTGAGGTCCAGTCCACTGCCAATATTTCACTAGTGTGATCCCGTTTATAAGTTCCTGGTGTGTTCTCCCATAAAAAGGTTTGTTGAAGACACGATATGGTCGAGTACGTTTCTCAGATAGTGGATTGTTTCTGATATTTTTCAATACACCAGTCATAGAACAGCTCCTGCCTTTGAGCTACACATACGCAGCTTTGTGTTTAATGGGGTTGCATTGCTCCTACACATTTTTGACAATATATGGAATTCGGCCTTAGCTGCTATCGTCTAACTCGGTACCATCATCAACCAAGATGATACTTGAGAGATAACCACAGAATCTGCTCTTTTTGAGGTGTTGGTATGATTTGCTGAAAAGTTAGAGAGAAGACCTCCAAACCGTTGCAAGTCCTTAATTCTATGAGTTTGCGGTAGTAGGGAAACCTCGTCGGCATAGTCAAGGTGTTAAGAATAGGTTGCGAGATTTCCATTCTGCTGCTTTTTTGCACAATGTTTGACCCCTCTTATCCGAATGCGGTACAAGCACTCGAATTCACGTCTACCCTCTGTACGGGTGACTTCAATGTAAATTTAAATTACAGTGCTCATTTATGGTCCATTAGTTGTTAGGGTAGTACGAGTATAAGATCCCTTTGTCTTTCGGTAACAGGTGTCAGCTTCGTTTGGATTCCTCAAAGCACGGTGATATTTCTCCTACGGATGACTGGAGTTTGAAGGTGGTGGTGATCTCGTCACAGTTCAATGTTGACTCCGAGTTAGTTACGGATATTTAAGAGAGATCTGTTAAACCGAATTTTAGGGAAAAATGATCAGTGGTAGACCCTCTCTGACAATCGATAGATACACAGCTGAGGAATGAGGAATATTGAAGATCTGTAGCTTTGATTGTAGTCCGTGGAAATAGTGATTGGCTAAACTGTGTGTCAAAGATCTCTACGTCAAAGATTGCATTTTTAATTAATATAATTATAGATGAAAGAGAATGTTACGCTCTTCACTACCCCGAATCTATAGATCAAAAGAAATTAAAGCACAAGGAAAAGAGTAAAGACGCAAGGGTCTTAAGAAATGACTCAATGCTCTTTGACTCAATGTAATCCTGCTTGTTTCTTCAATGTAAGAGATAACTGACTCTTCAAATAGTCATTTCGTTTTTTTCATTCGATTTGCAGGTCGTATTGGCCGTTTTGTTCGACGACCTTCTGCCATCTTGTTTATAAAACTTCCTATCTTTCTCTGCAAGAAACTTGTCAAGGAGCTACTCTATGAAGTCTTCTGAATCAAACGTTCTACCATTCAAAGAGTTTTGCAAGGAGCAAAATAAGTAGCAGTCTGATGACGCAAGATCTGGGCTATTCGGTGATTGTGGCAACACATCCCAACCAAACTTCAACAATTTTTGCCGAGTGACCAAAGTTGCGTGTGGTCTCGCACTGTCGTAGTGAAAGAGCTCACCCTTACGATCGATCAGCTCGGGATGTTTCTGTGCGATGGCATCACTTAATTTACGTAGCTGCTCACAGTAGGCATCGAAATTAATCATTTTGTTCTTTGAAAACAGCTCATAGAAGACTGGTCCTTTCCAATTACAACAGATGGACAGATGTATCACCTTCTTTTGCTGGATGTCCACCTTTGCGTGCCTGACTGATGCTTCTTCTCGCTTATTTCTACTTTTTTTCGGTAGACATTCGACATTTTTCGTGGCCTTCAAGAATGGATCGTGTTCTTCGCGTTTGGTGAGTTGATCGCAGACGTTTATGAGCTTCGTCAAATGAATTTCTTTCAACTCCTGCGGGACCCGAATATCGAGTTTCTTTACGAAGCCAAGCAATTTGAAATGTCCATGAACGCTTCAAATGGAAACTTTTAGAGCCATAGTTAGCTCCCGAGTCGTTGCATGCTTATTTGCTTGCACTAACGCCTTGATTTTATCGTCGCCAATTTCGAAAGGCATACCGGAGCGATGAGCGCCTTCAATTGAAAAATCTCCATCACGGAATCAGGTGAACAAGTTCTGCCACTGGCGTATAACGATGACAATTCTGTCATAAACTTTACTCAACTTTTCCCTTGCCTCAGTTGCTTTCGTCCCTTTTTTGAAGTAATACAGCAAAATACGGTGTATACGCTCTTCAAAATTCTCCATGTTCGAATCACAATTCCCAGCACAAAACTCGACCGAATCGCCCCAACTTTTTTGTTGTTTTTAGATTAAGTGTCAAAAACAAGCCGAGCGCAAACATTTAACATATACATATGTCGCGCTCAGATACAAGTAAAGGCGGGCAAAGCCATCCATTGCAAAAAAAAATGAAATGAATTTGTGAACAATCCAATAGGAGCTGTTTCGAGTAAGGATTGACCGGAAAGTATGAGTGAGAGGGACAAGTCATCATTACAGTCAATTGTTGATCAATAGTGCAAGATGATTTCACATTTCTGATCTTCCTCCAAGATCGGTTGTCTCAATAATAGCCTTAGCAGAATCCTGGTATCTTTTAATCTCATTTTAGCTCGAATCACTTCGTCCAACGTTACTCCAATTTGTCGATGCCCTCCGAATAATACGATTTCTCGAGGCCTTCATTCGACCCAAATCTCTTACCGCCGAGCCATTTCTTCCTGTTTGGAAACAGGAAATAGTCGCAGGGGGCTAAATCTGGAGAATATGCTAGATGAGGGAACAATTCGTAACCTAATTCATGAAATTTAGCCATTGTGACTGCGGACTTGTGCGCCGGTGCGTTATTCTGGTGGAAGAGAAGGTCGTTTTTGCTTCAAATCGCGTCGAATCGATCCAACATCTCTGTATAATAAGCGCCGGTGATCGCTTTATCCTTTTCAAGGTAATCGATGTGAATGACTCCACGCGCATTCCAAAAAAACTTTCGTCATGACCTTGTTGGCCGACAGACGCACCTTGGCATCCTTCGGCTTGGATTCACCAATAGAAGTCCACAATCTCGGCTGTTCCTTGGTCTCTGATGGGTTGTGATGAATTCATGTTTTGTCCACAGTTACGAAACGGCGCAAAAACACGTTCGGATTGCGATTGAACGTCGTCAAACATTCTGTTGAAGTTGTCAAATTATTACGTTTGATGTCAATTGTGAGTGCACACAGCACCCATTTGGCGGATATCCAAATATTTTTGCAAAGCTGAACTCATTGATCCATGTGATAAGTTTGTAGCCTCTTCAAGTTCGCTCACCTTCACTCGCTGATCGTCCAATATCACACCGTGGATGTTATCGACTATTGGGAGACCAGAAAGTTCGGCGTCACTTGTGCTGGTACTACCGCCCCGAAATTGAGTAAAGCAGTGGTGGATGGTTCCAATCGGTGGTGAAGAGTCCCCATAACACTTTTCAAGGTTATGTTTAGTTTGCGTGATGGTTTTTTGCGCAAAAATTCACTTTTTTGCATTAAAATGGCTGTCACAACAAGACGATTTGACAGATCTGTCCAAAAATATGTGTGCGTTCTTTTGGAAGATGCTTTTTGACAAGCAAAACGTTCGATTTGAGGTGGCAACGTCATCTGTTTTAATTTTCAAGGACTTATTGACCCACCCACATCTTGATATACTTTTGTGACCGCTTTGTTTAACCTTCTCCTTAAGGGCAGAACTTCTAGTGACTTGTCTGTATTGGCATTGGTCTTCACGGCGTGATATTGGCGAGCTAATAGTTGTTTGAGAAAACATCACTGACAAACTCATGTGATTATAACAATTTGAAATCGAAGCTTCTCAAGCCCCGCATATGCATTCGTGTTTTAGCAACAAGGTAAGGTTTGGTTTGTTGCCGCTTTTAACTAGTGAAAACCCTTAATTGACGAGATACGAGTATGTCCGTCATTAATTGAGCAACTAGGTTGACTTTTGAGTTAGAAACCTTATATGTGTTTGACATCAAAATTTGGACGCAACTAGTGCGATTTTTACCGATTTTTTTTCAGTATCCCGTGTCTATATACCACTCAGCATCACGATTGCGTTGACTAATTTTTTAGAAAAGTTCCGTGAGAAGTTTTGTAACGAAGTGGGTTTCTTTTACCCATCAGATCGAGATTTGAGAAATCAATCTAAAATTTGAGAAACTCAGCTGGTTTTTCTCTCGTAATAAGTAACTATTAGAGTATGGACATATGTACATAACCCTGCTTATTGTGATCATTTCTGAACCCTGATAATGTACATTCATTGGCACAACTACAAGTCCATACTGGATTCAATAAAAAGTAGCAAATAATCATTCTCTTACCCAAATACCCTATATTGTATCCTTAAAGCAGCTGACAAGAATCTGCAAATTCATGCAACTCATGCTGAGAGCAGCTTTCCTTAGGAAAATTGCATCCCGCTTTTTTGAGAAAAAAAAACCTTAAGATTCCTTTGTATTTGTTAGGTACATGTTAATCAAGATTGTTGTTAAATTTTCTTCAAAGAAAAAATGGTTCCCTCATTTTTTCCTATTTTGTATGGTCATAGTTAATTAACCCTTTTGTTGAGAAACCCTTATATGTTCGTTCGAAAAATTTACAGTCGTCACTTCAATTGACAGCCTAAACCCTCTTTTATTTGGGTAATTTTGTGGATAGAGTTTGACCAGTTTCTTTTTGTCATATTCGTCCAATTATCCTTTTGTATCTAACTTTTGGATAAAGAAGATAAAATTTCGTTCGTGTGTATACAAATAATGAGACTAGGCTGGAAAATACAATAGAACTACCATAGGTTCAACCAGAAAATCAACTGTTGCTAGCATGTATCAGCTTTTAATTTTGGGTGTTCAAAGTGTATCACCATCTGTTTGTGCTGTTCAACGCACAAAAGGCGTGAAGGCTTCCTAAAGTGAAAGCCTTTTGGATAAAACATTTGGCGACGAATTGTTTTAGCATCTCAAGTGCCTATTTTGCTGACAGTGAAAGTTTTTCTAAAATCTGAGAATTCAGGGATGATTTAACTCATTGGTATGAGTATATCTTAAAACCTCTTCAAATTTCTTGGAATTACAAGAACTCTAGCATAAAGTATGAGTGGGAAGGCATAACACTGACACGTAGATTTGACTGTTGTAGAGTTTCAAGCACAAGAAACTAGTGCGAAAACCTTCGAATCGCTCTGAGTAAAGAAAAAAACTCTCCGTCTTATTCGAACTCCCACCCCCCTGGAGAGCGAATATCGAAACCAAATACACCTGAGTTTCAAACCACTTCAAAAACAATTGTCCTTTCTCCTCCTTCTACCTTTCTGCCCGCGCGCCCTTAGGCGCGCGTAAATTATAAAAAAAAAGGAACGAAAACGATGGAATTTCTGTGAGACTCAAAAAAGCTGTCTTATCTAAGAGCCTATTGGATTTCTGCGACACATAAGGCTGCTTTTTGAAGTACAATTTCACTATGTTCTTCGTCTTGTCATTTGGACACAGTGGACACCACGATTTTTACCGACTCAGAACTTTTCATTATTTTCAGTGACGTCAGGAGCATAAATTACTTTTTCTTCTGATATTTGAACTCAGACACTCTTGCGTAGTAGTGGACGAATTTTGAGACTGCGCCACGACCCCACCACCGTGTTTACAATTTATTTGGACTCTAGATTTTGAATACAACATCAATCAAGTGGCCGCCTTTATTGACCAAAGCGAAATGTGCCGTTTTTGTTGCGTTTTCCGTCACTTTTTCGAGCGGTAAAGCGATGATTTTTTCACGAATGATTGCCTTGAGCTCGTTTATGGTCTGAGGCTTGCTTTCGTACACTTTGCTTTTTAAATGACCCCACAAAAATAAGTCCGGAGGGGTTAAATCTGGAGATCTGGGTGGACAGTATATGTCGCCATTGTTTGTCCAGGGATTTTAGTTGCAGAAAAACTGCATTGTTTGATTTGCTGTGTGGCATGTGGCATGTGGCGCACCGTCTTGTTGAAACCAGTAACTGTCCAGACTTGTTTAACACATTTGTGGTCAGACATAATGAGCCAACATCCACCGATATCGATTCTCATCGCTGTTTCGCCTTCCTTGAAGAAAAATGGTCCAATGGTGGTTTTTGCGCAAACGCTGGCTCAAACAGTCACTTTTTGGTTATGCAATGGTTCTCCAAATGCGCCAAACAGAGAGTGTGAAATAAACCTCGTCAGACATCAAAATTTGCTTCCAAAAATCAGGTTCAGTGTCAACCATTCGGGCGACTGTTTGGCCGTATTCCAAGCGAGCGCGGTGACGATACGACACATCGACACATCAACCAGTTCATTGGAACGTCTTGGGCGTTGATGAGCAGCATGTCGACGATCTCCCACTGTCCGGTGCTCAACAAAATTCGACACCAAACGACGAATAGTGTTGTCAGACGGTGCATATTGCCCACGATATTTTCGACGATATGCACAGCGTCACTATTTCGGCGCGTTGTTTCGGTGTGGAGCATGTCTACTCAAGTCAATCGGTTGATAAAGGTCAAAGTTATTCAATGTATATATATTGACAAAGAAGACAAAATTTGTCAGGGCCTCTAGCCTTCTTGCAATAATACTTAGAAAACTTGTAAATCATGACAGCACCAGTTCTTAGAGCTGACGGATATTTTCTTTCTCTGAACAGGTTTCTGGGATTGATTTTTTTTTTTTGTGTGGAACTAGATGTGGATTTACATTAGATAGATTTTTACAAAAAATCAATTGGCTTGGGTTTGCCGTCTGCCAAATTAGCACCAATTATATATATACGAGTGTATAAAATAGCAAAATTGATTTAGTTATAAATTTTCATTGATTATTCCAAGCCGATACTTTAGAGCGAGTTTACCGTATTGAGATGGTTTTGAAACGTTATTTTCGTTAAGAATTGATAATTCCGACTTCCGACGATATGTCTCCTCGTTTCTTTTAAAACTGGACACTTCCCAACGAAATGTATGTTTTCCCTTTCCGACAAGTTGCACAAGCTGCACAATATTGGTAGATCTCTGTGTGGAACATAATTAATATTTCCTCAGTGCTATTTTCATCACAGAAGTCATTATTTTCCTGCAAGTTATGACTTGAACGGCTATACATAGGTCATTCTATGTAGCGATGCAGACGCGTGCTCTTAGTAAACTGATGTAAGCTGTTCGTCCACACTTGCAATAAGTTGCCAAAGTTGCTGTTTAAATCACCGGCTGTCATCAAGGTTTAGGACTACAGCTAATAGCAAGTTCATGCCAGTCACTGTACCACCCTGATTTGGCCCTCTTGATGCTTTTTCTGACAATTGAATGTCTGTCATCTTCAAGAGCTTTAAAACGTAGTCTACATGCAATTGAAGGGTTTTCGTGAAGAGCGGGTATAAACCTGTATCCAATGTTAGCGTATAATTTGGGGTGATGAGTAGCAGATGGGAATGCTCTTTTTATATACATAGTATCGTAACAGTTCAGTATCCCACACTCTCGTAGTTCCTAACTCCTCGAACCTGCGCAGCCTAAAACAGTATGGTTTCAGAGACTGCCTTAAGTACCTTATATTTGCTGCTGTGAGCAATATATTTGTTGCTGAGCCACTTCTTCCAAACAGTGTTGATGACCATTTTGAACTTGCTTAGTTGTTTCACTAGGTGTATTTCCATATCCACATCCATATCCACTGCATTCTTTGAATTTGTTTGCGCTAGGATTCCTCTTTGCAGGCGCTACCTACATATTTGTTGCTGCTATATGTGCCCCTCTCGTCCAATTTAAGTATTTTTAAAGCTGCTGATCCCAACGACGTTGTTATTTTTCTAGGCGATTTTAATCTACCTACGCTTCTATGGACCAGGACTGACCAGTTCTTCTTTACTGCAACAAATCCCATCTCTGATAAAGAAAACCTTTTCTTAGACTGCCTTACTGACTCTGGTCTGTATCAATGAAGTAGTGTCACGAAAAACATTGGCAGACAATTCGCACACACACAGCTCCAACATCAAACAATTCTTTCAGTTCATTAAAATTAAAAGTAAATCGGATAACTATCCATCATCTCTGAATTTTCTTGATATGTCCTCGGGCGATTCCCACATTATTGCAAATTTAGCAAAGCGTTCGCCATCCATTCCCAAGAGCCAGAGCACTCTTACTTTTTCTACCCACAAACAACTTTGGAATCAGTGTCTATAACTTTAGAGCTAGTTAGAGATAAAATAATAAATCTCAAAGATGAATAATCTGCTAGACCTGATGATCTTTCCCCTACATTCTTAAAGAAATGTGAAATTCACCTAGCCCAACCTCTTACAGTTCTCTTTCAGCTTTCTATCACCCAGTTATTATTTCCCTCAACCTGGAAAAGTTATTTTAGTATAAAAAAGGTCGCAAGACGATATTTCCAACTATCAACCAATTGCTAAGCTGTCCTGCATATCTAAGCATTTCGAGAGCATTATTTATGAAATAACGCTTTTCCATTGTAAATGTATTGTTTCCCAAAACCAGCACGAATTTCTCAAAGGTAAATCTACAACCACCAACCCAACGGAATTCGTAGCAAGCACTTTATGTGCACTAGCATCTGGAAATGAAGTTGACGTGATTGTCACCGATTTCAGCAAAGTCTTTGATAGAATTTCTCATGATATAAATTAATAAAGGTCTCTTGGTTTCCAAATAAGCTTTTATAACGTGGGTTCAATCCTATTTAAATGAACGACATTACTATGTTTAGGTTCATGGTTTCTGACCCAATTAAAGCCTCCTCTAGTGTCCCTCAAGGCAGCCACCTTGGTCCCTTATTATTTATTCTGACCATTAATGCTGTTGATTGCATCATTAAAAATTCATACATATCGGTTTACGTAGATGATATGAAAATCTTAAGATATAAATCATCTTCCTCAGACAGCTTACTACTGCTGAAAGATCTAGACAGGTTTTGTCTTAGTGTCAGAAGAATTTCTGTGAGCTTAACGTCAATAAGTGTTAGGCTATAACTTATACCCGTAAGCGCCCTTATACTTCACCTCGCTATAGTCGCTCATTCTTGAAAAAGAATGTTCATATCTTTCGCATCCTCATTTCCCGATACTCTGTGCCTAAAAGTGGTAATAATTGGGTGAATGCGAGCTGTTTAAAGGGTCGGTTTTGGTTAAAAGGACACTAACTAACTTCAATTTACGAGTAGTTTAATTAAAAAAAAAACTTGTCAAAATGGTGAAGTATGTATGTAAATTGCTCAACCTAAATTCTCGGGTCATTCAATACAACTCTAACTGAAGGTTTCTGTCATATTTGAAAGATTTTGGTTTTCATTTCAGCTATAGCCAACATCTTTCAACAACATATTATAATGCTAAATAGGATTTGACAAGTTAGAATCTGCGGTAAATGTTTGACCCGACTATTTCAGGAGCTACAAAGTCGTTGTTTGGAACCCTAATTTGTGGTTTCAATTTTCAAATCACCGTAAATTATAAATTACTTTTAGACAAATGACTTCGTCAACTGTCCCACTGGAATAACCCGATCTTTCTATTTGAGAAATCCAGTCCTCTTGAGTATGCCTATACATAAGTAAAATGTAATTTTTTTAAGACGGTCCGGTGAAGAATTCTTAATATAAATATACCGGAACTATTTTGATTAAGAAAATGATTTTATTTGAAAGATAATTCTTTATCCTTTAACATTTAGAGATGCCTTCCGTTATATGAGCCACGCGACTGGGAATTAGGTACAAAGTTTACAAAGTTTCAACCATTTTTTCGTGCATGTTGGCCCATGTATCCGCGATAACTCGTCATAAATTACAGTTTCTAGCTTCAATCGTTTCTGTATTATGCTCGTAAAGAAACTATTTTACGTACCCCCATAGAGATTAATCCGAAGGCATTAAATCGTTAGATCTAGGCCAATATACAGGCCCAATTTTGGAATTACTCTCTCACCAAACATTAATTTCATAAATCGATGGCATTGGTTGTAGAAGGTATAACTTGTAGTTCTATCTTGCTCAAAACATTTATCGTCTACATCGATGTTACGTAAATTTTGAAACAAATATTCGTTGATCGTCTTTCTGTATCAATCACCACTGACTGTAACGCGTGCTTCTGCCTCGTTTTAAAGAAATAAGGCCCAATGATGCCACCAGCGTACAAACCATACCATACAATGTTCTGGAGTAATCTCACACCAGATACGGCAATTTGGCTTATTGGCGTATCCATTGAGTTAAAATTGAATCTCATCTCTGAACGTTACTATAAAATTCTGGATCATGTTGCAATTAATTTTGATCCCATTCGGGGAAGGTCCGACACACGCTATGTTCCAACGGCTCTAATTCATGCACCAATTGAATGCTGTAAGGGATTGGGCCAAAATGTCTCAGGTTGTGGACGGACAAAGCCCAAACTGTTGCATGCACAACAACGAACGAACGAACAAATTTGATCTACATACATAAATACTCACCTCAACTGCGGCGATATGTTCTTAAAAACGCGCTGGTCTCATTCTTGTTGTTGACCAAATGCCAAGAAGTGTTGACTTAGTGCGAAATCTATCCAAAACACTATGAAAGGTACGATCAGACGGGTCAAAAAAATTGACAAAGTGCTCGATGAGGTTATGTAACTGTCCACTGATTTCGACAATAATACGTTATTGCGTGTAAATCGATCTATTGACAGTTAAAAATTGACAGCTACTCGTAGTTTGACAGTTAACCATTCCGAAAAATCGACGTCTCTTCAATATACACCCCCTTTTTCATAGACAATTTTAAAAATATCCTTTTTGCGCTTTTGGCAAAATGAAGTCCAAATTACACGCCAATTTCATCTTGAATTGAGCCTCTTCGATGACAGCTGTCAAGCGGGGATTAAAAAGTCAACCACATACCTACTCTGAAAACGCTCAAAACCGTAACTTTTACGTCATTTGAAAATGTCAATGTTTTGACAGTTTGACAGATTTTATAAAAACGACATTTCTAATTGGATCTTCTGAAGTTTGTATAAATTTCTGATACGACAGTCCCATCAACTGTCTTAAAAGTCAGAACGTATGTTGTATGTGCTTTTAATTCCCAATAGTTGGCAACACTGTCATTGAATTGTAAAAAAATGTTTGGTCACCCATAGCCAACAATTTAAATATTTAATCAAAGACCCCCCTTATCATTAATTGGACAACAACGAAAGAAAAAAAAAAGGAGAGAAACGATTTCTGTTCCAGCACCACTGTTGTCCTCTCCGCTAACAATTGCATTTAGAAGAGAACGAATATGCAGCGTCGGAGGGTAGTGATAAAAAAAAGTGCTTAGACGACTAAGGGAGGCTAAAACTGAAGCAAAGGCAGCCAGCAGAAGCACTGTCAACATTTTTATGACTGAGCATGTGCCCAGGAGGTGATTACATACATTTTTTTTGTGTCTCCCCCTTCTCATTTTTTATGTATGTAAATAGACCCCCAAGAGAAGAAAAAAAAAAATAGAAGTCATAACGACCGACCGAATACATGTCCCATACGGTCGTATCCGTCCATACCCGACCGTCTGTATCCATCCTTATCGTTCATTCAATCAATGTGTGTGCATGATGAAAATGAAAACCAACTCAATTTTGCTGTCATCTCTAATTTACTTTTGAGTCGTTTTCCCTCCTCATTCTCTGTGTTTCTCTATTTGGTTGAGAATGCGAGAGTGAGAGAGAGAGCGAGGGAGAAAGAGATGTGTACAAAGTGTGAAAGGGATTGTGTAAACGGTCGGCGAAAGGGGAATTGGTTAGAAGGCATTCATGATGAATAAAAAGGGGAAAGCACAACTTTAATGACGGAAGGGGTGAGTGAAATATTGAAATCATTTTCTATGTGTGAGGTGAATTATTGTTTTTGTTCATCTTCACATCCTACTCACAATCAGAAAATGAGGGTATGAGATGGGATAACAAAAACAAAGGCCTTTGCTGCCTATGGTTTCCTCTGTGCTGTGTGCCTGCCGGGCTTTAGAACTAAAAAATGAAAAATTCAAATTCACAAAGAAGATGATGAATCTGCGGAAGAAGAAATGAAAAAGAGGAGAAGAGTAACAGAAGAGTTGGATAATAAAGCATAAATAAATAATAAACAGTAATTGCTCGTGTGTAATATCGTACACCATACAATATACGGTATGAGTGCGATGGCGTCTTCCGAAAGGGGTTTAGAATTGAGATAATATGTATGGGTTACCGAGTGGTTATGGAGATTGATATAGATATGATTATGGATAGCGGATGGATACTTAGCTCCAAACAATTTTACTTTACCTACTCTTTATATTTTCCTCTTCCTCTTTGACACTTTTTTTGTGTTTTTTTCTGTACGCTTTACTGCGGCTGATTGCATTTGCAATTGGAGTTAAGTTTGAGTGTTTTTTTTTTCGTTTTTTTGCCATTTGAGTCATTTTAATTTCAACTTGTGGTTTGGGTTATTGTGGGTGTTTTAGCCTCCCACAATGATAGTGGTTGTGCGAAAGAATTTGATTAGAGTTGAATTGTTTTGTTGCGTTATGCACCTCCTCCATTTTATGCATATTTTCATCGTTTCTCTCTCGTTCGTTGTCGGTTGGGTATTTGTATTGTCGTTCCTTCTGAATTTCAGTTATTCCCATATTCCATGGGAAAATGAAGTGGAATTCGTATCAGATAACGATTAGAGAGACGATCCGGTTCTACTTTCGGGTATGGGCGTTTTATTTTTTAGGTTATCACTGCGTATAGTGTTACCACTTTGGAAAAATACCTACACATAAAACCGAAATTCGAAATCACCTAACGAGGATAAACACGAGAGAATACGATGACACTTGACAAAGGAGAGACACATATTTCTTCACTTGTTGTAGGTATAGGTAGCTGACGAATATATAAAGTCGGTTTTTATGTTTTGTTTAAATTGTTTTGAGTGGTAGTGCATTGTTCTTGGAAATCGTTTTCGAGTTTCTTTGTTTGTGGCTCTGTGTTGTGTCGAAGATGTACAGAAATTCAAAACCAGAATCCGAATTTATTTAGACATATTATCTGATCGTACGATAGATTCAGTTCAGAGATAAAGAAACGAAAAGGGTGTTCTTATACTATTATTATCTGATCGTACGATAGATTCAGTTCAGAGATAAAGAAACGAAAAGGGTGTTCTTATACAGGAAACAGAAATGATGAGTGGAAATTGTATTTACCTACAATTTTGATTATTTATTTTTCCGACTTGAAAGTAGGCTCAATTTTGGTGTGCGTGTAGGTATATGCCAACGTATTTTCGAGTCTTCGAAACACTTTTTGATATGGCCCTCAGCTCATTCCACTATAAACAAAATTATAGCATCAAGCGAGTCAAGACGAATACCGCGAAATGGCTATTTTAGTTTCGTGAACATAAAGAAGCCACACGAGACCCAATATGGTGAAATGAATGCGGTGGTTGGTCGGTATTTATGGTCTTTTTGGCCTTAAATTCGGTCAGTATTGTCGCTCTATTGGGTAACGCATTGAAACCGTGTAAAATCCACGAATTGTTCTTCTATACATCTGGCTGATTCTGACGTATTTTCTCACCAAACGCTACACAATGAGGACTACCTTGACTTTTGAACGATTTTGATGTATTTTTCCGGTTTTGCCTCTTCTTTTGTCCTGCATTCTGATGATTGTCGCTTCGTTTACACGCAAAGCTCCTAGACCCAGTTTTTCAGTGCTGACTTAGCTTTGAGTTAAACCAGAGTTACTTACAGTAAAACCGGATTAAAATTAATTAAGAGTTAACCTTATGAAGCAAATTTTCAGTGCTGGTTTAACTTTGACTTCATGCGTTGGGTTTCAATTTGGCATCACTGCTCTTTCATCATGATTTATTGATTCAGCTGTCAAAAATCGATCGGTTCTGTAAGGGCATCCATCTTAGTTTTCATTGTTTTTTTTCCGAGCTTTCGATTGTTTTTCATTTATTTACTCGTACATATTTACGCACGAAATGTCTAAAAGAAATTCAAATTTAGTAAAATTTGAATTAACCTCTGCTTGCAGCTGTCAAAAACATCTGTTTACTTAGTCCCGAGTTAACACACCAAATTTGCTGGGTTGATACGGATTTATCTCTGTTTCTGTGGTTAACTCCAGTTAAATCCTGGAAGTCGGATGATCTCGGACTGAAAAACGCACCCTTAGACCAGTGCGCCGAGACCAGCTGTGATGCATTTCTTCAAGATACTGATAGCCCGTGTTACAAGCATAAACGATTCACGGGACATTATTCTCACTTTTCCCCGTGCCTACGTCCTAAACCACACACTTCTACCACTCTCCCCACGGAACTGCCGCGGTATTACTTCGCGGGATTGGCAAGCAATTCATGCTACTCTGGTGTTTCTATTTGTTCGGCTGGTTCTGCCGCTCTTCTTTCGGCTTCTATTCTCCGTAGCTCGGTCTGCACAGTTTTTACAAATCCGCAGATATTTAGCCAGTATTCTTCCGACTCCACCATTCTCTTAATTACCACTGGGGGGTCTGGTAGATTTTCTCTCCATTCCGCGAGGCGTCCGCAAAGGAAGATTGGGCACTCGGGACAAAAGGGGGAGTTGTCATGGCCAAATCTGTATAGATACTTTTGGTATCCGCCATTCCCATTCCCATCGAGATTGCCATAGGGCAATTGCCTTGGCATCAGTTGGCATTGAGGTTTTCCTAGGATAAATTCTCCCCATCTCGTCCGCGAGGATGTCGATGGGATTCATTCCAGCGATGACAAATGCGGCTTCGTCCTATAGCCGCTTATTGTCCTTAGTGCAACGGTATACCGCTCACAGTTTCCGGTCCGTTTCTTTCAGCGTATCTGCCCAGACTGGTGTAGCGTATAGAATAACCGAGCTGAATACTTTAGCTAAGAAGATCCTTTTTACGTATCCAGGTCCACCGACATTCGGCAGTATTCTGGAGAGTGCCGCTTGTAGCGCTTACGCTTTTTTCCTCACGTAGTCCGCATGTTGTTTGAACCGTAGCCGATTGTCTAACATCATTCCTAGGTACTTTACCGCTTCCTTCGATCGGATGTTCTGGTTACCGACTTGAATTTCCTGCTCGTAATAAGAATAGCCACTGCTTTATTTGAACAATGGCTGGTATAACGACCACGATAGCTATATCGTCTGCGAATCCGATGATACTGACTCCTTCGGGCAGCCTTAGTAACAACACTCCGTTGTACATTAGGTTTCATAGGAGTGGACCTAACACTGATCCTTGCGGTACCCCAGCGGTGATGGTGTAGTATTTAACCCCTTCATCCGTTTCATACCGTAACTTCCTACTCGTGAAATATTCCATTAATGTATGTATGGGGAATCAGGATTTTCGCAATCAAGTACCTATGCATAAGGAGACCAGTCCTGGAACTAGTAGTGTGAAGTATTTAGCCCACGAGCTCGTCAACTGGAGTGGCACAGTTTCCGCCACTTTCTCGATGTTTTCATTTGTTAAAGAGGTCGAAGCTCGTCCAGAACTGGGGAAGACTTCGACGACCTTCCAGCCCATTTTGAACACTTTGTACCAGTCGTAAGCCCGTGGATTTGATAGAACTGGTTCCGGAAATTCCGGTCGCAACACAAACCTCTTTGTTCAATAACACTGTTCATTGTAGAAATTGCAATGCAATACGGAAGTAAACTGATTCAACCAGATAGTGTACATACAGTGCTACCAATTAATGGCGGAAGGATATAAAAAAAAAAAAATTAGTGCGGACCTGTTGAATTAAGAATTGCCAGTACTTTCTTGCATAATGCATGTAAATACATATCAGCCTCAGCTTCATTTAACATCAGAAAAGGTCGGGCTTTACTTATTTACTTATGTACTTATGTATATGACCCAACGGACAAGTGTAGATGTGGGGCGCAATCATAAGCATCTCCAATCACCACGACCAACTTGCTGCAGGTGGTTGAGGCCTCATTTCACTATTACGTACTACCTAAGCCAAGGTCTTCCTTTGTTAATTATATTGCCACTGCAGGGTAGAATCGACAACTTTTCAGATCCGAGGGTTCACATCCTCTCGGTCTATATCTCCTAGTCGATCTAGGCGACTAAATAGTCTATGCCGCTGTACAGTTTGTAAAGCTCACTATTATATCTCCCTTTCCAAAGCCCGTCAATGGAATGAAACCAAAAATCACTCAAAGAAACTTGCCTTCAAAGAGTCCAAAGATCTCTCCATCCATCCAGGATTTGCAAGTACATATTGCTAACTGGTTTCAGGTGTTCCCATTTTTTTTAGTCGGAACAGAGCACTCAGACAGAGAACTAACTCATTGTATTGCTTGTATATTCCTTTTACCGACATACCGATATTTCCCAGTCTTGCGAATAAAAATGAGTAAGCGGTTTAGTGATAAAGTACTTAGATCCTACCGCATAGCCGTCGTGTACCTGCAGCCTGATGCAAGCGTAGCCCGGACACAGCAAGACAGGATGTTGTGCCACTTATGCCTAGCACACTTAAGTACTTAGCAAAAGTGTTGCGCGACGTCATGACGCCAGTAAGCGTTCTACATTCTTTTCTACTTATGTACAGCAGGAGCTCAAGGAGAATCATGTCATGTCATGCAATTATGCTCATATGAAACCCAACTGTCAATGGAAGTAATTCCTAACCGATAACGAAAGCCTAATACAAAATCCAAAACCAAAAATCTCTGCCCTGAGCCATGCCTAGCAAGTTCATCGGTGATATCATTTCCCGTGATTCCACTGTGACCTGGAACCTAAACAGGACTCACAAAACATTGAATTCAGCCTTCCGACTGCAATCAGTTAAGTCCTGCATTCTAGAACTAGCTTGGAAGATGTAAGTGGGCTCAGCAATACTCTAAGCGCGGCTTGGCTGTCGCTACAGATGCACAGGCTATGTCCTCTCCACCGATTCTGCACAATATAGTTTGTTGCCACCAGGTTTGCGTATATTTTCGCTTGAAAGACAGATTCAGTTTTGCTAATGTTGCCGTACTGCAGAAAGACAACAGTGGCCGCATTTTAAATCTGATTTAGAGCCATCCATGAAGACCCAACTACATTACTTTCAAGGCTCAGATTCTTGCCGAAATCATTCCAGGGCACAATCGATTAGAAAGTCGAAAAATTCAAAGACCACTTTTCTTTAAAGGGGAGATAGCTTTGAGAGTGCAGATTATGATATAAATATCAAGTGGAAGAAGATCCCTGACTGCAACAGAGCCAGCCGTTCTAAGGAAAGCCCCCATGTCAAGGCGTTCACATAATACCGCAAACAAATATTGCACGCGATGTTAAGAGAGTTAATAACTCTTACTTTGCCGCAGTTTAAATGGTCTCGTTTCTTCTAAATCGGGCAGATGATGCTGAGGTTTCATTCATCAGCCATACTTTCCTCCGGCCAGATATTCGAGGTGATCTGGTGTATACTCCTATCCGTAGGAGTGCCTTAGGTAACTCTGTCTAAAGGACTTCGGGTCCGGTTTTGATATTGCCTTCTTTACTTCATTTTGATTGAATGGACAGAAACCACAGTGATCTGTGCTATCTGACAGTGGAATGTCGGTCAACTTCGCCGTTTAACAGTCTACAGAAGTGGTATTTACATACCTTCAGCACCGGCTGTGACTACCATTGAATTTACTTGCTCATCGCCACAGGTTTCTGTTCCGTTGATGTTGGCTTGACTTTTTTTATTAGCTTTAGGCGCCAGATGACGCTTGGGACAAATGTCCTGATTGGGTGCAGTCTGCGCCATCTGATGTGGGATTTCTACGTAATAAGATATTGTATTGTTTTCTAGGGTTTTACCAGTTTTAGCCAGTACATTAGATTTGTGGTTTCCCCGCATGCTTCAGCAATGAGTAAGGCACTTAGGTTTACATTTTCTATGTTTTATTTTTGTTGAATTCGGATTTCTGACATCTTAACAAAGCTCTGTGCCTTTTGCCAATCACATCTTGAGCACAACTCATATATGTGTGACGTGTGTCTATGGAAGGGAACAACTAATCGATGTACCTTAAAATCGCGCAATCGGTTGAAAAAAGACTCGGGACACCATTATCCATTCATTTGCCCAAAATGAAATACGACGCTCACATCTACTTAGATGCTTCATTGATTTTTTCCGTTCACTCATGAGTACTTATTAGGATTCATTTGGAACAGTGCGGCAAACCTTTTCATTCCATCACTGTTTTTTGTCAATGCTCCAATGGAACTGTTGATAGCATTCCACCTCTTGAACGATTCAACCGTAATACACGTCTCGCTTGAATGCTGGCCAGCCCATCTTCAGACGCACCGTTGTAAACCGTGATTCATATTTATGTTCTTCAACACAGATTTGAAATTTTAACGATAATTATAGTTTTTGGTCGCGTTTTAGGGTTGCTGACACGTACCAAAATGGGTGTGTACGATATATTTTGAGACCAGTAGTCTAGTTCTTTGTCCTGACAGGAAAAATATCGATTCGCTCACCCTATTCTGAGTTTAAATTTAATTTGGGGTGCTTTCTTTTTGGTAAAATAATCGTCCCATTCTGTATTCAATATGCTGTATTGTATGCCTTGAAAGTCATTTGCCATCGAAAGTCCTTCGATGCCTTGAACCTCGTAGGCTTCTTTTAAAGTTTAGAGATTCCTATCATTACTTCACTTTGGTCCTGTGGATGGAAACCTTAGCTTCATTGCTCGAGTTAAATGGTTCTTTTGGTATGCAGGTAAAATTTGGTTTAACAGACTGTCGAAGTTGCTTTTGCATATCATAGCACCGTCTGTGACTTTACCACTAAATTGAATTGCTCATTTCATATCTTAAAGCTTCTATTCGGGTCTTATTGCCTGAGTGGCACTTCTCCATTTCTTCAGTGGCACGCCTCTCACGCTTTTCTCCAGAGAAATAAATAACCTTTTTTTCTCTGCAGCGCACAAGACGCATCGCCGCTTCGTAGGGGGTTCTTTTTTGCTACATTTTCTTGCCTCTTCATCGAACCACCTATTCCGTGGAAATAATCGGGTAAAACCCAACACATCAATTGTGCTAATACTGACAGCTTTTTGGCATCTATTCTACAGATCGATGTTGTAAAAGCGTTGGCAAGAGTTTGAGGGATGTTGGTTTGAGGCGGTTTGTTGGTATCGCAGTTAAGACATAGCTTGAAGGTTTTATTGAGGACCTCGTAGAAACATTCTTTGTAAATATTGTCTTTTTACTCTCTGGAGGCTTGTGAAAAGGTTTCCGATTACGAGTCGAGAATCAAAAATGCACTGCTATTTTGCTATATAGCAATTACTATACCTGCGAGTATAATACGTAACACATCCGTTTTCAGCTCGACCAGCCCAATCTTGGAAAGCATTGATATCTGACTTGCGATGGTAACTCGGCTGCATGTGGTTGAATATTCCATGTGCAGATCCGAAACTTGTTATCCGTTCTTATTAAAAGCTCTTTGGTGCTTTGTAGACAAACAGGACTACCGCAACTGTGACCAAAATTGGTGGTCTGAGTACAAGGGACAAACTGCTTTGGGTGCTGCATTGCTTCAAACGATACAATTCTGCTAGTCCGGACGGTATATTAAGTGCCGAGCTACAAAGCTCTTTAGATATTATGCTGCCTACACTAGAAAATATGAAGTGGAGGTGTGTAGAATTGATCCACATTCCGCTGTCATGGAGAGAAGTTAATGTAGTTTTTAATCTCAAAGCCGAAAATTACTATCATGTTGTCCCAAACGACTTCAGACCATAAGTCTATCATCTTTCCTTCTGAGAACTCTAGAACAACTGATTGATATACATTTACGAGTTAAAATCGATCCAAGACTTGTCAATGGCCTAACATGCCTACTGTAAAGGAAAGTCGGTGGAAATGGTTCTGTATTCACTGACCAAACACATCGAACGATCCCTACAATATAGAGAGTACACAATGGTCACTTTCCTGGACATAGAGAGGCACAGCGCCATCCGCAATCACAACTGCGCTGTCAACTCTGTGGGTAGACGTCTTAGTTTGAGAGTTGACCAGTCTTATGCTACATAGCAGTATTATCAACTATAAACCGGGTGAAGCTTCTACTAAAAGATGTGTCAGCAGAACATCGATTATACTATACCCGAACTTTGGTTTGACAAAGACTTTCTTGTAAGCTACAACGACTTAAGCTATCTAAAGAATATAGACGTTAACATTCTCCTACGCTTCATCATAAGCTCAAATTGGTGCCAAGAATAGTAGAATCACTAATCCACGTGGAATCACAATTGGCCAATAGGCCTAAGTGTGTTGGTTTTTCCAACATCCGATATGAGCGAAGCAGCAGGTAGGAACATCATTTTTTTTTATAATTTACGCGCGCCTAAGGGGTTAGTTACCCTTTTGCTGTTGACAGGTAGAAGGAGGAGAAAGGAAAATTGTTTTTGTAGTGGTTTGAAACTCAGGTGTATTTGGTTTCGATATTAGCTCTCCTGGAGTGGGAGTCCGAATAGGACGGAGAGTTTTTTCTTCACTCAGAGTGATTCGAAGGTTATAATTCATACTTGGTTTTTGTGCTTGAAACTCTACAACAGCCAAATCTACGTGTCAGTGTTATGTCTTCACGCGCAGAATTTTTCTGACTGAGTTCCAATTACAAATGAAAAACTTGTCATGGGTAGGATTTGAACCTTGACCCTCCGAGTGAGAAGCGATTTCTAGTACCACTACACCACGGCCGCCCCTCCCGTTGTCTGTAGCAGGTGATTCCGTATTCTAAATGGATATCTTTCTAGAGAGTCACAATTCTATCGTGAGTTTGGAAACTCTGGAATCTCTTGCACGCAAATGCTGCAGATTTTTGGAGATCCAGTGGTATGTGAAGCTGCGCCTTTTGCCGGACCAAGTGTGTGTTGAAATACAGATGTATTCTACGTCTTGCAATTTTGCCTTCAGACTTTTAGCTTGGTAAAATAATTTATGTATTTTCGTCATTACGACGTGATAAAATTTTAAATGCGCCCTCTACACTTCTTGAAGGAACCATTGTCTGAATTATGAACTTCATCACATCGTCGTCGAATTTTTGTTCAGAAAAACTTCTTCGTGAGGTAGGGCGAATTTGCCGACTTTTATTGGATTTCTCTTCTTTTTTTTCCTTTCATAATGCATATTGTGAATATTCTTCTGCACGTTTGCTCCCTTGCCGCCGTCTTGGATGTGAAAAAAAAAATCGACGTAGAATTACTACTGTCCTTAATAATTGTTCGTATAGTCTTGTATAACACACAAAGTCTTTTCACCTCATTTGGGCACGTTACATTTTCGACGCCTTCGAAATATTTACCATCTATTGTTGAATAATAAATAGATTGAATAAATAAATAAACTAAATAAATAATTGTAAGAAGTCGTTTCTTGGCCGGTGTCACAGTTTGTGCTACAATATTTATTAAAGTATACGTCTTTACTGAAAACTGGGATAAACCAACACTACTGAAAGATTTGGTAGTTTCATGTTTAGGATTCATTTTTAAATTTTAAACTGATAACTAGCATAAATCACTTCTTTTTCTACAAACAATGCTCAAGTAAACTAGCTAACTGCATTCCCCCTTTTTCAAAAGATTTACCCGCATCTTACGTCAGGCTAGGAATGCATATTGCTATTGCATATCAGAATCAGATCACTCTCAGCCGAAACACACTAATTTGAAGATTCTCTTGCTCTTCTTTGCTTAGTAATTCTCGTTTTTACCATTGTACATTGAAAGGGTATCCATAAATTCGCTGGTGCATGCCTAGTATCAAACAAAAAAAACAAGGAGAACTAGACCTACTTCATTCAGAGCATTAAAAAATCCAAGGACACTAAAAAAATAGTTTTTTTAGTATGGTGTACCGGTTACAACTAAAAATTTCAATCGTGACTAACGACTAAATTTTTATTCGTTAGACATACATACGTATGTAACGATTAAAAAGAAAACATTTTTCCAATAAATCATTTTAAATTTAGTTGCGACTAACGACTAAAAAATTAGTCGCAATAAACGATTGATCTTGACCACTAAATTTTTAGTCATCAATCGTCAATCGAATAAATTTTGCCCAACTCAGTTCCGATGTCGCTGTACATCCTCCTCCATTCCCCGTCAATACAAACGGGCTGGCAAATCATGCGCGGTATCTTTCTCTTGAAATGGTCAAGTGCTTCTTCACCCGCTTTCGATTAGGTCCAAGCCTTAGCGCTATAGAGCATGGCCAGTTTGGTCTTACGAGAAACTGTCTCCAAAAAACAGCCATTGGAAAGAGTAATTCTGCGTCTGATTGTGTCGTTTTCTGATAAGCACCTCATACACTCTGACGAGTTTGGCAGAAACGTCAAAACCAAATATGACATTGTATACGAGTAGCTCATCCATATGCATTCTGTCGTATGCGGTTTTGAAATCGACAAATATGTACATACACACTAGGTGGGGTGAAAAGTAACCTCCTTGGGAACGAAAACATTTTTTTTTTAAATGTTTTTTTTATTTTATTCAACATAGTCGCCTTAGCTTGATAGACTTATTCTAGCGATTTTCCAACTTCTTGATCCCGTCCGAAAAGTAATTTTCCGGAAGGTCTGCAAAATACTCCTCCGTGGCGTCGATGATTTCCTCGGGTGAGCTGAATTTTTTATTGATGAGCCGTCTTTTGAGGTTTGGGAAGAGATAATAGTCCGAGGGCGAATACGCTCGATGCGACAGCAATTGGAGCCGTAAGTCATTGATTTTAGCCGTGGTTGCGATGCTCTTGTGCGCCGGCGCATTGTCTTGCAAAAACAAAATTTTTTTTCGCTTCATGTGAGGCCGTTTTGCAGCGATTTCGGCATTCAATCACTCCAATAATGTACAGTAATACTCGCTGTTGATGGTTTTTCCTTTTTCGAGGTAGTCCACGAAGAGTATGCCATGACAATCCCAGAAAACCGACGCCATATCCTTTCCGACCCATCGCCCTCGGCCGCTTCGGAGTTGCGGCCACCACGAAACTGTCGAAACCAATATTTGGCTATGTAATCTGACGGAGCATTAGCCCGATAATGTTTATCCAACTTTTCTTTTGTTTCCTTCGCCGTTTTGCCTCTCAAAAAATAATGTTTTATGAGAGAACGAAAATCGCTTTTGTCCATACTCAACATGATGCCAAACACGTCAACAACAATCAGCTGTCAAAACAAAACTAAAGACAATATCGCACTGAAATTTGGCATGTCTGCCTAAATATGAACGGACTTCAAGGCACCATAACCTTTATTGCAGTAGCAGCGCATTCTGGCGGTCAAGGATGTTACTTTTCACCCCACCTAGTATGTACATAGATGGTAGGTGTCGCTCTGAAATTCCCGGGTCTTTTCTAAGAGCTGCCTTAGTGTGATGGTGGGCTTGTATGTCATGAGATCGTACTGTTTGTTCAGATTCTCGCATAAGGGTCTTATTTCTTATGGATCCGACAAAGAGTGCTGAGATTTTAATTATCGGGCATGCTTTCCTTTGACCATATCTAACATTGAAGCTACGTTCATGCCATTATGTGTGGAATAGCACATCATTCAAATGGTCTCCTCGGCTTCGTTGGCAGTGCTTCAAGCGGTCGGTCCAATTTTTGATGACTCGGTCCAACATGTGCATCGTTATTTCGGCAATAGCGTGTCGAATGTTGGCCTCGAGCTCGTTCAAAGTGGTTGGCTTGTTAGCGTAGACTAAGGACTTGACGTAGCGCAGAGAAGATAATAGAGTGATGTCATATTGCATGATGGCGGCGGCCAATTGATGAACGCTCGCCGAGAGATGACCCAGACGTCTTGTTGGAACAACATCTCGGATATATCTGACCACAGAAAGTCGGTTAATATCGCTCTATACCCGAGACCATTGAAGGTAACGGTGTGTCCTTCCTCATTTCGAAAGAAATAAGATCCGATGATGCCGCCATGCCTTATCATCTTTGTGGTTGCATTGATGCTTGGCCGAACACATATGGATTGCGTTCGCTCCAATAATGGCAGTTTTACTTGTTCACATAGTCGCTGAGCCAAAAATGGGCCTCGTCCGAGAAGATGATTTTGACCCAAGTAACGAACTCACGGCGTTATGTACGGTCGTGAGGCTTAAATTCTTGCGTCAGCACAGTCTTATACGGATGTAGACTCAAATGCAACTGCAAAATAAGCCGGGTTGATTCTCTGGCGATGCCCAATTCAGCTGATCGGCACCGAATCGTCATTTCTGGGTCTTTTTCAATACTGGCAGCTATGTTTTCTTTATTTCGCTTAAGTTGAAAAAGAGTGTACACACGCTCAAACTTTTCCGGTGCGACGAATTGCCTTTGTTTGACTTTAGCTTAGATATTGCTACCTTAGCTTCGTGTTGGTCAGGGGGATAGAATTTTATGTCGTCTTCATCCAGGGTGAATGCTATAATAGCCCGATTTTGACTATCATCGCCGCTATATTGTCCGGGAGTAGTCTTCTCTGCACCCTTTGTGACTGCAATACTAATTGTCCATGTTCATCTTTGTAGGCATCGTTCAAAATCTGGGGAAGATACGAGTACATAGTTCTGACATAAAAGTGATGTCTGGGAAGAAGCACGTATTTCCTTAAGGCCCGATTCGTTAAAATGTGTAACAACAAGCATATGAGATTGTATTTCTTCCAAGGTCTCCAAAATACCCCATTAAAAGTCAAAAGTATCTGTATATATGTAGATCCTAATGAATAAAAAATACATATCATTCAAACAGATTGATCTCTGAGAAAGGTCGAGTGACGGAAATTGTATCATTCGGGTGGGGTCTATTTTTTTGGAAATGAAAATTTCCATAAGTCCTTCCACACTTAAATTTGACATCTTGACATTTTCAGACAGAGAATTTATGCGTCTTGTCGTATCTCCGTCCAAAGAATTTTCAAAAAAAAAACAACACAAATTGCCTCAAACTTTTCAAAAACCACCCAGCTCAAAACCGTTTGCAATATTCTCCATATCACCCAAAAGAAAAATGTGAAAAAAAATAACCGAAATATTATAACAAACCACAAGAACGAACCATCAATTTATTTTATCATTCCAACCCTAAGGCTAAAAGTAATATGTACTCGTAACCTGCTCCGTACAAGAGTATTGGGTAGCGTTAGAGTATCGGCAACTTCCACTCAAAATTCCAAGTGTGACAAATGGGCTGCGTTACCTTCCGAGATGGAAGTGGCCCCTTATTGGAATGTAAGTGGATACTTTCACACTGTTTTATTGTTACATTTTCGTCAAGTGAAAATAATGTTAAAACATCTCCTATCTCGAAAGGTCTTTGACAGAGAGAGGTTGTTTTTGTTGTTTTTTTTTTATGTAGATGCGCAAAATTCCACACAACCCACACAGATCTGGTTGTGGTAAGTAGTCCGTTCCGTCATCATTTTGAAATTCAAATTATTATTATTTTTTGAATACTCAAACGTACAAATTATTATCATTTGACAAAATGTCAATAGAGCTTCATAATTACAGTATCCATCACAACTGAGGTCGACCATAAATATTCACAACAACAACAACAAAAAATAAAAATGATTAATTACAAAAGGAAAACCTTAGCGGGCTTCGTTTAAACGTCTAAATGAAGAAAGCCACTTTTGAGCGTTGTGGGGTGTACAAGTATCTACAACCACCTATATCTCTTTCTGAATCCGTATCTGTGTGGAGCTTACCATAATTTTGAAGGCCTCGGCTAAGGGAAATGTTAATTGGTTATCACAAATGTTCGAATGAAGATATTTTATTATAATTCAATGGCTAGACTAGTGGCGTTTTTCCAACTCTTTTATCCAAAGACGAGAGTTTTAGTTGAACCGGTATCTTGATTGAAATATGGTAATAGTCAAGTTTGGCACTTAATACCGACTGGTTGTGTGGATTCGATGTTGGCTTCTTTTACGTGAAAGTGTTTAATGAGATACAACTGTGGTTGGGTGTAGTGGTCTCGGACGACAAAAGTGCTCTTTGCAGCATGCGTCACTTTTATTGCAAATATTTGGAAAGCTAGTCACGTCGATTTCGTTAGTCAGTTGAGTGGGCGTACTTGATATTCACACCTTTGGATTATTTATTGTATTTTGCAAACAAGGCACTTAATCTTCATTATTCCCAAAATAGAAGCTCAAGCTGACACAATCGACGGATCTAAGCCATTGGTGGCCAAGAAGTCAATTACCTCAATTGACTCTAAATCTAATCTTGTTGCGGGAAATAAGAGTAATGGTAAAATCTTTGAGAAGATTCGTGGAACTGGCACATTTCCAAAGATCAAGATCGAGTACTAAACCGAGTATTTGGAGTCACGTACATAGCCGGTATCAGTTTGCTTTCAAGTCGCCTTTTATTGGGATCGGATGATTTTTGAAACTCTTCAAAATAGCTGTCTGTCTCCCTGATGACCACTTCATTCGAGCTGAATTTTTTTCCTTCGAGCCAGGTTTTCATGTTGGGGAGCAGAAAAACCATGTTGCAGGGAGCCAGATCGGACGATTACGGCAGCAATTCGTACCGTAATTCATGCAATTTGGCCACGGCAATTTCAGTAGATTGAACTGATGCGTGTGTTTGTCAATTTTTTTTAACGAATCGATCTAAAAGTTCAATGTAGTACTGCCTTGTGATCGTGCTTCCTTTCTTCAAAAATTCCATGAGGGTTATTCCCTCGGAATCCGAAAAAATCGTAACCGTAATCAATTGTTTTTCCCTTGATTGGTTTGGTCGCTAGCGTGTTGTAATTGATTTAGGTTCCACAAACGGTAACCATATTTGTCGAGCAGCCTGGGCATTTTTTATCAAAAACAGATGTGGTCGTACATCTTTTTGTCGTTTTTTGAACCAATGTCTCACGATTGTCATAGATGTTGAAGGGTACCTGTATCTTTTTACACATTTCTCCATCCACAAATAAAGGGTCCGCCATATAACGTTTTTTTTTCAACTAGTGCTTATTTCGTGAATGGTAACACTTAGCTCATGTCTGATTTGGCAGGTAATTAGTTTTATCCTTCCGGTTAATAATGGAAAATAATTTCATTCAAATGGCTGCCTCGGCTGGCCATGCAGTAGCCTACACGATCGGTCCAATTTTTAAGCACATTATCGATTGTGTGCAGCTGTATTTCATCAATGGCTTCACGAATATTGTCCTTTAAAGCGTCAATTGTCTCTGGCTTGTCGGCGTAACACTTATCTTTTACGGCACCCCACAAATAATAGTCCAACGGTGTCAAATCGCAGCTCCAAGGTGGCCAAACGACATCAGCTCTGCGGCTGATAATGCGATCTTCAGAAACAGGGCGCAAATCATCGAGTGTAGCTTCGGCTGTGTGGCACGTAGCGCCGTCCTGTTGAAACAAAATGTTGCCAATATCCTCCTCTTCAATTTTTGTGAACAAAAATTCGTTCAACATGGCCCGATAACGATCGCCATTTAGACTGTAACGGCCACTCCTTGCTCATTTTCGAAGAAAAATGGCCCAATTATGCCTCTGGACCAAAATCCGCACCAAACAGTGACTCGTTTTGGGTGTATCGGCTTTTCAATGTATGCGTGCGGGTTTTCTGTGCCCCAAATGCGACAATTTTGCTTGTTTACATACCCGCCAAGATCAAAATGACTCTTCATCTGAAAAGATGATTTTTTTTTTTGCAAAATCGGCATCTTCTCTAAGTGATGCGGAGCTGACGGTGCTTCTCTTCTTCCAAAATCAGTACGCAATTTTCGCACACATTCTGCAACATTACCATGATTTTCAAAGTAATGTCGCAATATTTCCCAGCGTTGTTCAAGCGTATACACAACCATATTCATTCAGCGGAAGGATAAAATTAATTATCAGTCAAATCACGCATGAGCTAAGTGTTACCATTCACCAAATAAGCACTAGTTGAAAAAAAAAACGTTAGATGGCGGACCCTTTACAAATCGAATGACGGATCGATATTGCTCTTTGTACATTGTTTTTTGATGCAAACACCAAACACTTTTAATACAAATGGCGGTCAAATCAAAACTAACTGATGAATCATCCTGAAATTTTGTATGGCGTCATTTCAAAGGCGGTAGTACTCAGATGAAAATACATATATGTAGAATTTGAAACATCTCCAGTACTATTTTGCATATCCACCCTTCTTACAATTAATAATTGATGTTCTAATCTCGGATTGGTTTGATGTATGACCCTCGATGTAGGTTCATATGCACTTTTAATAACAAAAGTCATCTACCACAAGGCTGTGTACTATCACCCTTACTCTTTTTGTATGGAATAATCTGTCGGCTCCAATGTTTGTCGTCATCCAACACAAACTGGCACTAATAATCAAGAAAACAATGATTAGTGATCCTAAAACCACAATGGATGGTACCTACGTTAAACACAATAGCTTTATGGTACCGAGGCCGCAGCTTGGCACAAGTTTTTTTGTATATATTGGGCTGTTCAATAAGTTCTGCAGTTTTTTTGGTTAAAGTTAAATACACATTTTTTGTTTAAAAAGCTGTCACAAGTTTGTCACAAAAGCTGTGTGTGGTCTGGCATTGTCATGGTGGAAAACAACGCCCTTCCTATTCACTAACTCTGGCCGTTTGCCTTATACTGCCTGCTTCAAATTGTCGATCTGAGAGCAATATTTGATAGCATTTATTGTCTCATTGCGTAGAAGCAACTCGAAGTAGAGGACACCTCGCCAGTCCCACCAAATGCTCAACATGACATTTTGGGATGTAAATCTTGCTTACCAACCGATGGGGGTGTTTCAGCAGGAGCGCACCATGATCTCTTACGTCGAATGTTGTTGTAAACCACCCATTTCTCGTCTCCCGTAACCACTATTTTCAAAAAAGTATCCAGCGAGTTCTACCTCAACAAAGACTCACAGATCATTATGCGATCCATACGGTTTATTTCTCTGAGTTCGTGAGGAACCCAAACCTCAATTTTTTTTCGACATTCCAAGCCTTTTCAGTCTCTGTGAAACGGTTGTATGGGCAATGCTAAACCTCTGACCGATCTCTCGTGTCGTCAAATGTCTGTCAACGCTAACTGCAGCTAAGATTTGATCGTCGTCTGTGGTGGATGGACGTCCAGAGCGAGCAGCATCAGCACGGTCTGTATTGCCGGAACGAAAGCGTGTAAACCAAAGCTGACAAGTGTCAGTGCTAACTGTCGAATCACGCCACTTCCAAGAAAAAAACCGCAGAACTTATTGAACAACCCAATACGATCAGTTGATCGCTAAATCGGAGAGTCGTATCGAAGGATTCGTCCATTCATCCGATATGTTCAAACCAACGTACTTGTCACTCTTGATGCTTTTGGACTACCTTCACACCTTGCTGGAGCTCATATCTGAGTAGTTGAGCTTAAAGTAGACCAGTATTTTGGTCTTTTAAGTTAGGAATTTCGGTTGTTTTGTCAAAATAGATTAAAAATGGTTATCCACGGGAAATTTTTGTCTGATCCCTCCTACCATCCTGTGGTATCCTTTTTTAGTTTAATGGAGTATTCTTCTCGCCTTATCACGTTCAATAGCTCATGTTCAATATGAAGCTGTTTTATGCTGTTTAATGCACCTGGGCATTAATAAACGCACTCGTTAAAGCACAAAAAATCCGCTTAACGGTAGCCATCCGATTAGCTTTTTCATTCAAGATTCAGATGTTGGTTCGGTCAAGGGATTCTTTGATATCTTTTTTCAACCCGGGCATTATTGTCACAGAATTTTCTACTTTTTCCTTTTCCTGACTCGATATTTTGTCTGGGTACTTTCGGTTTTTTTTTGGCAACGCATTTCGTGTACCACATCGGTTACACACTTCGTTGGTGATTTTGTAACAGGAGGACATGGAAATGTTAAAGTTAATGTCTCATGCCACTGCAAATTCTGTTAGTCCGAAGCCTCTGTTGTCGTTAAATTTCTCCAAAAGGTATATAGTTTAACCCCTTCTTCCAATGATCAATAAATAAAGCGCTGATGCTAATTTCAATATCTACGACTCGTACTTACTGACTATTCGAAGTGGCTGAAGAACTCAGTTCTAAGGCGGCGATTCAAATTGCGATCCAGAATTTATTCCTTGAAGTTCGGGCGCCTTCACTGTTTTATAGTTTATCGTTGAAAACCAGACTATGCTATTCGATGCCGTTGGCAAAACCAATTTGAACTGGTTCCCTGAAGTAAAATAGCCAATGGGCCTAGAACTTGCTGATGTTTGGATCAAAGTTTTTTGAAACAATAGTTTGATTGATCATCAAAATGGAATTATATCATGTGGGAGCAATGAATTTACCTGAAGTTCCAAAGGTTTTCCTCTCGAGACTTTTTGGAAAAACCAAACCTATCGACAAAATTTGTATATGAAGTGGAGTCCCTCAAGGTTGCATATTTTCCCCTAAATATTTTATCTGTCCAGCATATGTGGATTTCGTCACAGTACTCTCCTGTTATCCCTGTAGAGGACTTATGTTTAATAAATATTCCGGTACGTAAGTTAGAAAAGACTGACAGAAACAAATATTCTCTTCATAGCTATGATTATCTTCAGTTAATGGAATCTGCGCTCAATACTATTGATGAAAAGTCTCCTTTAGAAGCTAAATTGAACAGGATTTTACCTCAATGCAATAAGTTTATACGTGAACCAAGTTAAAACTTACCTTGGGAAGTAGTGCTCCTCTCATCTTGCGGTCTACAAATGTTCTCGGAGTATTTTCTGGGATAAATCGGGATTCCTTTAATGTGATTTCGGTCTCAAATGGAACTAATCATGTCTGCATATTGTATGTGGAATCAAAAATGATATTCGTGTAACTTTATCTCTTATTTTCCTTTGCCGTTGCAATCTTCATACATTCAAAACCAACCTTCGCAGGTATCAGACCATTTTTTCACTTGTACAATTATTTTTTCTCCTTAAACTCTTAAAGCGATTTATAAAAGAAATCTGAGGCATCTAGAGACAAGATGCATTGAGAAATCAGCTGAAGTACGGTAGAGATAACCCGCCAAAGCCCTAACGACTACCAAACACTATGTCATTAGAGACCTTTATGTAGAGCTCCCTAACATAAAAACCTAGCCCACTTTGTCCAACTCCAATGACATCGACCTACCATTGCTTGCTCAAGCTAACGAATCCGATCATATATCAAAGGCTTATCAGATTACCAATACATACTTTTTGAAACCTCTTCAGCTTTATTCGTACTCCGGTACAGCAAACGCCCTAAATTTTAATATTCAAGAGGTTCGTTCTCTCAACATCTTCATCTATCCAACTCAAGTGGATGCTTCTTCGATTTTCTCTTATTTCATGCTCATCCTCTTCTTCGTTTGTTCCATGCAATTTCTTCAAAATTTATGCGAGTTTACTTTTAGTGCAGAAATAAATATAAAGTGCCAATCCTTCTTCAAGAGTGAAAACCGCCCTCCGCAATGCTGCGGGTATACGAGTACTCTACCAACTCTGCCAACACTCATCTACACATCCATCCATCGATTTGTTGTCGTGTGTCGTAGAAGCATGTTCTCCCACCCTGTGTTTGTATGTATGTTTAGAGTTGGAGAAGATGAGGGTGGAAAAATTCAACTCAACTCAGCTTAACTCAGCTTAAAATTAAGGCAATTTCATTGAGCGTTAGTGCAAGTGAGACAGATAAGTAAAATGTATCCATCGAGAACGGACATAGATAGGAATTCTAGGAGGATGGAGGAAGGGCTCCAGAAAGATATGGAGCGAATTTTCACACACATTACTCCTTAGTTGTCGTATATGCACTCGTTTATACACCACGGAGAGTAGGGACATGAGAAAGACAAGTAACAAAACAGTGGAAGGCAAAAGTCCATAAGCATTTGTTATTATGTCGAGCAGAGTGTTCGTTTTGTTTACATTATGCTCCCTCATGCCGCAACAAAACATTTGGCATGTATACATTCCCATCACCATCATCAAGTTGGCTCAGCTTAGCTCAGTTGAACACTGAACACAGAACACTCAACCCGCCTTACGTTTTGCCTGCCTGCCAGCCTGCTGACTGCCTTCCTTCCTTCAAAATCAAAGTGTAAACGTTGAGGGCGTTTTGTGAACACCATGCACGTATACACAACAAACACCCAAGAATCTCATCCAGCAATTCCGATTCTCGACTCCATGGTATGAACCTAGGAATGGTATATGTGAAATCGTTTTTTTTTTTTTTTTGTTAATGCCTTGGGGGGAACTACCAATCATCATCCCTTGCGCTCTTCTTCTAATGTTTTGTTAGTCTTATGCGGGTTCTACTTTGTACTCCTGTTCTTGTCTTCTTCATTTGGAGTTTGTTTTCGTTTCGACTTCGGTTTCATCCGCGTCTTTCCTTGTCATGACTTTTCACTTTACCTTGTCGCAATACGAATATTTGTTTCCCTGCTGCCTGTGAGTATGAAAGCTGTTTCGTTCGCTTTTCAAGCCACATATCCGCTCGCTCTGTGGACGGTTTAATCCCTTTGATTTCGATTCCGACCAAGTCCGTATACTGTTTGCTAGTTTTACTGGAACGGGTGTTGCCGCCTCGAACATACTTACAGGGAGTAGATTTGACAGTTGGTGAGCTCTTCACATTCGGCGAACAGTTTTGCATGGGGAGTCTAAACATTGTTTTACTTAACTCCTTCTTTGAAGAGTGCTAAAAACTTGAAAATTTTTGTAACCTGATAGGCAGAGAAATAGTAGAGAAAAGGCGAAGGACACCCTATGTTCTTAGATTCGGTTTTCACAGCGACTCAGAAACGCGCGGTTGTTGTTTCGGTTTCTTCTTCACAGAGTGGAATCGTTGTAAACTTCTTGAATGAATTTCACTTTATTGTACCAATAGAGAGTTGGCAATGACATGAACGGAAAACTGCTCTAAAATTGAGATTGGAATACGGCAACAAAGTTCAGACCCTATGCTCTGTTCAAAAGAACCATTCTAGGCCAGGAACTTCAAGAAACTTTGAGAGCCTTATTTTGTTGCTGAAAAGTCTCAAGAAGGAGGAACTCATTAAGCGAATACAGGCGTCCTTAATTCTACAGTCCTTGCTTTCGCATCATATATTAGGACTGAGCGATAGTTGTTTGTTGTTCCAGTTGTCTTCTTAGTGATTGGCAAGAGCGATTGATCGATCGCCAAATTGTTGCAATTACCAACCAGCAAATACAATACAATACATCCGCTTGAGGGTTAGATTTCGGTGCAGAATACGGGTGTTTCAGCGGAAAAAGTCTGTAAATGGAATTCGATTCAGCGATCATCGTCTTGAATATTTTGCGGCATCTTGCTCTCAAAATAGTCATGGTGATGGAGGTGTTCCCAGCAAATTAAAGGCGGCTGGTTTGCCAGTCTGGGGGTTAGAGCGTCTGGTTTATTGCCGGGCTATGTAAATCATAGACGATCTGACTTAGGAAACAAAACCTTGATAGGCTACTTGCACTCAAATATTCTTCTGCTACCTAGGAAGTGCATTGGGATAGACTGAACGAAAGAAGGATGAACAATTCTGTCATCTACCATCTACTTAGGCAACATGTCTTGGGCATACATACGAGTACATCCTGGCTTGCTGATAAACGGCTGATTACAATCTGAATCAAGGCTGGACTTCCCAACTGGACTTTATAAGGGATCGCGTCGAAATGTATTCAAAACTAATACCTTCCATAATGGAACCAGATAATCCTCTAATTAAAAAGCCCATACGGATTAATCACATTGCGATCGACGCATATATGCTAACATTGACTGGGACAACTCCATTGTTGCGGAAAAGGTACAAAAGTGCGTCAAACACTTGTTAAGTCTTTGTTGATCGAGTCTCTTAAAGCCTCTCAAGAAGTCTGATCTTGTCTCCATCAAGTGCAAATTATTGGCGACATTGTCAGCTTAACCAGAAAGTGGCAAACTTACAAAGCTCGAACAGAAACCTACAGATAAGGAGAAAATCAAAGAGTCAGATTCACAGTGGATGTTGGAAATCTGAAAAGAATCCTAGATCGTTCATTCGGCGATGATGATCGACATTTCTTTGTCAGGCCGTATGAACAATTTAAAGCAGTTGATGATAGACATCAGTTTTGCTCACCTGCCCAAGAGGAAATTTGGATCGGGATATCCCCATGCTACATTGGATGCAATTGGTAGACTTTGCCTGCTACAGCGCTGTACTCTTAATGTGCTGGAATGCTTCATTTAAACTGAGTTACATATAAGCTGATAGAAATAGAAGTTGAAGTAACCCACTTTTAAAGGGCAAACAGCTATGGGAACATTTCAAACAAATTGGAGTGCGAAAGACGTCACCTAAATTATATGACGCATTTGATCTGTGCCAACATTTGTTAAAAATATTCTTCCTGTCACACACTAACTACTGGCATTTAACCAACTTAATGTACGAGTATATGCGCAAAACACTCCGGATAGCAAAAACTACCGTCCAAGTCTCCATCTTACCCTATCTATGTAACGTATTTGAAAAAGTACTCTAAATACAGATTAATACATATAGACGAGTAAATTCTAATAACTTGCTTTGTCCTTTTCAATCTGGATTGAGGAAAAATCACAGTTGGGTAACAGCGATAACGAAAGTTGTGGGTGATAATACAGAATCCCTAGATGATGACATGTTGCTTCTAGAACTCTCTAAAGCGTTCGACTGTGTTGATCACACCAATTTTTGCCATAAGCTTCGACCTTTTTTTGGTTTCTCAAATGCTGCTTCTACTCTTATCCCCTGTCTTAGATTACGTAAACCAGCTGCATCAGTTGGTGATAGTTCGTCTGATTTTCTTTCTGTATACTTCTAGAGGTGTTCCCCAGGGTTCGATCTTGGGGCCACTTTTTTTCCCTTTTTATGTCAATGAAATTCCTGCCTTAATATTATGGTCCTCCTCTGTAAAAATTTATGCTGATGACGTGGATTATATCGCAACTTTCCATTTGGATTGATAGAAGATTGTACAACCGTGAATAAGCGAATATCTCCGATTGGTGTGAGAAAAATATCCTCTCGAAGACCAAATGCATTTTTGTCAGCAAGAAACGTTTAGACCTTTGTTATTTACTTGACATTATGCTCTGTGTATGTCGAAGCTGCGAAAAATCTAGGCACCCTATTCAACAGGAGTCTGACACGGGATACCCACATCATTACGGCCGTTAGTAAAGTATATGGAGTGCTACGCCAGCTCTGGATGTCACAAGTTTATTCACCCCTTAGGGCCCTCATTTTGCTAGCGAAAACTCTTTAGCATCCCCATTCTCACGGGTACCTATGGATGCAAAATTTTTTGCAACTGTGATTCGAATAGCTTAATGCCGCCTTCAGTACCACGGTGCGTTATACGAGGGGCGTTCAACATATTCTCGGTATCGGGGTGAAGCTGTGGTTGTATATATAAATTGACTTATTTATCAAGTAATACTCGTACTATTATTTTAGTGCATTCATGTAAGATTTCATACAAATGTGATTATTAATTCGCGTTTTATCTCTAGTTAAACAGAATCATAATGGCAACTGAGACGATGATGGTGAAAATTGAGCATCGCGCTGTAATTAAATTTCTCACTAAGCAAGGAAAAAGTCAAAAAACTATTCATGAAGAGATGGTGGCTGTTTACCAGGGTTCCGCACCTTCATTATCAACTGTGCAAAAGTGGTCAAGTGAGTTCAAGAGAGGCAGAGAGAGCATTGAAGACGACCCCCGCTCCGGCGCCCCGGCTACTGCTTGTACGGGAGAAAGCATCAAAGAAGTCCAAAAACTTGTTCTTGAGGATGCCCGAATAAAGGTGAAAATGATGGCAGAGATCACCAAGATTTCAATTGGTACCATTCACACCATTCTTCATGACAATCTTAACCTTTCAAAGGTCAGTGCAAGGTGGGTGCCACGAATGCTCACAGCGCCTCAGAAAAAAGTGAGAATCGCATGCTGTAGAGAGCTTTTGGAGATGTGTAGTGAGAACGCGGACGGTGTTATGGATCGAATTGTTACTGGGGACGAAACATGGGTCCACCACTATGACCCTGAAAGCAAACAAGAGTCCATGCAGTGGCATAAAAAAGGAAGAAGTTCGAAGTCACTCCGTCTGCCGGGAAGCTCATGGCCACAGTTTTTTGGGACTCAAAGGGAATCTTGCTCACTGAGTACAAAAAAAAGGTGAAACCATCAACGCCACATCCTACGGGGTAAACTCGCAGCGGGTGTGTTGCTTCTTCATGACAACGCTCCTGTTCACACGGCGCGAGTTTCCAAGGCTGCTGCGCGAGATTGTGGTTTCGAAGAAATCCAACCTATAGTACAGACCTTGCCCCTAGTGATTATTTCCTGTTTCCGGATTTGAAAAAATGTCTTCGTGGAAAAAGATTTTCGGATGATGAAGAACTCAAGTCGGCAATAAATGGGTATTTTGCAGAGAAAGAGGAAATTTATTTTTTTGAGGGTTTAAAAAAGCTTATCTCAAGATGTAACAAATGCATTGATGTTAGGGGAGATTATATTGAAAAATAGAAGCAATTTAAATTGAATTCGCATTTTCCTTCATATCGATACCGAGAATATATTGAACGCCCCTCGTATATATTTTTATCCTAACACGTTTTGACAGAATCTCCCATTACATCGTTTAATAAGCTCCTCTTTACAGATCCCTTATTCTTCTATAAAATACACAAATTAACATAGTTAACTTTTTAATACGTTGCGCTTCAGCGGCTTGACCAGATCATGTCATCTTATTCATCCGCGTTACTGTAGTGTTACCTCGGATCGACAGTTTCTCGTTAATACTATCCACTTGTGGAATTCTTTACCACTGCCTTTCCAAGCGACCGGGGGTACCATGTGTTCTCGAATGGAGCTAAAGCCATTTGAGACAGAATAATTGAGATACCGGGCTGAATTTGTTTCCATGTGTAGTACACATGTTAAATTTAAGTATGGAATTCGATCTCGTTCATATGACTACCTCGAGCACGTTTGCAGCGATCGATTCTTTGGTGCCAATTTTCCATCACTCTTTCACACATATCGTCCCAGAACGTTGGAAATTTCGAGTTCGACATTGTTCCTGAGCTTCTCTAACGTTGTTGGCTTGTTGTCATAAACCAACGACTTAAGGGTGTTACGAAATTCAACGGCGTTAAATCGGGACCATTTCTCGAGATTACACGATTACCGATCTTCTCCTTTAATAGATCAATTGTTTGACCAGTTGTGCGCCATGTGGCACCATCTTGTTGGAACCACATGTCAGTGATATCAAGTCCATCCAATTCTGGCCAAAAATAGTCTTCGAACATGGCACAATAGCGAACTCCTTTGACCGAAACATGGCGATCATTTTTATCGACGAAAAAATACGGTCCAATCACACCTCCGGCATGAAATCCACACCACACGGTCACTTTTTGTGGATTTAATGGAGTATCTTGAACCACATGTGGGTTTATTGGTTATTGACAAGGCCAATAAGCCAAAAATGAGCTTCATCGCTGATTTTTTCTTCAAACTTTTGCAGAGCCCAATAGGAGAAGTTTCGGCGCTTCAAATGATAATGTGGACTTAGATTCCCAATTCTTATGAAATGCGTGGAATGGACTAATTTGGCTCATTTTAAACTGAAGCACTTTCGGCTGCGACATTTTCGGTACTTCGGCCGGTGCGTTGACTCAGTCTGAGACGATTATTATGACCGAAAATTGGAGTAATCGCTCTTATAGTTGCGACCACCGACTCAGAACTTCACCATGATAAAGATGTAAACCTTGACTGACGTTTTGACATTGACAGATCATAAAAAAAAAAATTTAAAGTGCGATTGTATTAAAATAAATAATTGTTATGTCCCTACTGAAAAATCCTTTATGAAGATGAAGATGATTGTAAGACTTAATACTTACTTACTCATCAGGCTGACAACTCTTAGAACGTCAAAGCCTGAACAACACCCATTAAGGTCCCGGGAGTGCTGCGTCCAGTTGGAAAGACCAAGCTGCCTTATATCCGCGATCGCCCGATCTTTAAAATGGAAGTTCAGTCTTCTTTTTCTTCTCGAACCTGGTGTCCTGGATTCGAAGACCCTCTTAGCTAGAGCATTATCGTCTATCCGCTCGATGTGGCCGAGCAAATGAAGTCGCCGGATTTTTGTATGTCCACATCTTTGAACAGCTCATAGAATTCGCGGCTCATTCGAACAGCTCATCTCCACCATGAGGTCGTTTGTGGAGTTAACATTTGCCCCAAGGCAGGTGAATTGCTTGACTACCTCAGAGTTGTAGCTGTCGATAGTGACATTTTGTCCTAGGTGATGTGCGATGGAACGGTTTTGGCAGGCCATCCGAGCCTTTTTTTTTAAGTCATGTACATTAAGCAACTGCTGGAAGTGTTACTTAAATGCATCCACAAGTCCCTGTTGGTCAGTGAAGAGATTACCTTCGCAATTTCGAAGTACTTGGAGACCCGTTTTAAAGCCATTGGCTTGGATTTTGGCCTTTTTATAAAAGCTACTGGTGTCTCTCCTTCTCCAGCAATCTTCGATATCCGTGTACTGGGAGACTGCAAAGGCTCTTTTCTTTTTCTCCCCCCAATGCCATATTGGAGAGTTTTCCGTTCAGGTGCTCTCTGTAGTCTCTGACTATAACCGGTGTGCGTATGCGTCTAATGTTGAACCTCCCCTTTGGATGTTGTTGCAGCTTTCTTTCATTTGACAATCGAGCTCTGAAACTGGCTGCAACCGGGTAATGGTCAGAGGCGACGTTTGCCCCTCTGAATGTTTTAACATCCAGTATATTTGACGAGTGACGTCCGTCAATAAGCATATGTTCGATTTGGGTAGCGGTTCGACCATCCGGAGTTAACCAGGCGGCTTTGTGGATTCTTTTGTAAGGGAACCTCGTGCTACATGTCACTGTAGCAAAATCTGCGAGTTCGAAGCCATTATATGTTGTCATGTCATGGAGGCTGAATTTTTCGACCACTTCGCCAAAGATGTTCGCCTTACCGATTGTGGCATTTAAGTCCCCGAGTACAATTTTAACATCGTACTTTGGACAGGCTCCGTCCAGTTTCTTCAGCCTCGTTGGTAGGGGCGTGAGCACATATAAAGCTGATGTTTAGAGTCTTGCATTGACGCGGATCACAGCCAAGCAGTCACTGATGGGCTTAAAATCGATGACCTTCGATTTGAGCCGCTTTTCCACGACGAATCCGCATTCCAATATGTGTAACCTTTTGTGAAAGCTGTAATAAATGTCCGACGTAATTCCTGGACTGCAATAATATCCGCCCTAGACTGCTTGAGGATATTTTCTCCAGTTTTTGAGTTGCGTATAATGTTCTAACATTCCAGGAGCATACTCTTAAATCATTGTTGTCCCTTTTCGGTGTCGCAGGATAACACCGTTTCACTGAAGCTCAAGGGCAAATTGAATGTAAGACGTCGGTCTCCGGCGATACGTTTGAACGGCGTTGGCATCAGATGTGTGACTGAGGTCACATATCTGGGCATAACGATGGGTGAGAGTATGAACTTCATGCCTCACCTGGTTCGAACCAGACTACACATGCTGAGTGCTGTAGGCCAGGTAAGGCGCATCTTGCGATCTGACTGGGTACTCAACAGGCATTCTGTTCGTATCATATACCATGGCCTTTTTGTTGCCTGTGCAACATATGGAGCATCGGTATGGTACGACAGGGTTATGACTGTTGATGGTCGAAGGCGGATCTTGACTTGCCAAAGAGTCGCCTTGCTTGACTGTTTATCGGTGTGCCACACTGTCTCCACAGAGGCAATGCAGGTGTTGCTTGGAGTGCCACCTCTGGATCTGGAAGTGATGCGTCGTGGTATTGCTTTCAAGATCAGAAAAGGTCTCCCTCTAAATGAGCGTGATTGGGTTTCCCGGGAAGAAGTCGATGGCCTATCCTTGAAGCAGTTTAAAACCTTGCTACTACATGCATGTGTTCTATCTAGATGGGATGCTAGCGAAAATGGCAGGGTTACTTACGGCTTCCTAAGGGATGTGCTAACCATGCGAATCTTTCCTGAATGGAATTTAAATCTCAGCCTGGGATTTTTGTTGACCGGGCATAGCTCACTTAATGTATTCTTGCATATGAGGGGGCTTAGCGAGGTTGCGAGCTGCTCATGTGGAGCTACTTATGAGGACTGGCTTCATGTCCTATGTGAGTGTCCCAATTACGCTGACATAAGGAACTTGCAGGCTATGGGCATCACCTTTAATGGTGAGACCTACGATGTCAGTGGAATTATCACTGATACCGTACGGTTCGAAAGAACCCGTAGTTTTGCAAAAGAGGTATTCAATAAAAGGCGCAGTAGGCAGCTAGCGGCAAGATTGTAGAAATCTATTGTTGCAAGGCCGCCAGTCCTGGGCAGTGAGGTGCCCAACTGGAAGTAACCTCAAGGTTGCGAATCTTGACCGGAAGCTATATTCTCGTACCACGGGAGGTCAGGAGCCCCGGAACTATGGTTCCAGCCTGACCTAGGTGTTGGCCCCCTTGTGGGAGAATCGTGGTGGCTGTAGGTTTATACCCAAAATCGCGGGGAGAGTAGACCGAATGGAGCTTGGACATCTCATGGCTTAGCATATGTTGTAGTTTGCTACGACCTGTGCTAGACCATGGGATTGCTATGGAACTGGTCTATTCGATGTGGAGTTGCATTGCAACCGGGTGCCATGACCCACAGAATGGCGGAGGTATTAGATAGGCCTCGACCCTTCACCAAAGGGGAAGTTCGTGCCTTACACACGACTTCGAATCTGGTACTGGTGGTAGTACTTGTACTACCCGAAGGGCGCCTATCAACGCATTGTTTTGATATCTTGTGCGAAAAGACGTACCGTGGGCTTAAGCCCTCACGGTAGGTACCTACGTAAAACACAAGAGACATCTGCCATTTTTCGCGCCGTGTCGTCGTTTTAAATCGGGTCCGTTTCCTTCGGAGGCAGTTATTTTTCTCATAATGATGAGTTTTTTACGTGGTTGGGCTGCTAACCTCACGTATAACCGCCGAATCCTGTTGGGGTAGAAAACATGTCCTCTTGCATAGAGCACGGTTGCATACATTAGTTCACGGCTGCTGAGATATTGTATCTATAAAGGGGCGCCACGTGGAGGCTGTATGTCAGCTTGAACTGTACGGCGACAGGGATAGTTCTCCTAGTTGAGCGCATTCACAGCTTTATCCTGTATGTGTATTTCCATGCCATTGGAGGAGTTGAATCCACCAACCCACCCTAGGTAGCCCACAAGAATGCATTAACTTCGACGATCTGTTGGACTGAGTTAATCCAAAGCTGTTTTCCGTTCGTTGTTGGGTAAGAACTTACTTAACAACATACATACCCTTGAACGATTGAAAGTTGAAGATCCACATAAGCCCTTCAACGGAATCTACTTTTAGAAATAAGACCCAGTATCTGTGATATGTCACATTCCGCTCTAAGTACAGCTAGTAGTAGTAGTGAAAAAAGTCCAATCACAACCAAAGTGGCAACACCGATATTGACTATTTTTGCTGTTGGTTCAGTACTGTGTGCTCTGTGTGGTGCCTCAGGTCCGTTCATATCCCTGAAGTAATCTGCCCCATACCACATTGCAATTGGTAAATAAAATGGGACTTTGCTGGTTGGCAAACTATAATATGTTATAATTCTTGTCTTTACCTAGTACTCCGACCTCACTTCACATTCCAAGTTTGTATCTACACATCTGTATTGTGGTTTCAGTATAGAGAGAGAAAGTCATAAACGCTCATTTGGAGTATTACTCGTAAGTCCCTTAAGAATCTTTACACACCGATTTGATTAACTCCAAGTACTCATCGTTGAACTGAATTGAACTCTCAATTTCCTTCACTCCCGTCGTCGGTCGGTGGGTCGTTGCAATCGCACACAGAAGGTTTGTTACCCCCAACCGACCGTACTTTTGGCCTTAGTATCTATCTTTCGTCGGGTAATCTGGGCATGTTAAAAGCGGCACCAGCAAAGTGCATTTTGTTGAATCGGTGATAACGAAAGGCAAACACCAAATCATACGAGTTCCCCGTCGACTGTTGTGTTCTCTCAGTGCCTTGTGGTGCTGCCAGAGATTGTTATGTGACGTGACGTGACGAGTACTCGTATTCGTATTCGTATCATAGAAGTTCTTGGAGTACTACTGAGTGCTGGGAGTCTCTGGCATTGATGAAGATTACAAGACGTTGTCATTGCCGTCAACGACGATGACTTCCTTTCAATATAAGACGCACATACTCGTAAAATAAATGAAAACATAAAATGTAACAAAAGAAATTATACCTTCCCCTACTCCTCTGTTTCTATATCTAAGAGGATACAAAACGACAGAGCCAAACGAGCTCCAGCTACGTACGAGTACTTATAAGAAAATTAGAAACATTCGAAATCATCACTTCAAAAAAAAAAAAGAGAAAAAAAAAGTTCGCGGGCGCTGGAGTCAATTTAAGAAGATTTCCTTCCAACCCTCCCAACTAATCAGATTGCTGCATGGAGTAGGGGTGCCCCATATCTAACGATGTATCCGTACGGATACTCATCTCACAGTGGCGGTTAATTTGAAAACCAAAGCCACAATTACGTCGGTCATTATAGGGTAAAGAGGAACATGAAAGTTTAGGGTTCCCAGAAAGCAACAACGAAAAAATGTATCTAAATCTAGTCTCCCTTACAACCGGGGTTGGATGAAATTATAGTAATTCCGCTTATCAGCAAAATGGCAGACTATCCTTACATTCAGATAATGGCGGCTCTGACTATCAGCTATTCGTGCAACGCTTCAGCGGATGTGATGTGTAATATGTTTGCTTTGCTGACCCAACATATGAAAGTAGAGTAGAAAGTGTTGTACACCAAGTTCAGATTCAGATACTGCAGTGGCCCGAGTAATGGAAGATGTGCCATAAAAAGGAAATCATATCAAAAATCTCGTGTGGAAAATGATGTTGGCGGGCGCTATGATGATGATGATGACGGTGCCAATGCCACTTTACGGCGATAATTAACTTACGGAATGTTGTTACATCAAAAATTAGAGATTGAGTTTTATGAATATCCCTGCCACTTGAAAACTTGTTAATTACCAACTTCTTCTCTGCTAAAAGGTTTCGTTTTGTTTTCGTTTTCTTTCTTTTTTTTTTTCCTTTTCTATCTGAAAATTTACATTTGAAGGGATGTGCAAATATTTGCCAGCACGAATAACTTTGAAAGATTTAATTGATTTGTAGATGATGGTCGTTTCCATTGCTGCCTCTGGGTACTCTGCGTATCTTCAAATTTAAATTTTGAAGCTAATTAAAAAGTTCAAGGCAATGCTGTACCTTGTAGAGCGCACTCTAATTGGGTCAATATTCGGTGTCGTTGAGGAATGGTACCAGCATTTAAGACATAGTCCTATTGACTTTTGACGGGTCAGGTTGAGGTGTTTTGCCCAGGGAGACACTCTATGTGGAAATAATGGCAAAAGAAGAGGTTTTCCTCTTTTTTTTAGCTTAAAAAGGAGATATTCCCTGAGGATGGCTGTGTCTTTTCGCACACTCAAGGTCTAAACATTTTGGGGCAATGCAAATTTCACCGAGGGATGTGAACTTTCCTGGGAATTGTAAGGCGGGTGAACTCGCACATATTAAACCAAGATTCCAAGTGGTTCAATTTGCCATGCTCTTTTGCTTAGTAACGTGCTGTGCTTAGTAACGTCGGTGTTTGTCTTTCTTTATAATGACTCGGAAATTTAGAGTGGGCATTGCAAATATACGCGGGCTAAAAAGTACATCCAGACCAGCTGTTTTGGCACTTAGTGAAACACAGGTAGATCCCCGCCCACACTTCTCAGATCACTCTGATCTGAAGCTGCCTTTATTCTTCTCTCACCGCGGTCTCGCCATTTACGTGCGTAGTGATGTAGCCTACCAAACTCCACCACAGCATGGCAATACGAGAAAGCCAATTGGACCGGTCTTAACAGCTTCTTTAGGAATTTTAACTGGTCGTTATGTTTCCTCGATAACGACGTGGATGCCGCTGCTGATATGATCACAGACACCATTCTCTTTGGAATGAGATCCTTTATCCCTCATCGGATGAAGAGTATCAAACCAAAAGAAAAGGCATGGTACGACTCGAGCTGTAAAGAGGCTACCAGGGTTAGAGAAATGTTTTTTCGGTCCTTTAAGACCAATCCGACAGAGGAAAACCGAAAAAAGTTTAAACGAGCCAGGAATGACTGGAACGTCTTTCTTAAGCGCGTGAAATTTCAGTACGATCAAAAAGTGTCAAAAACATCAGAAACGCTGCCTCCATTCCAACGCTCATTCACAATGACATTTCAGCTGTCAGCTCTTTAGACAAGGCCAATCTCCTTGCTAAACACTTTGCGGCCAGTTCAATACTCCCAGATTGTGCTTTGTCTCCGCCTACACTTCATTGCATCGACTCTTCAATGGGACGCATCTACTTTCGCACTCGTGTAGTAGCAAGAGTATTTACAGGTCTCAACATACATAAATCCGCTGGTCCAGATGGTATATCTCCCCTTCTTCTAAGCTTTTTCATTAACCCTACTCTTTACTACTGATATTCACAAAATAAATGCTGGTGTGCCCCAGGGCCTGTTCTGTCTCTGACACTCTTTTTAATTTTCATTAATGATCTCTTGACTGCTACTTCTAATCCAATATATTCCTTTGCGGATGACTCTTTCTTCCCTCTCTTTACTCTCTGCTTCCCTGACTAACGCCCGTGCTATTCGGCTGCAGAACGGGAACGGCAGCGTAACTAATTTGGGATCCACCAACAGAGTAGAATTTAATGCTTCCAAAACACAATGCTGTCTGCTGTCGTTAAAGCGAAATTTAAACACCCAGCCATTATCCATGAATGGCACTTGCATCGTCGAAACCGATAAGCTTTCCATTCTCGGTATGTGTGTCAGTGACAGCTTACTTTGGAATGACAACATATTCGATGTGGTCAAAAATGCTTCGAAATATCTAGGTTTCCTCAAGCGATGTAAGAAATACTTCAACCTCTCGGATATGGCCTCAATATATAAGGCATTCATCCGCCCAAAATTGGAGTACAATGCCCACATCTGGTCAGGTGCTCATAAAACATCTCTGCACCTGCTAGATAGGATTCAAACCCGTGCGATAAAACTCATAGGTAATACTAATATCACTCAAAACAATGGACGCCCTCGAACACCGACGTAATGTCTTGTGTCTCACTCTGTTTTATCGCTATTTCCACCACCAGTGCTCCATAGAAATCGCCAGTAGCATTCCGCCCCCTCAAACTTTTAACCGTAACACCCGTCTCGCTATGAATGCTCATCAGAATACCCTCAAGCCCACTTTCGGACGTACTCTAACTCTAAAATATTGTGATTCGTTCCTAAGCCGCTTATGGAAAGCCCTGCCTAGCTCTTTATTCCCTAGTCATTATAACCTTCAAACATTTAAAACCAGCGTTCACCGATACCTCTCTTTTCACTCTCCCTGATTTTCCTTCGCCCGCACTGTTTGCAAACATTTTAAGGAAGGGTACATAAATCCCTTGAAAGCTCCTACAACATAAACCTTCTCTTGTATGACCGCACTTTTGATGGCTAGACTTAGTCAGGATCGTCTAGCAACTATTAATACCACGTCGTTGACCGATTCGATATTAATGAGACTGGACTTTCTTTCATCATCTTATGATGATTCATTGTAATGCTGAAGAAGAACCCTGAAAAGTTTATGTAACTGGCATATCTGCATCTATCCAACTAAATGGTATGCCGTGGCAGAATTACGACTTAAATTTCGAATTGACGCAGTGGACGGGTGAAAAACGTGCGCTCGCTAATCATTCTTGTGCTGTTGCTCATCAAGGATTTTATTCGCTGTACGAAACCCGACGTTTACGTGATGCGCCAAAAGAAGATTTTATTCGATTGTGGGTGCGGAGGTTTCGGACAACAAGCAATTCGAGATCGCATTTGTTGTATCAAAAGCCCTCTGACTGAGACTTGTAGACATTTCCATTGAAAGTGTCTTAATATGTACAATATAAAAGCGGATAAAGATCACTCCTTCTGTACTCCATATTAGCCTCGAAGTTGAATGTATGAAGCCTATCGAATGACTTCCTTACAATGTTGTTATATTGGTGACCATGTTTCCTCTAAACCTACTGCTTAGGAGCAGTAAAAGGCTGAATTGAACCGGAACTATTGCGTTATTCTACCGTGACAGCTCTATAGACAATGTCAAAGTTATAATCTAATCTGCTCTACTGCCCAGTAAAACTTTTACATGACTTAATTAGATGGCGTTACTCTCCGGGGTAGATTAGGGCGGCCTTTTGTCAGCTGCCTCTCCACTAAGATGAGGTCGTCCTCTACTAGGTTGTCACTCTGTCCATCCGTGTCTATCCGCTCAAGAAGACCTAGCCATCTTAACCGGGTTATCTGAGACTTTCTGACGAGGTTGCCATCGCTATACAGCCTATATAGTTTGCTGTTGAAACGTCTCTTCCACTCTCCACTGATGAGGGACCGAAAATTACCCGAATAACTTTTCGTCAGTGCCAAAGCCGGGTTATAGCAGGCTTGAATTGATCAGAGTCGTATATAAAGTTTTACTGGTTGTACGAGAGGTGCCTTTACAACTCAATTGCCAAATAAGCAGCGATTAACAAGAGAGATTATTTGAAAGATTTCCGCTCTGGCGTCGTTGTCGGAGTTAATATCGGATCCGAGGTAGATAAGGTCCTCTACTGCCTCGAAGTTATAGCTACCCATCTTTACGTCTTTTATTGTGCGTCTCTCTTCGTTCAAAGCATATAATTTGTTTTCACTTCATTGACCGCCAAACCCATCTTTGGCGCTTCTGCTTCAAATGTCGCAACCCTCCATTGAGACCTCGCTATGCTCTTCCCATTATGTCAATGTCGTCTGCATAGCCGAGTAACTGAGCAGACTTTTAAAAGATGGTGCCTCTGGAGTTGACTTGTGAGTTTCGTACAATTTTTTCAAGAACGGTGTTGAAAACATCATATGACAACTCCATTGTCTTTTCTGGCATTGAAGGTCTCGGCCTAACACCACACTGATAGGCGCCGGTTAGACTGTTGATGAATGGTCTTTGGCAGTTCAGGGCATTTCCCCTCTTTAGGATCGGACAAACAATGCTGAGGTTTCTTCTTTTTTTCCTGAGCAGAATATGTTTTTCCAGTCTTTTCTGCTCGTATAGTTCGCGGGCCCTTCTCGTTCTTTTCCGCAATTTCACCCGGCGCAAATAGAAGGTTATCTCAGTGAAGAAGGAATGAAAAGAATTTTCGGTAGGCGCAAATATCAAACCAGCTGTCGGATTATGCAAATGTTCATGACATTTTTTTTTCGCCATATTTACACGCTTCAACAATACTTGGCTGTAGTAGAACATTATTTCTAAAATTCACGTTCTGTTCGCTCCGTCCATTCTTTAATGTGCACTATCATCCGTGGAACCATCAATAAATTAACATCAACGTATACGTTACTGAAAATCCCATCCATTACGGTCTCATACTGTGTTCCACGGTAGCGCCGTCATTAGTCCTTATTTAAAAAAAAAAATGTTGCTGGTGGTTCGCATTACGGTCAAATAGAGGTCCATACCCGACCACTCTCAATGCAAATTTATTTGAAAATATGGATGACATTAATACAGACGCTAACAACTTTTCTTATCGAGCTCATTTCCAACGACAATTCATAATTCTTAAAATTGAGTCTTTCATACGTCAATGTCCATAACGGAATGTAGCTTATAACCATCCCAAACAAATAAACAATTTAAAGGGAGGTGAACATTGAAAATTCTATTCAAATCAGTGTGAATAACTCTTGAGATTCGAAATCTGAGAATAAAATTCAGTTGAATCTGACCTCTATTGGAACCATGTGGTGCAAAGTGTCTCATTTATCCCATTAAATGGAGCAAAGAACCTTCAACTGCCCAGGGAATACGTGTAGGTTCAAGTATCCGTTCCACATAACGAACATGCCCCATGTCAGTGTCATACGCACAGTTTGACTCATTTATTTAAGTTGATTTTTCTTTATTTAAAATATTCTTCGAGGTCGACTAAACTGCCATGACGTGAGTTATTACATTTTTGATTTTTACCCGTATCTCACGCACAATTGTAGGCCGCCCGGATCAAGCTCCAATGTAAACGACTGTGAGGAATCATTCCCTCAATTAACAACTTTCGTGTCGGTTTCAATTAAAAGTCGTCAAAGTTCTCATTAATTCTATAAGTGAACTTTACACTTTCTCTCCGAGAAGGACGAATGTCCAATTGTTGGTTTTTTTCCCCCAACTTCGCTGGTACTTTCTTCCTTCATCTTCGTTTCTGCTTTATTTTAGAATGCTAATCAAATCATCGCCTGCTTTGTAATTATTATCCAGCCTACCTGGCAAAAAATTAGCAAATTTCAGTTTTTTTTTTTTTCGTTTGTTGTTGTTTTAATTTTGACGTAAGACTACAACGCACAACCTTGTGACACAATGGTTGTCAAAAAGGAAAGAACAAAAAAAAAAAAGAAACAATTCACCGCTGCGTGCATAATTCCTCTTCTCCCCATGAATTTCCGACGAAAACTCATGAATATTTCTATAAAGGAAATTAAAAATTCCGTTTTTCCAGCTTCTCTGCTCCTCAGTTTTAGGGTCACATTCCATAAAAAGAACAAAAAGAACACCAACGTCGACCGGTTGAAGTTACGCGCGTGACTTTTTGAAACGTCAGCTACGACTACCCATCTTCCGGTGGTCGTTATGGCCGCCCTCCCCCAAACACTTTTATTCACTGACAATAATTGAAAAAGAAAAAAATGGTAAATCTCTGTCTGAAATAAAATGAGAAACAACTTTTTTTTTTCCAAATCGCCATAAAGGAGATACAAAAATGTCATCATCACCTTAACAATGTGAAATCTCTGCGGCGGTAATTTACTGTCAGAAAACTTTTGCCATCAACTGTTGGAAAATTGTTTACATTCATCCTAGAGTCGGTTCGGGTTACAGTGTGGGGGGGGAGACGAAAAGTTTTCATAACATTTGCACATATTCGTACACTTGACGCATACGAGTGAAATGTCATTGGGGTGCGAGTAATGTGACATTTGTTGTTGCAACTGACAGATGGAGAAATACAGTCTGACAGTCGGACGCTTTGATAAGGCAACAAAGCCACGACCCGTTAGATAACGAGCAAAAAATCACAGAAAAAATGTGTGAGCAAGAAAGAAAATATGACAAAGGAGTTAATTTCAAGAATTGTTTGGTTTTTTTTTTTTTTTGTTGGTGGTTATAGAGGTAGCCCGGCAGCGGTATACTCATACTGTTGTGGTGACTATGACATAAGGGAAATTAGTTCACCCTCGGGTGTGCCATTAGTGCCATTAGTGGTGCTTCCCGCATAACTTTAACCTTTTCACAATCGATAAACGAGTATGGCGGCATCATATCCGTTGGGCGATCGTTTGGAATACCATGTAAGCTCCTCTGTGCCTCATTAAACAATGCCAAAGCGAGGGTTTAAAAAAAAAATTGGTCAGAGCGAGAATGTAGAGTAGGAAGTGGAAAAAAGTACAGAAATCCTTTTGGGCAAGCGTATAAATCCAAATTCCATTAAGGGTGTGGCCGATGCTGCCAAAATATTTCCAAAACATCGTACTAAAGCAAGAAGTGAACATAAAAATGAACATAGCCAGGATGAAAAATAAAAAGGGCGAACAAAAACTTCACCCCGATATCGCCTGGGGGAGATTATGGACGGTTACCATCATCATTTAGATGGCTTAAAGCGTCTGCTAGCACCCCCTATTCGTAGTCGTATCACTGTCATACAGATACGAATCCACACACACACACAGAGAGACAGAAACAAAGACTGCGAAACACGAACCCTTACATTAGAGTTCTTTTACAGTAATCACCAGCACTCGTACTTATACCCGTACACCGCTACCACCAATGTAGCCGTAGTCGTACCACACTCACATGCGACTGACTCGTGCCAAAAACTGTTTCACCAACATAAAAAAAAAAAAAAATATTTTTTTTTAATGGTTTCCTGATAATGAACTTTTTCCCCCCATTTGAGCTTAAGCCCTGCTATGGGCTCTGCTATCCTAGTTCAGTTTAATTTCTGTGCACTTGGCAACGAATCACGCAAAGGGACGAACATTGATGTGATGGTGGTGGTGGTGGGACGAATGGTGGTGTTTTCTCCTTTTATTTTTTTATTAGAACAGCCAGCAGGAAGATTTAACGTAACGAGTATTCGCATGGATATGGCATCCCCCTATCTTCATTTGCCTAGCATTTTGGGCAGTGTTCCCAATTAAATGCAAATGGTTATGGTTGGTGGGGTACCAATTCTTAATAAATAAATGCCAATGTTAAGCCGTGGAAAGAGGCATTAGTGGAATTAAGCTCACAGATGGCTAAGGGCTATTAAATGATGTGCCAAATGGGGCGATACATCGTATCACAGGGAGAACATTTGACAGCGGGCCGAATAGCTAAGAACTTGAGGCGGTGCCTTCAAAAATCTTCTCTTTGTATTGTTTTTCATACTCTCATATATGCTTACCATGATGTCCAGATTTTGACGTTTCACTTGAACCAAAATAAAAAGGAATGAATAGTCTAGACGTCAGTGAATTTTATTCTTAATTTTGTAAATCTTGCTTGTGAGGAAGAGTGATAAAAAGGATTTATTCGGCCATTCAAACCATTTCTACATATACAACGTGCGTTGGTTTTAATGCCTTTAAATTGATATTGTCTTTGGAGTACCAGTACTTACATGGTTCTTCCTTTTTGTTGATGCAAGAGATCCGACAATTGTGACTCTTAGCTGTGGAACGGCAAGATTTTTGAGCAATGGGAGTCAATAACGTCATTTTGTTCGGTTTTCGAAATGCGCTGCCACTATCTTCAACCCATTCCAAGCTTCATCGGTTTGTCCTTGATTGTTTTGCTTAGGGTGGAACGCTTTTCCCGTCTTAAGGTGTTATGAATCCACAAAATATTTATTTAAAAAAGTCTGCGGGTTTCGATTTTGGACATGTAGGAGCGACTTTGCAGTCATCAGCTAAGCTATTGCTTCTTGTATAAGGAAAATTGTCAACTGTTGGACCTCCTGTCCTGCAATGTCAAGATTTGTTGTAAAGATAGGGGTTTTAGCTTTGGATAGAATTATTTTAAGCTCTACTTGATCCATGACTCTATTTGTTAGCAGGCAATAAGCGGTAGTAAAGATGTTTCAAGAAAGACGTTATTCCCTGTTGAATTGCCTTGTCTTTTTTTACCAACATTTGAGCGTGAATAACATCGCTAATTATTTTCAGGAAAAGAGGGGTGATAAAATGCAACCCTGTCGTACTCCGCTTTGACTTCAAAATGCATCTGACTTCTTACTCTTTTCTTGCACTCTGATACGTAGCCTTTACAGTAGGGCTTTTATCAGGCGCGGACAAAGCTCTCCATTGTAAATTCTGATTCTCGCTGTTGAAAACCTTCTCGAAGTCAATAAAAAGTAAACGAGGCCTACATAAAGGGTCTTTCATGAAGCGCTTCCCATCTTTAAATTTGAATAAAACAAAGTGTGTGTGAGATATATGTTCGTTTGAAAGGCCGAACATCGTTCAAATGTCCAACGCGGCTTCTCTGGGTGGCGCTTACGATCTTCAATTTTCCATGACTCTGGCACATAAATCAGGCTGAATTTGACCGATGGCATGGGTTATGTTGGCCTTGAGCCCCGCTGTGGTGTGTGGCTTATTCTCATAGACCTGCTACTTCAGAAAACCCCACAAAAAAAGTCTAACGGGGTCAAATCGCATGACTAGTTCATATCACCTACGCGTGAGATGACCATGCCCTCGAATCGCTCATGCAGAATTTCCTATGTGGCGTGAGCTGTGTGGCACGTAGCACTGTCCCGTTGTCGTTGGTGTCCATATCATCCAATTCAGGCTAAAAGAAGTTGGTATCCATCGACCTATAGCGCTCAACGTTGACAGCGATGCCTTGGAAAACGCCGCCAGCCCAAACAGTGACTTTTTCGGGATGCATTGGACGCTCTTGGATCTCAAAATTTAGGATTGGTATCGTCCTAAATTCGACAATTTTGTTTGTTGACGTACCCATTCATCCAGAAATGGTCTTCATCGCTGAAAATGATTTTTCGCGACACAAAATTCGCCAAGTTGTGGTCTGCGAAAGGCCGAGTTCCTGTGAGCGACGCGAAATCAACTGCCTCGGACTCTCCTGCACACTTTCGCGGACAGCGACGATGTTGGTTTATTGTTTACTGAACCAGTGGACTCAAATTTATCCACCACACTGCGAATAGTGCTCTCGGTAGGACGATTATGGCGACCGTAAAATGGCGAAGCGCGCCCATTGCATGCGTTGTTGAACGCCATGTCCGTCCATGAGGACTTGGCAAAACAGACTGAATAAATGGCAGCCAATTTGACAGATGTAGCTTCAACAATATGGCCGCTATCAATTGTCAAAGTTCGGAAGTCCCTATTGGAAGACCTTGTATACAATGATTCCGAAGATCTTTACATGGTTGATGCAGGAACATCCCAATTGGAAGCTTGCTTATTCAACATCGAGATTTACACCCAGATGTTCTTTGATCCTGTCTAAGAAGAAAACATACTCATACACTCGTAAACCCCGTCAGTTTCTACAGTTGGATTGTCATATTTTGACAACTTGACGATAATTTATTCATCTCACTTCACATCACTCTTTTTCCCATGCGCTTGCTATAATGGGTTTGGAAAGCTGAAGAAATTTGCCGTCAATTCTCACTTTATTGTTCTTTTTTGTTGAGTTTACATCGGAGTTGCAATCCATGTGGTGCTAATACGCGCCGGGACGTATCCATGAATCCGTTGCTTCGAAACTTATTTACTTATTTAGACGGTGCTACAGTCTGGGGTGAACCTGGGCCAATTTGGCTATCTACCTCCTGTTGCGAACTCTAAATTATTTGAGGTCCCCTTCCACTTGCGCGCTTCAACAAAGCGAGGTTTTCCTATATTGTGTTGTCTCTCCGGCTTGTAATCGAAAACTATTTAGGCTGGTCCGTTGGTGTTCATTCGCTATGTGCACTTTTCTGACCAAGTCAATGTCACTTCCCAGCTCGTACAGTTCGCCGTTCAATCTACTTCTCCATTCCCGTGATCGCAAACGGAACCAAAAATCACTCGAAGAATTTTGCGTTAGAAACACCCAAGGATATCTACATCAACCTTCGGTAGCATCCATACATCTGCACCATACAACAGGACTGTGATGATGAGGGTCTTATATAGAGGGCTCACGTCACTATCAGAACCAAGGTATCCAAAGTTTCTGACTACCTCAAAGCTATAGCAGTCTATTGTGACGTTCTGTCCGGTTCGTCAATGTTGTGTGTCCCTTTTTCCTAATGGGGTCTTATTGAACAGCTTATTTCAATTCAGATGGTCGTGCTTTCCCAAATTATTAAATGTCATCTCATGTACCCTCTATATCCTCCACTTTTCTTTTGATATAAGGAATAACTCTCAAAGATTTTCACTGACTGCTGTATGTGGCTGCATCTGCGGAAAGCTTCTTTACAGTGTGCTGTCTCTCGTGCCGGATCGTAAACTACACTATACCTCCACTGAGCCCTCGCCCAATTATCAAGGCTTCTTCCATTAATGAAATTGTCTGACAATAAGCAAGGTCTTATCTTAACGATTTTCAGCAGGACTTAAAACACGGTACCGTGGGAGTACCCCACCATGATGGCTAAAAGGCAGAAAGGGTTTTCCAGTTGGTTTTGACCCAATGTAGAGTTGCAATAAGTACTCGGTGCTGTGATCCTACGATTAGCAAGGGATTTTAGATCAGTCTCGACTCGTTCAAGGATGGAACTTGTACCTCCAATACAGTTCCGAAGTAAAACCCTAGGTACGTTCTGTGCTTCCTTTTCTGGGCCCCCGCCCAATTAAACTAATAATAAACAGGGGTAGAGCAATACTGATCTCATCGTAAACGCCTTCTGATTGACGCCACCGAAGGTTGCTACGATTTGACCAGAACATTATGAGCGGCCGATTATGGCGCCCTATTCAATGACATTGACCAGTAGTCTCTACCAGGAATTAAAACATGCCACCATGGAAACCCCCGGACTTAGTTTTAAACCTAAAGTCACACGATCGGGAAGATATTTTAGGTCGGCCTCGACTCATACCAAGGACGGAACCTGAGCCCTTAACACAGGTTATGAAATGTTATCAAAGGAATGACGGAGAGCGCTGTCCAGTCGTATTCGGTAACCCATGTATGTATGGACATCACGTGAAATTAAGTCTAACAATGACAGGTGTTCTCTGAAAACACATGAGACGTTCTGTACTTCCTCTTCTACACTCAAATCTGGTTAATGAGTTGTATACCTCGGCCTGTTTGGTATTTACCAATGGAACCGCTAACTCGCCTGTCTTACTACACTCAGCTCTAAAATGTCCATGTTGTATCTCTTTATCAAGTTGAACGAATCTGGCGTTCTGAGGAGCTGGAAAAAGTAGAAATATATGTTATCCTCCGCAGGATAAAGACGAATTTACATAACAAATCTAAAAAGCCTGTGTGTCTTTTATTTTTTACTTTCTATGGCGCTACAATCCGTGGGAAACTTGGGTCTCAGCCAAGAACCCTTTTTTAGTCCTTATTTGATACACGTTCCTGAGCTCTTTACTCTTCTCTAAAGGCTTTTTTCTACTAAATATTATCCGAACTTGTCTTTTATACGCACTTTTACGAATTGGAGATGACTTCCACTCCTTGATATATGGAAACACCGGCGTAAGATGATTACTACTGAACTGCACGCCAAGCGTATAGGTTATGTCAATACTCCTCTCGTCAACCATAATTCCAGGGATGGTATCCTGAAAATTTAATAAATACATAAAAGAAAAATTAATATGCTGCAAGTAAGCGTCATCACATCCAGGGACTGAGATGTTGCCTGCCGATCATCCCTTGGTTATATTCATTATGCATTAGTTTTTCTTTTTGAAGTTACGGTCACTGAATTAACCATGAAACGTTTCCCTTTTGTTGTTGTGAAGCGTTCATCTATTTTGGTATTACTGTCCGAGTACTTCTGTATTCTGTGTACTCTGTGCCTGTACCTTAGTAACAATTTTAAAGATTCCATCCCCCTTGTCAATGTCTCTTGTCCAAAAATTCATGAACCCGACACTTGTTTCACTTTTTGTAAAAGTATTCTGTGGTTTTGACAATAAACTCAATCCAACGTAAACATTTGTTTTCATGAACTGGCAGTAAAGCTTTGTCGACTTCGTCCTATTAAAAGCTCGTCTGCCTACTTAACCAAACAGTCAGAATGCTGAGAAACATATTGCCTCCTACGAAATTGCTCGTCGCTCAATTGAATCCTCTTCTCGGCCAAGAAAGATCACTGAGACCTTGATGAAGCGTGTCATGAAAAGTTTCCGACCGCAACGTAAAGATAGCGGCACTCGTCAATAAAAGCTGGTGAATGCGAGTTGTGCATCTTTTGACAGTTACTTACCGAAGTTTCAGTCATTTTGGACGCGCAGTTTTTAGTTGACAGTCGTTTGAGTGACTCGATGTGAGTGTTTTTTGTGAAAATTGAGTATCGAGCTGTTATTAAATTCTTGTTTTTGAAAGGCAATACGCCTACGCAAATCAAAAATTAGTTGGGCTCTGTGTATGGCAACTCTACACCATCATTTACCACAGTGAAATTGTTTGCAGCTAAATTTAAACGTGGCCGTAAGAGCTTGGGAGATGATGAACGTTCGGGACGTCCAAAAACTGCAACCACTGACGATAACATTGCTAAAGTTCCCCAAATTTTGTTAGATGACCGCCGAATTAAAGTGAGAGAGATAGTAGAGGTTATGAAAATGTTCCAAGAACGTGTTTGTTACATATTAAATCAAGTTTTAGGCATGAGAAAGCTGTCCGCGCGTTGGGTGCCGCGTTTGCTTACGTTAGACCAAAAACGTGTTCGAATGAACATTTTCAACGCTCTGTTGGTGCAGTTTTGGCGCCGATTATTTACTGTAGATGAAACTTGGATACACCATTGTACGCCCGAAACAAAAATTCAGTCAAAACAGAAAACTGCAAAGGGCGAGCCGGCTCAAAAAAAAGCAAAAACTGTTTTTTCGGCTGGGAAAGTGATGGCGACTGTTTTTCGATTATCGATTATCTTCAAAAAGGAAAAACCATTACAGGAGCATAATACGCATCATTACTTGCCAAGCTGAGGGCAGAAATTGCTGAAGAACGCCCACATTTGTTTCACCAAGACAACACGGCGTCTCACACCTCAGCGGTTGCCATGGCGAAAATCCATGAATTACGGTTTGAACTGCTTGACCATCCGCCTTATTCACCAGATCTAGCCCCAAGCGACTTATTTTTGTTCCCTCATCTAAAAACTGCGCTCGGAGGACAGAGATTTTCGTCAAATGAGGAGGCAATCACCTTCGTGAACAATTATTTTGCAGAGAAAAACTCCAAGTACTATTTGGACGGGTTAGAGAGATGGTAGCATCGCTGGGAGAAGTGTGTATAGTTTCAAGGAGACTATGTAGAAAAATAAAAAAAAATTTTGAGAAAAAATGTCTTGTATCATTGTTCGGTCGGAAACTCTTCAGACAACCCTCGTATTTGTCATTATCATTGTTCTTCCTGGAATTCAGGGCTAGCTAATTACGTTTCTCTTGTGTTGTTTTTGAGCCAATTTCACTTTGACTACACCTTTATATTATATTCAAGCGCGAAACTTGAGAGTGGCTACCAAGATGAAGCGGACTTTGTAGGGACTTAGATGAGCATCGGTCATATTTTGTAGACAGAGTGATATTGTAAAGTATTTCATCCTATTGCCCTGCTTTTAGTTCTCCTGTAGTCCATATTTGGTTCGCCGTTTTTCCTTCTCAGTGTGTCTACCTTACATCGAGATATTTAAATGTTTTAAGCGGTTGGGAAAGCGAACGTCTTGTTCCGCATTATCACATCACTAGCAAATCAAGAATTTACTAGGAATGAGTTGAAAGCAATTCACCATGGTGGAATGCCCCAAGGTTATGTGCTAGCCCCTACAATTTTTCTATTCAATTGTTTCTATTGAATCTTCATTTAGAATCGAAAGGAATGTAATACAAGGAGCGATGAATATACATTTATGGATCACACGTTTCATAACAGTGTTCTTATAACTTTTTCAAAAATAGGAAATAAATTAAAATTTGCAATGAACCATGAGAAATGTAAGGAGCTACCATTAGTTACGGGCAATACTCAAACGCAACTCTTTTCGTAAAATCCAATTTTATTTCATCGGAATTTCACGGTCTCTTCATAGAGGCTAACACTTATGGTATTGCGACAATTTTCACTCATGTTAAATTGCTTCCTGATTTTTCACTCGTCACTTGATTTCTTTGATTTTCAAAGAAAGAAAAAGCAACCCAACCCCACACCCCATTGATTATTGAAAGTGCGTCGCTTGTCGTGCCCTTTTTATTTGTCAACGTTGCGGATGTTTACGTAAAGAAACGTGTGTCGCTTGTAAATTATGTCTCAAGTCAAGTCGAAACGTTTCCTTGACATACCCTCTCCTTACCACCTCGAGATTAAGTCGGCACCACCGCCAACTAGTACTACTGTACGCATGTTTTACCCGAAGCCAATCATGTTCGACAGCAATTCTCATTACATATTTTCAGTTTTTATTGTTATTATCATATTATTATTCTTATTATTATTATTCTTTGTTGGCAACTGCACAGCAGACACGTTGTAATAAAATTTTCGACAAAATTACTCAAGCCCGCCACATTGAAATCCTGTTCCAACTTAACTCACTCAAATGTTTTGTCATCTGAATGAATGTGACAAAAACGATGAAAACTCGCAACAATATACTCGTACACACAAAATTAACGGTATTAAAGGCATTTTTCATATTAAACTACGTGACAGTATTGTTAAACATTTATAATCTCATAAACAGCATCTGTGTTGTTGTAACAGCAGAGAAAATCAGTTTTTAATTTGTATTTATTCATTTGCCCGCCCCACCACCGTCATCTCTGTTTTTGTTCTGTTTTGTTCAGTTCGTACTGTCAGTACCGTCATTTTTGTCAGCTCTGCACTGCCACCAACCGAAAGTGCTAGTGTAATTCAATTTTAAATACAAAAATTCGTTATAATTTCGAAAGCTGTTGGAATATGTAGGAGTGTCTGAAGGTATGTAAGTGCATATGTCCTGTAGGATGGGGGTATTAACGAGGAAGATATTCGACGTCTCTACTGTTAGTATGCCTCTTAAATGACAGCACAGACAGTAGCGGTCATAAATTATCAACAACAACGACGAAACGCTTAACTTGAGAGAGTATAAAAATTCTCAACTCGTAACACTATATTATCATGCAATTTCCCGCATCGTTACTTTCCTGTATACGAGTATACTACGAGTAACATACATATGTATGTACGCATTATAATTTTTTCAAAAAAAAAAGAAAAAAATTACGAAAATGTATTTAAAAACAGTACACGTATACTGAACACAGCCCAACGTAACAGCAACAAAGCCCAACTACTCCCACTTTCCTCCTTTTCTCCCGACAAAGTGCCTTTTTTTCGCTTCTTCTGAGCTGTGCCTTCTTCCTTTTAAGGTTTTTACGCTTTACCACGTTAGTACATTGAAATTTCATAAGCATAGTAGAGAAGGTTTATGTATCTTCTTTTTTTTTGTAGTTTTATTCAAATTAAGAAAGTAATTGCGTAGTTGTATGTGATGCACTGAATTTTGAATGTGCTCGGGTATACTTAGAGATATGTATCTGCAGGTATAGTTCTTTCAACGGTTAAATAATGCGTCTGCGTGATTTGAAAATTTAATGTAGGATATCAGTATCACTAAAACGAACAAAGAAGAAAATCTGTTCGTTTTGGAATTCTAATTCCAGCTGTCACAGGGCTCACTCTATCGAACCTGGCATTTAAAATGTCATACATAAAATATAGTGTGACATTTGCAATATGATAATGTTGCTAGTTTGAGAGATGACGTTAGTCATTTGGAAGACGATGAAGAAACTGTCATTAATGTGAAATTGTCATGGAAGTCTGATATGTCATTGTATCCCTTTTTTTACACTCAGACTGTTTGATTAACGCAGGACAGTTTCAGTTGTCAAAGCTCTCGGAACTCGAATCGCAAATGAAGATGTTCACTGACATTGACAGCTTTGCTGAACGTCCTAAAGACTCGATCAAGATATGAGATATCAATTGACGAGAGGTTCAGCAAAAATGAAAATTTGGCATAAATTTATAATAAGATGGATCACGAAGAGTGAGTGTTTTTGCATTGCGGCACAAGTTCATTTGTAAGTCATTTATCAGCAATCCTATTGCAACAACTTCTTTGCTCTTTGGTAGTCCTCATCTTCATATTCCCGCTCGGATTTATTCTTGCACTTGATAGTCAATTAACTCGATGAGTACCATTAGGCCTTAAACCGGCTGTTTTGAGGGGCCGATTACTCCCTTCCCATTCAGAAAGAGAACATACTCTTTATTTCCTCATCTCAACTGCTGCGGCATGAATCGTTAGCTTATAAGAACAGACCAATATCGTTCCTGGATAGAAGAATCTAGTGCTCGCTGATCACATACATATGTGACGTTGATCCCGGTAGCCCAGAATGTGTCATCTTCCATTGGTATTCATAACTACGTCGGCTATGGTAAAATGATTGATATGAGACATCGATGGGTAGATTATTGCCCAGGTAAGTGGTGTCTTTGGCTGATTTCTTCTAATGACTAATTTATACCATATGTCATTCATTGAGATCCCAACAAGATCCCATCCGTCTTCTTCTTCTCTCTCCCAAAATAAAACTTCTAATGACCGGCGGTACGGTTTTCGTAGGTCCACTGGTGATTTTATGGCACCTCTCACCGTAAAGTGAAACCAAAGTCTATACCAATCTGATGACAGCAAGGTACTTGCACTTGATATTTCTAAGGCATTTGGCAGAGGTTCTTGTGTCAAAAATGTGTGGATTTGAGATCGACCAATCTGTTCTTCAATGGATTCGATTTCCGAACGTCCAATTCAGGTTATCTTGAATAAATGATGGTCTGCCCCAGGGCTCCGTTCTGTCTCCGCCACTCTTTTTTATTTTCATTAATGATCTCTTATCTGCTGATTCTACGTTGACTTACCATGTTAAGAAGGGTATGGTGCTTTGGATATATTCTGTATACTTAGAGGTTTTTTGCATCTACGTATCTGCAGAACATTTGATGGGGAAAAATAAAATTCTGGACATTCAGAAGATACGATATCCGACTTGTAAGTATAAAGTCATTGAGGAGGGAATGTGAAGCCTCAACATATTTTGAAAGAGAAGAAAACCCTCATTTTCAAAAACTGAACCTGATTCTGTTGTGGTCTACGTAGGATTGAGGCACATAGTGCGACATCTATGTAACTTTTATGACAATTTGATTCTCTTGTGTGTTTTTAATTGATCTGTGAAGCTGTTCTGATTTGGGGGATGTGGATCTGTAAAGTACACATGCCCAGATCAGCTTCGCTGATCCTCACTCCCGACTATCCCAGCATCCGCATCCGCAGATCAGAACAGCTTCACATATCCACATCCACAGCAGCCGTTCCAAAACCTAACTAAGCTCACTTTTTAGTATGAACGGTGAATTGCTGAAACCATTGCCTTCTGAGTTGGATTATTCCGAATTCATTAGAATCCCGGACATACGAGGGTAGTCCCAGAAATACCCGACATAACAAAGAAAACACAAAAAATTTGGGAAGAAAACACTATTCAATAGCTTTGATACCCTGTTTATAGTGAGAATCGTTAAGCTCCTTAAAATAGCCATCAACCGCAGACTTCACCTCTTTACTGTTGCCAAATCTTTTACCACCGAGCCATTTTTTCAAGAAATAGAAAATAATCCGAGGGGGTAAAATCTGGCGAATAGCCGATACCGATGGAGCCTTCTTGGGAGCCGATTCTCCCCTTTGAGTCCATTGTTTTGACTGCTCCTTCATCTCGGGTGTGAAGTGATGGACCCATGTTTCATCCATGGTTATGAGTCAACGCAAAAACTCGGCTTTATTGCTGTTAAACTTCGCCAAACACTCGATTGAAACATCCTTACGACGTAACGCTGCTTTTGTTCCATTGTGAGTAATCGCGGCACCCATCTTGCGCACAGCTTTCTCATGTCAACATCACATAACGATGACCAATTTTTTCCATATTTTAAACTTCATTGACAGCGTTCACTTTTGATGGCTGCCGAACAAATACTAAACAACGTAGCCTCGTCAAACTTAAAAAGTTATCTTTTTACTTTTGGTACTTTCCACAATAGTCATTCTTTTTAAGCAACAACCGCCATCTATACTTCAGATCGGGAACTTCTGGGAGACTACCCTTGTAATATTCAGTTGAGCTAAGTCCTGTGCCAGCTTGTACTTCTTCCCCTGACTGAAACTTCCTCAAAGTTAGATAAGGTCTGTAAATATTTCCCTGCTTGCCATATTGACGCTGGTGTCAGTTCCAGCTTCAGTGGTGCCTCCAAGACATCGATTTGACATTTCTTTAGTATTAAAATATTTATGATAACAGGCGTCTGCTTATCCAACTTTGAAGAGTCCATTAACAATGATTACAGAATTAAGATTTTCGCCATGGTAAATTTCAATTACATCTGTGACGATTTCTAGGTCGTACGAGTGTGACATTCAGGGTCCTCCTAGATCTGTATGATCGGTGATACCGTAGTGCTTGATGGGAAGTCTCGAACCTTAAATCAATCGACACTGTTATCGACGCATTGCTGATAAACACTACGTTACTGATTTGCAATACGTGACTGCTATAATTCTGTTAACTGTCACTATTTGAATGACATTTGATTTATCTGGCACATCGCCGTTAGATAACCAAATTTAACCAGTCTATACCTTTTCAAAAGATTTTAAGCGGGGAGAGTTGGGACTACTATGTACCCATATCACTGCGCCCAGGTTAGGCCTCAACTCTCACTTTGGGAAGACAAAACCCAGTGCATCAAGTAGTATTTTATGAAATGCGCTGAATCACTCGAGTGAAAGTCAGCTGATACGAAAGTTAGGTATTGAAAAGCTGCACAAAGCATGTATGGTTTTGTTTTATCACTTGATTTCTGCTCGATCCATCACTATCGCAAGTCTTCTGTCAATAAATTAGTAAATAGATACTAAACAAACTTGAATTAAATATGTATGAGCAACCTAATAATGCTTTCAACGATAACCACTCATCTCATCACCATAAATGTCAAAAATTCAAATGACATTTCTCGTCCCTCTATCAAAAGTGTCATCGGCAGTCATAAATCTACTACAATCGCAATATTCAAATCAATTCCACCTTCAATTTATGACATTGCGTACATTCGAATCCGAGTCTATCAGACGTAAATGTCAAAAGTGCATTTCTCAATTTTTATCACACCAAGCACACCCAGGTACCAAAAGCCATATGCACCATCCCAACTTAGTTAATAAATAAGCAAATTTTATTATATAAATAAAATCGTAAAAAATCGAACAGGTTTTTCGTATTTTTTTCCCCATTCGTGTATATTTGTTTGAGGAAATAAAATAAAATAGGAAAATTGATTTTGATGAAATCTATTCAATGCTACTTCTGAAATCAATCAGCCTTTAATCGAGTCCAGTTGGTGAGAAATTAATTTCGGAATGCATTTCAGGGTGAGCACAGAATAAAGTGGATTATGTCGGTCAGCTTTTAGAGAGGAAGAAAAAAAACTGGATTTCCAAAAAAAAAAAAAAAAAGCATACATGAATAATCAATGAGTGACCGGCCAGGGAAGTTAATATGGGTTAAGCAAATTGAACTGCGTCAATTATTTACACTTTCTCGCATCAAAGGGCATTTGAAACAAATTATCGAAATTTGAGTATTATATGATCACAAATAGATTCCAGAGAAATCCACTTACTTAATTAGCCTTCGAGATAGATTTGATTGGTATTAGACAACGTCAAACGTGAGATAGCCATGAAAACTTTTGTATTTGACTCAATGGTTGGGGTAAGGTTGAGACGGGGTCATATGGTTGGGTCTTGCTGTGCAATGTCTGCTTGAATTTCTATTGACTTCTATACGAGATCGTCTAAGGCAACTCACCGAGGTATCTTTTCTACATGAAGGAAAGGCTGCTCCAAAATTTACTCAGAAAATATGAAAGGTTATTGGTTGTCCCACTGTATAAAAGCAAAGCGCCACGAGAAACTGTAACACGAGAAAATGAAATTGTAAGTCAACAGCGCAATATAATCAAAGTTCATTGTGGTGATTTATTGTGGTATTGCCAATTTATTTAGTCCCCTTCCGACTCAATACAACGATTTGCACGGTCTAAAAGCATGTGGAATGAGTGTTTTAGGATGTCCTTCAAGATTTGGGTACAACCCTTTTGGAACGCTTTGGTTTCGTCGGCAAATGCATTTTTCCGAAAAGGTAAAAGTCGCACGGCGCCAAATCAAGCGAATACTGGGTGTGGTTGACAGTTAAAATGCGATTTTTAGCCAAAAATCGGTCACAAATGTCGATCGATGAGATGGGGCATTATCGTTCAACAAACACCAACTTCCTTTGCGCGATATTTTGACCAAATACGACGAATACGATGAACCAAACGCTTCCAAACACCAGGATAGATTTGTGCATTAACCGCTTAGCCCGGTGGAACAAAGTCCTTGTGGATTCTATTTCGTCTGTCCGTCTTCATTCTTTTCACGGTCATTGTCCGTCACGCTTGGTGACATCCGAAAAGTTGTTCTGTTGGAATTTCTAAACTAACTAGCCAACAAGATGCCACAACTGCAGAAGCCAGCTGCTCAATTTTCCGGTCGTCAATGGTACCTTCAAGGTGATCTCCCTGAAGAAGTACAAGTCACAGTACGTTGTGCTGTTCTTGTACACGTTGGACTCAGTCTGCCCGACTGGGATTGTTGCCTTCTCTGACTGTATAAAAGAACTCCACATCACTTCAACCATTTGGCATGGATTAATACACCACACAAGCAAAGTGGTCTTGGATGCTTTGACATTCCCTTATTCGCTGATACTCGTAATTTTTGATCGCCATAGGTAGGAATCTGGTGTGACATTCCGTGGACCCTTCATCATCGATGGCAAGCAAAATTTGCGTCAAATTACTCGAATTGCCAGCCGGTCGTAATGTCGATGAAACTCTGCATTTGGTACTGCCTTTCCAATTCACCGATGAGCACGGTGAAGTCTGTCCAGCCAATTAGAAGGCAGGCAACAAGACAATGGTTGCTGACCCATGGAAATCAAAGGAATACTTCAATGTCGTCAACTTTACACAAAGAATCACCATTCGTAGATTATAGTTGGGCTATCTCGAGTACTACTAAATGTAAACTCCATTTCATTTTGTTAGTTTGTTCCATGTTTTCACTTTCGATTTCTCCAAACGAGATTTTGTTGGGTTTTGGCTCGTCTGGTGCCTTATACTCGGCACTTCGACACTTGGTCTCTGGATCATATTGAGAGCACCACCTTTCATCACCAGTCACAATGTTGCAAAGGAAGTTTTTGTTCTTTTAGGCCTCCTTGATAATGTCCTTCGAATGTGAGCAATTTTCGGTCGTCAGTCTTTTTTGCACCGTCTGTCACTTCAGACGCAATAACTTTGCTTCTATTCGTCCAAATGTCATGAAATTTTGACAGTAATCAGTGAAAAATCTACATTTCCGACGCATGCAATCGCCAATAGATGGCCTCACTAGAAATATCTGTTTTAAAAAAGTGCTGCTTACTTTGGAACAGAATATATTCTGAATGCCACTTAAACTCAGAGGTTTACTTCTCGCAGCAGACCTGTATCCGGCTTTAAAACATCCTCGCAGTGCAATCCGATGAATGACAGCTGTCATATCAAAACATGATTTTGTTGAAAAAAGTCTTAAAAAGTCCAAAAACTGAATTCTGAAAGAATCACACTTTCCAACGCTGTACCTTATACAAATGTCAAGCTATGATACTAAAGTTTGCTGAGAATGTAAAAGACAGTTGTCTTTGCCGGCTTCGCTGGAAGTGCTTCAAGTGGTCGGTCCAATTTTTGATGACTCGGTCAAAGGGCTCGTCAAAGGTTGTTGTCTTGTTAGTGTAGAGTAAGGACTTGACGTAGCCCCAGAGCAAATAATCGAGTGGTGTCAAATCGCATGATCGCGGCGGCCAATTGATGAACGCTCGCTGTGAAATGACTCAGTCGCCAATTTTCTCCTTCACAACTTCGAGGGTTGCGTCGCTTGTATGGCATATAGCGCCGTCTTATTGGAACCACAGCTCGGATATATCGATGTTGTCGAACTCCGACTACAGAAAGTCGGTTAATATCGCTCTATACCCGAGACCATTGACGATAACGGTGTCTTTTTCCCCATTTCGAAAGAAACAATGTCCGATGATACCGCCATGCCATAAAACAGTCAATCTTTGTGAATGCATTGATGCTTGGCCGAACATTTGTGGATTGGTCCGAATCTCTGGCCAACATTTCCAGCGCCTATTTAGCGAACTCACGGCATTGTCTATGTTCGCCCGGTTTCAATTCTTGGGTCAGCACAATCTTATACAGATTTAGGCCCAAATCCAATCGCAAAATAAGCCGGAGAGTCAGTCGGTGCCCAATTCAGCTGGTCGGTGCCGAATCGACATTTCTGTGTCTTCTTCGATACTGGCCACTACGGCGGCTATGTTTTCTTGATTTCGCACCAATATCTGTCTCTTTGGTGGCTTTAGATCCAACATAGTATACTTATACTCAAACCTTTCCACGGTGCGACGAATTGCCTGCACACTGAAGCCATGATGATGACCGACCTTACGACAAAATTTACGTTGCGTATTTACAACTGAGCCGGAATTTCGATAGCATAAAACGATGCATGCTGAAGTTGTAAACCTATTTGACAGCTGGATGTCATTGATAACTTTGACAGCTGCTGAAACATAACAATTGGAAAAACTATTATTGTTATCTGCCCATGTGAGAGAGAGAACTGGTTAGAGTCCGAGTTCTATGACGTAACACTTAATCGAAATTACGATACCTTGCCTGTCATATAATCCACTGCAATATAATCCACTAACCCAGGACAGAAGAAGATCTGGTCGTCCGACACACAACTGACACAGAATAGCTAAAGAAGAAGCACATTAACTAGAACATACTCGTATATGTCCAGAACCCAAAAAAAAATTATTAAAAACACCTAAACAGTGTAACACATACTCGTTGGTCAAATTCTCAATGGCTTCCGTCCTGTTTATGAGCAAGTTCAATGGCGTGACCTTCTCCGTTTCATTAGTTTTGCTTCAAAACCTATTCGTCCATGATATGACATTGATGACTCTATTTAGTGTGCTTTCTTTTCTTAGAAGCCTGAAACTATAAAAAAATCAAAAAATTGCTATTTCTCATGTCAAGTTTGTACATTACGCAAATACATCTTTTTTTTTTTTGTTTCCCATTCTTGTCAACACATTAAAATTTTCATAAAAAAGAAAATACATATGTTTCGACAAAATGTCAACACTTTATTTAATTTCGTAATCATTGACGTTTTAAAACTAAATCTATCTTCATTATTCTAAATATACTGGAATCTCTGTCGACTTGAAGGAAAAAAAAAACAAAAACAAACACTACACAGCTGACACGTTTGACTTTTTTTTTAAACAAATAAATACTCTGACTCTGCATACGAATACTAAACAAATAAGCCGAAGCACCATTGCACAGCCCACATTACCATATTTTTTTGCGTTATTTTCCAACGAAAATCTAAATAAAACAATTGTATCTCAGTGTTTTAACATTTTAGTATCTATTACTTTTTTTTCTATTTATTTTTCTCTACATATGCACGAATAAATAAATTTTTGGACAATCGAAAAATAAAACATTCGCTAAAAATAACGAAATTCTGCTGAAAATAGTTTTTCTTGCAGGCGCCTTATCATACGTTCTTTTGAAGAAATTACTTATTATTATGGAGGGGAGAATTTATTGTTATAAAAACAAAAAAAGCGATAATTTGATTATAAATTTAGTTTTGCGCGATTTGATTTATGAAAATTGTTAAGAAATTTGTTTATTTTAAGAAATTTCGCATATGCCAATTACAAATTCGTGGTTTGTCGAAAATGTGAGGAGTGTATGGAATGGATTTGCCTCTAGGAATTTCCATGCACTTTGTTGTGGAATTTCTAGAATGCGAGGGGTTTTTCGACTGCTATGTTCTAAGTCGCTAAAGTGCTCATGAGAATTTATGTTATATCCGACACGACTTTAGAGTGGGACACATTTTATTTCCTGCACCAGTTTCGACTGTCACATATTTTCTTTCTAGATATGTTGAAATTTTATTTAGAAAATTGTGGTTCTTTCAACAACACAACACTATTTCACCTTCCAAGAATAGTGTTTAGAGCAAAATAGACAACTATTGAAATTAACACAAATTTTTACAGAATGGACCAAATACAGGCCATTTTGAGTAGGAAATACGAGTACAGTCCAGCATACACCTCAAAAAACAAATCTCTCCATCTGCATCGGTTACCAGCAGGTCCTTGGTAGTTCTATTGATTGAAGGACGATTTTTCATGTCATCTTTTTTTCTATCTGAACAAAGCACTCCGGCAAAGAACTAGTCCTTTGTACTCCTTGTTTTCCTTAAGTTGGAATTTCTAAAATTTTCGTAGTGCTAAAGTACTCCACAAAGTCTTCTTCTTTCAGCACATTAGGGTGCCTAGCAAAGTGATGTGCTGCATTATAACGCTAGTAAGTCAGCTACAAGCATGAATGGAACTCTACTTCGTTTATATGGCCACCGCGGGCACGTTTGCAGCGATCGATGGACCCAATTTTCAACGACTCGGCCACACATTTCGGTCGAAACGGCCGCTATTTCGCGTTCAATGTTGGCTCTAAGCTCTTCCAACGTCGTCGACGTGTTGGCATAAACCAATGACTTAACGTAGCCCCACAGAAAATAGTCAAGCGGCGCTAAATCGCACGAACGAGGCGGCCAATCGACTGGCCCATTTCTTGAGATAACACGCTCACCATACTTATTATTCAATAAATCGATTGTAGCGTGTGCTGTGTTGCTTGTAGCATCATCCTGTTGAAACCACATGTCGTCCAAGTCCATATCTTCCAATTCGGGCCAAAAATAATCGGTGATCATGGCGCGATAACGCTGACCATTCACAGTAACGTGGCGATCGTTATCGTCGACGAAAAAATATGGCCCAATAACGCCGCCGGCATGCAAACCGCACCAAACAGTTATTTTTTGTGGATGAAGTGGTGATTCAAGAAGCACATGTGGATTTTCACTCGACCAATAACGCATATTTTGCTTATTGACGAACCCATTGAGCCAAAAATGAGCTTCGTCACTGAAGATGATTTTGCGATGAAATTCATCATCTTGGCGCATCTTCTCCAGAACCCAATCGGAGAATGTACGTCGCTTCAAATGGTCCATTGGCTTCAATTCTTGAGTCAGCTCGATCTTGTATGACTGTAAACCAAGATCCTTGCGCAAAATACGCCTTAATGTGGTCTGAGCGATGCCCAATTCTTGAGAACGCCATGGAATTGACTGATTTGGATCGTTTGCTACGGACGCCTGAACGGCAGCGATATTTTCGACACTTCGACCAACCCGTTGTCTCACTGACACGGCAACATCACGCAACGAATATGTAGACTCAAATTTTTGCACTAAACTTGTTATTGCCTGTCTACTAGGGCGAGAACTACGACCGAAAATTGGAGTTGACGCTCTTAAAGTTGCAGTCACCGACTCCGAAATTTTTATAATTTGCAGACGTTGTTCGTTCGTGTACTTTACCATGATGAATATATTGAGTTTACTGAATAAGTTGACAGTGTCAGCTTGATGATTAGTGAAAGAGTGCGTTCGCAAATTAAATTCAAAATTTTCAAGTCCCTATTAGAAAACCCTTTACTTTCCTCCTTCCTCTGTTCTTCACAAAATAGATAATTTCCATCAGGATTGCGTACTCGTATATGTCTGCGTGAGTTATATACGCAAGTGTACCTATCAAGAGGTGAAGCCTAAGACTGTCAGGCTCCATAAAGGCGCCAGCGCCATATGAGAGGTTGCTTCTGATGTTGTGCAAGAAAAAAATACTTGCTATACGAAACCAGTCCCAAGTAAAAATAATGTCGATTTCGCATTCTCGTAACCACCAAAATTTCGGTGACATTGCATCAGACTACCAGTGCGTGGTCGTCGAAACTCCAGGTGACTTGTTGCAAAGGCCACTTATTTGTAAACAAAACAAAAGACATGATATGAACATCAGGGTGAGAAAGTTTTATATGCGCGTCTAGATCAAAACCAGGCGTATCGAAAAAAGCCCTTATTCAGACAACTGACACAAGGGATAGAATAGCCATGTAGGTTAGGTTAGGTAAGAGTGGCTGTTGGAAAAACCAACCCAATTAGGCCTATTGGCCCATTGTGATGCCACGTAGAATCTGTGATCCTCCTACTCTTGGAACCAATTTGAGCTTCTGACGAAGCTTAAGCGACTATTGACGTCTATATTGTTTAGATCGCTTAAGTCATTGTAGAAGAAAGCTTCTCAGTGAGAAGAGCTGGTCATGTACAGAGTAGGTGGAGGATTTTGTACTCCCCATCCTCGTCTATGTAGCTTCTGCAGAAGTAAAACGTAAGCCTTCTCGCATGCTTGCCTATAAGACAGTGTCCAGTGATGACACCTATAATAGCGCTGAGATGTTTCCTATTTTGAAATATCAAACTCATAGAGCGATTCAGATTCAGCTGTGGCTAGATTTGTTTGATCTGCCATTTCCCTGAGAGATCACCGGCAATCAAGGGCGGTTTTAGAATTTTTGAGACCGAGTCCAGGGATTTGATAGCCTCCTGACTATCCGAAAGGATGCGGATATCACGTTTATATGCAGCCAGGACAGGATTTCTTTAATCCCCAAAAGGAGGAGGAAGAGGCATAGATTACACTTATCTGAGAAAACACCGTCACCAATCCCGCTATCAGTCGTGGGTCCATCTAGTGGACATGCTTACATGAAAGTCTTTGTCAAACGAATGTTGACGCATAGTGTAGTTGATGTTCTCTGGAAGGATTCCAGATTCCCGCATTAAGACATATAGCTGCGTTAGCAACCATTTATCTGCTGAAAATATCGAGTGAAAGAGAATATGAAGTGCGGCTGCGAGAGTAGTACGTAAGGCTCCACTTATGCAGAGACATGCTGTCCTTTGGACAGTTGAAGACCACATTTCTTCCCAATGGCTTTGTGAATGAAAACTACATTAACTTCTCTCCATGACAGGGGAATTTTTACGCAGCTCCTCATGATATTTTCTAGCGGTGACAGGATGATATCTTATATATAGCCATGTAGATCCAGAGGATTCTCTATAAAAGTCACTCGTTTCGCCACAAGATCATTACACTGTCAGAAAGCCGACATTGCCTGTGCGCTCGTTTTAAATGTTTGATGGTTACAATGACTCCATTAGTAAGACGATCATAGATCCTAAGTGGGTTGGTATTTCCAACAGCCACTCTTACCTAACCTAACCTACAATGACTAGGAAATAAAGAGCTTGGCATGGCATTCCATAAGCGAGTTGTACGGCTTAGGAAAGAATCACGATATTTCAGAGTATGTTCGAAAGTGGGCGTGAAGGTAAATTGTTGAGCATTCATAGCGAGACGGGTGTTGCAGTTGAAGGTCTGAAGGGGCGGAATGCTACTGGCAATTTCGGCGGGGCACTAGTGGTGAAAATAACGATAGAACAAGGTAGGGAAGGAGATAGTACGTTGGTGTCTATGGTTGTCAATTGATTGTGTAATGTTAGCATCACCTATAAGTTTTATCGCACGGTCTTGAATACTATCTAGCAGGTGCAGAGATTGGTTAGGCGCACCTGACCATATGTGGGAATTGTACTCCAATTTTGGGCGGACTATTCTACTGCCGAAGAGCAGGGGCGTGAGTTCGGGAACAAATATGAAAAGCAAAGGAATGTATTGAATTAGAAGTAGCAGACAAGATATCATTGATGAAAATGAAAAGAGTTTCGGAGACAGAACGGAGCCCTGGGGCACACCAGCATTTATTTTGTGAATATCAGACTTGAAACCATCCAAGACTACTTGAATTGAACGTTCCGAAAGGTAATTTCTAATCCATTGAAGGAGAGAGTCGTCGATCCCAAATGCACACATTTTCGACAAAAGAGCCTGGTGTCAAACTCTGTCAAATGCCTTAGAAATATCAAGTGCAACTATCTTGCTTTCGCCAGATTGACGTACACTTTGGTTCCACTTTTCAGTGAGACATGCCATCAAATCACCAGTGGACCGTTGCTACGAAAAGTGTACTGCCGGTCATTCATAAGTTTTCGTGTTTCGAGATATTTCATGAGCTGACGGCTTATCAGAGTTTCCATAACCATAACAGTGGATCTGTAGAAGGAGAGATAAGAGCGGGCTGGGCAAATCCTGTTTTCCATCTGCTCGGAAAGAGTCCTAAAGAGTTGAAAGGCTTACGCAGCTTTTTTGTCAGCGTGGAAGAACACCTCTTCAGAAGAAGGGGGATATACGAGTATCATTAGGACCAGCGGATTTGTGTATGTGTGTTCCCAAGTGTCTATAACACTTTACAAAGTAATAAAGGTTGTATTCAAAAACAAATCCTACACCTCTTGCAGAAACACCCTTTAGCATCTCGATTAAAGCTGTTAATGTCCCTCTCGACGGCATTGAACATCTATAATCCACGAATTGTTCAATAATGATCCGCGATATGCTTATGCGGTCGATGCAAGAGTATCCGGCTCGAAAGACTGCCTGTTCACTGTCGAGTTTTAAATCAAGATGCGCTCTATTTAATGTTGCTACTGGTGGAAGCACGCGTATTTGTTTTTGTGTTCCACATTGTCAGGTTTCCCTTGTTATGCGGTTTGAAAATCTTCCCCTCTTTCAATCTACCGGGAAATGTATAATAGTCGGTTTTTGTAAAAGTGCTATCCACAGCAATAATATTTACTCAAAAGATTAGCCTTCCCGCAATTCACATTTCAGCAGGATTTACAGGAGGCAATAAGTAGGGCAACTCGCCATGTATTCTGTGTATCTATCTAGTCCTGTCCTTATACAATATATACATAGTTATAGGTATTCATGTTGACAAAAAAAAAATTCTTTCACCCAGTTTTGACCTGGATTAGTAGACTTCCCAATAAAAGCTTACTCCCGACAATGGCATCTCTGCCAAACGAATCTCATTAAGAGGATTACTACCATAGAAAGCACTACCTTGTAGGATTGCGAGATGTCATGTTGACAGGCCATTTCTTGCGCCATTGTCAAATTCGTTCATCTTCAATTCTAAACCATTCATTTTGTCTGGATTTTCTCTTTATTCATAATAAAAACCCCCAAAAGCGCAATTTCTCTAAACCACCATCAATTTTCCAAGATATCCTGTTCTCCTCCCTCTCCTGTTGTATGACAAGTGCATTTTTTCCCCCCCATTCTCCGACAATGACATCATGTCACATCTATGATACATATTGCCTTCCAGCTGTGTTTTTATTCTGTTGTTCCATTGGAATTCGCTCTTCTTTTTCATAAAAAGAAAAAGAAAATGAGCCCCGAAAACGATCGAAAAAATAAAAAAGCATTCTTGCAAACATCTGCTTTTCTTTTGATGGAGGAGCAAAACGAGCAGAAAATAGAGGAAACAAGAAAATGTGAAAAAAAGAATTCTTGAAGAAATGAAAAATTATTTTAACCCCGCAATTTCCAATTGCTTTCTTTCTTCTTTGTGGTGTATTTTATTCCCCGCACTGCTTTTGCTTTTATACTGTTGTCTGTCTCTGCCCAGTTTTCAAAGAATGCCTTAAAAAAATGAAAAGTTCTTTCTTTGTATTGTCAATATTGTCGGTTCGCCCCAATCTCCATTTCTTTCAATCGGCCATAGTGTGACATCTGTTGATAGCCCATGTGCAACAAAAGAAAGAATGCTAAAGCGAAATAAAATTGCTCAACTTGTCCGGATACTCGTACATGCTCATAACAACGAAAAAGGAAATTTTGATGGTCACACTGTGGTGTTGTTCGAAGGTATGTAGATGCACTTGCCCCTTGCACCTGGTGGTGTCCACAAAATTGTTGGTTAATAAGTCCCCACTAGGATGTGGTTTCGGTTTCGGTTTGGTTTTATATATTTTTTTCTTGTATAAGTACTCTTTGAACATACCCCTGTCAAAATGACAGAATTTTTGACCAATGAAGGCACCCCATTCCATGGCAATGTTCGGAAAGTCAAAGTGGATTAATAACATGTTTGTGACACAGGGTGGTTGCGAACAAATTTTTTTGTAGAATGGAATTTAATTACAATGATTGAAATGTGGTAGGTATATTCCAGGGCTGTGGGAACTCTGTCAGGATACACCATTGATATTTATGTATGAATTTATCAAAAATAAAGCCTTCGGCAAATCAACCCGGGATAATTCATGATGTATCCGCAGTCCTACTCGTATCTATGCAGCGCAATGTACATACATTGTGGTGATGTAATAACATTGGCAATAACGGTGATTACTTGATAAGCCGGCTGCATAAGCTTGATGAATTGCAAATTTATTACAATCAAACAGTGAGAGTGTGTAGGCGCGCAATGCTCACACTCGCAGATAAGAAATCAGCTGTCGAAAGTTGTGTTTTATTAGCTCGATTTTGTTGTTCTTGTTACGGATATCTATGTTACTGCATTGGACTTGGATAATTTGGATTTGAATTTTGAAGTTAGATTGGATTTCGACATGAATCTTGCATAAGAAAACAGCTTGGCTTAACGTTGGCTGGCAAATTCATTGAATCTCCATTGGAATGATGCCATTAAAATGTAATTTTGCAACACTTGAACGAATAAATTGCATTAATGTGCATTTGGGCTTAGTACGTGTTAAATGGTCAATTGGATTGGATTCCACAAGGGGATGAGTACAATCAATTTTGTGTAGGTATTGCATTTTAAAGAGGGTGTACGGTACTACAATATAGGGATGTGCACTACTCGTACCATAGGAAGTAATGCTTAAGGGATGAAGTTTCTGTTTTGACTTGTACGAGTATTGCTTGGGGGTTGCCAATAACAAATGTTGGCGTTAAGTGTTTTGTGTAATATCTGTTTAATGTGTACACCTTGTTTTTGTGGCAAATTATCTTTGGGATGGTGAGGTTTTTCTGTTGTTTTAGTACATTTTCGTAAGTACCATGTTTTCCATAAACAGATGAGGTTTTAGTGGTTAAAGTGTGTGTGTACGGCTGTACACTTATGAAGGTATTTTGAGGGTTTTGGAAGTGCATACTTTTGTCCAACCTAGATGGAGAATTCACAGTCGGTTTCATTCTTGTGCAACGTCCTTTAAGTAGGGTGAAAATAATACCAATTGTGATCAGATCATTTATATGGTTGTTGCTTCCCAACAGAAACTTCAATGCAACACTAGGTAACACGGTATTGAGGGTCTCTCACTGGGCACCCCTCAATGAGGAGTGATATCACCTCTTCTGTGGACCTTAGTTATCAACGGAATACATATTTCTGAACGTCTTAGGAGGGAATAAAGGACACTGCGTATGCGGATGATGTGGTTCTTATGGCTACCGGCAAGTTCCACCTCAAAATCAGTGGAATTCTCTATTCCATGAATCCTCGGGGAACGGGGAAAGCTCTGTGTGCTGGGAATCAACTTGCAAAAAACCGAGGTGGATCTATCCACACATATTCCCATCCCATAGATGGGAGAACCCTCCGTCTATCCAACATTGCTACTCGTAAGTGCGTAGGTATCGTACTATTGTATCATTCATAATTAACGAGTTGGAAGCTCAATGTTGAAGAACGTTTAAAGGAAGCAACGATCGCCTTCTAACCTAATCCCAAGACTATCCTATGGATGTACCCGGCTATCGTCAGATCCATCTTAACCTACGGTAGCTTACTCGTAGTATGGTGGAAATCTACAAATAAAACTAGACCTTAGGTTAATGGCAATAGTACAGAGGATTGCATGCATAGGCACGACTCATGCAATGAGAACGACTAGAAAATATACTTCTTGCCCCTAGATCTATAAATGCAAGAATCTCCACCGAAAAGCGCTCTAGGATTGAGCCAACTTAGTGGGTTGCAACTACACCCAAAAGGCCACGCTAACCAAACCTAATCCTGATATGTTTTCGTTCAAGCCCTAAAGGCTGTTTCAATTCAATATCATCGAAACCTAATCTTGTAGTCAGTTTGATTGTTGTCGACGTTACTAACTTACAATGGTTTAGTCACTGATTTGAATAGCTTTTATGAGAAAGACGATACTGTCTTTGACTTTGTTTTAAATATATTTTAAAAACTAAGATGATATTGTACAGAGCTGAATGTTGTACTGTATCGGACGCAATATGGAACCATGTGGCACCCCATAAAATTTCAAATATTCCCTCATTTTGTCATATTTCAGTAGGTACAGATATTTCTAAGAAGACGTGCATAACAACCTTCTTCGGTGTTGCATATTTTAAATTGCAGTAAGTCGGCTGTTCTCCTGGCGGTTGTAATGGCTCATTGTGGTTTTCGGTGCACCAGAAGCGATAATTTTGCTTATTCACATATCCACAGAGATGCAAATGGTCGTGGTCGAGATTCAGGATGGTTTGAGCGTAGGTTACACGCGCTTGACAATCAGTAGCTAACAGCTGATGCACTGTTTGCACTTTGTAAGGGAACATCTTACAGTCCTTCACCAAAATTCTCTGCAAAGACCGCCGATTGATGTCGAACTGGCACGTGGCACGTTCTCTGGTTGATACTCCGGGGTTCTCTGAGACATTTTCAACCACTGCTGCGATATTCTCAGCAAAACGGCTGCACCGATGCTGGACAGACCAACATCTCATGTTGGCCCTTACTCTTCTGGTGTCGGACGATAGGGAAATCTGCTCCGAAATTCACACTGCGCCAACACCACTGACCAATTATTCCGCAAAAAATTGTAACAATCATGTTATGCCGCGTTCCTTAGGAGTATAGCGATTCCTGTCTTGTTCACGTGTATTTTGTATTTGTTTACCTCACAAATGTCAAAGTACAATTGACATTTACCGCCATTTGCAAAAATTATAGCATCTTCTGATAGGGTGATGATTTGCGCCACCTGGTATAAACTTGGGACCAAAAGCGCAATGCTATTTGCGGATCTGCTGTATTGGACATCAATATTCACCGAGTCGTAGCGCTAACACTCACCCGTTCTATATGCTCTAGTCGTTTTAAATATAGAATGTCGAATTTGTTGGCTGATTCGATGCTTTTGGGTTCATCTGCTCCAGAATACGCCAACGCAAACACGAGCAATTATCATTCGAAGAATTCCTTCTTAACACATGTTGACGTGTTCAGGGAAAGCCCCTTTTTTGTCAGGGGAATAACCTGTTTACTTTATCTTAGCTTATCATTTCGATCGACCGGAGTATGTCGGAGAAACTGATAGAGGTTTCTTAGGTTATTCACTCTAACCGTAGGCTTCATGTTATCGCCTGTTTTCGCCTGTTTCGGTTGTAAACATGCCCTCGTTTCAAGGTTATTGGGTTCGGCTTAGTAATCAAATACGGTCTGTGGATTATGGAATGCCCTTTTTCCAGAAATTACATCCGCAGTATAGCTCATATCTCTGAGGCTGTTCGTCACACCAAGTGTAAAGCCGTGAGCAGGCCAAGCTGCTTACAGCAAGGCTAGCCCCCGGAAGGATTGCATGAAAGCTGCTGGTTACTGGTACAAAATACATTACAAAGCTCTGATGAGTTCCCGTGAATAAAGGAATACCAACCGCAGCCATAGAGATGACAAACTGACGAAAGTCCGTTGTACTATCCCTAGATACCTCGAATAGAAAAAACAATAGTTGGCAAATCAATGTTTTTCTAGGGGCACAGACTGCGTCCGTTGGTCTTGAATGTATGAAGATTATAATGGAAACGACATAACACGCATCTTAAGAGATTTCGGCACTCTAGTGGCCATAAAATGAAGATAAAATTATTCCAATTGCTAAAATGTGAGGAATATTACTGCATAAGCCGATAATAGTCAAAAGTTTCTGTCCCCCTTTCCATCTTTACAGCACACTTATACTTATTAAAAAAAACACTATCAAACATTCAACACATCTCTTTGTTGTTTTATGTTTTGAAAAAGTATCTATAAATCTCAACCCAATTCGTTGGCGAACAATTATTTCTCTCAATTTTGTTGTGCGGATATAAAAATTTATCACTCAAGCTTCAGCTCCTAAATCCCACAAACAAGTTCACGTCTTAGTTGGTGTTTTAACTCGAGTATCGCTCAGCTACAAAAAATAAAGAAGAAGCAAAACAGACGACCAACAACACAACAACAAAAAAAAAACTTCTTTCGATTATCACTTTTAAAAACTTTCAACGTTAAATACGAATATTAAGCAGAGAGATAGATGGAGGCAGCAAGAAAATTTAAATTGCAAATGCAAATCACAATCAAAACTTTGTATTCTCTGCACCATTTTGTGCGCTCCTTTCGCCTTTTTCTTTTTTACTCTTTTGTGTCGTCTGTTTCCAGTCTTTGGTCTCGAATCTCGATCTCCTGTGGCCCATCTATACAAAATGTTTTCATTCCTTCATCCATCAAGTTGTTTCATTTGTTTTGGGCTCGTTTTTTTTTGTGTATTTTGCTCGTGTTTTCGTTTTTTTTTTTTTTGTATTAAAGTTTATCATTAGTTTGCCATCCATTTCATCTCTCAGTCACGCACCACAGCAGCGATTTCAAGTAGCAAAATCTTGTTTATTCAAATGGCAATACGAAATACGAGTTACTGAGTGTGGCTGCCTATCTACGGATATGTATACGACGAGAGTATCTATTTATCTTTATTTCGTATGTGAATATCTATGACCAAAGTCAGGCCCCCGTTTCAGTTGTGTTCTGCATCACCCTCCAACGCCCACCACATATATTTTGTATATATGTACTCATATCTATCCCCCCATAAAGTGTATCATAACAAAATGTGTTATCTTTAAATAGAATGCGCGAAAACATCTCACAAAAAATCGAAATACGCAGAAGGCGAAGGGTGGAAAATACAATAACAGCAAAAACGGAAACACAAACGACAACATAGAGTGAGAGAGAGAGGAAAACGTCAAAGAAGAAGTAGAATTTCTGTTCGATGATTACCTACTCTATTGCCACCTCCCCTCTTCGTTGTACACATCATCTCATCTTCATCAATATCATTGTACACCCCTTTTTAGGGGAGCCATACGCAATCGCGCGCTTTCAGACAAAGAGAATATAAACAAAAACATAGGCAAACAAAGTCCCATTCCATAACAAGCCAAAAAACCAGAGTTGGAGTTGCTCCTCTTTTGTTGTATCCGTGACTACACACGGAAACTAATAAAATGAAATAAAAGTCGAAAAACCGAAAACGAATAAAGAAAATGAAATTGAAGAGAGAAAAACAAAAGAGGAAATAACACACGCGTTGCTGCCCATATCAATGTTTGTACGCGCCGCCACAACAAACAGTATTGGCCCCCCAAAAAACAAAAAAAACAAAACTCATAAACTGAACTCACTCACCAAGCGAAATCACTCACTACCACGCAACTCATTTACCAATGAAACTGGCCTCGTGCTGTGCTGCTCGATGTGCCTATTTCTACAGTCCAGATTGGCAAAGTTTTGACCTCTCTTCTAATGATAGTTTCAATAGTAGGTAACAGTCTGGTTGACAAGAAGAGTTATAGATGCTTTGATAATGCAAATCACTCCGTGTTGCACAATAAAATAAATCTGAAAACTTTTGTTCGTCTTTCGAAGAATCTTTTCGAACTTCGAACGCACGGATGGCCCGGACTTTGCTTATCGACAAGGACGCAGAAGTGATACTTCAAGAATCCTTTTACTCTGTAATATAGAAACTGAGGCTAGGTAAGGCTAAGAATCGTACTTTGGATACGTGATGAAGACGGATGAGGGACTGTATTTGTAAAAATACCAAGACAAACGTAGGGTCTCATCTTAATGAGTAGAGAAGAAGTCAGTGAAATGTCTTACAGTTGCGCATAGAACCCAAATTGGGTCTGAAAAAAGTTTACAAACTCAATGGTAGATCCTATCTTGGCTAGTCCATCTGCAGTGTCATTAATCAAAATGAGTTGGTAATCAGGTAGAAGTTCCAGGTCTGTTTGAAACATGGGACATTGCTGGCCGTTGAAAGAGGTGTCTTTTTAGAGATAAAAAATTAAGTGTAAGCTGATGTTGATGATTGAAAAGTACGTGGATTTAAAATGGTCACTAAGCGACTAAACATTGGACAAATAATTCATTTGGCCACGCCAACATTCTTAATGCATTAGGAATCCTCACAGAGAACATCGATTACACCATACTTGAACTTTGGTTTGACAAAAACTTCCATGTAAACTTCCCCTCTAGATCATTCTGGGAGGAAGATGCTTTCATGGAGGACAAGTCAATCCATCTCTACGCAGATGGATCTAAGCTAAATTTGAGCCTCTCTTTCCGTCTTCCAAATCACTGTACCGTGTTTCAGGCGATTAAAGAAGCTCTGTCCTGGCTAAAGAAAAACGTGATATCTGCAAAGGATATCAGCATCTTTTTGGATAGTCAGGCCGCTATCAAGTCCCTGGGCTCGGTCTCATTAAATTCTAAAACCGCCCTCGAATGCGGATCATCTCTTATAGAGATGGCAAAGAAGTTCAACCTTCATCTTTGCTGGGTGCCGGGCCACAGAGACAGACCAGGGAACTGCAGATCAGATGAACTCGCTAAAATTGGAACCACTCTTCCTATTCTACCGGAAAAGGGTAGCATAGGCATACCAATCGCTACGTGGAAACTAACATTAAAGCTGGATGCCAACAAAAGAACAGACCTTAGGTGGACTGTTGGACAAACATGTCTAGCGACCAAACAGATCTGGCCAAAGCTGGATCTGAATCGCTCTAAGTGTCTTATCCTTCTAAATAGGAAACAACTCAACGCCATAATAGGTGTCATCACTGGACACTGCCTCATAGGCAAGCACGCAAGAAGGCTTGGCGCTTTTACAAATGATTTCTGTAGAAGCCGCATGGACGAGGAAGAGGAGGAGACAATCCTCCACCTACTCTGTACATGTCCAGCTCTCTCCCAGAGAAGAAAGCTCCCAGATGAAACTTCGTTTAGGAGCTTTCATCTACAACGACCTAAACGATCTAAAGAATGTAGACGTAAACAGTCTCAAACTGGTTCCATTAATCAGATTATCATAGATCCACGTGGCATCATAATGGGCCAATAGCCCTAAGTGAGTTGGTATTTCCAACGGCCACTCTTACCTACCCTACCCTAAAATGGTCACTATACCTACCTCTGAGTTTATTAAAATCGATAATCATTTGAAGATACGTAGTATAACGTTGATACTCATTTCAAGATGAAGCGAAGCCTTAACTCATTTATGGAGTACACAACGTCTTACGCTTTTTATGTCGATTTTAGGACGACCTCATTCGAAATAAAACGCTCTCACGACTACCAAGCTACAATGCAATGGTACGAAAATGCAGGACTTCTCTGAACGCAGTCTGAAGTTTGAATTCACATAGTCTTGCTTGGCTCGCATGTTACAATGAGATCAAGGGAAATGAAATCGACGATGAAATTGCTAGGGCTGCACCCGGTCCCGCGTATGAGGACTTCGTGTGATGAGTTTCATATGAGCATTCCAGCAAATAGCATGACTCTATAAAATGCCGGCAGACCAAATGAATGCTTCTCTACATTTTTGACAGATTAGGGACTCTCCTGCATTTCCTTTGTACGAAAGACCGTAGCTTACTTACCGCCACCGGTTGTGCTAAGCATGTGAGAAGCACTTTCCCTGCGAGTGTTCGCCCTGCGCTCACATCAGGCTGCAAGTACTTCATGCTGATATGGTGGGCGTTGACACTGTAGGTATGCAGGTTTATAAATCGCCAAATATATAGGTATTAGCTTTTGGAATGACTTCCGATGTTTGATTGGATAATTGAAGCCGTAAACGCAAAGTTGGCTTTTTAAGTTTGACTTTGGGTCTGGTTTGGATCAGTACAGAGATCTGTCACAGTATTATACCATGTAGGTCATGTGGGCCCTAAGTCATGTACGTCCTATTTTACTCTTCATCATTGTTCCTAAGAACTACCGAACACTGTCTGATATCCGTGATATAGTGGGAATCGCGAAGCGAGGCCATTGACCTACTAGTAGTAAGTAGTTCAGATAATACTATTCAGACATCTTCTTTGTCAGGTGGTCGACGTCGATAAACATTAACATTGCATGGCCCAACAGTCTGTGGGAGTAATCCTTCTAATTCTAACAAAACACCGACTGTCACTTTACCATTATGTACGTTTCCACTCGTACCTTTACGTGCTTTTGTTCCCTTTTTGTGCCCTTAGAAAGTTATGTTCACTTTCTGGTAGAAATTCTGCATAACCACTGAGCTCTAGTATGTTTCTGGTGTTCCTCTGGTCTCCTTTGTTCAGAGAGCACGTAAGCAGCTTTTGTCCTTCATTACAACGCTCTCATGTTTCGCTGCATATGCTCGGCGAAATTCTTTGTCAACCCAGAGATTTCATCGTTGTGGTCGGGTGAAACTTGCCACATCAAATGTGGCGTCGTTAAGGGCTTGCTGGAGATGTCGTTCAGGCCTTCTGCGTTTACTGCTTGCAGAGTAGGACTTAGCGAATAGATTTGGGAGATTAGAAAAGGGTCTAGTATTCTCTTTGCGATTCTAGCCATTAGACGACAAGTGTCCTAACCTTTGTGGATGTTGAGTTTTGTTAGTCCGTCTTCAGATCTGGTATCGTTTTGCAACTGTGCCGTCAAAAGATGCTCTCCTTTCATAACTTTCTCTTAAAATCACCAATAACGACATTAAGTAAGGCATTCTTCACACGTGTTTGGCTGAAGATCTCTTTTCAGGAATGTCATCCTTTTCCTTAGTAGGGGCGTCATTGCATATCAAGCTCGTATTGAAGAATTTCGGCTCAAGTCTTCTTATCGAAGACTAAGACACTGATGACTAATCCCCATCTAAATATGCACTGCCTCTGCTCCACACTTTTTAGATGGCAGTGATATCCGCCTTGTAGCGATTTTTGGGGCATCAACAGTATCATCAAGGTATAGGCCTTTACGTCATCTGTCAGTTAACGTGACGACACCAATCTGGATGGACAGATCCGTCAGTAGTTGGTGGTAGTATCCCACTTTGAGGATTTGAACACCGACAACTTGGCTAGATACGCCGAAAAGTATTCGTATGAGCTATTCTCCATACAATTAAGTCGCCAATGGCTTTATCTTGCTTTGCGCACCCAAAATCGGCATATTGCAAATTGTTGTTGGCGGTTTTCCTCAGATGATGTGATAGCAGCGTACCTTATTATCGTTTAAAGCCAGAGTACTTTTCTTGGAGATACAAATAGATAATCTGTGTTAAAGGCAAAATATTTGAATTTGAAGAGAAAAAAAAGAACATGAAATTGAATCACTTAGCCCCAAACATATCCTCTTGTACACTCTAGAAGTGTTATTATTCACTTAGATAAACTGTTCTTTTCTGGTTTTTTAACAAAGTTTATTATTTTTCGTTGTTTCTCCTTTTAAAATATTTCCTTTCCTTAAATTACAGAATTATATCACACTCAGAGGCGCCATTTATCATAATTTGTTGACAATCGATGTCATAGATGCACTGAATCCCGGATGTTGTAACATTTTCTGAAACATTTATTACTAAATCTACTTAGCATGAGCTACCAGATGCCTGTCCCACAGATGTCGACATGATGATATGATGATATAAGACTACGGACCTGAAAGACTTTGGCTGCAATTATCTCAAAGAAACACCTCCAGTTGTAAGTAAATTTCGATTTTTATTATTCAAATTTTCGAATTGAAATCTTGTTCCTGAATGTAGTCATGGTATGGCGTAGAATTACCATATTTCAAAATTTTAGAACTTTTTACCAAGTGTAATCTGCTTGCATAAGAACTCTTCCAACCGTTGAATTTGCATTAATTTCTCATAACGCTCCACGGTTCGTTCCGCTTAAAAAACCACAATCAATCAAAAAAAAAATAAAAAAATCTCATCGTCTTGTTGACAGTTCGTTTCCTGTCAAACACACTGTTCTACCTATTCCACGGAATTTTCATTTTCAATCCGTCAACAGAAAATCATGGGGGAATCCAGAATAAAAAAAAAAAAAAACGAATACCAACAATACCGCGGATTAAGCTCGAGGCACAGCTGTTGACTTTTTGGTCTCTCATGGCCTTATGATATCATTTCAAATAATGATGGACCAAAATGGCTTCCAAACAAACAGACTCAAGTATGAAAAAAAATTTCACCGAACACAGAAAAAATAAATAAAACGATTCTTCGTGATTTTTAATTGCAAAAGGAAATATTTGACTGACGATTGTGAAACACTGGAGGGTGACGAGAATGATTTTTTTTTAATTTTTTTTTTCAATTTCACTGAACTGGAGAAATTTTTTGATGGCCTACACTGTAGTAGGGTGGTGCCAAATAAATGGATTTTTCTCTTTCTCTTTCTCTCTCCATAAAGTTCAAGAAAAATGAATTTTCTTCATTTTTTCTTATTCAAAAGGAAAAGCAATTAGCCATTAAGTTTAATGGAAATCTTTAAGTATAAAGGAAAGAAAAAAATACATAATTTCATTCGTCACTTTCATTTGTTGATGGGAAATCATATTTCCTGCGATTGCAGGCACGCAATTCTAATTGGAGAAAAGATGCGAATTTTAATTTCTACATGGCATGCATGCAACTTCAAAGGATGTTGTAGGGGGAATAGGGCTTGCGATGGTAATTATGTTGGAAATTGAAGTGCGACTTAAATAATGTCTAGATGTGAAATAAAAATTGATTGGTCGTGATGGTAATTACTTGTTGTATGACTGAGCTTCATGAAACACGAAAAGAGGTATTTTGGAGCAATTTGAACGCAAACATGAAGTTTTAAGACCATCCATTACGAGTATAGCCGTAACTATTAATCAAAATTCTTTCATTTTTAATTTTAGATGTGATCCCAGAAATATCCTTTCTTGAATTGTAAGAAATCACACACCTGCGAAAACTTTAGTATTCGACTCAAGACAAAGCAGAAAAGGTCACACTATAATAGTTTGACTGTTTACCTTATCTGGTTTCGTATTTTGAAAAGACACATCTGTTGTCAAAACTATCGAAACTTGTCTAAATTCGCTTAACAATTTTTGCTAGTTCCCTGTCTAAGTACAGGGTTTTCCATTAACAACTATAAAATATATTTTTTAATTGTGAACGCACCTTTAATGTTTTTTTTTTGTGAACTGTCATTCCTTTTTGCTTGTCAATGTCCACCATTTAGTCGTGGTTCAGTACTCGAATGAGAGCAAGGTTTACAAATTATTAAAATTTGTTACCGATATTCGGAGTCGGTGGCGTCAATTTTAACAGCGCTAACGCCAATTTTTGGTCATTATAATCACCCCACGCGACTCGCAATTCGTAATTTGATGTAACAATTTGAGTCTCCGGTGTCAGTGAGAGAAACAAATGCAAGAGAGCTGAAAATATTGAGGCCGTAAGTGCATTTGTTGACAGCGACTCAAATCAATCCACCCCACGCCTTTCGCAGAAATTGGGCATCGCTCAAACAACATTATCACGATGAAGCTCGTTTGTGGCTAAATGGCTTTATCAACAAGCAAAATATGCTCTATCGGACGACTACAAATCCACATGTACTTCATGAGAAGGCATTACATCCACGAAAATTGACTGTTTGGGGTGTGGTTTTCATGCCGGCATCATCATTGGGCCGTATTTTTTCGTCGGTGGTGTGCCTCCACGTTAGATCGCTATCGGGGGACATGTTGGAACGTTATTTTTGGCCGCAATTGCGCGCACACAGCATTGGTGAGATGTGTTTTTAACAGGACGGCACTACTTGCCACACAGCAGGCAAAACAATCGAGCCGCTGAAGTAAAAAACAATAATGTAGAGTCCTTAATGGAAAATCCGATATAAAATCAGTGTCACCCGGAAAAAATACATTTTTCTGATGTGCTTCATATTTCAAGTTTTTTGTGGTAATGAGCTTAGATTTATATATTTAATTTGCGCGCGCTCAAGGAGTTGAGTACCCTTAAAATACTTGTACAGAGCTCGGGCGAAAGAAAATTAAGGAGGAAAGAAAAAGAGGTGCCGATCAACGATGGTTTTAAATGTTTCAAGGTTATAATGACTAGGAAATAAGAAGAGCTCGACAGGGCATTCCATAAGCGAGTTGTGCGGCTTAGGAAGAGTTACGATATTTTAGAGTACTTCCCGGTAAACCAATGAGCATTGATAGCGAAGCGGGTGTTACAATTGAGAGTGTAAAGAGGAGGAATGATACTGGCAATGTCAATAGAGCACTGGTGGTGAAAATAGCAATAGAACCTGTCGTGGAGACTTAAGTTATCGGGATGACCTTACGTTCATGAGGGTCAAATAATACGCCTGCCCATCGCTTACCATCTTTCGATAATAATGTGTTAAGGGTACAAGTGAGGCCCATTTAAAACTTTTTGTCACAGCACCCAGTACTTATTTGCAACTCTACATCGGGACAACCAACTTGTGGAAAACCCTTCCTGCGATTTAGGTCTAAACCACAGCTATTATGACTCTCCCACTTGGGGCCCTACCTCATTCAAGTCAAGCCCGGATCGAAGTTCGAAGGGCCTGCGTTCCCCTGGTACCTCTTTTAAGTTCTGGTGTGACTAATGTTAGTCGGTGAACATGGACCCTATTACAAACCGGTCGCTCATAATTTAACCGGTCAAATCGTAGCAAACTTTTTATTGCTCTAACCTTTTTGTTGTCAGACTACGCCATTAAAAGAATGTAGCTTTGGTAATTGAGCGGCGGCCCAACTAATGGGCAGGAAATTAGCAACGAATATCCTCGACAATGGTTCTCCTTTCCCACAGAAGAACCAGATATTGATACTGTTTAAGTCTAAATTAAGCAGTTCCTTAAGCGCGTCAGTGCACTTGTGATTCGTCTGAACTTAAGCCGTGATCTCCTGCACGGAAAGAGGAAAGTCAGGGTACAGACCACTTTACTCGTAATTGCATTCGATCTACTGCGATTTTCGTGAAATTCTAAATCCTGCCGCACTCTTGTATTGGTTTTGCATTCTCTGGATATGCCTCATTCGAGAAACGGTGAAACTGTTGTTCGAAAATTCATTCGTTGATAAAAATAAGGGTAGACCCTAAGCTGTACAAAAGCCCGAATAGCGAACTCCTGTCGCAAGCCATGATCTTGTATTATAGTTTAAGTTGTTGAACCAGCTGAATCTCATACAAATGTAGACCGGCATTTTTTTCGTAAATTGACTATTCGACGACGAATAGACAAATCCAGATCTTCTGCCATATTCTCGCTCAATACGGCGAACTCCCGTCGCAAGCTATAGTCTCGCGGTTCATGTTCTTGCAGCAGCTGGATCTTAGACGAGGGTGTGGGCCGAGATCTTTTCGCCAATTTTCCTCACAGTCGACATATAATTGACAATTCCGGACCTTCCGCCATACTCTCACCCATAGCAGCTACAGTTTTTCCATTACGCTCATAACATTGATGTTTTGCTGGCTTTGCGTCAGGTAGAATGTACGAGTATTTGTTACGAAATTTATCCACAACACGACGAATAGCGATCTCAGTTGACCGTTTATGAAGTTCATATTGAAATATCTAAACCTACCTCTCAGGCAGGAACCGAAAAGATATACATTTACCCCTAGATATGAAATATCGATATTTACCCACGACTTCCAGGATTGAATGTCTTCGCAGCTGAACACGCCAGTATATTTCAGACAAAAGTACTGACTTTCGTTAAGGTCCTTATCAAAACTATGCTATGCAGTAGGGCAAAGCAATAGGTGGTTCAAAAAGTCCGAGACTACCATCTGAAAACACAATTTGTTGGCAATCATTCCAGCTCTAACATTTCTATGCCTTTCTTATACACACCATTTGTTCAACCCTTTAAAATACGCTTCAGTTTCTCTCCAGTTCCTCTCCATTGGAGCCATACTCGTATCTCTTTCCAGCGAGCATTTTTTTGAGGCAGGTAATAAGATCCACGTTTCATCCATTGTCACAGACCGCTCCAAACAGTACTCTGAATCATCAACACATTTTTATCTTTACGAAATCAGTTATACGCACATCACGAACTTTCGCTTTGCGGTTGTTTAAAACAATTTTGCCGATTTTTGTGATGTTTTCCGGCGTAGCAGGCTCATTTGGACTCCCACAGAGAGAGTTCAGCACCATTTATGCTTATACGACGGCTTTTGAACTCAGCGAACCAGCGACAAATGGCTACTTTCGACGGAGCAGATTCCTTATAACACTTTTCAAGCTAGTCTTTTGTTTTAACGGTATATTCCCCATTTTTTTATCAACGTAACGAACCCGTTTTTTCCCATGGTTTTGAAAATATCAGAAGGTGCGTTACTAAAACTTCAATATCTCGATGACTAATGGTAAAAATTTCACGTATGGATATGTTTTTAGAGTCGCCATCTATGTGTCAGACTTGGTACTTTTTGAACCACCTGTTAAATAGAAGCTCAACCGCGCTACCGTTACTACAACAACACAAGGAAAATATAAAGAAGAAGGATCTTGCCCGACCATTCCTCATTGGAGAAGCAAATTATCTTCCCTATTCTTGACTTCTGGTACTTTTTCTCCGTCACAGTTGAAAAATATAAGAAAATTTTATCATGATTCCATAAATGGAAATCGTATTAAAACTTCGAGACTTGCAACCATAAATATGAACCACTGGCCCATGGGCACTTGTATTGCCTAATTGTCTATTTAATATTTACTACCGCAGTGGGAAGAATAAAAACTCAAAGAGAAACCGTGTTTCATTTCGTCTGCGAATGCCTGATTCCAGCGAGAACCACACACTACACTACGATATTTCAAACATTGAATTCAGCGAGATAATTGATTGGGTTTTTTAAAATACTTTTGTATTTTTAGGATTTATACCAAAAAAGCCACAAATACGAGTATCTATCTATCGAACCACAATCGACATCCACAGTTGTGTTCCTGGAAAATCTGCGGTTAAATTTTTGGGTCCGGAAAACTTTTTTGACGGCATCCGTAAAGATTGAATAACATTTCTTATTCGTCATTCGAAAATGTATTTAAATGTAAGCGTCATTGCGTCAAAATGGATGTTGAATAAACCTGTGTCAAAAAGTTGAGCACCATGTGCAGTTGTTAACCCTCGTCATGACATATGTATTACATGCATATGAACAAACCACACCGACGGGTTTAGTACGTATCCATCTGGTTGGGAAGTTTCTCTTTGAAAACCACAGCATTGGTCGTATACCTTGCTGCAGTATAACTGGATATATTCTATGCATGGCAGGTGACTTTGACACTGTCAAATAGTGGAAATGCAATACACCACCTACGATAGATTGTACCATTTGGTTTGTTTCGGGTATCCTCGCTTGCTTTTCTAGCAAACACCACCGGGATGTGATTTTCCGGCAAGTAACCAAATTATGATTTTTTAATTACCCTGGTTTGACCGGTTTGCCCTTTTGATGACCCTAACTTATCTGACTTTCTCTTTACAAAGAGGGTGACTCTTCTAGTTTTCCTTTTGCTTCGATCGATAAAGATTCTAGATGTGTTCCGGTTTCAGGGTTAGATGGCACGAAGATGCTGCAGTTTGGGACTGCGAACTACTTAACTGGGTTTCTAAAACATATGTCGTAATAACACACGTCAGTCCAAAACATCTGGTGAGAGCAGCGTTAAAATGTTAATCTTTCTGGGTTGGAGTTTCGACATAGTTATTCTGCTCCTATCTCTCCAAGCCCTGCATTGAATTCAAATCTGACTATTTCTTTGGACCGATAGTGTGGCTCGCAGTTTGATGTAAAGTTTATTAGAGTATGTCCCGCAGCAAATGCTGTAGCTCTAAACAGCGTTTTAAATATGGGGAGACCTGTCGACGACGACTATAAAAAGTACTCTTAGCAGAGGTGAAAGTATGAAGTCGGCATTGAAATACTGGGTACATCTCGAACACGGAAACACTTGGGCTTACCGGACTACTAATGTAATGATTTTCTCTAAGACTATAGATGAGATTTTCATACAGATGATAAATGATAAAAACTGATGTGCCTCAGGGTTCCATTTTGCCTCCGACACTTTCTCTTACTTTCGTAAGTTCGTTCGTTCCTGTTAAATGTGAATGTATTCCTTCGCTGATTATACACTATCGATACGGGACGCTTTAACGTCGTCTTAGAATCATCATCGAAAGTTGCCTTCGAATTAGGGACCGACTGAGGGTTTGGCTGTGATGACTTGAACTGTCATTTGGCATTCTTGAGATGTGCTCGTATAACATTGGTAAAAGAACCTCTTTCAATTCTGAAAGGAGACGTTTGCATTCAGAGGCAAAATCAGGATTATTCTGAAGTCACGTATATATTTCGTCACTGCTGCACTAGTTACGATGGGAGGGTAGTTAGGTCATTAACTCTGCTAAAAGCTGACTACTAGTCCTTCCTAAAATTCGGTAAAAATTCTTTCTGAAGCACTTTGATCACAATAATCTGTGCTCAAAGCCACCCAAAACCGCAGGAAAACGCTTCAAAATCAAAGAAGTATGTTCCTCCTACTTCCTTCCTTGTATTGTAGTTTCATTTGGTTTTCTTTTTTGTGGATCAGTACCGCACTTTATATTCCTCTTAATTTTCCTGCCGCGTATGTGAAGTCACGACTCACTCTTATCAAAAGCCTTCTCCAGGTCAATAATGATCCGCAGAGTGCAAACGTTTTTATGGTCGATGAAGAAAATCCTGAAGCCAGCTTGCTAGACATCAAGAGTTGAAACTATCAATCAAATTCGGGATCGTGGCGCTGCTGCCTATTGATTGAACACAATCTGATGTAAGCAAGGAATTTCCAAGGAAAATTTATTTGAAGATAAATCCGCTGGTAAGCTTGATGATAGCACCGGTCTTCATAGTCTCATAGTCATCATATGTTAGATCTGTGTAACTATAGCGTCAATATCCTTTCGAATGCTTTCCTTTTTTTTCCTTTCGGAATAGCTGCTGACTTTCGAACTTTGAGTGAAAAACGCTCTTTGATGTACTCGTATCTCCAGGTGTGTTTGCTGATAGCCGTGTGTTGTGGTTTCTCTGCCTCTTACTCTCAGGTCGTAGAGGCATTATTCACAGATCCCCATTGGTCTGTGTACTCAGATTGATTGTTACAAAGTGGAGATGATTTATGAATATTTGGGGCACTACGCGTTTCTAAAGTCTCCCCGTGATGTTGTTGCAAGAGATGCAGTACAAGAACGTGCTTGATTGATATTCTCGTTATTCAAATGTAGTATCAACCGCCACTACACTGTTTCCCCAACATGGGAGTGTTCGGATACGCCAAAATATCTATCCTGCACCGCATGAACTCTGTCTTAAGTTGACATTTTAGTTCCACACAAGGTTACATCCAGCGGCCATGTATCCTTTATTTGCCACTTGAAGCTTGCCATTCAATCTCTTAACTTTGCAATAACCAAAAAAATTAGCAGACGGGGTAAGCATTTTGTATGTCCTATTAGGACAGGTGCTAGAGCTGTTCATCGAAGAATGTTACTTTTACCAAGCCTTATACTAGTCGTTATCTTTTTTAGTTCCTTTACTTTACTTTACCCTCCCTGTCCTAGTAGCCTTTATTTCTTTAGCTAACTACCACGTTATTTCTTGCATTCTTTTGATCAAATTTAAGGTCAATGGGCCAATGTTTTTGCAGGAAGTTTACTTTGCCGAACAAAGCAATTGTTTTATCAGTCTCTGAGTGTGGAATATCGGTTATTTTCAAAATTTATCCTCTCAGATCCTGAATGGCTTCTGTCATTTCGTTAACAAAGCCACAATCAGCCATCAGGCCATTCTTCAACTCATCATACCTTGCCTGTGTGATCTTGAGGAAAACAATGAAATAACGCTCTCCTAGTTCTAAAAGGTAGTTCCATAGTACTCAGGGCAAATTCCAAGCATTAATCACTTACACTTGAGAAATGTCTTATAAAAATCCATTCAAACAACCATCAATAATTTACTTATCCATAACGCAGCACAAGGAAGACCCAACTAATCACATCATACACACCCTCTCTAACCGCTCGACATATCCCAAGAATCGAGTAGGAAATATTTTGAATTCATTTTCACTCAACAAAGGGCCCTTTGGGAATCGCTCACCGTACTCGTATTCTTTTCGCCTCAATACAAAACCGATTGATTCACCCTCTGGCCAGGGAGACGGAGGAAAGTATTTTCTACCAAAGCAGGAGGCGTTCGTTTTGTACATCCCAAGCGGGGGTAGTGCAGTCCCATTCATTGATAGTCATAGGTCATAGTAATTCACCAGCCATAGACTTGGCTATCCGTAGGCCTATACACCAGACAGATCTGTCACTCAGAATCCTGGACATAAAGAAATTCAATATCTTACCAAAGAAAAAGAGGAAGCCGCCCTCTCATCATTCATTCGAGAATTCATAATACCATAGTACCGTAGTATCCATCGGTATGTTTAGTTTCTTCTATAGATTGATTTTTCGTTTTCATTTATTTTGTCTGTCCCTCTTCGTGCAGTTTATTGGCCTTTTTCCATTGTGCGCTCAATCGTTCCTTTGAAGAAAGTGGGAATAAGTACAGAAAATCCTTCGAATACCGATTGCCGGAGAGACTCCTCTTCACCTCTGGAGCACAAGCATTTCCGTTCAGTTCGATGATTTTTTAGAACCAATACCCCTTCTCCTCTATTGTTGGTGGTTTGAGTGTTTTTTTTGTTGTTTTTTTTTTCAAAAAAAAAATTGTTTTACTCTTTTTCACCACTTTTTCCTTTATTCGTTGGATGTTGAAAGGAATCTAGCAGTAAGTAGACCTTCGTAAGAGGATTCAAGGTAAAAAGGTCATTCTACTCTCTATTACTTTGTGGTATTCTCCCTGAACGAATCGGATACAAAAGATGAAAACAGAAAAAGCCTCTTCAAAGGAAGGCATTGGCAAGCGCTTCAAAGCTGAAAATTTCGCTTTTTCTCGTTTTTGCTTTTCATCCATGGGCTCTCAAATTTGAGCTCGTTTTGGCATATAATTTTAGGAGAACTAGTAAAAACAAAGAGGCAAAGTTCTCAAAATTATAGGTCGGACATGACAAAGTCTGTGGGATTAAAAAAATAAAATAAAAAAAATTGCACGCAGAACAAGGAAACTGTTCAAAGGCTGATGTAGCCGAATATTTGCTCAAGAAAGAGAATGTAAAATGACACGACTCGGTCGCACGTTTTTGCATGTGCATCCTGAAAACAATTTCTTTCTTATCAAAAGGCTTTCTTAGATAAAAGGATCATGTCCGTTTTGAGACCATAGGACGTTCAGACCAGGTTGACGCTGCCTAATCGTGCGTCATCGTAGATGCAGCCGTCCTCGGGTTTAGAATCAAAGACACTTTGCGCCGGAGCTAGACGTTGAATCCGTAGACGCATGACTAGAGCGTACAGTTCGTGTTTGGATCTCCTCCTTCATTCCCTGTCAATGGAAACAGAAATGAAAATCGAACGCAGTATCTTTCTCTCAAAACTGCCAAGTGCTTCTTCATCCGCTTTCGACAAGATCTAAGTCTCTGAACCATATAGCAACCTCGGTTTGGTCTTGGGAGAGAGGGCACTCTTACCCGATTGCCACCTGAGGCCAAAGAATTACAAAGTAATTCTGCATCTGATTTCTGCGCTGATGTCGTTGCTGCTTTTAACTGCGGAGCAAAGGTAGACGAAGTCTCTAACAACATCGAAGTTAACATATAACTACCAATAGGGACGTTCTGGGCAAGCCGTCGCTTCCAGTGAGGAACAGTCGATGGAGCCGGTTAAGAGTTGGTGTATAAAGCGAATATCCGTGGATTCGCGACGTTTTTCCAGAGATAGTACACCCAGCAATTTGAGTCGATCATTATAGGGCGGATTATGTAACGATGTAACGGGAGCCTGCGTATAGCGAACGTAGTAATCTGCGTTGGACAGCTTCGATACGTAGAATGTGGTTTTGATAGTAAGGAGACAACATCTGGCTAGTACATTCGAGAAAGAGCGTAACATATGTGATGTACAGGGATTTCGTGACGTAAGTGTAAGGCGAAGTAAGCGCACTGCTAATTATGGAATCAATGTGGCTGCGGAAATTGAGTTCAATAACACAGATAACACCCAAGTGCTGCATTGATGTGACTGAAGCTACAGCTTGGTAAGTTCGGTCAGGAAGTGTTGAACACTTTGAGGGCTTGGCATTTCTTTACGTTGAGCTTAGGGAAGTTTTTGAGGCACCAAATTGAGAACCTATAGAGATAGTCGTGTAGACGTTGAGAATCAGAAAATTTGGAAATATTTCTATTGGTTTTCATATCATCGGCATGGACAGATTGTGTCCATACTTACAACATCATTAATAGTCAAAATGAAAATGAATGGACCAAGGTGACTGCCTTGTGGAACACCCGAAGTGACTTTAATTGGTCCAGGCTAACGAGAACGAAGTGGACTAGGTAAGAGTGTTCTTCCAAGTAGGATTTGAACCAAGAAATCAGGCCAGGTTGAAAACCAAGGGCAATGAGTTTGAAAGGAATTAACTTACATACATATGTCCGATTTCATCCACTTCTTGCCCTTGCTCTAGGGTACACAATGTAATAGAAACGAACCCAATTCGGTTCTTAGTGGTTGATATGCCCATAAGAAATCCATGTTGGTTTGGTGCAAGTATGGATAGGCAATAAAAGACCATTGCATCATAAATAATTCTGTCAAAGATCTTGAAGATGCAGGATAATTTAGTAATGGGTCTGTAGTTGGTAGTATCCTGTTTGAGTGCTTTTTTATGAATAGAGATTATAGGAGACGAGGAAAACCCTTAGGGATATCGAGATTCTGCAGATACTTACGAGGGGTTGAATATTATGACAGAATGTACTTTGTTTTGCCATCGTTCACCGTCAGAGCTTTTTTGGCCGCTTCCGGCTTAGTACTCACGAAATCTTCATTGATCACATCAATTGTGGTGATTTTTGGTGGCCAGTGAGTTTTGCACCATTCTTTCTAGGACGATGTTAAAACTTAAAAAGGCAGCGCATTGCATTGTAAAGAACCTTTCTTGCCGTTACCGACCTCGATTGAGCAGCGACAATTCTCCGTAATCATCCTGAGCAACCTGAGGAGTTTGGCAGGGATATCAAAACTAAATATGGCACCGTATAACTCGTCACTATGCACGCTGTCTTGTGGGGATTTCAAGTAGATGGTTAGTGTCGATTTGAAATTCCCGGGTCTTTTCCAAAATATGCTACAGGTGGATATTTGTTCGATGGTTTAGGCGATGTTTAGGAGACTTTTTCTCTTAAGTTAGCTCAGCCAAATGGGGCTCCTTTCTTGTTGATCGGGCATATGATGCTGAGATTTCACGCTTCGGACATGCTTTCCCGTGACCATATGAATATCTTATAGGTGCATGTTATCTACCAGGTCATCTCCAGCTGCTTTAAATAGCTCAGAAGATTTAGTAGATATACGCCAGCAGCTTTACTAGAGTTTCGATATTGCTACCTTAATTTCAAGATCGGGGGCGGAATTTTCTGTCGTTAATTCTGTCTGACAGTCTGACTATGATCACCGTTGCAGAAGTAGTCTTTCCATATTGTCACCGCTGACTGCAACTCTAATATTGTATATACTAGTTGTCCATGTTGATTTTTGTCGGATCCCGTTCCGGCTTTGTGGAGCTGGCCTGTTTGTTTTATCCATGGACTAGTCATGCTAATACACCTTAAAAGCATCTGCATTGCAACAAGTCGTGTTCCTACAGAAAGAACGCGATAACTTCTGAAAGGATCGCTGTGAATATTTACCCCAGCAAAGAGACTAAGCAGTCTCTAACTCCTGCAGCATCTTTCATGTGGAAGTCAGCTTTATTCGAGGCTGACTCTTGGAGGTAAATATTATATCGTGAAATGACATCATATCTCTTAACCAAAGTTCAACATTATCTTTAGCTGGGTATCAGCCCATTCCATGTCCTAGGGAATTTTGAATTTTCCAAATTGGATTACCCGAACGCTCTATAAAAGATAAACATGTTGAAAGAATGACAATGACTTAGACAGGAGTTGCAAGGAAAAATAACAAAATCTTACCCTTCCTTAACAACAATATCAGCGATGGTTGTGGGGAATTTCAATGCCGAACTGTATGATCTATCTTTCTCTTCTCCGAAGCGCCAAATCTAAGTTTCCCTAATCGACGTCTACTGTAAGAAAACCAACCAAGGCCATATTTATCCTGAAAAAACTGATCCATACGAGTACTTTTCGTTTAATGTTGAAAACTCCTGTGTGCTGTGTCGTTGGAAACCTTTCCCTCGGAAATATTCCGAACAGTCAATAGTTTTTGGTTAGGAAATACACTTTCGTAGGACTTTTTCAATTAAGTATTGGAGCACATACTCGTATGTAATAAATGACGCAGAAGGTACTATCTTTAACAACCCCGTCCAGTTGGCGTAGCTTGACTGATTACATCGACGTCGTTGATAAAAACTGCGCTTCAATGACCAAGCGCTCGTAGATGCTGGGAAGCACAAACTATTTTACTCAACCAGAGATGAACCAATTCCAAAGTAAACAACCCTAGCTGCAGCTTTTCTCTGTTACGTTACGTATCAGGAGCGAAGGATTAGCCATATCCGCGCACTTGGTTACCAACTGAGGTGCTTTAGACATTTTTCGGTTGAATCTTTGCAGACTCAAACCGCATCAGCTCCTGTTTTAAGTTTTGGACAAATGGACACTATTGTCGGTTGTCACTGTCAATGGTGAGTGTAATTTTCCCTCTGACATTTGAATGTCTTCTCGCTTTCCTCTGTTCCTAGAGCCCGCGATTTGCTGAAGTCTTCTTCAGTCGCGTTGCTAAGCGTTTCGTTGTGAAACCAGAAAACCATTCGGTTGTGATGGCCAATAGATCAAAGATGGCCATTACGAAGAGTCTACTGGCGGAATGTGACTTCTCGCGCGGTATAGGAACAACCAATAGCTAAAATTCCTTGCGTCTCGACGTGATTATAGTCATAGTTGATTGGAATTGATCCAGATTGATATCATAGCACACTCAGAGGACCTGGACATCGCGTTGTTCTGATATCGTACTATTCCAGCTATGGCAACGTCGTTTCTCACTGCTGTCAAGTCCATCTTAGTTTCATATTTGGAACTTGCTCGGATGTCGTAAACACTGCTCTTTCAGTCTGTTGATGTACGAGTTGATTGCAAGTTCTGCGTTCACGAGTCTAGCACATAAAAATAAAATTTTTTTTGGCAGAATTCGACTTTATTCATCAACATAGTCTCGTTTTAGAGTGCTTTTCTTGTAATAGAATGATATGACCAACCCTTCAAAATACGCTCCAGTTTCGGCGATCACCTTTTCTTTGGAGCCATATTTCTCTGGCTTGTCACACACCGCATGCAAATATTATTTTTATTTCGCTTAAACAGCTCTAAACATCGCTCTGAATCACCAGCACATTGTCGTTTTTGGTGTTTTTGTGAGCAAACGCGGTACCCATTTTGAACAGAGCCTCATTCGCATACTCAAATACTCGTACAAAACGGTCTTCACGTTACAGTTCAAATAGCCAAAGTAAGCAAATATTGAAAGTTAAATCTATTAGTACTCTTAAAATGTGTGCACACAGCGTGGTCGAAGGAAACTTAGGTGGGGGGCGAAAAGAGAGGTACCAATGCGCATTGGTTTTAAATGTTTGCAAGTTAAAACGACTAGTAAATAATGAGCTTTGTAGGCGATTTGAACAGCTTAGGAACTAATCATATTTTAGAGGAACGATATGTTAGAGTACATCCGAAAGTGATGAGACTTCATAGCGATACGGGTGTTGCGGTTAAAAGTTTGAAGGGGCGGAATGCTACTGGTGATTTCTATGGAGCACTGGTGGGGGGAAATAGCGATAGAACAAAGAAAGGCACGAGAAATTACGTCGGTGTACGAGGGTGCACATTGTCGAAGTGATACTAGTTATATGTGAGGTATGATGGGGATTCTACTCCCGAATCCGTTGTCAATATAGAAAATGCCTTTTGCATGCGTTTGAACCAATTTTCAAAGCACTTTTTCCACTCCGAACGGGGTAACTTTAAAACATGCGTTTTAAACGCATCAACCACTTCTTCAGGCGTCGAAAAACGTTGGCCCGGTGTGCGGAAGTAAAAAGAAGTTATTGAGTGGAAAATCAAGGCCGTACCGCGGATGATCCACCACTTCGTGGATGGTTGTCCAAAAAATCACTTGTTTGAGGTGACCTGTAAGAGTTTGTATTGTGATGTTCAGTCTTTATTTCTCCACAGACTTGTGGCAAACAAACAGTGGTGTAACGTCCCGAATAGAACCTCCTAGGTTGCTCTAACGTCGCGACACGGTGGATGGCGGCATGTCCAGTTTTTTCCGAAGAAACAGGCGACCATTTGTTTGGAAATGCTTCGTGCGCGAACAATTTTTCTTGGATTTGGCTCGTTTTGAAAGACCCATACAGTCGACTGCTGTTTAGTTTCGGTCTCATGTGTATAGATCCATGAGTCGTCGCCTGTCACGATCTTTTTTTGAGTGATTGTCACATTATGCGGCAGCCAACGTGAATAAATCTTTTTGACGGCCCAATGTTCATGCAATTTTACATGTATGCCAGTGGAACTTATGCCCAAGCATGCCCTAATTTCACGATATGTCACATGCCGATCTTGTAATATCAGTTCCCGCACAGCATCTATGTTTTCTGGCACAAGAACCGATTTAGGACGAGAATGACGACCACGATTGAATTCGGAAAACCAGCGACACACGATGGCCCGGGATGATGCTCCATCACCAAAAGTTGAAACGTGTTGATCGGCACATTGTTGTTGAGTTAATCCACGTCGAAAATCATAGCTGACATGGATTTGTTAAGTCTCTGTAAAAAAACGCAAATACTAGTAACACTCGTATGACCAAAACGTTCTGAGCCCGTGTACCATTAAAAGCGTCAGACTTTACGATGTTGAAGTCAGGTTTCACTTAAGTGGCAACCTACGTATACGTAGTTACTTGTTTATCTGCTCATTGAGAAATTTTCTACATTTGATACGGCTTCATACTTCTGAAATTAGCCTAAGACGGCCTTTTATTGCTCTCTTGCCAGAGTGAACCATGTTATTATTTTTCATAAGCTACACAATGCTCTAGGTCGTCGAACCATCTGATTTAAATTATCTAACTTGTACTCCGTGACGTCAGTCAGATGTTTTGAGAACTCTTTTTCATTCTACCTCGACAGGTGTTAGCATTAAATCGTTATCCGAGGCGTGAGCCTTCCTTTCAGAGCAATGGAGGTGGTCTAACTTAAATTATGAAGCAGAAAAATATTAAATGTAGTTCTAGTGCCGAGTATCGATTTACGAGTATAAAAAAGTGTCCTTGGTCATTTCTGAGGTATGTCTTCGTATAGGACAATTCAAAAGCGACGAGAATTATGAACGAAAATGCCTGTTACCCATATTTCCATCAAATGGTGTCCTATTTAAGTCGTAAGAACTATTTAAGAGCTTCGATTTGTGAACTCCCCTCAAGAGCTTAGACTTAAGCGCGCTGAATTCAAATCTCGATTGCGAGTTGATTTTACTTTCTCAATTTGTTGAGAAAACAACACTTGCCTTAAGGGTTTCACGGTGCGCGTGCAAAGTAAACAGTCGCATTCGATGGATACCCTCGAATTCGGGTAAATATACTCGCGTACGAGACCTGATCTTTTGGAGACTCTCGTCTTAAGACTTTAATCACGTCAAATATTTTTTTTTTTTTTTTTGTGTATACCTATACCAGCATATGAATTTTGTTGTTTTGTTGAAATGAGGGAGGAAGTTCTTGTGGTCAATAACCCTTTGGAATCAATGCAAGCGACTCCTTACCTCCTTTTGTATGGCTGCGACTGCTTCAAGATGTGTAAATTTTCAATGTACCCTCACGAACAATAGGTTCTCTTGGTGGAAACCACTTAAATTTCATAATATATGCCCCAGAGTCGTTGTTGAGTTTTTATAAGAAAAGGAGTTTCTTTGGTCTTTCCATTTTTTTTTTTTTTTAATTTCTTGCCTCTGGGGTAATTTACCTCATTTAAGACGCTTATCATTGCCGGAGAGACTGAATGTGTATCTGGATTTTTAAAGGTTACTTAAGTTCAGTTTTTTTATTCAGTGATGAGGCTGTGCTATTTGGAAACTTGTTCCCGGTAGACGTTTGTGGCAATGGCTTTGGTTGAGGGTTGTTTGTTTTTTTTTTGTTTTTTTTTTAATTTGTGTCGAACTAATTTGCTGATTTAGAATGAGAATGAGAGAATGTATCGATGAGATGAATGTGAATGTGAAGGTGTCCTTCGATGTACGATTCATTTGCAATTTGTTGGATTACAAATGAATATTCATTCTAACGGATTTGACTATGAACTTTATGGTAATGGTAGAGAGTGATTCATTGGATTCGAGTGATTGGTTTGTTGAATCATGAACCTTGTCAGTGTGACATGAAAATGTTAATTAACATCGCAAGATGGCTTTGAACTTTAAGTGCAGTTCAGTTGAAACGACGAGTTTTGTTTCTTTTTTAATTGATGAGCAAATGTTCAACTTTTGTGAATTGTTATGTATATATGTGCAAGCGAGTATATTTTTTGATTGCCGATTTTGTAAATTATTATGTTGTTTACAGTGCTGCGAATTTGTGCTACTGCCACTGACACTTATGTTTATATTACAAGAGATATGCAGGGATCTACCTCGACCTTGGTATAAATAAACCAGGCAATGTTCATATACAAATATGTATGTATGTATGTATGTACTTGTACCTACTGCTGTGGAGAATCTTTTTTTGGGAGTAATCAACGTCAAGCGAGAACCTAGGCATCAACCTTCATTTTCGTGGACCAAGTTAGTTTAAGTCTCCTTCTATTGGTGTTCCTTTAGTATGTTGACCTTCCGGGATGGATTAGAAACCCTACCACTCAGAACATTGACATTTAAGTCTTAGGCATCTAAATCGATGAATACCAACCCCATAAGCAGTGCTCTTGGTCGTTTTTCCATAAACGGAGGCTATTCGAACGGAAATGAATATCTCACGAAGAACCTGATTTTGGAGCTCTTTTGGGGCGGTATATATAGATCTTGTAGAGTGTTTCCTTAGTTGTTGTAAGTCCGAAAAAGTAGCGAATGTTAAGAGCTATTCTTCATCGATCGAACGATCGGTTTCAGATGTTTACATAATTCGGCAGCGAGGATATTGTGATATTTAGATGGCTTATGTCCATGTAATTGAGGGAATTTAGCTGACTGCATCAAACACACGGTTGCTTCTTTGATGGCTTCAAGTCCCTGTCACCGACGACGTATACCCAGTTATGCTATTATACAAAAAATTATAGATTAGCTGCTGGTAATTATGAAGAGAATCTTCACTGATACTCTGCCCCCGAAACCATGTCAAATAGTGAGATTGGCTTTTATACCGAAAATCGGACTAAACGCACGCCAAGAGCTTCAGACGGGTCAGCCTGACTTCTTTCATGTTGAACAGCCTGGAATGGTCGAGCTTCATGTGAGCAAAACTGCTCTGTCAATGCATTCTCGCCAACCCGAATGATCCTGCGAGAGTGCGTTTCAAAATCTGGTGGCAGAATTGAAGCCGTACTCGACAAGAAGGAGTATGCTTTGAGTAATTTCATCCACATTGAGGATGCTTTCGACATCGCAGTTTTTGATGCCATGTGTAACTCTGCCAGTCAACAAGGCATAGACGAATCACTAGTTTTGTGAACTGGACGCAGTTCGGAACCCGGACTGCTCGGTTTCAAGCGTTGAATAAAGATGCTCTTTGACTTCCTCCTTAGGGTTTGTCTATTATTCCCCTTTAAAACTCTTCGGAGAAGATTTTTAGTTACTACAAAGAATACTATCGTCGCATCTACATATTTGTGTCGTCTAACATCGCGCTACACTATCTTTTCCTAACTCTAAGGTCAGAATTCGAGTTGTTTACTTTCTCATTGATCCGTCCCCACGTATCTGCTGTAAGTCATACGCTGTCGCTTTTGAGCCTTCTGGTGTCAATAGTGTGAGGCTCAGGCCCAAAAACAGTGCTCTCCGTCTCTCGCGCGGATGTAGCTGCTGATTGTTTTTAGCTTAATAACAAAGTAATCCCAGGGTTGTTGGCGCAGCTGGAGATTCCGTAGCACATTGGTGTTTTTTCTCGGTGTCTTAAGATATTGATCATTGAAGGATACGGTATCTGTGCCAATGTCTGCTTCTCGCTTGTTGCGGAAGTTCAACTGATTGATGTAAATGGTTTTGTTTGAACTAATAGATTTTCTAATGTGGATAACTTTCAAACCAATCTGTCATTTAGACATATTCAGTATTGTTTGACTAATCATCCAACCCATCGCGCCTCCTATGGCTCCAACAAATCAATCTCCAGCATGCTCCGTAAGCTCAACTCAAACCTCCCCGTTTTCGATTTTAACTTCTAGCTCAAACTTGATATCCTCCACCATTTACTTGGTTCCTAACCTTTAATTTGTGTTAATTTTAAATTCCTAATTCTTAAGTTAGATTAAGCATGTATGAAGCCAAATAAATGGTGACCTCAGCCCCCACCAGAATTAAATTGATTTTTGCAAAACGATCTCCATCTTCACACGCCTAGGATCAGGCGCGGGAACAAAAATAAGGAGACCATGGCTTGCGACGGGAGTTCGCGGATTGGCTTTGAAGTCAAGCCTTATTTTCATTAAAAAAATTGGGTCTAGTGACAAGGTTCGTTTTTAGCTCAATAAGTTTATGAACAATCAAAAGGGACATTTCTGGAGCAAGGCGAACCTAAAGAAGGGTAAATTACACCAGCTTGGCATGGTTTTCATCCTGTTGGCATTATCGGCCGTATTTTCTTCAAAATTAGGTTGGAGCTTGTGTCACAATCAATGGCAGTGTTACGAGACAGTGATTATTTCTTCGACAATATGGATGACATCGAGCCGAACGATGTGATGTTCCAGCAAAATGGTGCTTCATGCTATACTGCCCATTAAACTATTGACATACTGAGGACTTGATTTAACAACAAAATTATATTGCGAAATGGACCATTGACAAAATTTGTATTCAAAACAAAATGTCTTGAATCATTTCTTCATATTCATAGGTCTGTAGCTCCTCTAGCACCTTTTATAGAAGATCTAGTCAGCGATACACTCATCACTGTCTGATGCTAAGACTATGCGATTACAAGACTTGTTTGATCTCATTGTTTTTAGTGCCTACCTTCGCGTTAAGATCGATCGTAATGTTCCGTACCGTATTCCTGAAGCCAGTCGTCAATATCCCACCCTATAGGGTTGATATCTCATTCTACCCCGCTTTCGCTTGTGATGTGCTTGTGTTCTCTAGAGTAGAGTATGATGGGACATATCTTATACCGCTCACTCTTGAAATATCCAACTTAATTGACGTGAATTGCCTTTTGAGTTCTTATCTGACATTTTGATGAACTTCCTTGTCGTTTTAGAGGAGAGTCTTAACATTTAATGGTCCTCAATGAATTATCCGCTCGCCTCCGAGGCGCAAGTTACCATTTCTGAGCACGCCACCGCCTGAAAAAGAATAAAATTATAGAATTTGACCCAACTATATAGTATACTGACATGTCGTCTACTCTGCGTTAACTCCGTCGCTATTACTTATTTCGTGCCGCAATTTTTACGGCTTCCTCTGCAAAGGGGTCGATAGTTTTGATACGAATAATGGAGAAAGTATCGAAAACCAAATCAACATCCTATTCTGTGTAATAGTGTTAACAGAACCCAGGAAAATGAGAAAGACAAAAGGGTTTGGAAAGCGGTGCAGGGCACTTTGAAAAACAGCCGTTTAAGGGACGACTGAAAATGGAAATAATTTGTTCAACAGATGCACTATACAAAAACACTATGGTTGCGCAGTTGTAGGCGCAAGTTCTGAAAGACATAGGGGATCTGAAATGACATGTTACGAGTAGCTAAGTTGACATACTTGCAATTTCTCTTAACACAAAGTGGAAGAATATATAGTACAGCATATCATGGAATTTGAAAACCGTTTCTTTGGTTTTTCAACAACCAATGTACGCCAAATTTCCATTTCAATATGCTGAAAAAGCAGGAATACGATGCAAATTCGGCGAACAGACTTAAGTGACTGGTTTCAGAGACCGGAGCCCAAAATTGGTTTTAAAAGCACCTGACCCAACCAACGCCGCAAAAATCAATGGCTTTCAATAAACCTCAAGTTACGAAGTTCTTTGCTATGCTATTCGAAATGCTGATTAATAGCCACCACAGCGAATTTCTAATTTGGATGAATCTGGGCTGAGTACTGTCCAGAAGCCAGCAAAAATATTTGCACTAAAGCAATTCGGGCCCTTGGCCAGCGCCGAAAGTGGTCAACATATTACAGTTTTGGTCTGCGCTCTAATTTTTCCAAAAAAAAATCGAATGCTGACTGCGGCCTATGTGTGATGGCGTATGTAAACAGAGGCTTCCCGCAAACCGCTTCCTGTCTAAACTGCTATGATGCATGTTGGTGAACTCACTGCTTTACTGTCTTAATAGTTCTGAAGCCTATGTTCAATCATGTGCAGATGATGTAGCTGTATCTACTGTCTGTTTCATCATGTATAGCGACCGTCTGCTCTAAAACGCTACCAGCCCTAGACATAATCGATTGTCGCTGCACCAGAACCAGTGTTCTCATAATTGAAGTTGAGGTCCTCGTAAAGAGTGAAGGAGGAACCTGTCTGGTCTGATTCATGCTGGATAACAAACTTCTTTGCGTTGAACTTATTACGTCAAAAGCCTCTTAGGTGCAGTCGGCCTTCTGGAAGTGTAAAGGCTTGTCAATGAGAAGGCTCCTTTGGACCTACACGGTCATGTTAAAGCCAATTATATCCTATGCGTTGGTAGTCTTGTGGAACAATTTTTCACGAAAATATATCATTGCTGCTTTTAACAGACTCCAAAGAACGGCTGCTTGGGCTGGTGCTTGGCTCTAGACGCACTGATGAATCTGCCTCTTCTTGATAAAGCCACATTCCATTGAAAGAGAAGTGGTCTCTGGGTAGAAAACGCACTTTGATTATCTTCCGTGCAGATATGTCCTTCACGGATGCCTCCGAGACCGATTTTGGATTCGACGCTGGTGTCTTTCTGGAGGACGACAACATTAGATTTCACTACTCGTTAGGAAAACTTGCATCTACCTTTCAAGCGGAGATATCCTGATGGCAATGACCTATATTGTAAAGAATCGATTGAATGCATTCACGACTTACAAGATAGTTCGAGAACGAAGAATTTCACTGAATACAGTCGGTGGGCTGAATTTACTGAGTCTCTTTTGGGTCCCAGATCACAATGAGATCACGGGAAAGGCAATCGTTGATGCCTATTACTTGTTTGGCAATGTTCAGGGGAGAGTTTTTCAGGGCCAGAACCTACGTTAGCACTACCTGGATCCTTGGTTAGGGCTTCAATTGACAATTGAATTTCATATGAACATAATTGCTTATGGAATAGCTCTCCCAACTACGAAAGACTGCAGGATGCTTACTGGCGTCATGACTGGACAGTAGACTCAAGTGCGCTGAGCATAAATGACACAACATCCTGTAACGCTTGCTGTGAAAGTGATGACGACACCGCGAAGCACTACCTCTGTGAGTGTCCGGCCTACGCGCGCATCATGCTCCGCCGGTACTCGGCGCATGCTCTGATGGGTGCTGGTAATACAGACACTTTATCACTGAAGTGCTTATACGTTTTCCTTCGGAAGACTGAGAATTTTCAGTAAAGGGAGCATACAAGGCTGAGTGCTCTGATCCTACAGAAACAATAAACTTTTTTAAGGAAGTGAAGGATTGGAATTACGACAATTACATTCTCATCTGAGATTTCCTCCGTAATTATCTCATTTGACTGTCTTCAGTGACATATTCCACCCAACCCTACTCGTAGGTATTTGCTTAATTTTACTAAATACAATTGAATGAAACTTCCTACCTTATCTCCCTTTTGCACATTAATTTAAAGCTGATTCAGGAATGCCTGGATAATTTGCTTGGTGAAGTAATTTCCGCCAGCAAAACTCTTTTCTAAATGTTACCCACTTAGTTGCCCTGTTTTAGAGTGTTAAAGAAAATAATCATCAAAGGCAGAGCTTAATAACAACGCCTGGAGCAGTAAAATGGTTTCCTAATTTAAATGTATGTAGAGATATACATACATATGTATGTGCCTATAGAAAATTCTCTACCCTCTATGTATATATGTATGTATATCCTACTCACAGTGAACCCTCTACAGCACATCAATCCCCATCAAAAAGATAAATGCCATTTAAATTAGCTTCTTTAAAAGGCACAACGACTAACGTCTTAATTATTCCAATCTTCATGCTTCACAGTACTTTACCAGTCGCTAAAGTATTCGTTTCGTAGATAAATATATACATACATACACGTTCGTCTATTCGTGTAGCGAAATTCTATAAAATAAAAAGAAAAAAGAACAGAAACGAGATGAAATAAAAAAATAACTCACGGAGAAAATTTCATTAAAACTACGTTTATCGCACATGCAGGCAAAAACAAAATAAAAAGAAAGCTCTGTCAAGCTTTGTGCTCCAGAGTTTCTGTCTGTCTGTCTGTTCTTTTTAGAAATATATTTTTTTTTAAAGAAATATGACCTCGTCTGTCGACGCTTAGCTGAGATTTTTCCTTTTCCAGTTTGAATGACAGATTTTGAGTGTTCTAAGGCGAATTGAGTATCCTTTTTTCGGTTTCCCCAAACCAATCCACATAACATTACATCAGTTCATAGACATACATAAATATACTCGTACGTACTCCACACTTGTTCCGGGGGGAAAAAAAGCAGCACAAAGAACACTGACAGATCCTTGGGAATGTGTCTAAATACGTTTGAGTGATTTTTGAGTCGTTTTGAGTCATTTTCAGTTGTCTAGTTATTTCTGGGCTCCGGAAGGTTTGTTTTATCGATTTTATTTGTTTGAATGGGCCTCCTTGTGGATATGCTGGACGTGGAAAGGGATATTCTCTTCTATTAAACCGACACGTCTTCGTGAAGATGACTTGCCTGGACCATCGACCGAATACATTGAGTAAAGTGCTCATTCATTTGGACAGGTGTTAGGTGTAGGGTTACAGGTTCACTTTGGTTCTCATCGTTCCTTTTCAAAAAATACAAATACAAAATGGAAAAAAAAACAACAACAGGAAAAAGGTTTGCTTTCTGAGTTTCTGCTTATTCTGCAAGTTTGCTTCATCATTTTCGTTTACATTCTCCAAAGTCGTTGCCGTCGAGTAAATTCGAAGAAGGAAAATTCTTCTCTGTCTCGTAGAAAGGTTTTATTTTCTTTTGGAAAAAAAAAACGAAAGAAGAAACAACCTCAACTTCAATACAATCCCCAGGGCTAGAGTGTATTCGTATGTAGGGATGTAGGTATGAGGCAGCTCTCATGTATAATTTCCGTCCATTTTCAGACCATAAATTACAGTTTTACATCCACAGGGTTGGATTCGGGTTCGAGTTGCGAGTGATAGAAGAGGGCGAGGTCGGTTGGTCGGTCATAACATATGCATGATAAGGAGCAACCAAAAAGGGCTAGTAAAGGTGGACGTTTGAAGCGGAATGCATTTCCCATTTTGATTATGGATTCAGTTTTTCCCTTTTTTTTTGCTCTCTTCTTAGTGAGGTTTTGCTTCACCCTGCGTCGAAGGGGGTTCCTTTGACCTGGTTTCTTTTGGTCTGAGGGGGTCTATCTAATACTTCGTTTTCTTACATTAAATTCTGAATACCACCACTGGTGATGTGACGGTGGTTATACGAATACAAGCACTATAAGTATAAGTGAGTTTCTTATCTCGGTTTACGTTCCAATTTTAGATGAGGACCGACTGTAATTACACACTCATGCTCATGCACTGCGCATATATGAATATTTCTACTAGACCTCGTACTCGTACTCCTAACGAGCAGAAATATGGCAACTGCTCGAGTTGAAAATATAAATATTGATGGAGGAAATATTTTGAAACACTTTATCAGAGATACGAATATTGTACTCTAATATTGCCCCGCACAAAGTTCAATATTTGCTCAATACGAGTACGTGGAATGTGTGTATAAACATTCCGAATGAGATATACAGATACTTTGGTGCAATATTACGATAAGACATGTCTTTATCTATTTGGAGTGGGATTTTGAGGGCACTTTGTCGAAAGATTGTACGTAGTCGAGTGCGAGTACACCTTGATATCTGGTTTGTTTGTTCTCCTTTATTACGAGTATGTGGTGACAGTAACAGAGGAATATTGAAAACCAATATGATGGATTGCCATACTGGTGATGGTACGAGTATATGGTGGTAATCCTTTTCGGAGCTACTCATAAATTGCCTCCCCCCAATCGTGCCCGAAATGGATGATAATGAAAGATTTTTTCTTTTTGTTTTTCGTTTCCAAATTGTCGTTCATTAGTTTGTGCAATAATGTTGGTCAATTTTTTGATGAACGAATATCCGAAATGACAAAGGGCATTCGTTTCATATGACGTATGTGAAGTAATTCTGGATCATGATGAGATCGCCTGACAAAGGGTAATAACCAGACAGTCGTTAGTCTGGACTAAATCGAAAAAATGCATACGTACATAAATACGAGTAAATATGGAAATTCTAATAGGTTTGTCACGAAATGCAACGACGACGTGTAGTGAGACGTGCAGCTCATCCGTTGGGTACCACTTTACTTGAATGTGAAAGGTTAATGCTCTGGCAAGCCGATTTATTTTAAACACGCTTTGTGCGAAAAGTACTTACTTTACAATTTGAGATGCATAAAATGCTGTTAGTCATTTTTATCTTTGTGGTGAAGGACTTGTTTTTTTAAATAAAACGAATAATTTTTGAGATGTCTCTGAAACCTTTATTGCTTTATAAAGTAGACACTTGGGGACTATTTATGGAACACAATATCTTCCAAATGACCTCCTCGGCTTTGCTTGCAGACCCTCATTCTTTTCTCGAAATTTTCAATCACTCATTCATATAATTGCCACTCTGTCTCGGCGATGGCGGCTTCAATGTTCACTTTCAGAGTTGGAATTGTTTGCGGGTGATTGGTGTAGACCTTTCTTTTAACATAGTCCCAAGGAAAGTTGTCTAACGGGCCAAAGGATGTCGCCGAAACACGAAATTACGCGGCCAGGGAACTTCATGCGCAATAATTCGATTGTTTTGCGACTTGTATTGCACGTACATACATATCCTGTTGAAAGTAGAGGCCATCCGTATCCATATCCTCAAGCTCCGCTCCATTGACGGTAATAGCTTTTGTCGCCTCATTTCACACCTCCGGTACACAAACCGCACCACATTCTGGGTGCATTAGTATCTCCTGAATCACTAGTTGATTGTCGGTGCCGCAGATGCAGCAATTTTGCTTATTAATGTAGCTGCCAATGTGAAAATGATCCGAAAACATGGTTTTCTTGCAAAAATCAGTATCAGTATGCATGTTTTCCAGGACCAAATCCGGTGGTCGGCCGGCTTCGGTTCTTGCGTTAACTTAACTTTGTACGTATGGAGAGGCAAATCTTTCGTGCAGTGTGGATGTGGAGAGGTTTAACTTCTGAGAACGGTGACGAATGAAGGGGTTTAGGTCGTTTTCGTCACTTTTCTTTACTGCGGCGATGTTTTCCATTGAACGCCCGAACGCGCTTCGGCGTCTACAGATCTTGTACTGAGCCCGTCTCTTGAAAGTGTTTGATTAAGTTGCACACATATGTATGTCTCGGAAGTTATGTGCAAAATTGGTACGAATTTTTCGCGATTGAACTTGAATTTTCGTAATAGAATTCCACGATTTGGATTTGCTAACCCTACATACATGTATGAAACACCCTTTACTAAGGAGCAACTCCGGAATTCAATTGGTGACATTTTCGTAGGTCCCCTTCCCTATGGTGCTTTTGCTTTGATTATATGGGCTGATGTTGACATTTTCAAGCAGGGGATACGTGCGTCTTTTATTCTAGAATGTTTCGTATTGACTTTGGCCACTTTAACCTCTCGAATGTAGTTCTTCAATAACTTTTGCAATTAATTCAGTCATGTCATTATTTATACACAATATCAGTATCTCATCGAAGGCACGGTCTTAGTCTAAAAAGTAATTGCGGCAAGACAAGAGAGTGCCTATTATCCTGCAAATGACATCGCAGTAGCCCCAAAGAAGTTCCTTTTATGCTATTTAGATACCACTTGAGTTCCGCCAGCAGGATGACAAAGTGGCTAAGTTGAAAGTTGAAACAAACTTTATTCAATTTCATAGAGCCCGCTGTTTTGGAAAACTAAAATTTGTAAACAGTTTCCAGCATACGTACGTTTGATAGGTAAAGGGCGTTTCAACAAGAGGTGAAGGATTTGTTTTTTTGAATAAAACGAATAATTGTTGAGATACGAGGGTAGTCCCAGAAGCAGCCGACCTAACAAAGAAAACACAAAAAATTTGGGAAGAAAACACTCTTCCCAGCGATGTTCAATAGCTTCAATACCCTGGACTTGACAACTTTTTTTTTTAAATAAAACGCAAACCATTTGAGATATTTCACAAACTTTATTATCGGCTTGAAGTACAATCAAAACATTTATGAATGGAACTCGACTTCGTTCATATGGCCACCGCGGGCACGTTTGCAGCGGTCGATTCGTTGGACCCAATTTTCAACGACTCGGCCACACATTTCGGCTGAAACGGCCGCTATTTCGCGTCCAATGTTGGCTCTGAGCCCTTCCAACGTCGTCGGCGTGTTAGCATAAACCAATGACTTAACGTAGCCTAACAGAAAATAGTCAAGCGGCGTTAAATCGCACGAACGAGGCGGCTCACCATACTTACTCTTCAATAAATCGATTGTAGCGTGTGCCGTGTGGCTTGTGGCACATCCTGTTGAAACCACATGTCGTCCAAGTCCATATCTTCCAATTCAGGCCAAAAATAATCGGTGACCATGGCGCGATAACGCTAACCATTCACAGTAACGTGACGATCGTTATTGTCGATGGAAAAATATGGCCCAATGCCGCCGGCATGCAAACCGCACCAAACAGTTATTTTTTGTGGATGAAGTGGTGATTCATGAAGCACATGTGGATTTTCACCCGACCAATAACGCATATTTTGCTTATTGACGAACCCATTGAGCAAAAAATGAGCTTCGTCACTGAAGATGATTTTGCGATGAAATTCATCATCTTGGCGCATCTTCTCCAGAACCCAATCGGAGAACGTACGTCGCTCCAAATGGTCCATCGGCATCAATTCTTGAGTCAGCTTGATCTTGTATGAGTGTAAACCAAGATCCTTACGCAAAAAACCCCATAATGTGGTCTGAGCGATGCCCAATTCTTGAGAACGCCGTGGAATTGGCTGATTTGGATCGTTTGCTACGGACGCCTGAACGGCAGCGATATTTTCGACACTTCGACCAACCCGTTGTCTCACTGACACAGCAACATCACACAACGAATATGTATACTCAAATTTTTGCACTAAATTTGTTATTGCCTGTCTACTAGGGCGACAATTACGACCGAAAATTGGAGTTAACGCTCTTAAAGTTGCAGTCACCGACTCCGAAATTTTTATAATTTGCAGACGTTGCTCGTTCGTTTACCATGATGAATATGTTGAGTTTACTGAATAAATTGACAGTGTCAGTTTGATGATTAGTGAAAGAGTGCGTTCACAAATTAAGTTCAAAGTTGTCAAGTCCCTATTGGAAAACCCTTTAGTAAGAATCGTCGAGAATCAAATAGTAGACTCCACTTCTTTACTGTTGGCAAATCTCTTACCACCGAGTAATTTTTTCAAGTTCGGAAATAAAAAATAATCCGAGGGGGCTAAATCTGGCGAATAGGGTGCATGAGGAAGCAATTCGAACTTTAACACATTCATTTTGGCCATCGCGATGACGGATGTGTGAACTGGTGCGCTGTCTTGATGAAACAAAACCTTTTTCTTCGTCAAATGTGGTCTTTTTTCCTTTATTTCATCTTTCAAACGCTGCAATAAGTTCGCATAATACACGTCGTTGATTGTTTTTCCTTTTTGAAGATAATCAATGAAAATTATCCCACGCGCATCCCATGACCTTGCCTGCAGATGGAATTGTCTTCGTCTTCTTTGGAGCCGATTCTCCCCTTTCAGTCCACTGTTTTGACTGTTCCTTCGTCTCGAATGTAAATCGACGGAAAAACCGATTTTTTTATTGCTGTGAAACTTCGCCAAATGCACTCACAATGCAGTTTTGGTCTCATTGTGAAACCATCTCCCGCTTTTTGAAGTGCCTACCATATCCGCTAGTTCACGCACTTTCAATCGACGGACATCCCATACCATTTTGTGGATTTTTTTCAACATTTCCGCTGAACTCATCTCATTTGGTGGGCCACTGCGATGTTCGTCTTGGCAACTCGTACGGCCTCACTTAAACTCTGCAACCCAATATTTTATTGTTGTAAACGAAGAAGCAGACTCCTCCAGAGTAGAATCTAGTTCCGTTTTGATGTTGGTTGGATTGGGGCCTTTCAATTGAAGGTATTGTATCACATAACGATGACCAATTTTTTCCATATTTAAAAAAATCATTGAGAGCGTTTCATATCACGCTCCATTGACCATAATGGCTTTTGCGGCTTCTTTTTTGAAAAAAACTACGGTCCTTTCACATCTCCAGTCCATAAACCGCACCATACAATTTGGTGCACCAATCTTTTGAAAATGATATCGCTTATTACCTAAAGAACCTGAATCTTTTTGTGATATTTTCCATGGTTTTCTTCAGAACTTTGGGCGATAATTTCTCCACTTCTTGACGGATGTTCTCCTTGAGGGCTGCCAGAGTGGCTTGTGGCTTGTGCACATAAACCCGTGACTTTAAATAACTCTATAGAAAGAAGTCTAGGTCGTTCACCGAATCGAGTGATCGATAAAACGCAATATTTGACGACCGAAAAACGCCTGATTTAGAATGTTGCTCCGTCCTGCTGGAACCACATGTCCTCCATCCCCAATTCATCCAATTGAGGAATGAAAAATTCATTGATCATGGCTCTGTATCCATAGTGACCGCTTGACCCGCGGGGTTCTAAAGAAAAACTGGCCTAATGACTCCTCCAGCGTAAACAGCACACCATGCAGTGACGTTGAGTGGATGTAATGGCTCCTCGTGAACTACTCCCTAATTTTCAAATTGTTCACGTATCCACATAGGTGAAAATAGTCCTCGTCACTGCTGATTATTTTTGATGTAAAATCGTCCACTTCGTTGTTGAGATTCAGGAGGCCGTGAGCGAAGGTTAGACGCGATGCACCGTCAGTACCTTTGTAAGGAAACATCTTCAAGTCTTTCACCAAAATGTGCCGCATGTACGAATGTGGAATTGCCAATTGCGTGACACGTCATCTGCTCGATGTCGACGGAGCTTCTACGATATCTTCAGCCACAGCAGCGATATTCTCGACCGAACGAGAGCCTTCCAGAGCTTGTTCGGTCCCGTGTTGTTCACGTTTCTAAGGGTCGTGAGGCTGCACTGACAAAGTGTTTATCAAAAACATCGTGACTGTTATTCCGCGTTCCTCAGAGGTATAGCGTTCCATTGTTTATGCACACAAATTCTAATTCTGTTTGCTTCACAAATGTCAAAACCGAATTGACATACGACGCCATTTTTAAAGTCTATGACACTTTCAAATAGGGCCATACATTATGACGCATCTACTATATTTATATTGTAGGTGAAGAAAAGTAAATCATGCAGAAACGTCCGAATATATTTGGTCAAAAACAAGAACAAGCATAGGACGATAATAATGCAGAGAAGACTGGGTAAACGGTTAGGGGCAAAACGGGAAGGGTATGTGGTACTTACTATACTCAGTCCGGCTGAAGACACTAAATATTTCATTTGAAAGGCACGTGAATCACGTTTTATTAAATCTGCATTGAAATCGCCGCAATTTGAACTTCATTGCCCTTTCTTTTTTTTTGGGCCCGCGCCCAATTATCAAGGCTTCGCCAATCAATGACTTTGTCCAATAAAAAGTGGGGGCAGGGCAAAGTACTGCTCTTGTCGAAGGTTTCTACGATTTGATCAGTTACAAGTTGCCAGTCATAGGTCTTGTTGGCGGTTGGACCACCGGTAGTCCCTACCAGAACTTAAATTACGGTACCATGGGAGTCAGGGCCCTCCGGATCTCGGTACGGCCCTGACTTGATAGAGGTAGGCCCCCTTATGGGAGCGTCATGGTGGCTGTGGTTTAAACACAAAATCCCGGGAAGGGTCTTCCTGTAGATTTGACCCTATGTAGAGTTGCAATAAGTACTTGGTGCTGTGACCCTAGTTTTAGGTCGGCCTCGACTTATACCAAGGGTGGAACTGGTGCCTCCAACACAGTTCCGAATTGGTATCAGTGGAATGACGGAGAGCGATGGCGAGGCGTATCCTCGTTCCCATCGGTATATGGGCATCCCGTAAACTTAAGTCAACGCGACAGGTGGTTTACGTTAAAAACCAGAGAATATGTCTTTTTTAATCTCACAGGGTCATTAGCAGTAAATCCATCCTAAAAGTTTCTTTGCAACTGTAGAGTTTTCACATGTCCAGATGGCATGGACAATCCCCAAACTTACAGGGCCATTGGGCATTTTCAGGTTGATGCCACACAGTGTGTACCCTAATCGTACAAAGCCTAAGTACTTCTGCCTACCATCCTAAAAATTGTGATTATCCCAAATGTAAGATAGTGTTAGTAGATTGCACTCATCAGAAATACCCATGGTTTTGGACCCTGTTTGTTTTATCAACGAAATACCGGACAGCTTGCGAGTTTGACTTATTTGATGTTCCTTATCATTGAGCAGTGCTTTGTAAGCGATGTTTGGACCATCGGTTCGCTTCGGGAGCTCTAAAAGTGTACATTAGAAGGGTCATTTGAAATCGCTTGGTTTCGTTAAGAAGCTCGATATTTGAGTAGTGAATGAGTTAAAAGCAATTCGTCTGGCGGAGCGAAGAAAACGATCCATTCTCGAAGCGTATGATCACGGGCGATGAAAAATGGATTATCTACAACAATGTCAGCCGAAAAAAAAGTTGGAGTAGGCGAGATGAATCATCGTAAGGCCAAACAAAGGTGGACTTCTACCAAAAGAAGGTGATGCTGGCAATCTGGTGGGATTGGAAGGGACCAGCTGTAGTGTAGTGTAGTGAGCAGCTGCAGAAGTTAAGTGATGCCATCGCACAGAAACCTCCCGAGCTGATTAATCGTAAGGGTGCGGTGGTGGCAAAAATGATTGCAGCAGCATGGTTGAGGTGTATTGCCACATCTACTATAGCCGAGATCCTGCACCTCCCACTTAGTTCGCTCCTTGCAAAACTCCTTGAATGGTAGAACGTCTGAACTTCTGAAGACCTCATCAAACAGTTTCTTGTAGAGAAAGATGGGAAGTTTTATGAAGTTGCCCGAGAGATGACAGGTCATCGAACAAAACTGCCAATACATCATTGTTTAATGTTCATTACGTATATTAAATAAACGCACTTGAAAATCAAATTAAAAGAATCCAATGACTTTTTGAACCACCCTTCGTTTTGTAGTTGTTGCAGCTGTAAAATTATGAAACGCAACAAAGCCAAGTCGAACGATGAACATTGAACTTTGCTCATTCGCGGAACCTTATCAAAAGATTTTCTAATAAAACCGCAGCTCAAAACTGACAACAAATTCAACGTTTTATTGTAGTTAATCCCTCATAAGATGCCCCGCTTCAAGTTTCACTCGAGTGGTATTTCATAAGACAGCATTAAACCGAAATAAACGCACGATTATCTCAATAATTATACTAAACGAAATGCAACCTTGGCACGGTCAGTGATTTGTGTATATTTCATGTTCTCTCTTTTTTTTCTATTTTTCTGTTTCTATTTCTATTTCTACGACCGTAAACACTTGTTAGAGGATCAATGCCGTCACATCACATTAAGCATACGACTCAATAAAACACTGAAACTCATCCAAACAGCACTCAGGCTGGGCAAAATGAAAAATGAGGAAATACGAGTATGTACGAGTATTGGAATAATTAGAATTTTATTTTCAAAAAAAAAAAAAAGCAAAAACGGTTGCGTTTTGTTGGCGCTGACGATAATTTTTATTAATTTTTTCTTTCTTCTCCCCGCACGGTTTTTTCTCGATGGCAAATTATAGAGGATACAACAAACACAGAGCACTCACAAGCAAACTTGTAAGATTTATGAGCCATTCTATGATGACTTTGCTTAATTATGCTAAAAATATGAAAAAAAAAAAAATAAAAATACTGAGCGAGCACCAACTTAAACAAGGTTTTAAACATGTTGTGTAAACATTTTGACTAATTGTCAGATTTAGATTGGATCGGTGTAGTACTCGTACTCGTGCTCGTGCTCGTGCTCGTAGTTGTAACGCCACCAGTATAAAGAAATAAAGTAGAAGTGCGAAGTGTAACTTCAAATAAAACACACTCTGAAAGAGTGATTCATTTGCTGAGAGATTACTTTTTACGATGTGTGAACATGGTGTACAATTGCAATCACTACTGGCTTTATCATTAACATTTTGTTTATCTAACCAGGAAATATAGCTACGGAGGCTTTTGGAGTTTATAGTGGCGTCTTCTTGGAAACATTTGTTCTTAGACATTCGGAGAAAACGCGTTTTCAATCGGCCTTCTGTTAAACCCCGATAGTGGAACCGACGTGGAATATGTAAGTGAGCCATCGATTTTTCTAAATTTGACAAATTATTTTTTAAATCTACGGCACCTTGTACGTTTCTTTCATCTTTGATTTGTCATGTCCTTTCTATAGAGCATGGGACTGTAGGACCCGTTAGTGACGGTAGCGCCACATCTTCGATTCTTCCCTCTACGGTTCACTGAAATGTTCCTGTGAAAGGATCGATTATTATTGTTTATTAGGTGGTGCTACAGTACGGGCGGACTTAGGCCTCAACTAACACACCTCTACAGTTTGCCCGTTCTTTAGCTAACCTTCTCCAGTTGCGCACTACAAGTCGGTTGAGGTCCCCTTCTGCTTGTGCGCAGCAGCTAAGATGAGGTCTTCCTCTACTGCGTTGTCCCTCCGGGTTAGATTCGCAAATTCTGCGGGCTGGACCATGCACTCTACATTTCTGACTAGGTCGATGTCGCTTTATAGCTCTTATATATATTTCGTCGTTGAATCTTCTATTTCAAAGCCATGTCAACGCGACCAGACCGAATATTGTTCGAAGTACTTTTTTCTCGAAACAACTAAGGACATCTTCATCTGCTTTCGATAGAGTCCATGCTTCAGGACTGGGATGATCAAGGTCTTATATAGAGTCTCCTTGGTTGTTCGGGATAGGACCTTACTACTCAATTGTCTTCTGAGCCCAAAGAAACAGCGATTGGCAAGAGTGATTCCTCGTTTTATTTCTGGTGAGGTTTTGTTGGCAGAACTTATAGCAGAGCCAATGTACCCTCGGAATTATAGCTGTTCTGTCCAATTCGTCGATGTTATATGTCCCCCTTCTTGTTTTCAACATAAACTTAGTTTTGGTCTCATTTACCGATAAATCCATTTTCGAAGCTTCCGTTTCAATACTAGCGAACGCACCAGTGATAGCCCGCTGAGTTATCCCAGTTGTACAAACTTTTGAAATATTGTGCCTCACTTGTGAGTTCCGCACAATTCCTTCAGGTAAAGGGTTTTCCAATAGGGACTTGACAACTTTGAATTTAATTTGTGAACGCACTCTTTCACTAATCATCAAACTGTCACTGTCAATTTATTCAGTAAACTCAACATTTTCATCATGGTAAAGTACACGAACCAGCACGTCTGCAAATTATAAAAATTTCGGAGTCGGTGACTGCAACTTAACTCAAATTTTCGGTCGTAATTCTCGCCCAAGAAGACAGGCAATGACAAGTTTAGTGCAAAAATTTGAGTCTACATATTCGTTGTGTGATGTTGCGTGTCAGTGAGACAACGGGTTGGTCGAAGTGTCGAAAATATCGCTGCCGTTCAGGCGTCCGTAGCAAACGATCCAAATGAGTCAATTCCACGGCGTTCTCAAGAATTGGGCATCGCTCAGACCACATTATGGCGTATTTTGCGTAAGGATCTTGGTTTACACTCATACAAGATCAAGCTGACTCAAGAATTGAAGCCGATGGACCATTTGAAGCGACGTACGTTCTCCGATTGGGTTCTGGAGAAGATGCGCCAAGATGATGAATTTCATCGTAAAATCTTCTTCAGTGACGAAGCTCATTTTTGGCTCAATGGGTTCGTCAATAAGCAAAATATGCGTTATTGGTCGGGTGAAAATCCACATGTGCTTCATGAATCACCACTTCATCCACAAAAAATAACTGTTTGGTGCGGTTTGCATGCCGGCGGCGTTATTGGGCCATATTTTTTCGTCGACGATAATTATCGTCACGTTACTGTGAATGGTCAGCGCTATCGCGCCATGATCACCGATTATTTTTTGGCCCGAATTGGAAGATATGGACTTGGACGACATGTGGTTTCAACAGGATGATGCTACAAGCCACACAGCACACGCTACAATCGATTTATTGAAGAGTAAGTATGGTGAGCGTGTTATCTCAAGAAATGGGCCAGTCGATTGGCCGCCTCGTTCGTGCGATTTAACGCCGCTTGACTATTTTCTGTGGGGCTACGTTAACTCATTGGTTTATGCCAAGACGTCGACGACGTTGGAAGAGCTTAGAGCCAACATTGAACGCGAAATAGCGGCCGTTTCGACCGAAATGTGTGGCCGAGTCGTTGAAAATTGGGTCCATCGACCACTGCAAACGTGCCCTAGGTGTCCATATAAACGAAGTCGAGTTCCATTCATAAATGTTTTGATTGTACTTCAAGCCGATAATAAAGTTTTTGAAATATCTTAAATGGTTTGCGTTTTACTTAAAAAAAAAAGTTGTCAAGTCCTTATTGGAAAACCCTATATAATGTTAAAGAAGCCACTTTGTCGAAAACCTTTTCTGACATCTGACCTTGTGGTCATTCTGCATAGCTCGCCTCTATAAATGCTGTCATATGCGCCCTGAAAACCGCTGAAAAGATGGTGGGTATTTGGACTTCTTGAGTTTATTACAGGATCTGCGAGAGTGTGACGATTTGGTCGATTGTGGACTTTCCTAGTCTGAAAGCACACTCATAGAGGCCAATCAGGTTGTTGACGAATATAGCAGATCAGATCTTGAATATGATGTTGAGGAGACTTATACCTCTATAGTTTGCACAGTTGAGAGGTCTCCCTTTTTGTGGATCGGGCAAACTATACCGAGATTCCATTCTCACACTATTCTGACCAGATCTGAGGAATGAGTGGATGTATGCTCCCCGCAAAGTTATTTCCAGCCGTCAAGTCCAGCTGATTTGTTAGATTTTAGCTTAGATATTGCTATCCTTGCTTCATTTTGGTTAGGTTGACGGAAGTTTTGTCTATCATCGTCTGAGTTGAATGTTTAGGCTTCTTCACCGACTATGACTCTACTACAAGGTTTCTCTCTTCCTGCCTTGACACATTGTTTTTACTTGCTGTTACAACTTCTGTACGTTATTCCTGTAGTACAACCTCTCAATATCTTCGAGCGCTTCTCGTGCTCTTTTTTATTCTTCTGAAGACTTTACTGCTCGTAGATCTTACGAGCGGCCATCCTTTGTTGCAGCGTCGCTTTGTAGATGTAGGCTTCTTGTTTAGCTGCACGTGATTGGCGGGATTGTTCATCAAACCAGAGATTTCTAGGTCGTGGTCGGGTGAAATCCAGTACATCAGTTGCGTCGGCGTCTCTGTTGGCAGTGTTACCACTGGTCCTCGGTGCTTCATCCAGCATCATAAGAGTTGTTGTGAGATTTCGGGATACGTGCGGCGAAAATTTTGTTTTTTTTTGCGATTGCATCTTTTCTACGTTATATTTTCTCCGCATTCGCAGGTGGTTATCCGAGTTGGCTGCCCGCAAAGTTTGGACGTTCAGAATACTGAAGGCATGTCCTATGTCTATCGAAAAATGTTCAATTTGATTTAGCGTTTGATGATTCGGAGACCGCCATGTCCCTTGGTGTATATTGAGATGAGGAAACCATGTTTACCAATTGTCCCACGTAAGATGTCCTACTTTCCTATCCTGGCGTTAAAATCGTACTAGGCGATTGGACTTTGCTCATATGTCTTGTCGAAGAGCTCGTAGTAACACTCTTTGGTGGCGTCGTACTTGTCGCCTTGAATCGGGCTGTCATAAGATGCTTGCTCACGTGTCGAAAGCTCAAGACTTCTTACCAAAGTCTGCCGCACATGGCAAATCCTCGTCCGAATACGCCCTGTTTCTTTTCCCTACAGCATAGTACCTACACATATATCACAGTTTTTCATCTTCCTTATATCCGGCCCATCCCATTGCACTTCTTTAGATGGCAGTGATATCTGCGTGATAGCAGTCATGGGCACGAAAAGTCCGAACATTCCACTTGGAGATCCGAAGGTACGAGTAGTTGTCCTTTAAACGTTTGCAAGGCTCGTCAACAGTGAGTCCATTTTTATCCGAGGCCATCAGTTGGTTCATCACATATTCTAATCTCTTCTGTATAGGGTTGTGAGCTGTTTCTGGCGAAGCTAGCTCGTCCTTGCTATTTTAACCTGCATGAGTAAGGGTTACTCATGCATTTGCCGAGGACTACCACTGGGAGGTAAAGCAAACACTTCGCTAGGAACTTGATTGTTGCACTGCTGGACCAATTCAGGACACTCAGCATAATAAGACATCTTATATACGATGCTGATAAGGCTCAAATCCCTGTAGTTGAATTCATATTATAATAACGTTGACGGACAGTGCTGAAAGTGGCGCCAAACTAAATGTTTAAAGCAGAAATGTAAAGCAGCCACTTACAAGTTTAAAGATAGCGGGAGACTTTTTAAAAAGCAATTCTATTACTTGACCATTCGGCGGATAGTTATCAACTTTTTGATGAAGCAATCATGTTCGAATCGCTCTCCGAACACCATCAGGTCCGGATACGTTCGTAAATCTGTTAAAATTGAATCAGTTCTCTGCATGTTGTAGCTAGAAAATGGCTTCCATTCTTATTGATTAGATTCGTCTGAGAATCCCCCTAAGGTTTCCATGGCAAAACTGACATCTCTAAAGAATAGATTAATCATAGAGGGGGCTATAAATCTGTCCAAAGTAAATACATGTTTCAAGGGAGCAAAGTATGCCATTTAGTGGAGCGTACGAGATAAGAAAAGGAAACCTGCCTAATTACTCATAAATTTACTTAAGAAGGGAGCCGAGATATGTTATTGAGTATAAGTTGGTAATTAAGTAGTTGGCACTTTGGCGATAATTGAGGGGTTAACATTTTCAATTCGTCAAGATTCTAATTAAGATGCAAAAACGATGCTGAGGCTTAACACCCCTTATCCCAGCCGGCAAGGCAAACCAAAATCTCAAATAAATAAGTGAGTCACTTCTTCCTCAAGCCTGAATGTGAACAACAACTTAAAGTCAAAGGTTTCACCCTTCAAAGAGAACATGTGGACTAGTTTCCTTCGGCTATGAGGCATCTACTCGTGCCCGTACGTAAATACGTCCGAGGTGTTGATAAGATTTTTAAAGAATAGAATGTCTTGAAACAGTAGCACAGACTTAAAGTATTTTTGAAAGGCGTCCAGGTCAAATTGTATTCAACATCTTTGACAATTCAAACTGATAATCTCGGCGATCCGTGTTAAATTGCACTCAATCTTTATCTGCAAGTGGCCTACTTACCTCCGCTGCCTTTAAAGGCTTATCGCACCATCCAGTCACAAATTTTTTGTGATTCTTACTCGCCACAAGGTCAGTTTTCAAAAAACTTGAGCGCCTATTTCGATTAATTTTGATTTATTCACTCATAAATTTTATCAGAATTGAAGCATGCAAAGAAATTATTTAATCAATAAATCAACGGAACCGAAAGGGGCTACAAATAAATAAATACACTAGTAGGACAATAACAGTCAAACACGGACCAGCAAAGGATATTAAGATTTATTCAGCGATTTTCTCCGTTCGCACGAACGACAACGCCCAATGAAATGATTTTGTTTTTTTTTTTTGCAATTTACTCACATATTTAATGGCTCAAAAAAAATAATGCAAAAAATTGTGTAAATATTGTGAAATAAACAAAACCACTCAAGCACTCATACACACGCGAAACCAATGTTGTTTGAGCGATTAATTATCGAAAAGAATAGTGTCCAATGTTGTACACGCGGTCAATATATTTTGTGGTTGAATAAAAATTATCCTTGCAACCGTAATGTTGTGTTTATGACCGTAGGGATGGGGTTATTTAAAAACGAATAATTGCACCCAGATACGAGTATCACCCAGATGAGTATATTTTTGGGTTAAATCGAAAACAGATTGACAATCATCATCCACGAGGATATACGAGTATTGTGTGACATGCTTAGTGCTTAATCGGAAATTTAAATTAATTAAGTTGATTGTTTCTGCTGAACAAAAAATAAAATTGCGGGCTTTTGCTGGATTGGAAATAGTTAATTTGGTTATGAGCATTTTAAAGGATTCTAAAATAAGCACGGATTTTCTATCTTGTCATTAGATGCGCCACAAATTGAACGTGTGTTCAAAGTATCTATGCAGTTTTTATTTTAGATTGAAATGTCGTCGAAACGTCATTCGAATGTCCTCCACGAAACTCTTTCCATGATCTTTTCGCATAATTCGGCCAATATTCCAGCAATTTCACGTTGAATGTTGACTTGTAAATCGTCTAAAGTTGTGGTCTATGACTCAATGTAGCCCCAAAGAAAATAATCTAACAGTCTTAAATCGCACGAGCGAATTGGCCAATTGACGGAACCATTTCTGGCAATAAGACGATCACCGAACTTCACCATCAATGAGTCGATTTGGGCAAGTACCGTTCTGGCGAAACCACTTATCCTCCAAGCCTTTCAGTTGTCACGTCGAATACCTCCAAGGTGCTGTCAGTCTTATGTCAGTGTAAGGGAGCTTTCGGAAAGACATGGGGCTCGTCACCGAGGAGGAGGGTCATCTGGATCTGCACGGCTATAATAATGTCAATTATATTCAATGCGTCGATTTTCTGGTGGGCTAACCTTTCACGAAAATACGTCACTTAGACTATAAAGAATTTTAAGCTGCCTGCCTTGGGAGGTCTGCCTCTGCTTTATACTGATGAATCTTCATGTGATATTCATACCATACTGCACTCTCCAAGCCATCTTACATTTAAAAAGAGTTTTGTTAACCTTGCACGCCAACTGTCCTTTATCTCTGCTCTTATGGATAAGCCGTTTGATGCCATGACACCAGAACTCTTGTTGCTGAAAAAATACGAAATGGACTTTCCCTGTGCCCAGGAAAGAAGTGTAGTCGGCTCTTCACAGATGGCTCCAGAACTGAATTAAATTGCGGCGCTGGTGTCTCTTTGGAGGAGAACAACGTTAGATATCATTCCTTGTTAGGAAATTTTCGCCTGTTTTCCAAACGCACTCTTGATTCTTGATATGTAGCGACACCTAAGCTGATCTAAAAACCTTGCTGAACTCTCTCATAACTCCCAAGCTATAGTAGGTCGAGAATGCAAGATTCTACTGAACGCAGTCGAAAGGCTGAATCCGCTGAGTCTTGATTTGGTCCCAGGTCACAGAACGTTTCTAGGGTTTTACGTGGGAACTTTCCATGGTTGGCTTAAGCCCACGGAGTGACTGCGATCATTGGGGGATTGAAGTGTGCCAATCACCATCCGAAATCAACCTGTAGGCTAGATTTACCCTTTAGTCGAGGATGATGCCTACCTAAAACCTCCACAAATTTAAGGGTCATGGCGTCCTGTAGTGTATTTGTTACATTTTGACTTTAGGTTTCAACCACTGCCACAAGGAGGCTTACCTTTACTAGTCAGGCTGGAACCGCAGTTCCAGGGGATCGTGACTCCCGTACAGATTTTTGATTTTTCCTTTTTAATATCAACATGTGGGTATGACTACGCTTAAAGTGCCTGAGTACGTTCTTAGGAAAATGGTACAGAGATAGAAAGAAAGATTTTTGAGCACAGTGGTTATTTCGCTTCATGGGTGGTATCCAGCATTTGATAGGGAGGATAAATTAATTAACCACTCATATTACGTGTTTTAGTTGCTTGAAAAAAATAATGTCTTTCGGGCGCGGCTGGTATTGAACCCTGAACCGTCCGATTTGTGAACCAATATACTACCACTTTAGCCACGGTAACCCACATTAAGCCTCTGTCGGGCTACCAGTGAGACCTTTACAGATTTCTTGTGTTGAATGGCCGTTTAGCGTTCTAATATTGTCGCTGGTCAAATATGATGTACATTAAGCGCCACTCTTGATGTCCTTTTGCATAGAACCAACATTGTTTTACTCCCCGTATATCGTCAGACTACGCCATTGAAAAAAGGCAGCCTCTGTAATTGGGCAGGGGTCCTACCAGGTCACAAGGTGATCACTGCAAAGGCATGAACTGTGAACTCGACATGTAGACTCTTTATCACTGAAGCTCTTACTCATCCTTCTACGAAAGACTTAGAAATGTCAGTAATAGCAGCATACAACAGCATACATACATAGCTCTGTAGCTCATAGGCCGTATTCTACATACTTTCAAGTCGTTTATAGGACATGGATGCAAGACTGTACTTGTATCTGCCGAATGCTTTACTTTCTAATGGAGAAAATATAGATTCACATTCCTCATTGTGCCGTGTTAACCATGACAAGATTTTTTGGGATACAAGAGCACTCAGTTACTCACTATCTGATAGCCAAAGGAGCCAAAAAGGCAAGATATCTATCTACGATATGTCTATCTAGCGGTATTATGAATCTGTGCAGATTGATTCTATCTACATAAAACCCTCCACCTACCTTCCGCTATAGCAGGTTTACTGTTAAAAATATTCAATCCTTGTGAAGCAATTCATCCACCAATTTCCATGTCTTTATTACTCTATGGTTGCAACGATGGTTGCAGTTATTACTCGTAGGCTCAAGGAGCCTACGGTTTATCTCGAATCTCCATCTTCTCTTTAGTAGATCTTTACTAGACCGAAGGTCTCTCTTTTCTGTTATACACATACTTTCCTACCCAGTTCAACTGTTTCATGAACTTATATGTGTCTCTCAATGTGCCATGAATACCCTGTTCTTCCCATGGTGGACGCATGGGACGATGTCAAGTTGGTTCCTAACGTGAAGACACATTCCACACACGTCACAATGATAAACTTGAAATAATAACAATTCCTGAAGGTGAAATGTGAAACAATTTATATGACATCGTGCGTCCTTAATCGTACAATCCGGATTGGATATGAACCACAGACAACAAACCTGAAACAATAAATTGGTCCAAATGGTGGTCTAGTCACAGCATATCTGATAAGTGCATAGAGGAATAAGCTTGGCAGGGACGCCAAAATTAGACATAACCTCCTCTATAGGAGGTTATACGCTTTGCTAAATGCGGCTTCAAAATCGGCGGTAAAGAAGTGGTACTGTGTCTTTTCCAAGATGTGTGGTAGTCTGATAAATGATGAGCTCTTTTGGGCTTTAACAACAATAATATGATGACAAAATGTGACAAATACCGCCGTGATGTCTCGCAATTTTGGTCGGCCAGCACCCAAACATTAATTCGTTGGTCTCTTCGTGTTCGGAATATCTGAACGCATCCGTAACTTGAGTATAAAGGGGGGAAAGCCGAAATTCATGCCTGCTGCCGGATTAAGCAGGTGTAGAGTACGCCAAGAGACGTACGCAAGATGGCATTCTAGTCCATTTTCCATTTAATTTGGCAAAGATTTATGCCCAATACCTCGTGTAACTTCTATTCCGCATTTTCTTTCGGTAGGCCGGCAGTTCAGGGTAAACACATATATTGTTCATAAGCCCTGAACTGGCTTAAAAAATCCTTATGGACCAGAGCTCGAAATGTGTCGAAGAAGCTTCATAAAGTATGCGCTATAGACGCTACCACTGATTCTGCCAGAGGGATATTTCCGCTGAACATCCGCTTTTTAACGAATTCTTTCTAAGCTTCTGGAAAATAAATTAAAGAAAGGCCGAGAAAATACCCCTAATGTGCCCGTATATACCGAGTTATGTTCTTGCACGTGGGCTCTCAATTCAATGCATACAATCAGACACGGAATACACCATCATTGCACATCACATCACAATCACAGGGCAGTAAGTAACTACACCTGATGATGGAAGGCAACCCTGCCCCTAGCCAGGCCCTAAACAATTCTCTTTCGAGCCTTTTCTAGAAAGTCATATTTTTTTCAGAAAATCTTACTAATCCACGGAACATATCTATGCATCAGGCCTATGTTCTTCTTTTTCACGAAATCTCAGTATCAACCCATAGATGGATTTTGGTGTTTGGAAAGACAAGTACATACGAGTCCATTGGTGGTCTATTCCTTAATGAAAGCCTGCTATGCGAGTTCTTTTTAAGCAGAACAGAACCTATGAAAGTCTAGCTCCCCATGTCATATTCACCAGATCATCCAGGCCAGGGAAGGTTTCACATGAGCAAGACCGTTCTTAGAAGTTTAGTGAATAAAGCAGCAGAGTCTGAATATAAACTTTTTGCAGAAATACTGTTTATCGTTATCGTGGAAAACTATAAAAATACTTTTGCCGATAGTTCCAATTCTTACAACGTTTATCTTAAAATTTGTACGCCAATTAAGCTTATTATCAAAAAGACTCTTTATAGTTAACTCCATAACAAAAATGGAGTGTTCAGCCTTCAGGTACTGTCTGAATTACTCCAGCCTCAGCAGACGGAAGAACTACCATATTCAGAATCGTCAGACGATAGCTAAAGAATATTGTAGAATACAAGCTCGTTCAGTGGTGTATTCAAATATTGGAAAATCAGAGGAACCCATTTCTGTTGGTTTTGAATGTCTGAAAGATACAACGGGAGAAGGAAAGTGCTCAGTGGACATTCCGAATTTGTTGATTTCCTCTCTAGTACGCATATTATGTTATATCCTAATGCCATAGACATAGTCGCGACTGCCATGATTTGTAGCCCAAACCAAACTAAGACCTTTATTGTTAAAATTAAATAAAATTAAAAAAAATCACTTGAATTTTATGATCTTGTAAATCATTGAGGGCCAGTTACGACTTGTAGGTGTGAAGAAGTTTCCTGTTTGCATTTGTAAGGCAAATTATAGGGTAAGTGTACTGAGTTGTGACAGGTTGTTCACAAAGTTTCCTTTATTTTAGTCATTAGTGAGCTGTTTTGTAGTAGGGTTTTCTTTTTAAAATCCTAAAAATGTCGTCTCCAACTACCATTGTGACCTGCAATAATTCCAAGATCATCTACTCTGTTAACACTTGTACACAAACCTCAACAATGCCACAAGGTTCCTCTCAATTTCTGTTCTACTTCAAAAGAATTCCGACCTTACATATTAAAAAAGGCGACACAATAGGAACGAAAGCCGACAATGAATATACAGGTTTGCCGCAATGCAACACCTTTCATATCGTCAAATGACCCCAAGAGATAAAATACTAGAACGAATACTCGTACCTTGAATTTTCACATGATCTACCTGTTGTAACTCTCATAAACAAGTTGGAACAATACTGGCTACTGACTACTACCACAAAATGTGCTTTAAAAAAAATTCAAATTATTTAATCTCAAAACATGCACTTTACCATACACTCAAAAAAAAAAAAAAAAAAAAACTTGAGGCGCCCGTATTTAGTAAAGTTGTTCTACTACTAACTACCAGTCGACCTTTGCTCCAAGCTGACTTACAAAGAATTCAAGGGAATACTGTTCCGATAGCGAATGGCAAAGTAGAACTCCTATAGCTATATACCACAACATTTTCCATTAATTTTTTTTCAATGCATACAAATGAAAAAGCAACTCATATGCATCCTTGACTTTCAGAACAAAGAACAACAATGCTCTCCAAATTAACAAAGTTGAACAAACATACTCAAATCTCAGGCCTTGACTCTCTCCAATTATAAAATCGAAAAACGAATAAATAACATTGACGGTCTTGAGATTTTAGATAAAAAGAAAAAAAATTCGCTTACGAAATGAGATGATTGTTGAAAATGTAAAACAACTCAAAAATCCACTCAATGTGCAACTCAAAGATGAGCAATGAAATTAACCTTTTCAATGGCAATTGTGATTCACGTTTCACCGAAAAGCAATTCACCTTTTGTGATTTTTTTAATCCTCTTTTTGTTGTTTTTTTTTCGATCCATTGAATTACGAGTACAGCTATGAGAAAGTAAAAAAAAAAAAAAATTCGCGCCATCGATACACAACAAGTGCTCTGTATTTCGTCTTCGTCTTTGGCTGAAAAAAAAATTAAAATTGTAGAAACCGAAACCAAACAGCACCACTTACTTCAACCTGAACAAGGGAAAGTTGTTTCACAAAAATAATTCAACGCGAAAATGCTAAACGATAAGGAGGAGGACTATTTGCTTGGTAGTACTGAAAACCAACAACAACGCCTTCGATTGCTGAATTTTAAACTTCCAAACCGGATGACGATTGGGCGCTGTTTTATTAACTTTCGAATTAAAATTTAAGCGAGTATCCAAAAAGCCTCAGTTGCCATATTGATGAAAGCGAAAAAAAAAAGTCGAAGGAAAAACGAAATTACTGTCACAACTGTTCCAACAACATGTTGCTGGATTGCTGACACACTTTTATAGAACCCCAACGACTGTGCTTAATAGCTGAATTACTTTGAAACAAAAACAAGTGATTGGTGGTCGCTACTGGCTACTGAGTACTTGTGGCATATGGCATGGTTAGCTTAATGTGACGGCGACAAAAATCATTTTAATTAAGCAACACTATCCGAGACCGTATTGTAATGGAACGTGCAATTACATCATGATACGACAACGACTACTCGTATTGACTGATGCTAAAAATATGTACATATCTGTACACTCGTATTTTCAAGCTTGTTCTATTATACATACTCGTACGTATCAGTAGTACTTGTACATACGATTATTGTCGTCTCGGTGGAATCAATGAAATCATTAGTAATGCTCGGAAGAAGATGAGATAAATCGTTAATGAGAAATTGAATAGTTGTAATTGGTCTTGGAATTGATTTTTTTCTTACTTACTCTCAGAATGGTTTGCGTAATGCACGAATAGAATTTATTTGCTTGATTAAGGCCAACACAGATTATTATATGGTAGTCGTTGGTAGATACTTTGTATGGAGTTTAGATAAGATATATTGCAACTACTCATACATATGGCGTGAGTCATGTGAAAGGCTGGTAGTTTACCCAGCATTTTATCTAAAAGCAATTACTCATAGTATCTACCCGTCTTTCATATCAGAACAATCACAAAGGAACAAAGAATAATTTAGATTTCGTAAGCAAGGCTACCGTATACGTAAAAAAGGATATGTTGCCGCTTGATTCATGGGCCTTTTGATTCACACTTATTTCCCCGAAAACCAATTCCGAATGAGGTAATATTTTATATCACAAAGTGACATAATGTCCGGATATGTATATTGGTATTCCTCAAGGTTCCACCTCATCTACGAAACTTTTTTCTTTTTAGTTTTATTTTTTTAAATCGTCTTACTTTCTATAATGCTAAAATTACTCAAAGTACATTTTTTGGCAGTACTAAGTGCACGGTGGGAGCTAGCCATTTCAGTGTCTTCTTTCTTTTGTCGGACTATAATAATGGTTTCCAGCCGGAATGTAATACAACTGGATGTGATGTTACAGCTTTGCTTAAGAGGAGGCATCCAAGAACTCTAACTAACTGGTTATGTTTGGTCAGAGGCCAGACAAAACTATCAGAAATCCGTTCTAACTCAAAATATAATATGATAGAGGGCTCTTGAAGCTATTCAATGGATAAGTTGTGCTCCAACTGCTCACAATCAACACACTGTTGGTGAAGAGATCGTTCCCAACCAGATCCTAGCATTGGAGCCGCACAATTTAATCCATCGTTGTTTGGGCGTTCTTTGATGACTCCCAGCCGTGTAATACTGATGGTATGTATTCAGTTACTCTGTGGAGAGATACAGATCAGCTGTTGGAAACTCTGAATAGGAAGAGATGGAGATTGCGTTCACATGGCACCAAACTGTCTACAGTGCTATGGTGTCAAATTCACTGCTGGACATCCTAAGCTTAGAAATACGTAAAAGATGTAGCATCTCAAGACGATATGACGATTCGATGATTTGAAATTGTCTTTCAGTCCATCTAATTAAAACTAAGGGTGCTCTATTCACAAAGACTTTAAACATCACCATGGACATGGATTAAACATGTCGAGGGAAACAGACACCTGCATCAAGGTACGCTTCTATAGAATGAAGTTTTCGGCAAGACATGTGGTTTGCCGCTAGTTATAGTTTAAGGTTTAACCTCGACGTTAATACTCGTACAGTGTGTCAAAAAAAAGTAATGAAAAATGCCATTTTTATTAAATATCATAAAGAACTGCGTAATTTTATTAGTCACCAGTCACCAATATTGTTTAGAATTGCTTGGCATCGCCTGGTGCAACTTTCACTTAATTTTTATGGATATTCGGAACTTATACCTCTCCAAATTTGATTCCAGACCCGCGCAAGTTGTTTTATCGGAGCTATTTTCTCCCCCCTTAAGCCTCTGCTTCATTAAACATCAGACATTTTCTATTGGATTCGTATCAGGATTTTGGGGCGGCCAATCTAACGTCTATATAACTTTTTCCTCTTTCCAACGAGTGCAGAGGCAACTCCGATGTTTGGGATCGTTATCCTCTTGAAAAATCCAGTCTTAATAGTTCGGCCCATACAGAGACGCGGCTGATTTTAGCAAACCTTTCTGGTATAATTTTACCATAAATTGTGCATCGAGGTTTTGTGTGATTACCGCCAACTTTCCGAATCCCTTGGCCGAGAAGCATTACTGTGTGTTGTAGAAACTTTTAAAATTTTTTTGTCCTGGCTTTCTTCCAATATTTATAAACAAAAAAAAAGACTCATCTGTAAGTATGATGTTGCTCAAACCCGGTCTAAATTCTGCGTTGCCTAACTTAGCCTCTTTTCAATATGTTTTGGGTCGCAAACAGTTTAACGTTAGTACTCCTGTTTTTGGTGCCAGATTCTGCCAAACGGCGTCGACATTTTAATTCCTTTTCTGGACAATTTTTCTCTTGCGTTCCTCAGACTAATTGTGGGGTTTTTCCGAAACAATTAACAAATTGTTTTATCGTCCTTACTGGATGTGTTCGCTTTGGTACCTCTGCCGTATTCGTTATACCTCTTTATCCATTTTCTCACAAATGCCTCTGATGTTTTTATATATTTTGCGGCCGACTTAATACTCATTTACGGCCCTTTTGGGTGAGTTACTGAGAAAACACTTTCGGAGCGGCTGTTAAAAGCCGCACACATTTGATAATGATGTTATGCCGCCGAAAAATGGAAATATACTGAGAAAATGAAAACAATGGGCATTCGAAAATTAAACGCAAAAAATGATTTGGCTACAAACATGTGTCTGGGAGTAAAGAAAAATAAGTATTGTAATTTAAGGCACGTTTTTCTGGAACACACTGTATTTTACTAATGCTTTTCTCAAATTAGCTGCATTGGGGTTTTCTTTTCTAGCACTCTTAGCTTTGCTCTGAATGTACTAATTATTTTGTCAGCCTTAATATTTATATTATGAGTGGTACTCTGAAAGTGGAACGTTCGGGTTGAAAGAAGCGGTCCTTGGTAACCTTTGCACTGAAGTTTCAATGACTTTGGTCATTTGATTTTGCCATCTAACTCAATGAATTAGAATTATGAACTTGAATCTGTGCCCAGGACAGGCCTTGACTGTAGTTGACTGAAGTTTTGGTGGAGGCCAACTTTGACGCCTCTCTTTGTCCTTATGGACATGTCTTCCAAGTGTAGACATACGGAGTCCTTATATTGTAAAGAACAAGTAAATCCGCAGTGGTATCTCCCATTCACTCTGTTGTTCGTCTTATCATTTTATGCACAGTGATAAACGGACCTACAATTTGTTGTCGACTCCGAACGACAGGAAAGGGAGAGACTTTCAAAGAAGATTTTACTTTCTCGAAATAAAGACAATGTCCAGATTGAAATTGAGGCCTTTGTGTAATAGTCGATACCACCACAAATGAAAAATTAGTGAAAATAGGAGATATCTGCATCTGTGTCGACAATAATGCGACAGACACATGTGCAGATAATCTGCTTGCAGTACTGGTGGCAGATCTGCGCGCGAAACAGATGTATAGATATTTTTTGATGTGCATCTCATCGGTTACGGTCATTGTATAACTACTATCACTATTGGCTGCTGAATTGAAGTCTCATTTGTGTTGTGAAAAAAATTGTGCCGAGAAAGGGATTTCCCATTGTGTTTATCAGTCGTATTTTAAATTTTTGTGCTTGTCCCAGTTAACGCTAAGGGAAGGTAAAAGTCGCGTATGGATTCACTTCATTTACACAGAAAATGAAAGGCTGGTTATAAAAACTGCAGATACTGACGAATTTAGAAAAGCAACTCGAATGGGAATAAATAAATGATAAAAGAAGAACAAAAAGTTATTTTATTCGGCAATCCATCAGTGCAGAATGCAGCTATTGAAACATTAGCGTACTCTGTGAAACAATATTGAAGCAATCTATTCAATAAATAAATGTCAATCTAAAATCTGGCAAATTAATTTAGAAACCAGCGTAGCCAATTGAGATTTACTTGGCCCCTCTAAATGAAGCATAATGGGAGAGGATTGCAGATGAGTTCTATGAGAAGACCATGCTACCACAGGTAGTAGGGGCTATAGAGTATCCTCCCAAATCTGGATCACTTTATTTCAACTGCAAACAGTATTTCAGTTCTACTAGCTTCGTGTGACAGTAATTACACATTTACTGCCGTCAACATTTGTGCGTACTGAGTGATGGAGGAATAATGAAGGCGAGCGGCTTTGAAAATGCAATTTTGAGAGAAATTATCAACATTCCCGAACCTAAACCGCTACCGAATACCCATGTGGAATTTGTTTTCTACTTTGTTGACGATGCAGCTTTTTCTCTCGAAAAGAGCATAATGAGACCATATTTCAGAAGATATCTTACACCTGACGAGGAAAACTTCAACAAGAGACTGTCAAGGGCGCGAATTCGTATTGAAAATACATTTGGCATCACAACAAGCAAGTGGCGAGGGCTAATCAAGTCATTGAATGTATTGCAACAAAATGCTGGAAAAATTATTAAGGCCACTAATATTCCATGACTCTACAAACTACTGTCCTTTCAATTAGGTACATCAAATATTGGAAGGAGATGAATTAATCAAAGGCACCAGGCGTAAGGAAGTAAGCCCCATTCCACAAAGCAGATTATTTACCAGATGCAACGCTTCTAGAGACTCATTTGCTATGCAAATTTTTGAAACAATTTATTATTTAAAAAAAATTGAAAACATAATTTTACTGACATCATAGTAACAAAAATAAAATTTAAGAAAAAACAATAAAAATAGGTAAATAGCAAAAATAATTATTTATTTTACATTAAATTGCAACATTTTAATTTTCCCCATTCGTCAGAAGGACAATTTCTGAGATTTTTTGCTCTTGCTTCATTCAGAATGCCTGTATAGTAATTCCACTCGCCTTCTTACTGTGTTGAGAAGTGTATCCTTCAACACAGTCTTCTAAGATACCGTAACCCACCCACATTGTGACAAAACGTGCCCGTAGATACAGAAGTTACCAGGCTTTCCGGGTAGTGGGGTTTCGATATCAAATTTGCAGAACCAGAGTATGATGGGAGAATTTTAAATAAATTTTCATGGGATGTCCCACTCATATCCTTCGGAAAGTTGCCTGAAGTGCTGTGAATAAATATTATTCTCATTGTACATGCATGAATGACTGGCTAAAATTGAAATACTTACTTTTCATTAGCAAATTCGGTATCTTTTAAGAACATGAGTTCATCCATCCATTTCCATTTTTTTTTTTTTGGAATATCGCTCCACTCCCATACTCTTAACTGGTAGCTAAGAGTTCGCCATCTATCCTATAATACATTTATTACCGTCCGCATCAAGTGTTTACTTGGAACTTTCATTTTTATAGACAGCTCCTCGAACTTATTATCTCGTAACATTATGTTTTTGTAATGCCGGATCTTATTATTATAAAGAAATTCAGTTTCTTTTACAAATTCAATAATCTGCTCTTCCATCTTGAACACAAATAAACAATGAATCTTTAAAAGTCGGTGATACCAAGTCCCTCAAATTGTGTTGTTTTTTGTTTTTGTATACCAATACTGAGTGCAGCAAATTTAGAAATAGAAATGTGGTTGCAGAGCAGCACTGCATGCAGCATTTGTATTTAGGTTCGCGAATTACAACATGTGTGTTCTAATTTCACTGCGTGAAGAATTCTGCACATGTGTTTGGACATACGAGGGGCGTTCAATATATTCTCGGTATCGATATGAAGGAAAATGCGAATTCAATTTAAATTGTTTTTATTTTTCAACATAATCTCCCCTAACATCAATGCATTTGTTACATCTTGAGATAAGCTTTTTTAAACCCTCAAAAAAATAAATTTCCTCTTTCTCCGCAAAATACCCATTTGGACCCATGTTTCGTCCCCAGTAACAATTCGATCCATAACACCGTCCGCGTTTTCACTACACATCTCCAAAAGCTCTCTACAGCATGCGATTCTCACTTTTTTCTGAGGCGCTGTGAGCATTCGTGGCACCCACCTTGCACTGACCTTTGAAAGGTTAAGATGGTCATGAAGAATGGTGTGAATGGTACCAATTGAAAGCTTGGTGATCTTTGCCATCATTTTCGCCTTTATTCGGGCATCCCCAAGAACAAGTTTTTCGACTTCTTTGATGCTTTCTCCCGTACAAGCAGTAGCCGGGGCGCCGGAGCGGGGGTCGTCTTCAATGCTCTCTCTGCCTCTTGAACGCTACGTACTTCAAAATTTCCTCAAGTACGAAATATTTTACCGAACCGCAGGTTGTCATTATGATATCGCGGGAAATGAAATTACAAAGGAACTTGTAACTTGTGGAAAAGCACATCAATCAAATGGACACCTTGGCTTCGCTGGCAGTGCTTCAAGCAGTCGGTCCAATATGTGCGGCGTTATTCCGGCAATAGCGTGTCGAATGTTTTCCTTGAGCTCGTTCAAAGTGGTTCGCTTAAGGACTTAACGTAACCCCATATAAAATATTCAAGTGGTGTCAAATTGCATGAGATGACCCAGTCGCCCAATTTCTCCTTCACAACTTCGAGCGAGCGTCGCTTGTATGGCATGTAGCGCTGTTTTATTGGAACCACAGATGGGATATATCGATGTTGTCGAGCCCTGACTACAGAAAGTCGGTTAACATCGCTGGTATGGCATGTAGCGCCGTCTTGTCGGAACCACAGCTAGGATATATCGATGTTGTCGAGCTCTGACCACAGTAAATTGGTTAACATCGCTCTATACCTGTGATCATTGACGGTAACGGTGTCTCCTTCCTAAATTCGAAATAAATAAGGTCCGATGATGCCGCCATGCCATAAACCGCACCAAACAGTTAATCTTTGTGGATGCATTGATGCTCCAATAACGGAAATTTTGCTTGTTGGCATAGCCGCTGGGTCAAAAATGGGCCTCATCCGAGAAGATGATTTTTACACCAAAATCCGGATCTCCGGCCAACGTTTCCAGTGCCCAATTAGCGAACTCACGGCGTTGTCTATGACCGTCCGGCTGTAAATATTATACGGATTAGGCCAGCTGATGGGCGCCGAATCGACATTGCTGGGTCTTCTTCAATACTGGCCGCTACGGCGGCTATATTTTCTTCGTGTCGCACCAATTCCTGTCTGGTTGGTGGCTTAATATCCTGCATACTGAAGCCATGATGGCGACAGACCTCACGACTAAATTCGCGTTGCGTATTTGCAACTGAGCCGGAATTTCTTTAATAATTTCCGTACGAAATGGCAAACCTTACTGAATATATTTTGACAGCTAGACGTCATGGGTAACTTTGACAGCTACTGTAACATAACAATTGGAAAAAAACTATCATTGCTATCTGGTCACGTGTTACTTGAGATGGTTTACAGGGTAATTTTGTTGACTTGAAACTGCGTTAAAATGGCCTGTGTCGTTGTTCTGGACTCCTGGAAAACCATTTCGACCGAGGAGCATTCTTTTTATCTCTGCCTAGCCTATATGTGCATCAATGTACAATCAGCATAGGCCGTTCATACTCTCAGAAAGCTTCGGATATAATATAAAATTGTAAACAATTTTGAAGATCATTCCTAAAAGAAACAAAGAAGATCCTCAATTCGTTCGGGTGAATTCGGCGAGAATTCGACGTGCTTGATGGTCATTTGGGTTTAGCGCTTTGTTGTTCAATAAATTCTGCGGTTTTTATTTAATCCATCAGATATTGCCCATCATGGTATATTAGTTTCTTCCAACGTTCTGGAAGAGACATAATGCCTCTTTTGTAAAAGCCAGCAGACTTGTGGGTAAAAAAGTTTTCCAGGTACTTTTTCATCTTATCTTCGGAATTGAATTCCTTTCGGTCCAAATTGTTTTGGAGAAAGCGGAACAGACGGAAGTCAGAAGGCGCAGTCTGGAAAGTACAGTGGGTGCTGCATGAATTCAACTTTTGTTTTGACACTAAAGTTGTATGTGGTCTGGAGTTGTCATGGTGGAAGACAACACCCTCCCAGTTCGCAGACTCTGGCCGTTTTTCTTCTACTGCCTGCTTCAAAGTATCGAGCTGCGAGCAATATTTAATGGCATTGGCATTTATTGTCTTTTTTTTTTTTTTTTTTTTTATAATTTACGCGCGCCTAAGGGGTTTGATACCCTTTTACTGTTGCCAGGGCGCGGGCGGAAAGATAGAAGGAGGAGAAAGGAAAATTGTTTTTGTAGTGGTTTGAAACTCAGGTGTGTTTGGTTTCTATGTTTGCTCTTCAGGGGTGGAGTCCGAATAGGACGGAGAGTTTTTCTTCACTCAGAGTGATTCGAGATATAATTCACAGTATTTTTTTCATTGCTTGAAACTCTTATAACAGCCAAATCTACGTGTCAGTGTTATGCCTTCACACGCAGAATTTTTTTGTCTGAGTTCCAATTATACAATGAAAAACTGATTTTGCCATGGGCAGGATTCGAACCTGGACCCTCCGAGTGAGAAGCGTTTGCTACTACCACTACACCACGGCCACCCCAAATTGCGTGTCTGATTGCGTGGAAGCAACCCGAAATAAAGGATACCTTGTCAGTCCCAACAAATGCTCAACTTTTTGGGATGCAAATCTTGTTTACCGACCGATTGCAGTGCTTCACCAGGAGCGCACTATGATCCCTTACCAAATGTTGTTGTAAACCACCCATTTTTCGTCTCCCGTAACCACTCAATTCAGGAAAGTCTTAAGCGAGTTCCATTTGTTTCCTTCACTGAGTTCGTGAGAAACCCAAACATCTACCTTTTCCGACATTTTAAGACTTTTCGGTCTCTGCAAAACGGTTGTATGGGGATGCTAAACGGCTGAACGATTTCCCGTGTCGTCAAATGCCTGTCAACGCTAACTGCAGCCAAGATTTGATCGTCGTCTGTGGTGGGTGGACGTCCAGAGCGAACAACATCAGCAAAGTCTGTTTTTGCTAAACGAAAGCGTGTAAACGATGGCTTTTTCCCTAGCAGTGTGTATGCCTCTGTCGATTTGACACCTTTTTTTAAAGAAATAAAGCAAAATATGCCGAAAATACACCTTCCTATCCTCCATTTAAAAAAGAATATTGAACACTTAAAACACGTCCGTCCGATCTCTCGTAATTCTCGTAACAATCTAAAAGATAACCCTCTCTATTGGAATAACGGTATACACAGAGATTTTCTGAAACGATATACACTTGCAAGAAAAAATACCGCAGAACTTATTGAACAACCCAATATGCGAGCGTATAGTCAAGTCTTTTTGTAAAATATGCCACAGAACCATTCGAGACATGTCCAGCTCTTGAAAACGGGTTGGGAATCGATTGATTGCGGTCTTGACTTACCGTCTCGAGTCGGTGCATATTAGTATTGGATAAATGGGGCGCATCTTCACTCTTTAGTATACGAGTAATAAGCTTTTTTTCTAGTTTTTCCTTTCTAAAAGTGTAAAATTATTAACCAACATGTTATAACCATATCGACATCCACTTTAAATTTATAAAAACGTTTTAACGATTCTGTTTACTCTATTCTTTAAGTATTTAGTTATAGTAAACGAAAATAAGTGAACGATATTAGCTTAAAGAACTGTAATAAGTACGAGTATCTTAAAAAATATTCTCCTTGAGTTCATTTCCATAAATCTTTACCGTAAATATTTAATTTTGTACGATTTTCCTAATCCAGGATTAGTTTGTTTTAGTTATCCAGTTTATCCGACAGCTCAATGTGCTTTGAAGCAATCCGCATTGGTTCAATACCCGTAGAAATGCTGGTGTTTGTATGAAATTATCCAAAATGAGCGAGAGAGAATTGAGAGAAGTTTAACAAACAGCTGATTGAACTGACACTTGACACTAACGTATGCGTGTTGGATATTTCGATGCGATTTGAAGTGGTGTTTATTCGAGAGTATTGAACCAATGCGGATAACTTAAACGCACATTGAGCTGTCGGATAAACTGGGTAAGTGATGCAGCAGTAAAACTCTACTCATACTCGTAAGTTATTATTTTACAAATATGTTACGGTGGGAGATTTTGTGTTCAATCCGGTGGAATTTAAATGTAACGAATTAATCAGAAAAAAATATGGGGCTCAGGGGTAAACCCTGGGGTAACCCTTTTTTGTGTTAAACGTATCAATCGAATTTTCGGTTATAGACTGAGCGAATACATAAGTATTTAAATGAACCAGTTCTGACAATCAAAATCTGTTTCTTTTTTTTAAGAGTTTACGGTTCGTTTCTTGTCAACCTTACATTGAATATTCTTTTAACTTTGGCTCTCGTTTTTACGTTGGTTTCTTTCGAAAATATTGTATTTTACTGAATATCCTCATTGCATATGATTTGCGAATTTATGGGAGAATTTTGACTAATTCGATTTCCAGGATAACATATGTAATTTATTTTCAGGCCTAAATTTATGTGCATAATTTCGTATTCAAATATTCTATTTAGTGGGTGTGTGTGCTGCTTCCGCAGGGAATAAGGAAGCCCGCCAATTAACATCGGAAATTTGAATTTCGACATACATATGTTATTTCTCTTGGGTAAAGAAAATTGAAAGCATTTGTTGTCATCTTACTTTTTTGGTTCTCTCCGGAAGCAGAAGATGTTGAGTGATAATTTGAAATGTAGCTAGCCTTGGCTTGGCATCTGTGGCTTTTGAAAGGGAAAACGTTTTAGCTAAATTCAATCAGCAAATTATTTTGCTCTGAATATTTAATAAAAAAAAGTCAGATGACGATGAGAAACTTGGAATGTGAAGCAGCACGTAATTGTTATTTAGGAATGTGATTTTGGACAAATCAACGCTGACGAACTTGGTATAAATCCCTCTACTTTCAAATCATGATTTAACTATTCTATACTACATTTCTATTTACATGCTACTGGGTTTCAAGTTCAGATCTTCAAACTTTTTAAGCCGCTCCAATTTAATTGAATGAAATCCAGTCTTCGACCCGTCTCCAGATGTGTGTTGATAGCCTCGTGATGCCCCTTCACGACATATGTATGTCCCTCTGTCCAATGACAAATAAGTATAATAGCTCACTGAAGACTTGCTTTTAAATATTTTTTTTTTTAGAAGAATTCCTTTCACTTTCGAGTGGAAACTGATGTTAGAAATTACTTATCAACTTTGTCCGTATACCACCTTGATCAAAAAGTTCCCGGGATCCCCATCGACTGCAAGCAACACACTTATGCCAGCGCTTGATGCAATCCTCGAAACATTTTTTATATTCGGTTTTCGGTATGTCCATCATTGCTTCCTGCGATTTTTCCATTACTTCCTCTCGGCTGCTGAAACGCGTTCCCCGTAGTGGTTTTTTTTTAACTCGATTGAACAGAAAGAAGTCACATGGAGCCAAATCAGGTGAATTCGGTGGTTGTTGGATGCTATTTGTTGCATTTTTCGTCAAAAAATTACGAATAATGATGGCACTGTGCGACGGTGCTTTATCATGGTGCAAAATCCACGAGTTTTCTGCCCACAATTCTGGTCTTTTTCGGCGAATTGCTTCACGCAAACGTCTCATAACGTCCATATAATACTCTTTGTTTACTGTCTGGTCTTCTGGCACAAATTCATGATGCACTACACCGTTGTAATCCATGAAAACCGTGAGCATTGCCTTCTTTTTTGATTGAAAACGACGTGGTTTTTTTGGTCTCGGCTCATTTGATGAACGCCATTCAACTTCCCTGATGTCTGGATTGCGTGTCGTACTCATAAACCCACGTCTCGTCTCCAGTAATGATCCTTTTGATGAATGTGGGATCGGGTTCAACCTCGCAAATCATCTCTTTTGCAACTTTAATTGGGGTCTTTTGGCACCAACTTTGCTGCTACACGACGGAAACCCAAATCATTAACCAAAATGTCTTGGACGGATCCATAGGCAAGTTCAAGTCCTCCGATATATCTCTGATGGTTAATTTGCGGTTATTGACCAACACTTCTTTTACTCTATCAATGTTTTCGTCAGTTTTCGATGTCGATGGTCTGCCACTGCGTTCATCTTCTTCGATTGACCGACCGTTTTCTTTAGAGAATCGTTGCCGAAACACTTTTCCAACATTTCCAATGTTCGCGCATCATTAAATCCGTTTTTGTCAATGTCAAATGTCAAGCTATGATGCTAAGATTTAGAGGGAATGTCAACAACAGATTTACCAACTTAACAAAAAAAAAACAACAGAACTCAAATCGGAACAATGGCATCGCCATTTCGATATTCCGGGAACGTTTTGATCAAGGTGGTATAACCTATGAATTAAACACAGGTCTAATAGAGAAGTTTCTGGACTCGCGGAATCTAAAATATGGGTTTCTTCTATGCTATTTGGTTTCGTAGGGCTACGCATGCTTCCAGCTTAGGTAGGTACTAGGAAATGTTTTGGTCCACGGTTTTTGGCTGATAAAATGAAAACGAATAAATATTTTTTAACACGTTTTTTTCTATTTATTGGACTACTCAATGGCTACATATTGTAGAACAGCTTATTTGAAATGTCGCCCATTTGCCTTCTAGCAACGGTGAAGTCGGTCTGGCCACTTATCGATTGCAGCACGCACCTCACCTCATTTTGGATGTCAAGCAGTGCAAGCGATAGTCTCCAGAAACGACCATAGTCTTGTAGTTTAATGGTGTGAAATCTGGGATACCAAATGGCCAATTATCCGTGGAAATGTAGTTCGGAACGCTTTTGCTTTATAACCTGGAGCGGAGTCCCTGGTATATTTGCGTATAATGTTTTGTTTCAGGGCTCGACAACGTTCCCTAAAACGTCCGTTTGATACACTTTCGCCGAGGTTTTGACACCTTTATTGCAGAAATGGAGCTCGGATTTTTCAACTGCGAAAATTTCCTTGTCAGTAAAAAGAATTCCTCTGTATCGCTCTTTGCGATTTAGACGAGTCCCAAATCACGTTTTAGGAAGCGCGACATGCTATCCTTGTTGATTGATATCCATCTCCCGAGACATGCTTTTCTGCTTGCGCAGCGGATTTTGGTGAATTCGATTCCCCATCACTTGGATGACTTATGGCGTTCGCAGAGTACGCGGCCCTTGCAAAAAAGTTTTATAAACGCAAAATATACATAGGTACGAATTATGATCAAGGACAATGGCCTTTGTTAAAGATTAAAAAACCAAGAGACACAAATGAATCTGAAAAAGCTTGAAGATATAGGGTGAGTTTTATGTTTTAGGCCGATTTTATTTGACTGACATTTAAGTTAGATTAAGCAGTACCAATATCAACGATAGAGGTGAGTTACTTTTTGTCTATATTATAGTACTAAACTCATTCTTTGCAATGATTCGCAATTTGCCCACTTTTATAACTAGAAACCGACAGGAAGTGCTAGATATCACTCTCGTCTGGGACAGCATCACTTAAATGCTGACGAAGTGGATGGTATCGTCTGAACACTGTTTTTCAGACCACAGATACATCCAATTCAGCTTGAGTGATGCTGCCCCCAGCTAACCAGCATTCCGGAACTACCGGAAAACTGATTGGCCAAAATACAGAGGAATACCGTCAGAAACGCTATCCTCTGAACTATCAAGTCCCTCGCGTGACACCAATAAGCTTGAGATGAAAGTCAAGGAATTCACTCTGGCTCTCATTCAGGCTATGGCCGCTTCCTGCCCTCTTATTCAACCTAGAGGCACGAAAAAGCCACATTGGTGGACATCAGCAATCAGCATCAGCACGCTTGTAGAAATCTTTTCAATATAGCAAATAGAACAAGAAAAGTGACTGACTGGGACTCATACAAAAAATCCCTCCCCTCAAAATATACAAAAAAGAACTGAGGAAGGCAAAACGACAATCCTGCAGGTCGTTCTGTGACAAAATCACAGAAACCTCTGAGACATCGCGGCTAAGAAAAATCCTCTCTACAAATCCTATGATGCCTAGCTATTTCAAAAAAAAAAAAAAACGGATGTCTCTGGGACAACTTCAAGTGATGAATCACTCAACTTGCTACTGGACACCCACTTTCTAGGTAGCTCTCCCAATTCGCGGCCAGTAGCAACCCAAACAGGCCTACTGCAACCGGGACCAAAATTCACGGTCAAGATTACATGACTACAAGAGACAAACTGCTCTGGGCGCTGCATATTTCAAAATCAACCTCCGAAGTGAAAAATATTTTTTAAAAAAAACCAAAAACATTAATTTTTTGCACAAAATAGTTTTATTAACATCTAAATTATTTTTCAACATAATCTCCGTTTAAATCTAAACATTTTTGGTAACGTGGAACGAGCTTTTGTATACCCTCCTTAAAAAATGGCATCGCCAGTGCGCTGAGGCATTGATTCACACCGTTCATAATTTCCTCATTACGAGTACTTCCAAAATGTTGAGATGCAATGGAAGATTTCAATTTTGGGAAAAGCTGATAATCACTTGGTGCCAAATCAGGACTCTAGGGAGGGTGATCAAAAATATCCCAGTTGAACTCCTCCACTAAAGTTGTTGTGCGTGGAGCAGTGTGTGGTCGTGCGTTGTCATGCAGAAGTACCACACCTTTGGTAAGTATTCCTCTTCTTTTGTTCTGGATTGCTCTTCTCAACTTACGTAGAGTTTCACAGTAAACCGCTGCATTTATTGTGTTTCCAGATTCCATAAACTCGGTCAACAATATATGCCTTTACTGTCCCAAAAAACTGTGGCCATCATTTTTCGATAGGAAAAAGTTTGTTTGAATTTTTTTTGGCTTGTTTGGGGTGAGTGTGCATTCATTGCTTTCTAAGTTTACATACTGGACCCAAGTCTCATCTCCAGTCACAATTTGCTGTAAAAATTCTTCACCTTCCATTTCTAAACGTTCGAGAAATGCTTTTCCTGAATTGACACGTTGGGTCTTGTGGACATCTGTGAGCTGTTTTAGGACCCAACGGGCATAGAACTTGTGGTAACCCAAGTTTTCAGACACGATTCTGTATAGAGTAGTTCGAGAAATTTCGGAAATCTTGTCGCAAGATCTGAAATCGTAAAACGCCTGTTTTCTCGAACAAATTGGTCAACTTGGTGAACCACGTCTTGATTCATGATCGATGTGCGCCCTTCGCCTCCTTCATTATGCACATCTGTGCGTCCGTTTTTAAATTGTCTACGCCATTTCCTTCGGCTTGCAAAAAACCAATTACACTTCGTACCTCACAGGCGGCGGGAGATAAAATTGTATTCTCCACGTTAAAACGGTAACTATTGGAAGAATACTGAACGAAAACGGTCGAAACTTGGCATATTACAAGGTGTCTCAAAAGAAAGTTCACATTTAAAAAAAATATTAAAAAAAAAGTTACAAGTTTATTGAAAAAATGTTTATTATATATTAAAAATACATCGTCCAAATGTAAACCGTTGCGTTCACGGCACTCATTTAATCGAGCACTAAAATTGCGTATGACGTCTCGGCAGGTATTCTCCGTGCACATACGGTCACTTTAGGCGAATGTAGGGGTTTCTGATGTTTTCCTTTTGGATTGGTTGCACTCCAGTAGCGGCAATTTTGCTTGTTAACGTGTCCATTAAGATAAAATAGGGCTTCATCTGAAAGCAAGATGTTGGTAAACGTCGGAAAACTCTCAATCATCTGGTTTACGAAGTCAAACCTCTGACTACCATCCTGAGGCTTTAATTCTTGCACCAACTGAATTTTGTAGGGGTGAAGTTTTAAATCTTTATGCAAAATTCGCAATAATGACGATCTGTGCACGTTTAAGGCCACAGCACGCTTCCGAAATTGAAAGGTTCGGATCGTCCCAAATAGACTGGGTGACACTGTCTACGTTTTCGACGGTTCTTGAAGATCTTGGACGGCCGGATTTTGGTTTTTCCAGTGTTGAGCCGGTCTCTTCAAACTTTTTAACCCATTTTGTAATGATTCGAGTGCTTGGCGCGAAGAATTAAACGTAAATTGAATATGTAAAAGTTTGCAGAAATAAAATAGTATGTATCGTTTTATAAACCTTATATATTATAATTTATTGAGAAGTAAATAAAATATACATAATTTAATCCATTAAAAAAATGAACAGCTGAGAATTTAAAAAGTAAAGTTTTTTGCTGTGCAAAACATTTGCACCCAAAATATGTTCTTCGATTTAAATGTTAAAAACTGTATAAAGTATCAAAAATATTCTAATATTTTATTGCGTACCCCTTATTTTTAATGACAGCTGCACATCTCCTGGGCATGGAAGCAATTAAAATGTCAATAAATAATTTGAGAATGTCTTTCCACTGCTTGTCCACTTCTGCAAAGAGTTCTTCTTTTTTTGAATATTTGATTCCCTATTCTCCTCTTTACGATCTCCCATAAGTCCTCGATGGGGTTAAGATCTGGGGACTACGGTGGCCATTGCAGAATGTTTATATTTTTCTCTGCGATACAATTTTTGACCAGCTTAGATGTGTGTTTGGGGTCATTATCGTGTTGAAACCACCAAACCAGCGGCATTTCCCATTCTAAGGGGCCATGACATTTTGTAGGATGTTTTTGTAATCTTCGGATCTCATAATCCCTTCAATACGATGAATTGGACCAATTATAGTGCCTTTGGTGAATTTGGGGTTCAACCTCTCGCTTATCGGTCTCCTTACATGTTGCTTTCCGTCTGATCCACACAAATTGAATTTCGATTCATCAGAAAATAAGACAGTCTTCCATTTCTGAGGGCTCCAATTTAAATGTGTCTTAGCAATATGCATACGAGCCTTCAAATTTTTCTTCGAAATACACGGTTTTTTGGCTGGCTTGTAGCTTCGAAGATCAGCTTATAGAGCTCTGCGCCGTATTGTTGATGAGTCAATATCCAGCTGTAGTTCTACCTTGATTTCTTTGGAAGACGCCTTGGGGTTTCTCCTTATAAAATTAATAATTTTTCTACCACCTTTATGGTCTGATACCACAACTCCACTATTAACGACACGACAAATTGTTGACTTGTGGATCGAATATTTGTCCAATTTGATTTGTTTCCAATTTAGTAAAATAAAGGGTCCGCCATCTAACGTTCTTTTTTTCAATTAGTACTTACTTGGTGAATGGTAACAATTTTTAAGCACATTATCGATTGTTTGCAGGTATATTTCCCAATGGCTGCACGAATATTGTCCTTTAAAGCGTCAATTGTCTCTGGCTTGTCGGCGTAGCACTTATCTTTTACGGCACCCCACAAATAATAGTCCAACGGTGTCAAATCGCAGCTCCGAGGTGGCCAAACGACATCAGCTCTGCGGCTGATAATGCGATCTTCAAAAACAGGGTGCAAAACATCGAGTGTAGTTTCGGCTGTGTTGCACGTAGCACCGTCCTGTTGAAACCAAATGTTGCCAATATCCTCCTCTTCAATTTTTGTGAACAAAAATTCGTTCAACATGGCCCGATAACGATCGCCATTGACTGTAACGGCCACTCCTTGCTCATTTTCCAAGAAAAATGGCCCAATTATGCCTCTGGACCAAAATCCGCACCAAACTGTGACTCGTTTTGGGTGTATCGGCTTTTCAATGTATGCGTGCGGGTTTTCTGTGCCCCAAATGCAACAATTTTGCTTGTTTACATACCCGCCAAGATCAAAATGAGCTTCATCTGAAAAGATGATTTTTTTGGCAAAATCGGCATCTTCTCTAAGTCGATCGCAGGCCCACTTAGCGAAGCGAAAACGCATTGGATGGTCAGTTGGCTTCAACTCCTGAACCAATTGGACTTTGTATGGCGTCATACCAAGGTCTTTATGCCAAATTCGTCTCAGATATGTCTCCGAAATGTTCAATTGTTGAGAACGACGGTGAATTGATGTTGGTGGCGCTTCACGCACACTTTCTGCCACAGCAGCAATATTCTCGGGTGTACGCCTGTTTTTGGCTTTTCACGCTTTGGTTTATCGACGAGTATGCCAGTTTCTTTCACTTTTTTCACAAGATAACGAACATACGGAGCTGACGGTGCTTCTCTTCTTCCAAAATCCGTACGCAATTTTCGCATACATTCTGCAACATTACCATGATTTTCAAAGTAATGTCGCAATATTTCCCAGCATTGTTCAAGCGTATACACAACCATATTCGTTCAGCGGAAGGATAAAACTAATTATCTGTCAAATCAGACATGAGCTAAGTGTTACCATTCACGAAATAAGCACTAGTTGAAAAAAAAAAATGTTAGATGGCGGACCCTTTATATAAGGATAATTTATAGAAATATTTCAGTTTAAACAACCACTAAGAACTAAGTTAGAAATGCTGCTGCATCACCTGGCAATTGCGGTTGCAAATGTTTTGTACAGCGCTGTACGAGTATGTAATGAATTGTAACACATCGGAGGTCATTTGTCATTTTCATATTTGTATAAGGACATTTTTATGAATTGAATCAATATCTTCTCTGAAAACTTGCTCTCGTATATAAATAATATTAAATTTAAATATTATTTGTAAAACATAAAAATATTTTGAAATTTGTGTAATTGTGTCTGATAGTCGATTTCCAAAAATCTCTGCATTTTGTGTGTCTTAATTTTCGTAACAATTTGTATATTTTGTATGCTATATATATATATAAAGCGTTTTCTCTTGAATTCAAATTGAAAGCGGTCACCATAACTAGAGCAATTTACGCCCCACGTTTAACATTTTAAATTATTAGTATAGTATCAGTCCACTTACACGGTATGTATCCTTCAACTCTGTCCTTTCTAAATGTTTTAGTTTCAGTTATTTTTTGCCAAATTAGTTTAACCAACAAATAAACTGAAATGTTAATTAGAATAACATACAATACATACGAGTAAATATGAATATATCTTTTCTCGCGCTATTTACTCGTGTATCCATTTTTGAGTGTGTGTTTGTTTTTTGCGTAATTTAAAAAGAACAAAAGTTGGAAATTAAAAAAAAATTAAAATTATGAATACACCCTCAGAAAAAAAAACATAAAACTAACAATATCCACCCATTTTTACTGCACCAACCCAATGAATAAAACACACAAATCAAAATATCTCATTCCTCACATTTGCCATTTTAATTAATAACTACTCGTAAATATTATAATGAATTTTTTTTTTATTTTTCTGGTTTTTTTAATTTTAGATAATGTTTGGTGGTTTGGTATTTTATTTGTGAAATATTATATATGCTCTCATATAATCTACATTACAAGTATAATCAACAAAAAAAATATATAAAATAACTATATACCGCATATTTGTATTGTTTTTTTCTATATATACATATACATATATATATATATATTTTTTTTTTTAGTTTAAAAAAATAAATTCTATTTACCAAGTGAATAACAATAATCAAAAGTTGTTATTCATTTTGGTTTGGCTTTTATATTTTATATAATTTTTTTTGTTTTCAATTTTCTCCACGTATTTAAATTTGTAATTAAAAAAAATATATATATTTAAATATACTTAAAAGAAAATACATACTCGTATTAGAAAAAAATTGTATTCGAATGTCCTACAATAATAATTAATTAATAATGCAAACATTTTTCTTATATATTAACAATAATAGTCGTTGGAATTGAATTGAATTGAATTTTTTTTCTGTATCTGCATTTACATATGTAACATTGTATAAACATTTGGATAATAGTAATTGTAATTGTATTTCTTATTATTTATTTTCTTTTTTTTTAACTTTTAGTTTCTCTTTTTTTTCTCTGAACAATTGTATTTATAATTATTGTATGTTGGCTTATTGTGTACATTACTCATTTGTTAAAAAAAAAAGCAAAATAAAAAATCTAGAATATGTTTATATTTTTAAAAAAAAACTCATATAAGATATAATTGCGCTGCAAAAATTGCATCGAAACTTGAACATTATTTTCTTTCCTATCTAAACAATTCACATTTAGTACGTACAATTTCTATAAAACAACAAAAAAAAAATAATTAAATCACATTTAAAAAATTAACTCTAAATCGCCATCAATCCAGCGACAAAACATTTTTTTCCCTTCTCATTTATTTAAAAAATAAAAATAAATAAACAAATAAAGGTTATAAAGGGTGTGCAGCGGAAAATTTTCAAAAGAATGAGTTGAGCAATATTTAAAGGGCGGCGATTCGTTGGTTCGTGCCCGTCGCGCGTTTTATACTCAATTCAATATTCGACGTGTAGGTGATGGTCTGGGCACGCAACTTATCTGGGCGTGTATTCAGAAGTTTAGGCAAGAAGGGACAACGGTTAACCGAAATCTTCCGACACCCATCAACGTCAGTAGCGACGCCACAAGATGTAGCTCGAGCTCGAGCTCGAGGTCGACGCGAAATTATGCACAATCCACGTAAATCCATTAACAATATTGAGGTCTGTACTGGAATTAAAAAATCAACAATGCACGTTGTTCTGAAAAAGAAAAAGAATAAGAAAGTCGAAGGTTTACAGCAACAATCCCCAAACAAGTCAGGTCCTACAAGAAAATGGCCGCCTTGAAGTTGCTGCTATTGAACCAAAGGTATGATCTCGCATGTTCACAAATTTAAAAGTCCGATTGCAAGAGTGTGTTGAGAAAAATGGACGGCATCTAGACGATATTGTTTTTACAACATAAAATCCTCATTGTCAGACACCATTTTGTATACCAGGTGTATGCATAAGCCTTTTCCAGTTTAACTAAAAGATGTCGCCAGCGAAAAGTACGCATCGTACTATCATCTTTGTTTTATCGTTCAGTGACCATGTCGAGTTTTGTGGCTGAAAAAGAAGATTGCTTTTCTTATTAAATCGATAGAAAAAAGCTGTTGAAAGTCATGGTTTGCTGGTAAAAACCTATGTTGAACACGCTCCATCAATTAGAACGTGTGAGACAGTGAGCGCTCTGGTAGACTACAAAAATGCGAAGACGAGCAATTGCAGGAGTTATTGGATGATGATCCAACTCAAACTCATTGCATGTGTCACAAGACACAATCAGCAAAGGTTTACGTGCAATGGCAAAGATCAATAAACTCGGTAAATGCATTCCACCCGATTTGAAGTCACTTGTGAAATGTTGCTTCAGCGCCACGAAAGGAAATCATTTTTCTGCACCCGCCGTACTCCCCAGACTTGGCGCCATCTGACTATCACCTCATCGCATCAGTGGGGTACGCCCTCGCAGAGCAGCACTTCAGCGATTTCGAGGAAGTTGGAAAATGGCTGAACGAATAGTTTGCTTGCCGCTAAAGATAAGCAGCTTTTCTGGCATGCTATTCAAAAATTACCTGAAAGATGGGCGACATGTGTAGAAGCCGATGGCCAATATTTTTTTATGCGCAATCCGCGTTAATCGATAAGAAATATTGCGGCCTGTACTGGAATAAAAAAATCAACAGTGCACGTTGATGTTTGAAAACGAAAAAGAAAGTCAGGCCCTACAAGAAAATGGCCGCCATGAAGTTGCTGCCATTGAACCAAAGCTTGCATGTTCACAAATTTAACAGTCCGATTGCAAGAGTGTGATGAGAAAAATGGACGGCATTTGGACGATATTGTTTTTACAACATAAAATCCGCACAGTCAGACTCCATCCATTCTGTATAAATAAAATATGAGCATAATGCTGTAGTTTTTTTTTTTTATTTAAAGTTAAGTTTCCGCTGGACACCTTTTATATTTAAATAAAGATAAAACACCCTTCCTCTTTTGCATGGCTTTTCTACAATACAACTAAATATATATTAAAATTAGTTTTAATTAATTTTACACCAATGATACAAGTTATCTCTTTAAATTAATATTCTCACTATCCACATAAATATTTTTAATTCATTTTGTAACCTGCATTTGTTTTTTTTTCTATTCGTTAAACTATATATATATTAGTTTGTTGGTATTTTATATACATATATACATTTAAAAAAACAACCTATTATTAAAAATACATAAATTGTAATTTGTTTTGTAGTTGGTAAATTAAAAAAACAAAAAAAAAGATAATAAAAGTATATTCATTTGAAAAATAAAAATAAAACCGCTGTTGTGCTGTGTTTCACTTTTGAGCTGTTGCGTTGCGTATATAGGTACATAAATGTTTTCTTTTACTGGGCTAATATTTCTTTAAAACAAAAAAAAAACATATTTTCTTAAAAAAAAAAATTGATAATTTTTTGGGTATTGGATTTGTTTGTTGCTGTGATTATTTTGTTTCAAAGATGAGTATTTTGTTTTCAATTATTTTACTTATTGTTTTGTTTTTTTCATTTGTAGAGTTTTGTATTTTCCTACTGTCTTGTAACTAAAAGAAAATTGGTATCTTCTTTTTTTTTGGTATTATTTAAAAAAAAAGGATTTTTATTTCCTTTTTTGTGTTGGAAACAATTTTGTTAGTGCACAAATTATACATAACATTTTATATATTTATTATAAAGTGGCAAATGGTGTAAATTTTTACAAAAAAAAATACATAAAGTAATGCCAAGCTTATTGTGTCTTGTGGTCGATGGTAGCGTTATTTTAACTGAAAAATAAAAGCATGAACTTAGGTAAAAACATGAAAAATAAAACAATAAAAACAAAAAAATCAAGGGCTTCTGGGGCAAGCTTTACATCTAAGGTAACTTTAATACGAGTATTGTTATTATTATTTTTTTCTTATATATCAATGCTTAATCTTGTTAATTTGTTTCACATCATGAGAGGCAATTTATCACTGGCAGTTAAACATTCGAGAGCCTGTTTTTTTTTGGGTAGATTGCGACAAGTTTAACATCACACATTTAAATAGATTTATCATATCTGATTGAGTGTTGGTTTTTGACGTATCTGAAAGTACTAGCAGAGCACAAGAATATTGTAAGTATCTCTGAACGTCTAGTGAAGTTAATATCAATAAGAAGAATGACTTCTCTTTTATGTTGTTTATACTCGCTATAAAAAGGGTGTTTTTTTTATAGAGGTTTGGTTTTTAAACTGGCAACACTGTTTCTACAGATTGTCAATTTGACAGTTGATTTGTGGTTAGTACGTTTTGCCATTTTACGATGAATAGTGCAAATAGTGCAAATCATGGTTCGGTTCGCCAAACTTATCGTGCGCTACGTTCATTTTACGGTCGACATAATCGAGCAAGTTATTCGGAACATGATGAATCGTTTTTACACCACGTAGACTCTAATGGATAATACGCATCCCCAAAGACGGCATAAGACTTCCCCAGAAGAACTTATTGCAGTTGTGGAGCGCAGTGTTGAGAAGAATCCGAGTGAGTTGATTCGCTATCGTGTACAGCAATGCTATGCTATAAGATTTTACGGAAAGACCTTGGCTTATAAGATCCAACTTATGCAAGAGTTGAAACCGCGTGACCATTATACGCGTCGTAGGTTCGGTGAGTGGGCCGAAAACATTTTTAGTTAAAGGGATATGTAAACAAGTAAAATTGGCGAATTTGGAGTGGAGACAACCCAGAAGCCTTCGTCGAGACGCTGGTGGAATCATCGGCCCATATTTCTTTAAGGACGATGCCGGTCAGAATGTTACCGTCAATGGAGAGCGCTATAGATACATGATTTCTGACTTTTTCGTTCCTCAGTTGAATGGCATTGACGTGACAGAGCTTTGGTTTCAATAAGATGGCGTAACATGCCACATGTCGTTAAAGCGAAATTAAAATACCCAGCCAATATCCATGAATGGCACTTGCATCGTCGAAACCGAAAAACTTTCCATTTTCGGTATGTGTGTCAATGATAATTTCCGTTGGAATGACCACATATTTGATGTCGCCAAAAATGCTGCGAAATATCTAGGTTTCCTCAAGCGATGTAAGAAATATTTTACCCCCTCCGATCTGGCCTCAATGTATAAGGCAATCCGCCCAAAATTGGAGTACAACGCCCACATCTGGTCAGGTGCTCCTTAAACATCTCTGCACTTGCTAGATAGGATTCAAAACCGTGCGATAAAACTTATTGATGATACAAATATCAGTCAATCAATGAACACCCTCGAACACCGACGAAATGTCTCGTGTCTCACTTTGTTTTATCGCTATTTCCACTACCAATGCTCCACTGAAATCGCCAGTAGCATTCCGCCCATTCAAACTTTCAACCGTAACACCCGTCTCGCAATGAATGCTCATCAGTATACTCTCAAATCCATTTTCGGACGTACTCTAAAATATCGTGATTCGTTCCTAAGCCGTACAACTCGCTTATGGAATGCCCTGCCGATCTCTGTATTTCCTGGTCGTTATAACTTGCAAACATTTAAAAACAATGTACATCGGTACCTCTCTTTTCTTCCTCCCTAAATTTCCTTTGCCCGCGCTGTGAACAATCACCTTAAGGGTACTTAAACCCCTTGAGCGCGCGCTGATTATATAAAAAAAAAAAAGCGCGCGACACCATCAATTTATTGTGGGAAACATTTGCTGAGTGCATAATTTTGCGTAATGGACCTGTGCACTGGCATCCACGATCCTGTGATCTCACACCTTTAGGTTACTTTCTTTGGGGGTATGTGAAGTCACTAGTCTATGCCGATAAACTAGAGACGATGGACGATTTTGAAGTCAACATTTCCCGTGTTATTGCTGATATACGGCCCCGTAGAGCAACATAAAGTTGTCGAGAATTGGATTTCACGATTACGCTTCATTCGAGCTAGCCGTGGCGCGCATATCGGGCATATTTAATGGCATGAAGCTAATATCATAGACATTAATATTAGCTTCAAGTGTTTTATTTCATATTGAATTTGTATACCTCCAAAAAACACCCTTTACTTTGCTAATGAAGGGTGTTTTTTTTTTGTTTTTGATGCACTCTTCCAATAGGAATTCTCTCAACTCGCGCATTCCATCGTTTTAAAGATGTCATATTTGTGTTCGAGATTGTCTACCATTTCATCATGGAAAGGTATACTCTTCAAAAACATTTACAAATTATCCGAATTTTCACTTAAAAGGCAGGTTCAGTTACGGGTTCGTTACGTGCATTAAAACTCCAATTTCCGGATGTTCTAATCGCCCCAATAACCGAACAATAAGGCATTTAGTGGACAATCGACGTATTCTCTCTATAATGTTGCCATGCTAGTGAGGCACCGAACTCCAGAAGTAAAGAGAATACTACGGCTGTTCGCGAATCGTTAAGTCAGAACCGCAATCAATCGATATCGCGCCTTTCTCAAGAGCTGGGTATCTCACGATCGTATCAGACAATCGTGCATGTCGAACTTTTGGTGAATGAGCTCTGTTGAAGATGGAAGTTGATCCGGATTTTCATCGAAAAATCATTCTCAGGTGCGAGGCACATTCTGGGTTGAATGCGTTGGTAAGCAAAATTACCACATTTGTTGAAGCAAACAAACGGAGGTCTGTTGAGTGTAATTTGCATGCTGAAGATGTTATTGGGCCGTGCTTCTACCGAGATGATGCCGTCTCACTCTATGTTAAGCAATTTCTTCTTTTTTTTGTGATAAATTGAAATTGGAAGTCTTTAAAGGACGGTGTCACTTTCCAAACAGCTCGTACCGCAATCGACTTACTGAAGACGAAGTTCGGTAATCGTCTTATCTCCAGAAATGGCTCCGCTCGTGCGATTTGAGCCTTGGTCTATGTCAAAAGCTTTAGAAGAGTAAGAGGCGAATATTCTTTACAAAATTGTTGGAATGTCGACCGAGTTATGTAAAAAGCTCATAGAAGTCATGCTATGGGTCCATGTCTTTTAATTGAAATAAAAAATGGAGTGGATCCTTCATCATAATTAGATCTCTACCAGAAGAACTCTTCCATGCCACTGAAAATATATTTTGAAAATCTGTCTCCAATTCACGAAACGTATACACTAAAGAATTATGTGATAAGTTTGGTTCGCATAATCGACCAACTGAGCTGGCAATTCGACGCCAATCCAGCAACGCGTCACCGTTGTGTAAGTACAGGAAAAACTGTAGCCAATGTGACTGAAGGTGTGTATTTGTCGGTTCCTTTGGCCTTTGATCCGTAGAAGATCCAGCTTATGCAGGAACAAAATACAAAAGACGATGATATCCAACACAACTTTGCGGGTTTTGCTCTTAAGCAGCATGAAGTCGACCCTTATCAAAATTATACTAAGTGGCGAGGGTCATTTTTGGTTCATTACGTTTGTGACCGGGTAAAATTAACACGCTTGGAATGAGGCTCATCATGAAGAGACTCAATTTAAGTCATAAAAGTGCAGTGATTCTGTGTTTTTCACGCATATAGCATCATTAGTCCTTATTTTTTCAAAAATGGTATCATTGGTCTTATCACAGCCATGACTTGCCGAAATCTACTTTAACTTCTAGGAAGCCGCTCATGCTATATGTATGATACTATAGAGTATCAAAGCCCGAGTATGGCAGTCGAATAGCCAGAAATGGTAACCATTATCGAGACATACATTTACAAGATGTATTTCCAAAAAGACCGTTCTACATGTGACTAATTAGACATTTTCATTTAATCCAACTTATGGGTGCGTTGTGCCGCAAAACGGTGTCCTGTCTTCCCTTCTCTGGAATTTAGTTGCCAACGAACTGCTGATATACCTGGAAGCGGCCGGGTGGTAGCAAGTTGGTTGCCTATGCGGATGACGTTGCTATAGCTGTCTCGGGAAAGCATCTCAATACCATTAAAGAACTTAAGAACTTATAGCAAAATCTTAACAGATTATCCCGTTGTCCGGATCGCTGTAAACACCATAAAACTGATCTTATCCTCTTTTCCAGGAAATATAGAATTCCAGTCATAGACCCTCTCTCAATCAATGGTATCAACTTAGTCTTTCTCGAAAGAGCGAAATATCTGTGTCCTATATCTGACTGGAGACCTAATATTCTAGAAAAAGTAAAGAGCTACAGTAGCTTTATTCTCTAGTAAAAAAATTCACATCCAGGCCGCTATCAAATCCTCCTTGTACTCACATACCTAAAATGTTTGAAAGTTTTTTATATGAAGTTCTAAGCTTTCAGTGCAAGTCACTTATATCACCCAGTCAGCACGGATTTCTAAAAGGTAGATCAACTACTACAAACTTAGTTGAATTCGTATCCTTTGCGCTTTCCGCCCTAGAAAATGGCAACGAAATTGACGTTATTGCTACAGATTTCGCTAAGGCCTTCGATAAAATATCACATCAACTGATCATTTGGATATCTTCTTATCTGGAGAACCGTTACTATAGCATTCGCTTTAGGTCAGCTTTCTCAACCCCGTTTTTAGCCACTTCTGGTGTCCCACAAGGCAGCCATCTAAGTCCCCTCTTTTTCATTTTAACTATAAACGATCTTGAGAAGATTATCAAACACTGCTCCGTATCCATTTACGCCGATGGCACTAAGTTCTCCACAACTATTTCTTCACTTCAAGAGTCTATTCTCCTTCAAGAAGGCCTCGATAGGTTTTCTACTTGGTGTCTAAAAAATTGCTTTGAGCCTAATGTCTCCAAATGCAAATCTATGACTTTGTCTCGTAAGTCCAATCAATCCCCCTCTCAACTTTATTTTCTGCATGACCAACTTGTACCCCAGATTCAATCACTTCGCGATCTTGGAATTTTATACGATAGAGAGTTAAACTTCCGTTCGCATATTGATGAGATAATCCTTAAAGCCAACTCATCGCTCGGTTTTATCAAACGTAGGTCTAAAGAATTTTGGAACCCTTATGTGACAAGGTCACTTTACATTACACTTGTCCGGCCCCTCCTTGAATATGCCAGCCAAGTATGGTCCCACTTTCAGCGAATTCATATATCCCGAATCGAGAGCATTCAACTTCATTTATTTCGATTTGCTCTTCGTGGCCTACCCTGGAGTGACCCATTTATCTTACCTCCCTATCGCGACCGCCTCAAACTTCTTAATCTGAATACCGTCGAAGAACGCAGAGACGTAGCTGACATTCTCTTCATTCATCGACTGCTCTCCGGTTCTGTGGACTGCGCTTCCCTTTACAATTCTATTTTCTTCAACACTAACCCTCGTAATTTACGCTGTCCTCGTCTCTTCTATATCCCAACCCACCGCACCTCTTATGGCTTTAACGCACCAATCTCCCGCATGCTCCGTAAGGTCAACTCAAACCTCCCCCTTCTAAAACCGCCCTTGATTGCCGGTGATCTCTCAGGGAAATGTCAGAGCAGTTGGGTGCCGCGCCACAGAGATATTCCAGTTAATTGTAGGACCGACGAACTCACCAAAATTGGAACCACTCTACCTATCCTACCTGAAAAAGTTATCATCGCAACGCGCAAACGAATACTAAACCTGGATAATACTCGTAATAGAAGAATAAACCTTAGGTGGACTGCTAGGTCAACATTTCCATCGACCAAACAAATCTGGCCAAACTTGGGAATCGCTCTAAGTAACGCTATCGTAGGTGTCACCACTGAACGCTGTCTTATAGGCAAGCATTCAAGAAGGCTAGGAGTTTTTACAAACGACTTCTGCAGAAGCTGCCTAAACGAGGAGTAGGAAGAGACAATCTTCCACCTACCTACTATGTACATGCCCAGGGTCATGTAACAAAATTAGAAGTCGTTTCAAAATCGAGTCTGCGTCATGTATTATCTTCGGCCTTTCCACTTTGGTGGGCTTGGACATATGGAAATTATTGTCAAGTGCCTTCCACAAGACTGTCAAACCATATGTGTCAAGCCTTTTTGATGCGTGGTGAACAGGAATAATGCCCGTCCAACTTAGCTTTAAATCTAGGACTACTCCTCGCTAGAGTGCTGGCCTCAAAAGATCTTAATGGGTTGAATCCTGGTAGGTTGTCCTCTTCTCTTAGTGAAAAGAACTATCTCTGTTTCTGGTTCATTCCTAGACTCCGACTATTAGCTCAATTATTTACATGTGCTTGTTCATAATTGAGTGGATGAAGAAATTGTCAATGTAGACTGTCACGTTAAAGTCATTACCCTCTTTTGTCGCCACATAAGTGGTGAAATGCAATATTCTGTTGAATTCTTTTCTGCAACTAATATCTCCAAACGCGAAGTTTATTATAGGGAACCTTCATACCAAACCAATCTAATAGTGCAGGTCGTTGTATAGTTGAGTACCATAAAGACTGTTCATGATATGAGAACTTACGCGATTGAAGGCTCCATCGATACCAAAGTAAATACCCTGCAGTATGTTTTGTAAACTAGTTTGAGGAAAGCTGTATGTATCAACTGATTTTCTTTGTACTCATATATAGGCATGTTCTGTGCTAGATAATTAGTCGTCATCAATCACGTTTCTGACATGTGTTTATAATATTTGTTCAATATTTTAAGCAAAAAAGACGACAGACTAGAAGGTCTGAAACCCTATGAAAGTATATGAACTAGCTTTTCAAGCTTTAAGAATGAACATAACATGGACCTCCTGCCAACCTATTGGAATTTGACCTAGCTTCAGACCGCCTATAAAGGTCTTCTTGAGTCATGGAATAATACTGCTGTTAGGACAATATGGACATTATCGAATAGATCCTTCCAAGATCTTGCAATTTAATACCGTGTCAATGTTTTCACTAAGGTTATTTGAAAGAAGCGGTCTATTTTTATAAAATTTCTTTCAAATTTGAAACTCAAGAGAAGTATCATACGTGTTCTATCTTTTCATCGATGTCGTCCTTATACACTAAGGAAAGTCTCTTAGTAAAAATTGTTCCGAGATTGTACGGAAGTATAATATTTTTGAAGTTAAGTATTATTGAAGGTTGGATTCAACCCAAAGATAGACTTCTTTCCGTTGAAAACGAAATCCATGAACCCGCAGCGAGCACATCCCTATGCTGCTCAGTACCGATCAGTGCGCTGGGAGTAACAGATTTATGGTTTGGTTACAATAATTGTCACACGGTAGTACAAGGTGGCGCAAAATTAATCACAAAATCCAATTTTGTTTTTGAATTACTTCTTTACCAAATAAAAAAGAATGATTTTGAGTAGTGGAAATCTTTATTTGGACCTTTACAATTGTTTCTGTTAAGTGGAAAAGATGATATCCGCCAAGTGGCTACCGCCAATGTTGATACACATTTGTGCCCGTTTTTTCGCATTTTCCATGACTTTTCGCAAGACTTCCGGTGATAACTGTTCGCATTCCTGTCGAATATTCTCCTTAAGGGCTGCGATCGTCTGAGGCTTATTGGCATAGACCCGCGACTTCAAGTAGCCCCAAAGAAAGAAGTCTGGGATGGTTAAATCGGGCGATCTTGCTGCCCATGCCAAATCGCCAAAACGGCAGATTACGCGACCAGGAAACGCTTCCTTCACAATATCCAGTGTGGCTCGTGTTGTGTGTCTTGTTGAAACCACATGTTCACCAAGCCCCGCTCATCCAAATCCGGCAGTAAGAAGTCGTTTATCATGGCCCTGTAGCGTTCGCCAGTAATAGTGACCGTATTGCCGATGGCGTCCTCAAAAAAACACGACCCCGGTAGCGGCCACGCACTACACGGTCTCTTGTGGTTCCACTCTTTTCGAGTCGAGTAGCTAGGCGCCGGAATGTTTGCCCAGTTGGCGTAATACGGTTAGGAAATCGAATTCACGCTGCGCTAGCACCAACGACCGATTATTGGTGATAAACATCGACACAATTATTCCACGCTCTTACAAATGTCAAATATGATTGACGTACGACATTATCATTAAAGGTTGACAAATCTACTCCAAATTTTATCATACATACACACTGGTACATCATCCTGGAAAATCTGACTCATTGGAATGAAAGAAAGATAGCCAGTGGACACGTATACTTATGATTTCCTGACAGGTCTCTGTACTTTGCAGGACAAGATGTTATGTGTGGCTCTCGAATTTACATATAGATTTTCCGTTAAGAACTACATATATATTTTTATTTTAATAATTTGTAAACGTTGCTCATTCGAGTACTGAACCATGACTGAGTGGTAGACACTGACAAGCAAAATAGTAATGACAGTTCACAAAAAAAAATATTTAGGGTGCGTTCACATTTAAGAAAAAAAAATATATTTGTAGTTCTTAGTGGAAATCCCGGTAATTTAAATACAAATACGCTTTAAGATCAATTAACAAATCGTAGATAATTATTTAATCTTTAATTTAATGGACAGATTTTTGTTTTTCCAAAACATCTCGGCGTAAGCTCATACAAAACATGACACTATTAAGCACACTACACAGCTTTGACATTCAACATGAGTTGTGCTTCAGTTTGCAACACAATCAAGGTCATATCATTTATACTTTATGTGTGAACAAGCATTTAGCAACACTATCCGTAAATACTGCTTCATTCAAGGTTTCTACTTATGTTAATTATACAAATACAAGTCTACAGGCCTACCAGCGACTCATAAGTTTATCATCCAACCATCCAACCATCCATCCATCCGTGTATCAAACTATTCATACAACTTGGTGTGCATTTAGTTGATGATGTGTAGTTAAAAATAAGACCTGACGGCTGACATACTTGAATTGTACTCGTATTGTACACAATATGCGAATGAAGATATGAAGATACGAATTCTCGTACATACAAATTTTAATTGACTAAAATGAGCTATTTAATGTTGAAGGTGTACTACGAGTATTATGTTTATACCTGTGGGGAATATTGCACTATAGAAATATATTCGTAATGTATCCCTTGACATTAGATACTCTCTTATGTTGTGGTATTTAGGTAGGTAGCGTGCTTTTCTATATTACATTTGCTCATATCAGCATTAAGAAGTCAGTTTGAAAGGTTTGTGAGAGCTATGAGTTCCATTCGACCATCGGGGAATCTTAATGGTCATTGAACTGCCTCCTATTCCTTATGGATAAAGAGGGCAGAGTCAGAATAGTACTGACGTCACTCGTGACTTACGTGTTTCGGTGTGCAGCATTAATAAGCACATGGAGTGCCATACCACATACTACATGTTAAAAATTCAATCAACTTTATGTAGAAAAATGTACATGGTTGAGTGTTTTGCTTAAGATAATTGCTTTGGCTTCCAAATTTACACAGTCGATTTCCATACGGCCTAGTGGAGGTGTTAAATTGAATGTATCGTACGTACAAAGGTGCACACACCACACCCATTAAAATCTTATATCAGCTATTTTCAGCGCGTTTTTGTATTCAAGAGCAGTTGGTTAACACTTGTGACTAAATAGCCTAGCTGGCCCCGATCAATTAACGAAATTTTACGACCAGGAATGGGGTCATCGACTATTCAGACTCAGATGAGTGAGTTCAATTTCAAACACTTCAATAAACAAGTTAGTGCTGGAAAAATCAGTCGAATGTGGAATTGTCAACCAGCACGATCGACTAGTTGAAGCAACTAAGTTATGCTCCAGCAATGTATTTGGAAGATCAGTAAAGTCGTCCACGTAGGTGTACTAGGGGTCTGAATTCAAAAAAACTCTTCGAACTCTTCTATTGGCGAACCGGTACGTCTCAGTAATTGAAAAAATTAATTGCTTCCAGTTCACTAGAGTAGATAAAAACGACATTCTGTGCGCCATTTTACAAACAAAGTCTAAGGCTATGAGCCTTGATGAAATACATCCACATTCTTCCCACCCTTACACACAATTATCATGACCTCTTCCTCGGATTTTGCTATTCCATTCTTTTCCTATTCTTCCCTTTTTGTCCAAAGTCTTCGAGGAACTTCTTCATAGACAAATGACTGTTTTTGTCAAAAATAATAAACTTCTGAATGGCCAATAGTCTAGTCGTGTCTCTGCTGTTTTTAAAATAACAGATGAATTGAGAAGTGCGATGGATTACACCACATCTCCACGAGACACAAATATGTCAGACTAAATTTCTGACATTTCGTCTGACATTTTTTCTTTTAACTTAGGTGGGCAGATTATTGAATGACATTTTATTCTGTGAGTGTAAGTTGGTTAGCGGCGCAGATGTAGATTTCTTGTCCTTTCTTACGAACAGATAGCATTGTGGTGTATGAAGTTCGCTACACTGTGTAATTTTTCTTTTCACATTCCGAATATGTTTTGAATAAAAACCAGACATTTCGTGAAATATTTCTTGTCTGCAAACTACAAGAAATATGTGATATGTGTTTTGGAGGCGTTACCCCAGGCCAGTATTTCATACCTTAATTTGAATTCAATCAAGGCGTAGTATACTAGCTCCAAAATTTGTGGTGTTGCATGATTTCCTAGATGCGCCAATGCTAATGAAGCCTTCCTTAAATCAGAGCGTATCTTGTTAATTTGCATGTCCCAGATAAAATGGCTATCAATGATGACTCCTAGGTATTTATAGCTTTCTACGACGTCAATAAAGTGTTTGCTTGATTTAGGGCAGGCATCATTTTGGAAAAATACTCGCTCCTGCTTAGCTTTATGATGTGGATTTCGGATGTGCAACATCTTTGTTTTAGCCGCGTTGATTACTAAGCCATTGTTGTGACACCATTTGACTGCATTATTAAACTCTGCCTGCATTAGTCTTGTTGCCGTCTCCACAGACCTGTGGCGCACAACTATCGCGGTGTTATCTGCTTAAGCAAATGGAATGCTATTTTTAAAAGTGCGAAAAAGTTCATTTGTGTACAAAATGAAAAGAAATGGACCTAGTTTCGACCCTTGAGGAACTCCATATTATACATGCTTCTTCTCACTGTAAACGCCCTAGATTTTTACACAAAAGGCCCTGGTGAGTAGGTAATCCCCTAGCAAGTCCGCCATCACTCCTCGTATACCAATCCGTTCAAGCGCTCCAGTAACTTTGCATGGTTTAGTGTATCAAATGCTTTACTACAATCCATAAACATGACCAAAATATGATGACTTTTATTTAAGGATTCATTGACGCAATTCGCAAACTCTCCAAGCAATTGTCCGCACTGGACAACCGTACTGAATTTGGTGGATAAGGGAGTGGTTCTCAATAAAGCTAATTAGTCTACTTCTAATAACATCTTCTAGACACTTTTCCATGACCGGCAGTATGGATAAAGTTCTATAATTGCCGATTTGACTTTTAACACCTCCTTTGTAAATAGGTCTAACCACAGCAGTTTTCAGTTTTTTCGGAATTTTGCCATGCATCAGACTGAGGTTAATAAATTTACACAAAAGGTGAGCAAAAATATTTGCGTGTTTTTTAATATCTACCGGCCGTATTCCATCGATTCCGGGGGATCTATTTTCGCCGAGGAAATTAATTATGCTGCGCACCTCTGCGATGTTGGTTTCCCCAGCAAAAATTGAGTTGGCTACGAAGGTATTCGCATGATACGATCTGATTGCGTTACACTGATGCATTATTTGGAGAGTCTGTTCCGAGAATAGCTTAGCACATTCATTAGAAAGCCTGACCATACTTTTTTCCGATGAGACGTTCTTAACAAGCACTTCATCAAGGCTTAACTTTTTTCTTCCCATTATCTCGTTGATTAAGGTTCAGGTTTTACGAGAGTCAGCTTTAATTGCGTTAAACTTGTTTCTATAAAAATTTGATTTCTGTGCTTTAATTTCTCTGTTGATCTTGTTTCGGAAATCTTTATATTCAGTTTCGTACATTCTGCTAAGCCTATTACTATATTCTTAAACCTCCCGGTCTCGTCTCTTCTTTTACATGTTGCAACTAAATTTGGGGACATCAAGGGATTTTTTACAGTGACTCACATAATTGATCACATGTTTTCAAAAATAACAAAGTAAAGCGGTTTTCTTATAAAATAAAAATGAGTAAACTCTTTGGGCTTCAATGTTAAAAAAATTGAAATTGATTGCTGAATGCATCTTTCTGAAAAAAAAAAAAAAAAAAAAAACATTCATTAAAACAAGCATGTGATCAATTTTGTGAGTTGGACTTACTTTAAGACTTCATACTGTTTTAATATTTTGTGTGGCCTCCTTTAGCAGATAAAACACTTTTAACTCTTCTCGGCATGGAGTTTACTAAATTTGTGCATACCTCTGGTGGAATATTATCCCACTCAATCTGAATTCTGGACCACAATTCGTCCAGTGTCTTAGCCGCAGCACTATACTTAGAGAGTTGTCTTTTAATGTAGCTCCAAAGGTGTTGTATTGGGTTTAAGTCTGGAGATTGATAGGCCACTCCAAAATTTCAAACCCATGACATTCTAGCCAATCTTTTGTGATTTTGGCTGTGTGATCGTTTGGGATCGTTATCATGTTGAAACGTAACGTCAAAAACCGATTTATCCCATTTTTGTAGACTAGGTTCTAGGCAAAATGTCAAAATGTCTGTGTACATCTGAGCAGTCATCCGTCCCTCGATTCTCTTGCACATGCCTACACCATGAGATGTCAAGCACCCCCAAATCATAAGGCTACCTCCACCAAATTTGACCGTTTCTTTAACCAGCCTCTTTGAAAGTTGTTGTCCCTTCTTCTTCCATACTCATTCGCAGCCGTCTGAACCAAATCGGTTTATTTTGGTCTCATCTGACCAAATAATCTTAGCCCAGTCCTCCTCTATGTATAATTTGTATTTATAAGCAAATGCTTTTCGGAGAGCCATGTGCCGGTTTGTTAGTAGAGGCTTTTTAACTTTAGCTCTACCCTTCAGGCCAGCTTTTCGAAGCACTCTTCTTACAGTTTCAGCACTAACAGCAACATTATCATTGGCTAATAATGAGTGTTGAACTTCAACAGCATTACTACAATCTCCAGAAAGTACTTGTCGTACAAGTTTTCTTTGACAAAGCTGGGATAGGATTTGTTTCCTTCCACTTGGGTTTGTTTTAATCTCCAAGCTTAGTGTTTTTCTTAGTTTGTTGATCAAGCCTACAGAACATTTAGATTTTTTTTTAGATTTCTCGATAACTTAAGCCTTTTTTTAAGTCGTTTTCAATCCCTTTCTTTACGTCGGGTTTTATAGCTCTCATCCTGTAAGCCCTTCTCTTTTAAAACTTGATAATTTGATCAACAAGTGGAAAACCCGTAATTTATTAATTTAAATCACACCTACCAATGCTGTAATTTATTTACTTATTTACACTTGGAAATGAATTTTTGTAATACATTAAGTTCTTTACCTTTTAATTACAAGAATATCAAAACTCACAAAATTGATCACATTAAAGTCCAATGAAATCGGCTGTAGATCTCCTTTGCAGCACAATACTTTTCCGAGAACTGCAACAAAATTGCCAGTTGCGTAAATAGCAGACTTTAACATATAAGTAATCGAGTAACGGAACTTAACAACGACGAGATAAGAGTGCAACGCAGAAATATGAAATATGTGATCAGTTATGGGAGTCACTGTATGTATTTATTCTAGTGTTCTAGTATTCGTTGATTTTTTATATACAGCTTTTAACTTACTGCATCGCATTCATTTAATACATCATCCCAATCTACTTCGCAGATGAGTTCATTTAATTTTGCTTTACAGGTGTAGGACGTACTCAGCGATTTTTCTCTGTCAACTGTCAGTCCATTTGTGGAATACATGATTGGGTAATGATCAGTTATATCGCTTTCAATTGCAAAGGAATTTATTTGGTTGTCTGCCCTGCTACCTAAAATGTGATCTATCACTGACTTAGTCCCTCTTTTGAGATCTATCCTTGTATATTCTTTGATAGCATTCATCAGTCCCAACGACGCTAACATCTCTAAATAATCCTTGACATAGTTTGAGTTCAAGTCACGGATATTGATATTCATCCTTTTTTCTTATTTGGCCTGGGTTTTTTCCCAATTCTTCAATAAACGTTCTTTGACTAAATCCAGGTGGTCTATATATTCCAAATACGTATTTATTTTCTTGGATTAAAGGAATTTGTATGTTTTCATATAAAATGCTTTCCGCAGGTCTGCGTTCGTAGTCTATTTCGTTTCGTATAAACATTAAAATCCCTCCACCTATCTTTTTGTTTCTATTTAAGAACTCTGGTTCGGAACCATCTAGTTTATAGTTTCCATTTTCCTCATCTTCTATATTTGTCTCTGGTCCGCAAGAAAACAGATACAATTATATCCAACAAAGTTACAGCGCTTGGTAGTCCACAAAAACAAGCTTGACACTAGCTATTTCCCAGCTTTATATTGTAACCTAGTTTAGCGAAAGATTTAATTCTGCCAATCGCTACCTATGGATGTCCAATTTTTTGTTATCATAACTTATAACCCCGAAGGAATCTTACAACAACATTACACGGTATGTTTATAATCTTAAACGACTCGATCATATATCTGTGTTTTAGCATGCACACCTATTTCAAGTTTTGCGCCTTAAAAACACTAAACAACAGCTTGGTTTACAAGCAGCCTCTGTATCTTTATGAAAAACCTCAGTTCCCAATTTCATCTCAATCGTTTATTTTTATTTACCCAAGGTTTACATGCAGAACTCCGAGAACCAATATCTTGTTTATGTGGACATTAGAAAACTTTAAAACTTTGCGGAACCAAGTGATTTGATAATGCCTTCTTTAAATATTTGACAGAGGGCGCTTAAATGCATTTTCGTAATAAGAGAGTTTATCATTTCCTTTTTCTTTTTGTTTTGTATTTCCTGTTCGAGCACCAACTTCTCTGGTGTTTACGTGAATAGTTTATTTTAATTTTTAATTTATAATTAGCAAAGCCAATGTATGAATTGTTCAAACTTAAATAAATTAACTTTTACGTTCATAGGCTTTAACTTAAGTCCAATGTAAAAGATTCTGTAAAACAAATATTGTAAATGCAAAGAAATGAAATGGAAATGAGAATTCTGAGGACTTTCATGAGAAGAATTATTGACGAAGGCAGACCTCAAAAAGTCGCAGACAAGAGGAAGAAATCTGTCAGTGTTCTTTGCCTTTTCCTTTCCAGCACTGAATAGGAAAGCTCTGATAGCTAACCGCGAATAACGATAGGTGCCGCTCAGTTAAAAGACACTTGTCCCACACAGTTATATAACGTTGGGCATCTTCTTCCAACAAGATGGCGCAACGCATCAGGTGGCATACGTAGGTTGCCACTTTAGTTTTTAGATATGACAACACCGGTGTAGATACGTCAAATCTATTTTTATTGGTACTCGTGCTCAAAACGTCTTGTCATACGAGTGCTATTTGTGATTTTTTTTTACAGAGTCTTGAAAAATTCATCTCGGCCAAAAAATTAAATTAAATCGTGAACATTTTCGTGCGAAGATTTTTTATGATTTTCCGACGTCGATTAACTCAACAACAGTGTACCGATCAACCTGGGTCACAGTGTTTCGCTTGTTTTCCGAGTTCAATCGTGGTCGTCGCTCCCTCCAGCACAAATTTCGTGAAGGTCGTCCAAAATCGGTTGTTGTGCCAGAAAATATCGATGGTGTGGGGGAACTGATATTGCAAGATCGTTATGTGACTTATCGTGGAATTGAGGCATTCTTGGGCATTAGTTCAACTCCCATGGATTTAATTTTGTGTGAACACTTGGCCGTCAAAGAGATTTCTAGACAATCACTCAAAAAATTCTCGTGTGCATTGGTCTTTTTTTTTTTTATAATTTACGCGCGCCTAAGGGGTTAGATACCCTTTTACTGTCGCCAGGGCGCGGGCGGAAAGTTAGAAGGAGGAGAAAGGAAAATTGTTTTTGTAGTGGTTTGAAACTCAGGTGTGTTTGGTTTCTATGTTTGCTCTCCAGGGGTGGGAGTCCGAATAGGACGGAGAGTTTTTCTTCACTCAGTCTAAAGTCTAAAGAAATGTTGAAAAAAATCGATCGCCTTGCTTCAAAAGATGTCTGTAAGATCGTGACATGCCTCGAATCATGGATCTATATATAAGAGCTACAAACTAAACAACAGTCAACTGTAAGGGGTTTTTCAAAACGAGCCGAATTCAAAAAAAAATTTATCGCGCACTTCGAAGCAAATGGTCGCCATTAGAGCAACGTAGAACAGTCAATTCGGGATGCTACACCACTGTTTGTTTATCAGAAGTTTTTGGAGAATTAAAATGAAAATACGAGCCTCGAACAAGTGATTTTTTGATCACTCAAAACATAGAACTGATGGGTCATCCGAGGTACCACCCTGATTTGGCACCCAATGACTTCTTTTTACTCGCACGCATCAAAAATAAATTGCGAGGTGAACATTTTTTGAAGTCTGAAGAAGCGGTTGATAGTTAAAATGCATGTTTTGGATTTTTGTTTCGAAAAATGGTTCAAACGCATGCAAAAGTGTTGGAGAGTATTTTCAAAAACAATAAAGCCATTTTCGATGAAAAATATTTCTTTTTACTTGTTTTTCTCAAAACTGAAGTAGCAACCCATGTAAAAACGCAGATGTGTCTTGCCAGACAAATTGGTATTATCAAAAGGAATTTTCTTGTATCGCTCTTCGAAAGACGGCTAGAAAATGTAAAGCCAATAGCGACTTGGATTCTAGATCGATTAAACGACGCAATCAATTGAATTCATAAACGTCAGCATTTCTAACTTGCTTTTGAACACATTCACTGTGCAGATCGCCATTTGTTTTACGTTCAAAAACGTGATGTCAATGCAGAAAAATGCCAAATCCTAGGTTTGCTTTTTTCAAAAGAAAAATGCTATTTATTTGTATTATTAGCTTATACCCGATTTTGTTCGCGTTGGCACAGTGAATAACACTAATAAACAATGTTTTTCAACTGTTTCTTACTAATTTGAACTTGCTGCTGATTTCGAATCTACCGCCAGTTTTTGTCTAGCAGCTCGAGTTTTTGGGATACATGTACGCCATAGAATTGTTAGGAACGGCGAAGTAATTAACCAGATTTTATAAATTTTCCGCGATGTCGTCAAGAAGAATTTGTCTAGGCAATCCAAATAGTTTTTGTTTCATTTGTGGTGATTACATGTTGAAAGAATGAATGTTTCCAACTTTGTAAAACAAGCCTACGTGGACTACTTTGGGAAGCCATTAGAAATAAATATCAAGCCCTGGATCCCAAATCTGGTGTGTAAAAGCTGTGTTGAGTCTTTGTGTTTATGGGCAAATAAAAACAGACCTTCTTTTAAGTACAATGATCTGGCGTGAACCATCAAATCAGCACGATGACTGTTGTTTTTATGTTGTGAACCTTACCGGAATAAACAGCAAATTCCAAGTGGTTTTAACCTAGCTTGCAATCTGCTATTAGACCTGTTCCGAGTTTTGGTGATGAGTCAGTACCACAGTTCCAGCCCAGTATAATCTAACATCTCATGTACGTACAGAAGACAGTGGTAATGGTAAAGGCAGTGACTTTTATTGCCCTTTTCAAACTTAGACCGCTCAATCAAAATGATCTAGATGACGTGATCAAATATCTTGGGCTGTCTAGTTTCTAGTTGAAAGAAACAAATCTGGTAAAGCGAATTTACTCCTTTTCTTTTCTAAAGAGGATGATTTCGCTGCAAATGGGATTACAAAACTATAACTCAAATGGATGGGGTTTATTTATAAGTCGTGTTTTAAGTGGCTATGCACTTTTGCACACGAAACAAAAACAAAATCAAAAGTGAGAATAATTTAGTTCACTTTCTGAAGTGAGGATATATTTACGAAAGATTTGAATTATAGATGTCGCAACATACAATTAGAGGGCATTTATTCGTTTCCTGATGGTTGGCAACATGCCGTTTCTCCCTATTCTGGGATGTGTTCGTGGATCAACTTATGTTTTGAAAGAGCAATAATGAACGTTCTTTTGGGCTTGTTTTTTGGCTTGTAAAAAACATTTATTTTTCTTCAAACAAAAAAGAACTTTCAAAATGCTACCAAAGCTCCAGTTCATCGAAGAAAATACGAGTATTAAGGAAAAAGCAACTAAATGCTTTTGCTTTTGATTCCTATTGGGTTAACTGGGTTGAGTTAATTTAATTTAATTAATTTCCCTATGGCTTAGAATTTAATTTTTAAAACTAAAATCTCCATATAAAACTGAAGGAAACGCACTAATTGAAATTTAAAATACGATTGAATTCGCCCAATGGAAAGCCACTCAAAGCAACTTTGAAACCAACACTGCGAACATAGCCGCGAGATTTTCTGATTTAATGTCAAACTGAAATCGAGTCTGCCAACTTTGAAATTATATGTACGATGATGGTGAAAATTGAGCATCGCGCTGTATTTAAATTTCTCACTAAGCAAGGAAAAAGTCAAAAAACTATTCATGAAGAGATGGTGGCTGTTTACCAGGGTTCCGCACCTTCATTATCAACTGTGCAAAAGTGGTCAAGTGAGTTCAAGAGAGGCAGAGAGAGCATTGAAGACGACCCCCGCACCGGCGCCCCGGCTACTGCTTGTACGGGAGAAAGCATCAAGAAGTCGAAAAACTTGTTCTTGAGGATGCCCGAATAAAGGTGAAAATGATGGCAGAGATCACCAAGCTTTCAATTGGTACTATTCACACCATTCTTCATGACCATCTTAACCTTTCAAAGGTCAGTGCAAGGTGGGTGCCACGAATGCTCACAGCGCCTCAGAAAAAAGTGAGAATCGCATGCTGTAGAGAGCTTTTGGAGATGTGTAGTGAGAACGCGGACGGTGTTATGGATCGAATTGTTACTGGGGACGAAACATGCGTCCACCACTATGACCCTGAAAGCAAACAAGAGTCCATGCAGTGGCATAAAAAAGGAACAGACCCCCCGAAGAAGTTCAAAGTCACTCCGTCTGCCGGGAAGCTCATGGCCACAGTTTTTTGGGACTCAAAGGGAATCTTGCTCATTGAGTACAAAAAAAAGGTGAAACCATCAACGCCACATCCTAGGCTTCCACTTTGCATAATTTGCGGGAGGAAATTAAAAAGAAAAGACGGGGTAAACTCGCAGCGGGTGTGTTGCTTCTTCATGACAACGCTCCTGTTCACACGGCGCGAGTTTCCAAGGCTGCTGCGCGAGATTGTGGTTTCGAAGAAATCCAACACCCACCCTATAGTCCAGACCTTGCCCCTAGTGATTATTTCCTGTTTCCGGATTTGAAAAAATGTCTTCGTGGAAAAAGATTTTCGGATGATGAAGAACTCAAGTCGGCAATAAATGGGTATTTTGCAGAGAAAGAGGAAATTTATTTTTTTGAGGGTTTAAAAAAAGCTTATCTCAAGATGTAACAACTGCATTGATGTTAGGGGAGATTATATTGAAAAATAAAAACAATTTAAATTGAATTCGCATTTTCCTTCATATCGATACCGAGAATATATTGAAGGCCCTCGTTAAAGTGAGTATAAAACTGAGTTGGAGAATTTTTTTGAAAAAGTGGATACGCACTTTTGAATAAAACACGCCTATAGACCCATCGAAATGCAGTCTTAAATGTGTACTCTTGCATAATGGCAATAAACTGGTTTCTTTGCCTATTGCACATTCAATCAAAGTTAAAGAAGAATACCCTACGATATCCTTAGTTTTGAAGAAAATAAAGTACATAGGACATAACTGGGTTATTAGATTATATGAGATTGTAGTAAGAGGTGGTATAAGGAATCCCAGATCACTGCGGCCACAGCTGAGCCTATTGTGATAGCCTCCATTTGGAGCTTATCTAAGATGCCGCAAATGGCTAGGATGGCGGCTACGTCTTTAGGTGAGCTGGCAGCTTTATCCGATGCTTCAGGGTAGAATTTACCTAGGTAACGTTGACATGTTTTGGTTAAACCATTGCAGTCACATATGTAGTATGTGTTCTGCTGTTTCCACATCCTCGTTGCACAGTTTGCATGTGTTGTCTTGTGCTATACCCATGTTCATCAGGTGCTTTTTCACACGGCAGTGTCCTGTGAGAAAGCCTGTGGTCACTCTGAACTGTACTTAGTTGTAGTAGTTGTTTTGTTTTCTTGTGGCAACAGTTGGCATAACGTTTTTGGCTTGTCTGTTTCCTTCGGTTGCTCTCCAGAAATGAAGCTTAGTGCGAGCACCGTATACTCCGACTCCAACTCCTTCATTTTTGTTTTGAATGCGTCTGTGTATCATACATGTCCTTGGCAAATGTTGGTTTTTCCTGTTCCCAGTTAAGGCGATTAGGAAGTATAACCTTAAAGTTGTGCCGGTAGAAATTTGTCTATTAGCTGTATTCCAAGGAGTTCGTTTTTTTTTTAATTCATGCGGTATGAACTAGTTTGGAGTGGGATTCATCTTCTGTGATGAGCAGCTAGGCATTTACCATTGCTTCTTTCATGAACTCCAGATGAAGTGGTGGGATGTTTAGAATGAGTCTTCAAGCGCAGCTGTTGGTATGGTTTTCATTGCACTACAGAGACACAGGCCAGTTTCTGCAGTTTGTTGAGTTTGGCCTGTGTTGACCTCTGCGTTAATTTGTGCCACCAAACGGCGGCTGCATACGTGATGATAGGTCTTATTATTACCTTTTACATCCATAGTGTCATTTTGGGATTAAGTCTGCAATTTTTTCCAGCTAGACTTTTGCTGCTCCATGGTGAGGTCCTCGCCTTGTCAATAGTCTTAGAAAAATAAGTGTTCCACGTAAGATTTTCATCCAGTGTGATTCCTAGATATTTGACTTCCGCTGAGAACTCTATTTTTTCACCGAAGAGCTTTTCTCTAGTTTTTCTCGCCTTCTTCTCTTAGTGAATCTGACAATGGTGCTTGGGATTGGCTTTGAGCTCAACATTTATGCACCATTCAGCAACTAGGTTCAAAGCCCTCTGGAGGCGATCCGAGATTGTGTCCTCGAATTTACCTCTGATTAGGATAGCAAAATGTCGTCTGCATATCCTTGGACATAGAAGCCATCAATGCTGAGCATAATCAGTAGTTCATGAACTACAATGGACCATAGTAGAGTTGATAGTACTTCCCCCTGAGGACATCCTTTCGTAGCTATAACACTTAGTTTATTGTTGTCAAGTGAGGTTTTTATTGTTTTATCCTCTAGCATACATTTTATCCATTTACATGTGATGTCGTCGATTCCCATGCTTTGGATGCCTGGGAGAATTCTGTATTATCAAATGCTCCTTCTATATCGAGGAAACAACCTACCGCTGCTTCTTTATCTCTGAGAGATTTTTCAATCCTTGTGGTTAGATCTTGTAGAGCGTATGTGGTTGATTTTCTAGCTTGATAGGTATATTGAGTGCCCCGTCTCTTATATGTATATCCAGGATTTTTTCCATAGTTTTGAGGAAAACAGAAGTGAGGCTGATTGGGTCTATATGACTAGGTTTTATGCATAGATCTGAAAATGGTAAACTTCCTCTTGGGTCAGCAAGGTGGTTATACGAAACATCTCTGTTTTAAATGCTTCTGGGACAGCATAGCTAAGTCTGAGCACTGTATTAAGAAAGATTGGCCTTTGAAGGAGGTTTGGGAACCGGTGAGACTGAATGTGTCAAAAGACCACTCCACTGGTGTCAAAAGACCGTATAATATTGCCTCCTTTGCTTGTTAATGAAACAATATATAAAAGCTCTTAACAAAAATGGGGAGTGCTTGAAGTACTTTACAAAAATATTTCCAAAATTGAGTACTGGTATTTTTGATGGTCCTCAAATCAGAAAATTAATGAATGAGAGTTGTTGAAAACTCTGCGTAGAATGGATTCTTTTGGGAGAGAAAAATTCCTTGGGAAATAAAAAGTCAACCGACTACCTTCAACTAATGTTCCACTTTCAGCAATTTGGATACAACATGAGTACAACATTTCCTCTTCAGTAATTTCGATTGTTTTCCTGAAAATCTGGGTTATTTAAGGGAAGAGCACGGAGAACGATTCCATTAGAGCATTCGCACTTCGCGCATCGCTATTCCAATACCGGGATTTCTGGAATGCAAATATTGGGTTGTTCCGAAAGTAATTTCGTTTTTATTGCATAAATTGATGCAAACCGTCGAATAACAACTCGTGAGATCGCTGACAGATTAAATTTATCGAATTCGGCGGTTCATGATCATTTGAAACGCCTTGGTTTAATTTCAAAGTCCGACATATGGGTTCCTCATGTTCTTACGGCGGAAAGCAATTTGTGCGGTCGCGTTGATGTCTGTGATTTGTCTGCAACAATGTTAAACCCAAAAGATCATGGAGTAAAAAATATGAACCGGCTCAAAGCACCTTCGAAAGCCAATATTCATCAAAATAAGGTGATGCTATCTGTTTGGTGGGATTCCAAAGGAATTCTTTTTTGTTTTGTTTGAACAACACAACGATCAATTCTGAAGCGTACTCTCATCAGCGGGACAAATTGAATGATTGGCTTAAACAGAAAATGACAGAATTGATCAATAGAAAAGGTGTAGTGTTCCACCAAGATAATGGGAGATCTCATACAAGTTTGGTAACTTGCCAACAACTTTTACAGCTTGTATGAGATCTACTGCCAAACCCACCATATTCTGCAGACCTTATTATTATTTGTTCCGGTCTCTACAAACAATTTTTAGACCATAAAAACTTTACTTCTCATTTGAAGGAGGTCAAATATTACCTGGATCATAGAACAAAAATTTTATGAGCGTGGAATCGTGCTACTGCCAGAAATAAGGCAAAAGGTATAGGACCAGACTGGACAGTACACATTAATAAAAAGGTCTCTGATGGTTGTCCAACAAGGAGGCGTATATTACTCGTACATAGGCTTTAAATAAATAAGACTTTTATTGGGTAGCCGTGGCGCAAGTGGTAGTGTATTGGCTTCTCAGTCGGACGACCCGGCGTTCAATTCCGCACAGGGCCCGGAAGACAAATATTTTCGCAGGCAACTAAAATCGTGTGAGGTGCTTAGTTTAAGTTTTAAGAGTATTTCTATCCTCTAAAGAGTTAAATATAAAAATGAAAAATAGAAAAATAATTTCATGTTTTACAACATTAATGTCCAACTATTTCTAATTCGTTAGTTCAAGGTTTGCGTCACTAATATTCAGGCTATATTGTTTAGTGAACAGAGACTTTGGGAGTGAAGTGAGCTCACCCCTCTATTTGCCGGAGGAAATCAAAACAAACAGAACGGTATGGGGTTAACTAACTTTAAATCAAGGCATCTCTGTATACTCCATATCTTGGTTGGCTCTCGCGATCGTAAATATAAAGATTCAACGAGTCCCTGACCCTCGAACAGTGTTAAGTTGAATTGAGTGTAGACAAATCAAGGCGTTAGGTGGTCTACATCGATCGTCTTAAGCATCTGGCCCTGCGGCTTGTTGGCGGTCATGGCGAAGCAGAGTGCGACGAGGAATTGGAGTCGTTTGAACTCTCCGCGGCCACTTCTGGCTGGGATTGTGGCTTCTACGAGTATGACGTTCCTTAGCAGTTTTCGGACACCGAGTCTGTTTGGTTTCGGAGAATCCATGGTGCGCGTAAGGACTAATGAATTAATGAATTCAAGAACTACGATGGATAATTGGTAGTCTCTTCTGTATCCACTACGGAGTTGATGGCGAAATACGTTATTAATTCTGCCTCGAACATATCTATGATAGAACCATTAATGCATTGCTCTGTATGTAAGTATACTGCATTACATAGCAGGGCCAAAAATCGTCCTTCCCTTTTATATCTGCAAAATTTGTATAGACACTACAGATAAGTGTATCTTCTGTCGGTACAGTGTTACAAATGTAGAGGGTAGTGGAATTTTTCTGTTGGTTTCGGTAATTGTATCTTCGTCGACCGACAATAAGACGACGGAAAATTTTTGAGCTTGTGAATCGCCTCGAAAACAAAAGAGAGAACTTGAGGCACGCGTTTCTTTCATCTGCCCTCGTTTTTGTAGGGACAACGGGGAATGTCTGACATCACTCTACTGTCATTACGACGCGACGAAGTTTCCAATCAACAGATTCAATCGAGTTTTGTGAACCATTGTGCATTCGTCCCAATCGATGAAAACGCAGGCTCTGATAGCAAATACTTTATGGCTATCTTTGGAGATGTTGCAGATGGCGCTTTCACTTATGTCTAAATGCAGAGGAATCTTTAAACAGGAACACGTGGTTGCGATACCCGACGACGCCACAACTAGAGTGATTCCACCTTCACTTCACGCTTTATTAAGCAGCAAATTTATGAGAAAAGGTTTTACAATACCAAACGGAACGGCCAAAAAAAATCATTTTGCCTTCATTGCGGAAAATACTTGTAATAATAAATTGTTGTTCACTTTGAGCTGCTAGAGTTGTGAATGCGGTTGGATTATAACTCGTCTTCCCTGACTACTCCCGGTTATTTGCCATATTGGTGGGTGCGTGTAGAGTCGGAACTCCATACTGAGCAAGTGGATGTCTTCCATTTAAAAATACGTTTTCTTCTCAATATTGGTGATGACATAAGGTTTCCTAAAAATACTTTTTGTCGATGTGGAGCACTGATGTCTCAGCAGCACCCTCTCACAACTGACACTCACATTAATCATAAGCTTTGTCGCGAATTCTTTGCATTTGAAATTTCATCAATCAAATTCATAAATGATCCTATTATTTCAGACAACGGTCAAACTATTAACATCGATTACTCAAAAACGGTCCGTCCGTCTTAATTAAGTAATTCGTTGTAAAGTGTTAGACTTAACAACAATTTTGAGGTACCATTCATTTCTGTACGTTGCCCCAAGCGATTGATATTAGTAGATTTATTTACTACCTTACAAAATCTAATTACTGTTCAACCCGATAATTGAGACCGATAATACCGGACTCGTACTCGTACATCAATGAGCAGTGAAAACCAAAACTGGTCTTGTTGTTTTGTTTTTCTGCTTCTCTTTCGTATGAACGTTCACATGCGTATGACGTTTGAAGATATTTTCGCTAGCTTGACGACTATATCTCTCAGGTAATGAACTAGACGTGTAGTACCTACATATACATACATATGTGTACAAACCGTAGTAGGTAGTACTTTCAAGTATTCAAATTTTTAATTTTTTTTTAATTATAACTGCGGCTATATTCAATCGATCGTAATGAAACATTACACGCAGTTCCTAAGTTGAGAAATGAGCTATCGTACAATGAAAACCTCCTAAGAATCGGTTCAGTAGTTTTCATGTACTACTCGGACAAACAGACAAACGGACAAAAATTCTAGAAAAAAAAATTGATATGCCGAACTAATATCTGCAAGAATGGTATGGAGTCAGTCGTTGGCATAGTTAGTTCTGCAGAAAATCTGCATTATTAACCGCAACTAATGCAGTTTTTTGTTAGTATGATGTTTTTGAAAACACCCTCTGTTTCGGTGGTGTCATTAACTACCTTTAGAGAGTAATGAGCGTTCTCCTGCACAGGCAGAGCCATTTGAAAAACAAGCAAAAACTGGATATAACTCCATACAGGTCGATGAAAAGGAATAGATTTCATATAACCTTTAAATTTTCCTAAGATGTGGTTGCCCTCTGCCTGTTTGCGTTCAAGGCGACCTAGCCACCTTTCAACAACACTATGTAGCCTGTATAGTTCCCTGTTGAAACGTCCCTCCACTTTCATTCGGGTCCGAGAATCTCCCAAAGAACTTTTCTGTCGAAATCCCATATCCTTCATTCACCGCTAAATTCATCTTTTGCCGCTTCTGCAAGCGCTCCATTGATAGCCCGTTTTGCTCTTCCCAATGTCGTCTGTGTATGCACGTAACTGAAAACACTATTGAAGATGGTATGGTGCCACTGGAAGTTCGATTGCAAGTTTCACATAATTCTTTCAACTCCTTTTCTTACATTGAAGGTCTTGATCCATCGTCATCCTGCATAGTCGAATTACCTTCACAGAAATGCCAAAACTAGACATGGCTCTGTATAGTTCACCTCAATAGATTTTGTCACATGCGGCTTTGAAATCGATGAAGAGGTGGTGTGTATCGATTTGGAACTCCTTTCCAAGATCTGCCGAAATGTGAAAATGTGATCTATAGTGGACGTCAGACTGTTGACGAACGGTCTTAAGCGTTCACATACTACAGCAGACAGGATTTTATATTCGATGATGAGCAGACTTATTCCCCATTGGTTGCATACTTTCGTCCCCCTTTAGAGATTAGTTGATTAGATTAGCTCGTATCCAATCACCACCTGCTGCCTTAGATAGCAGGTAAGCCGACAAGTTCAACAGATTTGTTACTATCCGAACTTGATCTTCTTCGGAGATGCTCTGTGAACGTAAAAGTTGAAAGACTCATTCTGCCCGACGACGGCGGGATATTTTTCGTTATCACCGTTCACCTTTCTTCTCCTTCCAGATTCTCAGCACCGACTGTGATTCTACTAAGAGGTTTAATTCTATTGGGGTGGATTGAAACCCAGCACATCTCTGATTTCTTATTCGCAATAAGGGAAATAACGTAGAAGGGTCTACGTTTGATGCTAGAGGCATCAGACTTCTCGAGAAGTTAAGGCGGTCTCTATCGATTTTAAACATTCTACGTTGAATTTTATTACAATAGTTCTAATGGTCTGAATCGATATTAGCTGCTCTGAACATTCAGACATCCACAAAACTGGAGAAGTACCTTGCGTCGATCGTAATGTGATCAATTTGATCGACGGTTTGCTGATTAAGAATCAGCGTGGTCGGCTTAATGATATCAAGGTGTGGAGGCCGTGTGCTGGTAATAGTTACAATATTTCAGACCGCAAAATCAAACCTCTGTTCGATTCCGGAGGCAACGTTGTATTAACCGATCTTACTTTCCGAACGTACAATATTAGCAAAGATGCCCTCCTTGTCTAAGTCGACATGAAGATAGCCAAACATGGTTTTCACGACATATTTAGGACATTACTTGTATGTTAAAGCAATCTTTGGCAATGTCGTCCTTTTCCACAATCACGTCGTTGACGTTTATGAGGCGTATGGTTCCAGATCAATTGCCGCTAAATTACCAGGCCTATAACTACACTGATACCTATGACATATGGGGTTGCAGGTGTTCGTAAAGCACAGTAGAAAGAGTATTGTACGATGCATAGTCCCGATGGAATTTTGACATTCGAAGAGTTTCTCTTGGGGATCGGGCACATGACGCTGATAATCCATTCATCGGGATTACTGTTGTTGAAATGTAACATTTTACAGATGAGTTGACGTATAATGTTTGCCAAATCGACTTCTGCTGCTTAAAATAGTCGTCGCCCAACAAAAGAATACCAGTTATCATGAGCATCGGCTGTTACCTTACTGTTACGTTTCCACCATTATAGCTGCAGTCTACTGTTCCGACATTGTGACCGTAGAATTTATATTTTACCTATTGGTAGAACTTCCGAACATCATATCTGTAGCAATACCTCTCTATGATCTCGATCGAGCGCTTTTCGGGCTCTATCTGTTTCTTTCATAGAAACTGATGATGACTTCTGTCATCTTCGCTCTCGATTTTTGGCAGCAGCTCCCGACCTTTCTGAAGCGCTGCCTCGCTTCATTGCATGCGGAAACTTGCAGATCAAGAAACTTGCTGGCAACAGTGCGATACGACTCACTAATCTGGGTGACTTCAAGAGCAGTAGTTTCGGACATGGCGCCGTCCTAACGGAGCTACTGCCAGGAAATCCAATTCTCGACATTCCGTATGATATAATATATCCGGAATGGGAGGACTGGCAAAAAAATGCAATAATCAGGTAGAATGAAATTGCAATCTTCACAGATGGCTCAAAAACAGAGGAAGGAAAAGGTTCTAGTATCTTCTCAGGTGATCCAGAACTAAGAGTGTCTACTGGACGCAAGCAGTGTCTTCCAATCAGGGGTTCTGGCTATCCTCAGGGCGGCTATTAGCTCAACAGATGATCGGTATCCGAAAGAGATATCGCTACCTACATAGATAACTAGGCCGCACTCACGGCAATGGAATCAACCAGCGTCAACTCTGATACAGCCAGGGGTGTCCCACAGTGCAGTCAGAACCGAGTAAGACTGTGCTGGGTACCAGGATACTGCGGTATTAAACGAAATGAACAAGGGGACGAGCTTGCAAGAAAAGGAGGGCTACTCGAAAATAGTGAGGTTGCCAATATCAAACCACCCATTTGCATACTGAGGGGCATTATCGAGGGAAAAAATCACAAAGGTGGACAAGTCTTGAAGGACACAGGATATCCAATGCTATTTGGCCGCTTTTTGACTGCAAAAGATCTAGGAAGTTAATAAAATTAAATTGGGATAAGCTTAGGACAGTAATAGGAATCCTGCCATGATACTGTCTCCTGCGGCAACATGCAAAGAGAATCAAATTGTCAGATACGGATATCTGCAGATTCTGTGGTGAGCTGTTGAGTTCATAACATGCTACGCAATATCGCGTAGAGGAAGAACATTTTTAGGGAAATACTTTTCGAAAACCTAGAGGAAATAGACGGCCAGAACTTCAAAGGCCTTTTTGGCTTTTGCAAGAAAATTGGGTGTTTCACCAGGGCGATTGTTTAGGTTTTTGCCATTTGAAGGCAAATTCAATTGGTTCCACATAGACCGCGATGGGCCTGTTTTGGTGCCTAGTGTCTGTATGATGGCATATCTATTTCACCCCTGTGTAACTTAAACTAACCAAACCTTGCTAGGAAATATTGAGGACCATCGGGAACATCTTGCTCAGTCCATGCTATAAACTACTTTAATGGATAGGATAGGATAATAAACAAGAAACTTTGAGTGAATAACTTCATCTGGCCTGTACCAAGGCTACTAGTGCGATAAGGGCCACTGCCTCCCTTGTGTGTAAAAGGGTAAAAGGAGTTAAATAAGGAAACTAAGGCGTGACAACATAGGTGGTGCCAGCAAGGTAGGCCTTCACTTGAAGACAGATAAGTTGTAAAATATAAAATGGCAGAAACGTAGTAAGAAAAAAAATTAATAAACTGTTGGCGCGACAGTCCGTAGTAGACCAAGGTTAAGTCTCACCTACTCACTGAGCTGTTCGCCTTGCTATGTCATGCACAGTGAGAGCGAACCTAGCGAGGGAGTGGTTAACTACCATACGCAGATAATTTTACTTTCGTAGGCTGTTCTCCGGAAATATGGTAACTTCAGAAAAGTTTGTAATTTTTCCAACTTTGTGGTGTTAATTAAGTTTTGGAACCAGGACTTCTTGAGTCAGCGAACTTACCCACTAGAAAGTATTCGGCTAAAGTCAAAAATGGAACCGACCACTCTATTTACTTGGCATACATATGGAGTTTAATACAGTAGGCCGTCAGGTCTATGAATAACCAGTTTGCCTAGTAAGTTCATCCTTATAAAAAAGCCCTCAATCATGCTGAACTTTTGCGGTGCGCAAAAACACGCGCATATTTTCAAACCCGGTCAGGTTTAGACTTAAATCTGCTTGTTCAGAAGCAACTTGAGTGCATAACTCGACTTCGCTAACAACTTTGATACTGAAAACTTACCAAAAACAATAAGAGGAGCTGCACTTCTCAGTCGCTCCTTCTTTGGCCCAAGAAGGCCAAAGGAATTGAGTTATAAGTCTACATAAGACCCTTATCATCCAGTCTCTCTCTATAGGAAAGAAACACGTTAATGTGGTCGAATGAAGATACGAGTATCCTTGTTCTTGAATATTAACCCTCTGGCCCGAATAGTTTTCAAATTTCACCCGGAAGTACGTCGCAGTGAAGGAAGACCTCACCTTGAAGTGCTTAACTGAATGTAGTTGACAGAATTTGTAAAAGACCGCACTAACTGGAGGGATTTATTGGTTAACGTCTGGATCCCCTGCAGACTGTAGCGCCATCTATATAAATAAGTAAGTAAGAAAATATATAACAATGGTGACAGTGACAGTTGGCAACTTACGTCAGCGGAACCGCTTCGGAATAATGAATAATGGGTTCAATGGAAACTCCCGATATGGCTATGAGGCACGAGGGAAATTGGCACACTAATTGTACAATGTGTTCCAAATCAGTTACTGTTCCAAACAGCCATACTTGATTAACAGATTTGGACGGGTAATGTCAACTCTAAATCAGTTTGCAATTATATTGATTTTCTTTTATTTTTGTTTGATGGGACGAATGTATTGAATGGGAGGAACTCTAATTGCAGTTCGAAATATACTCGTAAGTCTGTGAAATAAAAACCTCGACTCAAACTGCCACTTGACACTACACAATCATTTATCACCTCTTTGGTAAATCTAACACTTGTGATTTTTTTCTCTTCATCAACAATTTACATATTTGTATTGTATGATATTGTAGTTACATCATTTTGCCCTTTGTATTCGTTTTTGTTTGGATTTGTATATTTGATTCGCTCATAAACGTATTACAAATTAATTCACTTAAGTAGAAGTAAAGTAGTATGCCCTAAGCACGTTCGCATGATGTGTTAAATGAAGACTTACGTCATGGATGGCTTTAACTATTTTAGTTCCTGGAATCCGAAGAAATTCTGCGTAGTACGTAGTATTAGATACATTACATACTCATAAGAAAGAATACACAGATGCATATGAAAGAACCAAAACATATTTTACATAAATATCTCATTTGACTTATACATATGTGCAATAGTTGTCTTCGAGCTCATTTGGATACAGTTCGGGAAGAAGCCTTTATATGCATGTTGTGTTACAACTTACAACGTGTATCTTTGACCGGTAAAATTTGTATTCATCGGATGTCTTCGAAATGGAAAAACACTTACGTGTCCACAGTACCAACGTACGAGTCCAAAAGTATCCAATTTAATTGTGCAACTACAAAGAGATACAATACAAAAATGCCTCTTGGTGTTGCTCTAATTTGGATGGAAAAAAAAAATAAAAAATTCATCCAAAACACAAATGACACGTCTTCCGAAAATCTTTTTGGAGTGTAGGTACGAGTATGTTTTGTAGTTCACGTTTGTCTAGCATAAATGCCTTCTTGTCCCATAAAAGATACTTTTTCCGAGTTCCACATTTAAAGTATCGCTGGTGCTTTAATTTTGTGGAATAGATAATTATATTGTAATTTTCTCCGCCAAAATTAGGGTCTATGATATTTCCTTTCCGTTATGAAAATACGAAGATAGTTATGTTCGTTGAAAAGACACAATACTTACGGCTTGGGTATAAGGTATACTCGTATAGTGCATGTGCTTTACGAAGATAAGTTGAGAATTTTTGATAGCAGTTATTGTGACAGGTCAGTTGGAAATAAATGTTTTGGAAGATCGTATCAAGGGAAACGAAGATACGGGTACCTTTCAATTTGTACTTGAGACTAATTATGGAGTTGTAAATTTAGAAAGACGAATCAGAGCATTTCATAATGATATCAGATAAATGACGTGCCAGGCAGATGTCAATGGTTTGATGTTTTTTTTTTTTCCTACGATTTTATGGAAGATTATTTGTAATGATTTGACTTACGTTTCACTACCAAAATCTTCACTACTACTTCACTATCAAAATTAAATTGGTAGTGAACTAATCTTTACATTTAATTGCAACCCCAACTAATTATTGTATCATATATTAAATTGCCAATTATTTAAGGACAACTAAATTTAATTAAAGTGAATTGAATAACTTATAATTAAATTTGAAAGAAAAAGTAGTTGATCCAACAATTAATTAGTCGCGTGTAGCGATTAACGAATAACAATTAAAACGTGAAGTGAAAGCACAAGCAAAATCAATTTAGTAAATACATATTTGAGAGTGCTGAGGTTGATCTGCTCATCTGTGATTAAAAAGCGATTGACAGTACGAACACGATATCAATTAGAATCAGACACATTGAGAGTTCCTAATGAAATGACAAGAACATGGCCTATTTCATTTATACACTACCCTGAAGTTTAGTTTTAAAAATAAAATAAAATGAACGGAAGTCAATTATTTTTGGTTTCGTCTTGAGTTATGGAGTACGATTTCATTTATGTGGCTACTGGCTTCGCAGTAGCGAATTCTGACAACCTAATTTTCCAAGACCAGTCAACATTCTGGCTCTATCTGACGAATGGCTCGGACGATATTCGCTTTAAGAGCTCGAATTGTTTCTAGATTGTCCGCATAACATCGATCTTTAAGTGCAACCCACAAAACAAAGCCTAACAGGGTCAAATCGCAGCTCCGACACGGCCAATTGACATCAAAAAGGCGGCTGATAATACTTAGCGCACAAAAGATCGATTGTTTGATGGATTGTGTGGCATGTCTTTGAATTTTCCTTCAACAATCCGATAATCATTTCGTTGACGAAATGGCGTGTCCAGCAGCATTTTCGAAATAAAATGGGCCCATGATGCTATCACTCCCAAATTTGCATTTACTGCGGATGCATTGGCTTCCCGACGATCACGTGCGGGTTTTTCGATCCCCAGATGTTATTAGTTAACACAGCCACCGAGATGAGAATGTGCCTTGTCAGAAAAAAATATTTGCCGGCCAAATTGGACGTCCAATCCGAGCTGCTGTCATTTACAATAGCTTTGTTCAATGAGAAAAAAGGCAAGCAGAGCAGCGCAAATTTGTGAAAAATGTCAGATCAACTGAGAGCAGAAAAGTACGGCCATATGTTAGTTGTCAACAATGACAACTTCATTTTCGATTGTTGGATAATTATTTGAGTTTACAAGTTTAGTATAAATCATGAAATAAAAACAATAAGATAATGGAACTTAATTTGTTGATACAAATGGTATTAGAGGCGATGGATTCAGAAAGCAACAAAAGTTTTTCAAGTGATAGTTCGAGGACAAAACAATTAATTTGCATTCACATCTGATTTTGACGTTTCTCACAAATCTGCTCTACCTCAAAAGTAAGTGCAGAAATCCTGCCCAGGGCAGAGTCCAGGCAGAGTCATTGAACAAAAAGCAAACATGAGCTGGGCAGAAATTTTTCTCATTGAACACGAAAACCTGAAATTTTCATGCTCTGGACTGAGCTGGGCAGCCTCATTGAACAAAGCTAATACTGCGAGATTTGATACATTTTTCGAAAAAGAGAGCGCATGAACTGTCAAAAATATTTCCGAACATGTACTCCAAAGTGCTTGTTTACAATAATGCGAGTCTCGCAGCAAGCATCACGAGACACTCTCGTATCTCGCAAAGCGTGACAGCTAAATTTTTTTTGTGAGTGGTGTTTAAATTAATTATTTGTGAAAATTTGGAAAGACATAAATTATAGTTTTTTGGGTTACTATAAGTGAAGTGAAGTGTTTCCCATGATTAACACTTCACTTGACAATTGTTCGTTGCGTTTTAACGTATTATTGTAAACAGATGTCCGAATGCGAGAGTTCTCGGGTGGGTGCTTCACTTCAGCCAAAACTCCTTTGCACTGTTTGGGGAACACAGCACTCACTTTTGAAATAAGTTCTCAATATTTCTCAGTGTTGTTCAAACATAAAGCGATTCATTTCGATCTGTGGATGCTGTTAGTGTAAAAATAACAGATGATTCAAGACGAAACCTGTATTTGGACCACCTATAAATCGGACATTTTTTTGGATTAAATAGAGCAAATCGAATATACCAAGGGCGTTCAATGTATTCTCGGTATATGCGAGATCCCTGCATGAATTTATCACCGCCTTTAGCTGTTCGTTGCAGGAAAACCGCTAACCACAAAGACCCTCCTTTGAATTAAGAAAAAAAATATCTTCGGATCCACATTCTGCAACAGCAGCCTTGGAAACACGCAGCGTATGAATCGGAGGGTTATCGTGAAGAAGCAGCTTTGATTGTTTCTTTCAAATTACGCAGAGAGGTTGCGTAAGACCTCTTTTTATGGGCGTGATCTTTTCATCCGATGACGTGGCTTTATATTTTTTTTTTTGCAGGTTCTGCACAAATCTTATGGCACTGCATCGACTCCAGCTTGCTTACAAGGTCAAGGTAATTTCATCTTTTACTCGAATGATCTTAGCTACTATCTGAGGTATGAATCGAACTAGATTTTGGAATAAATTTATAGTTCTACTACATTTGGGTTTAGAGTAGTCATAGTCAAAGTAGCATTGGCAGTGCACTTGCGATCCATGACATAACCCGCGCAAAAGAGCGAAAAGACCATCTCCAATGCTATGCTACATATTGTTCGACTTACTGCCTATTGCCCTTAATGGTTCTAAGGTCTGCGCTTAGGTGTATGCAGATTGTGTAGCTGTACTGTCAGATGGATGGCCTAGAGACTGGTTGCTTTAAATCGCGACCAGGCCAAAACGTGATCGACGATTAGTACACTAGAAATGAGTTTTCGTAAATGCTCCCACTAGAAGAGGTAAAATGACTGGTTTGACTCATCTAGTGCTTGAGGGCATTACCATCTGGTTTCCACGGACAAAAAACTTCTTTATACACGCTAAAATGCTTGACACTAAAAATGCTTTTCCTACGAAAACCCGAAATCGACTTTCCCTGTGCTCAGAAATGGTTTCAGACAGAATCTGAGCCAGAGAAGGATTAAAGTCATGGATGACTCCGAAATTGATCTAGGATGTGGCGGTTCTTCGCTGGGAATACTTGCATCTTTCTTCCTAGCGGAGATATACGAAATCCTGGTGGAAGCGGTCTATGATGTAGGTGGGGGCTGCGAAGTATCTGCGCCGGTAACGAGAGCCAACCTATGCTTAAGGCCTTGTTGATCCATATCAACACTTTCAAGTCAATTTTAAAATGCAAGGCTTCTTTGAAATGAAGTCAGAAGTTCGAATTCACTGAGTTTGGAATTAAGGTAGCTGATGAACTGGCTAGACATGACTCAGAGCAGAAATTCCCAAGACCCGAACAAGCATGCTCACCTAAGCCTTCTGTTGACAGTTGGGTTTTGTGTGAGCATCAATGCGGATAGAATGACTCTCCAGAACGCTTGTAGACCAGATGAATGTGTCCCGAAGTCTCTAAGGGAGTCAGCGATTTTTCCTTCAATAGAAAAGACTGTAGACTGCTTGCGTGCGTCGAGTGCTAGCACCTGAGTTTGTAAGATATTAGTTACACAACGATTGTTGCGACAATCATGACAGCACCGTGGAAGACTTTCTCTGCGAATGCGGCTCTGATGTAGGTATATAGTTGAAGCAAAAATTCATCTTTTTACGGAAAATTAAAAAAAAAATTAAAGGAATACGTTCTGTCAAAATATAGCCAGGACTGAGTCAATAAAAACATCACAAATCAATTGGTCATTAGCATCCATCATCATCCAGTGATCAATCCAGTCATCCATACATTTTTATAGGCATATTCCGTGATCACCTTCGGTTGTCTCAGCGAGTTTTCTTTTGTGTCTGGAATCGACTCAAAACAGCTCCCACAAAGTTGTAATTTGAGTTCCGAAAATAGGAAACAGTCACCGGGTGCCATATCTGGAGAATACGGTGATTGCTCGACAAGGATGGATTTATGAGATGTTGCATTATTGTGGTGCTAAATGCAAGAGCTGTTCTCGTCTCATGCACAAAACATCAACTAAAATGTGGCAGCAACTAAAATTCGCCAGAAATGGATAGTTCTTGTGGAAGCTCTCTCAAACGATTTGGAGCATCATTTTCTTCACTAAAACGATGGTTTCTTTAGTAGTAACTATCGTTGCAGGCGGTATTCAACTTCACGGCCCTCTTTTCCCCGATATTACGGAGTCCCCGTAGGCTTTCTCCAACATTTTCAACGCGTCCGAAAAAGAAATTCCGTTCGCAACACAAAAACCGCCGATAGTTGAGGTTAACTAATGTTTTTGGCTACTGACAACAAACTAGTTGACAGATGGACCCCAAACTCTGCGTCAAAATAGATGACAGTTGTTCCAAACATACTTTTTTTTTTGAGAAACCATTAACTCAGGTCTTTTGAATGACTCAGTCCCGGTTATATTTTGACAGAATTTGAAATGGATAAGTTCTTTGTCTGAATCCTCTGTGACAGATGACAAAGTGTTTTTGTTGTGAGTGATACTGATACTGTAGACTGCTGTCACTGAAGTGATTACTCAAGAATACCATGATCTATGATATATTTTTCTCTGAACACCCTATTCCGACAAAGAAAATTAGAGATGGACAACTCTTAAGTTCCATATTCAAATACCTTTCCTTCCAAATATAATCGTTAAACATCCCTTTCAACTAAAACTACTTAATTATTAGTTGTTACTTCGAATACTTTTTTTTACTTCAATTGTTAATCATCGAATACAATTAAAACTTATTTAATAAAAACTAAATATATTTACATAAATTGAAAAATAAATTATACAAACCTAAAAAACATTCAAAAAATGACATAAAATATTTAAGTATCCTTTTGGGTCCAGTATTTCACTGCAAAAAAGAAATTGTAATGAAGTTGCGGAACTGTAGACTACTTAAAGTACTGCTGGATGGTTTCAATCTGTCGAGAATGAACCGCAGTGATATATCGGTTGACTAAACTATCCCGATAAATGTCGTATTTATGTTAGGGGCCAAAACATGCCCGAACATCTCTTATTTACATTATTTCAAATCAAATTGACAACTTACTTTGACCGACTGACAGAAAAACTACTAATTCTTTCCATTTAGCTGATCTAGTACTGCTGAATTGGATCAAGATTAGAAAAAAGACGATGTTTGCAGCAGAGCATCGTATGCACACTCTTTTATTTCGCTGCAACATATTTCAGCGTTGAATACTTCAATATAAGAAAATATGACTCCGGTCAGACAAACAAATTGAAAATACATATTAGCCACTTTTTAGGCCTCTCAAGAAAACTCTCATCATGAGCATGTATTTGCAAGCGTCAATAATCTATGTATTTCTTTAGAGGGACTAACGTAAAGAATTGCCCTTATTGCTGGAACAGTGGTATTAAATTGTGAAATCGGGAGATACGAAACCAGTTTTAGTGATAAGATTTTCCTGAAGCCTTATTATTTAAATAACATATGGTATATGCATGCTCGGAAAAGTACCGCGAGCGAAACTCCTTTTAGACGTAGGTTGCGGACGTATCTTTTCTTGTACTTTAATAGACTGCGACAGGAAAATTAGTCAAAACCTTTCAACAAATTATTACTGCTGAAGAAAAGTCTAACGTTTGACAGTTTTATGCCTGAAACATATGTAAAGTAAAACCCGTGAAGCAAAATTAGAGAACATTGTTTTCTATACGTGCAAACACAAAGGTTTACTGAACCCAATCCGTTGCTGCAATAGACCGCAAATTGTATTCTTACTTCAAACCCGATGTAATAGAATTGCTAATTAGTACAATTTAGTACATTTTAAGTCATTTGAGGTATTTTGCAAATGGCAGTTTGTTTATACCGTATGTTTTTACATATTTTGTTGAAAAATATATTTTTGAAAATGGATGCAATATCACATTTTACTGCATGTGTGTCTCATGTGCTTTACTGCACATCTGTTTCACGCATAAGAAGATCTCCAGCAACTAGCACAGTAGTTATGCTAATATTCTCTCAGTTGTTTGTTGAGTTAAGCTAAGATCACTGAACTCGACTGTTCTGTTTAATTCCGTTCGGTAATTTGAATATGATTTAAGAAGTCGCAGCGGAAGAAATGAATGATGATGTCTCTCTCGGCAATCTATTTTTGGTCATAGGGATATCATTGATAGAATAACAAGTGTCTAGCCGTTGAAATTCGTTGAATTCGTCGCTGTGTGGCTTGCTGCACCGTTTTATGGAAACCATATGCTTGCCAAGTCAAGCTCCTTAAACTGGCAGATGTTCTGTATTCCCATGATTCATCTCGTAAAAATGTAAACAACAGTTCGGTTCATTTAGCGTACACCAGGGTCAATTTAAGCCGACCTTCCAAAAAGATCGACGTCGCTATATAGCCCATAGAGTTCAATGTTATATCCTCCGTTTATGCAGACTGGACCAAAACGAGCTTTTCTCTTCAAGCAAGACTGAATATATGAGGGTACCTTCCGTGGCCTCGATTGGCAAAGGTGATTCTTCGCTTGATCTCAACGGTTTCTGCCAGTGTTTGAATTTACAGCGCAGCCCATGTAAACACAGTCTTTTAAGAAATCGAAGTTATAGTTTGCATTGTGGTGTACTGTATAAAAGGATATACCATATTTTACCCTTGTTTACCATAACCGAAACTTGACATAGCTCCATATAGGTCGTCTCTATAAACGCTGTAATATGCGGTTTTAAAGTTGAGGATATTTTCGACAGCACAATTTTAAATGCGCATGTGCAAATGTTGGTGAATAAGACACTGATTGCGGGTGTTGAATGCGGCCAATATATGATGACAGGGCTAAACAGAGGTTATCCACAAGGCGGCGTTCTGTCTCCACCGCTATGTTGCATGACTCATGCTTGACGCTTTCTATAGCCCTATTGTCTATGCTCAGACATATGCAAAAGATATACCTGTACTGTCTGTAGGATTATGCCTATCGACTGCTTGCTCTAAAGCCTGGCAGCCCTGAAGGTGATCAGCGATTACCGCACTAGAAATGAGCCATTCTTCTCGAAACTGAGATTGTTCTCTTTACGAAGAGGAGGAAGCTGAAAGGTCATCCACTGCTGCAGTGATTCCGCCCTTCTCCGTAGATGAAACCTAAAAAAAAAAATTCTCGTTAAACTAGAAGATATTGTCCGTACAATGACCTACGATCGAAAAAAAAAATAAAAAATTGACAAAATGGCGGCATTTTCAAAAAAAAAGTTGGATTTTACCCAAAATTTTGGTCGTTTTTGGCCTGCCAAAATTTCATTTTTGATCAGATCAAAAAACTGGTAGGTCATTGTATGGAGAACTATATACAGAACATGCAGAAAAAATTTGATAGTGATCGGATCATTTGTCTCCGAGTTATCACTGCAGCAAATTTGAAAAATGCTGTTTCGAGAAAAACGCGTTTAAAGATAAAATGATGTATGCTAATACAACTATTAACTGCCGAGCAGTTACTCTTCAAATGGCTGTAACTCAAAAACTATTTGAGATATCGATTTAAAATTTTAGTATGTTATTTTTAAAGGTATAACTTATCGAAACTCGATTTTTTTTAAATTTCACACTAGGTGTGCCCCTTAAAAGCATCATCGTACCTTTATCCAACGAAGCTGAGTATTTGGGTGTCATTCTGGATAACTAAAATCTGTCACGTCGAAACATTCAAGGCGCTGTGGGCCTTTTGGCAGTGTAAGGGAGCTTTCGGCCAGAATCTGAGCCAAGAAATGAATGTAATTGACAGGGGATTTAGGGACAGAGAGCTTTCTGTACGACGACAGCGTTAGATTCCACCTCCTCACAGATTTGGATTCACTGCGATATATGCTCATATTGGAGACAGGGTTACCACTACCCTTAGCTAAAACCCTAAAACTACAGATGGAGTACATGGTCAAAGTACTAAACATGTCGGACATCGACTATCAAAAAAAGAAGCTCCACAAACAATTCGAAGTAGGACGGAATGGTACAGACAGTGGCTGGAGCTATATAGTGTTTGTGGAATTGCGTGTTGAGGATAGGGAAGGGTTCCGAGAAGAAGTGTCAGGGTCATTCCACAGAGCAGCTGGTTATGCTGCAATTTGGAGCACAATAACAGTTTACGTGATGAGCACAGCATAAAGGAAATAGCGATGGTGCTGATGCTACGTGGAGAGCTCCTGAAGCCACCGATAGTCTGCAGAATGTGTAAATTGGGAGAGAGAGAGAATATTTCTCATTTTGCGTGAAACAAGGAGTCATGTCCATTACTAACCAGGTAGAGAGGTAGAGAGAGAAACTTAAATGAAAACTTCTAAAAAGGAAAAAAGAAAACAAAATAATAATAAGGAATAATTAATTCATTCAGTGCAACGCTAACTGATATTTCCTTGTAAATATTTTATTATAAAAGTAAAAATCAAATCTAGTCGACCTAATCTGCTAGTATACGCAATCCTGATGACGACAAACTATATGAAGAACCGGTACAAGGGGCAAAACATCTGCATCTGTCGCGGCATTCCTGAACCCTTTCACGACTTCCAAGCAAGTTTGGGAATGCAAGACTGCACTCAACGTAGACGGAAAATTGAATTCAGTCTTGTTTAGGTCCCAGATTACAATGGGATCACGGGAAATAAAATCGCCGATGGATTTGCTAGGCAATGCTCAGGAGAGAGTTTTCCAAAGTTCAAACCTGCCTACGTTCTCGGTTAGGGCCTCCATTATCAGTTGAGTTTCATATAAGCATATCTTGCAGATGGCATGACTCTTGGCAGTAGATCAAACGAATTCTTACCAGCCGGAAAACGTTCTCATGTTGTCCCAAAGGACCTCAGACTTATCACTTCTGAAAACTCTAGAACGACTGATTGATATCCATATACGAGCTAGAATTGATCCAAGACTTCTGTCAATGGCTCAACATGCCTAATGTAAAGAAAAGTCGTTGGAAACGGCTTTGCATTTACTGACTAGCCACATCAAACGATCCCTACAATATAAAGAGTACACAATGGTTGCTTTCCCAGACATAGAGGGCGCCTTTAACAACGCCAACACATCCGCAATCACGACTGCGCTGTCAACTCTGAAAATAGACGGCTCACTTGAGGAGTTGATCAGTCTTATCTAAACAGCAGGAAAATAAACTCCAAACTGGGTAAAACTTCTGCTAAGACATGTGTTAGTCCTCTCTCCCCTACTCTGGAACTTAGTGGTTAAAAAATTGCTGATATATCTAGAAGCGGGTGGTAGCAGGGTGCTTCATAAAACTGATCTTGTCCTCTTTTCCAGGAAATATAAAATTCTAATTAATGACCCTCTCTCAATAAACGCTACCAGTTTAGTCCTTTCCGAAACAGCAAATTATCTGGGTCTAATTTTTGACAGGAAACTAAACTGGAAACCTAACATCCAAGAAAGCTTCAATTAAGCTACAATAGCTTTATTCTCTTGCAAAAAACCATTGGGAATAAATAGGGCCTTCAACCTCGCATAACCCACTAGCTATACATCTCGGTCGTAAGATCTATACTAACTTACGGGGTTTTCGTCTGGTGGGCGGCCTTAGAAAATGCAGTCAACTGCAGTAAACTAAGCAGAGTCCAAAGAACAGCATGTCTATGCATAAGCGGATCCTTGCGGTCTACTCCCTCTGCGGCATTAGACATTCTGACAAAGACTTCCATGTAAGCTTCCCCTCTAGATCCTTCTGGGAGGAATATGCTTTCATGGAGGACAGTGTCAATCCATCTCTACACAGATGGATCTCAAACCGATAGCAAGGTCGGTGGCGGTTTTTTCTCAGATAAGTTAAATCTGAGCTTTTCTTTCCGTCTTCCAAATCACTGTAGCGTATTAAATTTTGTCGATTAAAGAAGCTCTGTTCCGTCTGAAGAAAAACGGTATGTCTGCAAAGGATATCCGCATCTTTTCGGATAGTTAGGCCGCAATCTAGTCCCTGGACTCGGTCTCATTAAATTATAAAACCGTCCTCGAATGCCGGCCCACAGAGATATTCCAGGGAACTGTAGGGCCGATGAACTCGACAAAATTGGAACTACCTATTTTACCAGAAAAGGGTAGCATAGGTATACCAATCGCTAAGGGGAAAATTAATGCTAAAGCTGGATGCCAATAAAAGAACAGACCTTAGGTCGACTGTTTGGCATGTCTAGCGACTAAGCAGTTCTGGCTAAAGCTGGATCTGAATCACTATAAGAGTTTGATCCTTCTAACTAGGAAACATCTCAGCGCCATCATAGGTGTCATCACTGGACACTGCCTCATACGCAAGCACGCAAGAAGGCTTGGCGCTTTTACAAACGATTCCTGTATAAGCTGCATGGCCGAGGAGGAAGAGGAGACAATCCTCCACCTACTCTGTACATGTCCAGATTTCTCCCATAGATGAAAACTTTACTTAGGAGTTTTCTTCTACAATGTCCTAAACGATCTAAAAAATATGGACGTAAACAGTCTCCTACGCTTCATCATAAGCTCAAACTGGTTCCATTAATCAGAGGATCATAGATCCACGTGACATCACAATGGGCCAATAGGCCTAAGTGGGTTGGTATTTCCAACAGCCACTCTTATCTACTTAGCTACCTACCGACCTCTTGCATTGCAATCAAGTGTGTTGGTCATAAGCGACACAACATCCTGTAATGCTTGATGTAAAAGTGATGACAAAGCCGCGAATGTCGAGCGTAGGCTGCAAGTACTTGGCTCTAATCTTGGGGTGCTGGTACTGTAGGCACTTTATCACTGAAGTGCTAAGAAATTTATGTGAAAGGAACATACTACAATGAACATTGGACTAGTGTCTGAGTGTTCTGTTCATTGAAAAGTTGGTTAAAAGTTCCTATGTTTAATCCTTGAGGTCGATGGTGGAGCTGAGAGATATAAAATCACAGTAACAAGGACCTTTCGGATTGTTAGTGCAGATTTTCAAACGTTCACATAGTATGGTACATAAAATTTTGTCGTTGACGTAAAGGAGGTTTATTCCTCTATAGTTGTCGCAATTTTAAGTGTCCCCCATCTTGAAGTCCGGGCAAACAATACTGATATTATCCTCAGCGGCCGTGCTGTCATCCGACTGTATTTTACAAGTGAGGTGACGTTTTGTTTTTACCAACTCAATCTTCGCCGCAGGTAGTCTATTTGCTCCTGCAGCCTTATTGGTCTTCGAATAGACAAAGTTGCTGCCGACCGTTATCTGCGTTGCGGAATGCTGGTCACATTTACCGTTTAATTGTCTGCAGAAATAATTCTTCCCAATTTTTAGCACATATTATGACTCTGTCAGTTTGGCTGGTATGTACTGAACAGGTGATGGACCTTATTCGTTGGCAGCGAAATATCGTTAGTTGGTATTGGTTAAAAGAAAAATACAAAATAACAGGGTGCTTAAATTAACACAATTATCGCAAGTTTATGACTCACTAGAAAAGCACAATCAAAAATTCATTTCAATTACAACCTCCCTCTCTCTGTAGTTTGCGTGTTTAATATTTTTTTTTGTAATTGTTTATTAAATACTCAATTTGTTTCAGATTTTTTTTTTAACTAAAAAGGGAGCCAATGTTTCGCTCCATTAAAGCAGCGATTCAACCAAATCATGAGTAATCAAAAAATCCATATGATATTTGCAAGTAAAATGTGTTAAATCACCACTTGTATTACCCCCTGATAAGTTCTTTTTTAATAATTTATATGCAAATAAAGTAATCCAACGGCTGACTACAAATTGTAATTATATTGACAGCGCTTTGGGCATTCACAAAAAAAAAAGAAAAAAAAAATAACTAAAAGCATACCACGATACGAGCGACAGCCCGCTGCACTTTCAAATCCTGTTTAATTCATAGTAAAATAATGACGTACGCGCGGCAACATTTTTTGACTGCAGTCATTATGTTTATCGAGTTTTATGAAACTTTAGAATTTAGCATAAAACGGGTGGAATTTTGCTGACAGGTTAATCCATCGTATCCCCCTTTCAGTTGATTAAATGCCATTGAGAGGAAAATTACCATATGCTCTTACTTATTATAGTCGTAGTCATGGCTTACAGCACAACCTAGGCAATATGGAAATTTACTAGTATCTATAGAGGAAAAAAATGTACCCTGGGTAGGAAGGAACCTATAAAGAACAACAATTTATCTTTTGTTTTCGTTTTTTGAATACATATTCTCAAAGTATTTTTCCGATTTATGTACTAAAGTTTCTCCTTGGTTTTTCTACTTTTTCTTTTCATTTCTTTTTTTTTCAGTTGAAATTCAATACCCAAAAAAACAAAGAAAATAAAATAGAAAATCCAAAAGAAACACTTTGCTACTGCAACAACTTCCATTATTATACCAACGGATTAAGCTACATTTGAAGTAAGGCTTGGAAATTTCTAAAAAAAAAAATTATATATATAAAACTAACTACTCGTATGTATGTATTAACATGTTTTTTTTTTCTATAATTATTTAATAAATTTAGTATAGACCTATAGTCAAGCGAAACCTCTCTCCAATATTACCGGAACAGGTAGAGGAAGCATCAGGACGTACCTCAAAGGAAATAAAAAAAAAAAAAAAAATATTGTCACAAAAATAGGGGAAACCCAGGAAATTTCCCAGAAAATTAGAAATTAAATTAATAAAAAAGAAAATACCAAACAAAACACCAACCATCCTCCAGCAACAATTCAAATACAACAATCTGCAAAATGTTGAATCCAAATCACCCTGGATCATCGAGACGTCCGTTCTCACGGAATGCTCCTTCCCGAAATCATCGCGGTCGTATGCTATTCTCTCCACATCCGCATCATTCCCAACGGAATAATAATCACAATCATGGTCAATGGTATAAGGATATGGATCCTTGGAATACACTTGGGTAAGAGATTTGCTCCTATATCGATTTTTCCCTTCTTTTTTTTTCTCTCTCTCTCTGTTTCTTTCTCTCTCTCTGTATTTCTTATCTGTATCTTATAAATCGCCTCCTTAAATATATATACATACACACACCAATAAAAAAAAAATATTAATTTAATAATAAAAAATTTATAATAATTTTTTATTATTAAATATTTAAATATATGATATATTTATAAAACCTTCTTCCAATAATTATCCTCATCCATCCTTATTCCTGAAACCAAAACCAACCACCACCCACCACCACCAACTCAGAGATATAACAAATTAAATTGTAGTACATCTTCCACAAATGCTTTCCATCCTGTGTACCCTATTTCTAACCGAATTTTCAATGAATATGAACAAAAACAAAATAATAATAAAAAAAAACAAAATCAAAACAAACTGCTTTAGGTTAAAGGGTGAATTTTGTAATTAATAAAAATAAAATAAAAACAACAAAAACAACAACAAGTAATAATAATTAATAAATTAATCGTATGTTGTTCCTTTTTTTTATATATATTTGTTTACTCTCATTTGTTTTTTGTTTTTTTTTTTTTTTGTTATGTAATTTAATTTCATTTTGTATCCTTTCGTTGGTTTTTTGTTGACTTTAATTGGCACCATCGTAATATTATCTTCATTTACTCGTAACTCGTAACTCGTAACTCGTAACTCGTAATCGTATACATTTTATTTTAATTTTTATATATATACATATATCCTCGTACATATATTCTATAATACATAACTCGTACTCGTACATATTATACATACTCGTATACGTTTTTATTTGAATTTTTTTTCGTATTTAATTTACAACTCGTATACCTACCTACTGCTTTTGAAAATTTACCACAAAGAAAATATTTTATTTTATTAAATTATTACTTTTTGAATTGTTTTCATTTAAAATTAACCTCACTTTGGCTATACATTCATCATACATTTTATATCGTAAATCTACGATATTTGTTTAAATTTTTCTCCATGCACACATTCGTTATAGTAAATTTATAAATTAATTTTCTTTTAAAATTTTTTTGTTTCGCTAATTTATGAGCGTCCTTATTTTTGGAAATTTTTCATTTGATTTCGTCTTCATTTTTTGTTGAATTTATTGTTTTCTTTCTTAAATATTCATAAACTAGAGGAGCCTAAATGTTGAACTCAAGAATGTATTTGTTTATCTGTCACAATTGTTGAGAATTTGCAATAATTTTAGTATTTTCTTTATATTTTTAAATACTAACCACTAATTTACAAAAAAAAAAAAAAAATACATGAAATTTTAGTTGTAGTAGGTTTGCTGCTGTTATGTGTTTCTCTTATATATAATTATATAAGTATGAAAATAATTTTTTTTTTCCTTTTTTTTTCATTTTATACATAATTATAATTTTTAATGCTTTTTCTGGAAATGAAACGCACTGAACTGAATTACATTATTATTCGTACAATTACATTTAAATACATATACATACATATGTAATATCATTTGTGAATAGTTGTAAAAAGAATTGTAAAATCTTATATTTTACAATTTTGCTTGAAATACAATAAAAACAAAAATCTTATGCTTTCGATTTCGATTTATTAAAAAGTGTGTTTTCGAAAGAATGTATTGTATATAGATCAAATATTTTCGAAGTAAACTAAACTGTTTTGTTGGAAAATTACAAGATTTTACATAAATACAAGGCTTATTTATTAATTGTTTTATTTGTTATAATTTTTAGTCTGATATAATTGGATTTATGTACCTTAAATTCAATGGCTGAGGAGTAATCGTTGCTTTTTATGTTACTGTCTGATTGTAGATCTAATTGAATTTTATGATAACTTTCACAGAGGTTGCATTTATGTAATTTTAAAGGTCCTTCGCATGTAGATACATAAGTTTGTAGCTATTTTAAAAGTCTTGTCAAGTGCACGTTTATCGGGCTTCGCCTATGCACAAGACATATGTATCTGTTCGAAGCTTAAGGATGCTGTAAAAAAACATGTAAGGAAAGATTACATTTTATTTGTGTTGAAATTGTACTGCGAATAAATTGTAGTTAATTTGTATTTATTTATTTTTAAATCACTTAACAAAGCTATTGTTAAAATGGTGCACTTTAAAAACACCATTCGTTTTATTTGTTTTTGTTAAATACTTATTTTTTTAGTTACTCAAAAAAGCCATCATGGCATCAAAACAGAAACGGGCTTGGCTTGGTCAGGAGGACTGTCGGTAGACCCGTCATCTGATGAGCGGCTTTCATAATTATCAATTCATAGGGGGCTAGAGGCGGGACTCGATTTATTGGGTTGTACCACATGAAATCTCCATGATTTTATAGTGAAAATTTAAAAGCCAATATTATTTTTCCGTAAATTTGTATTCAATCAAAATAGGATCCGTTGGCATCTATGTGTATGACCTTCTTCCAACGTGATATAACCTCAAATATGAGACCTTCTGCCGGTAAAATGAATACGTAATCCGTTGGGGAAATATCAGGAGAGTACGGTGGATGCGGAAGAATTTCAAATCCCAACTGCAACAGTTTTTGGACCGTTACTTGTGATGTATGGGGTCTAGTATTGTTATGCAAAAGGATCGGACCGTGCCTATTGACCAACGCAGGTTGTTTTTTAGCCAATTTGGCATGCAATATGTCGATCTCCTCACAATATTTGATAGCGTTTATCGTTTCTCCTGGACTCTGTAACATAACGTGACATGTACTTGTAGGATAAGTAAAATCTGACTACTCAAACAAAATTCTGTAACACAAAGCAGACTTGTCATTAATACTGTGACAAGTGTCACAATGAAATATGACAAGTGGGTAATTTTTTAATTTCCCTTGTTCTGTAACAGAACGTGACAAGTGTCAAGAACCACTAGTCAAACTACTACTGCTTTTGGACAGGCGTTTTGAATATTGTCGTAAAGTGATTTGTGTACTTTATCTAAGTTAAATTATAGTGAAAATAACATATAAAAACTTAACAAAAAATTTTATAAAAAATTTCCTTTTTTGATTCCGATTTTGACAGTGATGATGAAAGTGATTATAATGAATCTCTGCACAGGTTAAAAGTCTATAAGCAAAGAATTAATTTTGATATTGATGATCATTTGTTTATTGAAAAGTTTCGCATATCAAAATTAACGGCACAATATCTTACTGAAATCCTTAATGGTAAATTAAAGTACAATCCAAATAAAGAAACCTCACTGACCGTTTATCGAAAACTTTTAATTGCTCTACATTGGTTTGGTTCTGGTGCACAATACCATACCATAGGTGACATGCACGGTGTTAGCACAATGACGGTTTGTCGTTGCGTTAGAGAGATTACTCAGGCAGTAATTGAAGTAGAATTCAGCAAAATAGTATGTTGGGCCGAAAATGTGCAAAGTGTTATACAGGGATTCTATGAAAAAGGTGGGATGCCGGAAGTTTGTGGCGCAGTTGATGGCATATTAATTAATATTGATGCACCTCCTTCTAATGAAGTAGCGTTTGTTGATCTTCATGGCACACACTCATTGAATTGTATGGCAGTTTGCGGCCGGACCTACAATTTTACTACTTAAGTGCAAACTGGCCAGGCAGTGTTCATGATGCGAGAGTGTTACAAAATAGCACTTTATACCACAAGATGAAAGCAGGATGGAGGCCTTTTGACAATGCTGTTATTCTTGAGGATAGTGCATATGCACTTAAAACATGGCTAATGCAGCCATTAGTGGTAGGTGCAAATTAAATATCAGTCATTCGATACAACAGGGCTCACAAACGCACACAACGTTTTATAGAATGCGCATTTGGAGTACTTAAGGAAAAATTTCCCTGTTTAAATCTCCTAAGGGTCAATCCTCTATATGCTGCAAACATATCAAATGCTGCGTTATATTGTGTAATCTCTCTCGTCCCAACAATGATAACATTCATATAAATGATACAGATAAAGGATTATGCACCACATCTTAAAACTCATTTTTAAACTCAATGCTATTCCAAAACCCTTTCATTTTCGCTGTCAGCAAATTCAGAGCTCTTTTCATTTTGAATGCTTATGCTCTCTTCTAAACTTTTAGCAAATGTTGAAGGAGGATAACCAAGCTTTTTCTCCAAAAGAGCAGTCTCCAATTTTCCTTTATAGTTGGAAATCTCAAAATTTTCATCAGCTTCCTTTTTTTTTTAAATTAACTGAGATTCTTCTTCGTTTGATGATTTTCTTTCTGATAAAATTATAATGTTTGGTATTACTTTAAAAAAAATGCACAAAAATGTACTAACCTCTCTTTTTCTTGCATGATTGAAGAGCATTTTTTTAGCAACAGTATTTCCCATAACAATAGTAGGAATCTGAATCTACAAAGTAGGAAACTTAAGCTATACAATGATATACAAACATTATGCATTAAACTTGACTACGTTTCAATAAAGATAACACTCCCCTGCAGGTCCCTGTACATTATGTGTTTTTACATCCTACCGGCCCAACCAATCGAATGCTACCAACTCGCTATCGATGCAATTGATCAAATAATTAACTTATCTGATCCTCTCGATGATATCATCGTATTTGGCGATTTCAATCTACCTCAGCTGCACTGGACTCAATCAGATGATAAATCTTTTTTTATCGCTTACCCTATCTCGAGTAAAGAATGTCTCTTCTTGGATGAGCTCACAGACTCTAGCTTATGCCAAGTTAGTGGAGTCTCCAACTATATGGGAAGGCAATTAGACCTCATTTTCACCACTGACCCCATAAACTCCTCTGTGTCGCTCTGTCCCCTTTCACTATCGACCATTGATAACTTTCACCCACCACTTCTTCTTTCTCTTTTCCACCACTCTACTTTCCGCCCCACCCCATCAGCAGCTACCACTTCTTACGACTTTCATAAAGCGAATTTCCGCAAAATTAACGCATATCTTAGTAAGTGTTCTTTTGATTTCGCCAATATGCCCCTAAAAAGTGCTCTCTCTATTTTCTACAGAGAATTACTTAATTCTATTTCTCTCTATGTCCCCTTTTCGCGTAATAGGACCTCTTCTACGAGCCCCCCGTGGTATAATCGTAAACTTCGCTCTTTACGTAACAAAAGAAACAAATTATGGACAGTTTTCCTCCGGTCCAACTCTTTTGTTGACTATTCAAATTATCTCGGGTCATACCTTCAATTCGCCCAGCTCTATAAGTTTCTCTATCAGCGATACCTTGATAGTGCGCAATCAAGGCTTATAAATGATCCTAAGTCTTTCTATCAATTCGTTAATTACAAAAAAAAATCCGACGGTTTTCCTCCATCCCTCTCATACGAAAATATATCATCAACTGATCCGCATACCATAGCTAACTTTTTTGCTACTTTTTTTAAGCAATCTTTTGCCGATAATTCCTTCGTACCGGATCCCTCTTATTTCAAATACCTACTTAACTTCCCTATTGGCCCTACTATTTCTCATAGCTTTGATCATAGAGTAATAGAAAACAAATTACAACAACTTAATGATGAATACTTACCCGGCCCAGATGGCCTTCCATCCATATTTCTTAAAAAGTTCCTCAACTCTTTCACGCCCCCTTGCTAATCTCTTCCGATTATCGCTCTCTCAAGGTGAATTTCCACAGATATGGAAGTCCTCTTTCATAACACCCATACACAAAAAGGGATTAAAGAGCGAAGTCACTAATTACCGCCCTATAGCTAAACTTTCCCATATACCCAAACTCCTCGAAAGTATTTTGCATGAAGCCTTAAGCTTTCAGTGTAAATCTTTTATTTCCCCCAATCAACACGGCTTTCTGAAGGGTAGATCAACTACCACTAACCTCGTAGAATTCGTGTCCTCTGTTCTCTCAGCCTTAGAAAATGGTAAAGAAGTTGACGTTATAACAACTGATTTCAATAAAGCTTTTGACAAGATATCTCATAAACTAATCCTGTTCAAATTGTCCGTCCTGGGCTTTGAACCCATTTTGCTTAAATGGATATCTTCTTACCTGGATAATCGTTTTTATAATGTTCGTTTCAGATCTGTCCTATCGGCCCCTTTCTTGGCCACTTCAGGTGTTCCTCAAGGTAGTCACCTAGGTCCACTCCTCTTCATCCTAACTATTAACGACCTTCAAAGGCTCATTCAACACTCAACACTTTCTCTCTATGCTGACGATACCAAATTTTTTAAACCCATTTCCTCACAACAAGACTCCACCCTCCTTCAAATAGATCTAAATAGTTTTTCCACCTGGTGCATCAAGAACTGCTTAGAACTCAATGTCTCCAAATGTCAATCGATTACTTTCTCACGTAAGTGCAAGAAGTCTCCTCAACGAATTTACCATCTCGACGGCCAACCTATACCCCTTGTTGAATCTATCCGCGACCTTGGTATATTATGCGACAGGCAGCTTAATTTCCGCTCGCATATTGATGAGATAATTTCTAAAGCAAACTCATCACTTGGCTTCGTTAAAAGATGGTCCAAAGAATTCTGCAACCCGTACGTGACTAGATCACTATACATCACTTACGTTCGCTCCCTTCTCGAGTACGCTAGCCAAGCGTGGTGTCCCTTTCAACGAGTTCATGTATCTCGTATTGAGAGGATCCAGCGTCGTTTTCTTCGCTTTGCTCTTCGAGGTCTACCTTGGAACGATCCTCTAATCTTACCTCCCTATCGAGACCGTCTCAAACTCATTAACCTGAATACCCTTGAGGAACGAAGGGACGCAGCAGACATTTTGTTCATTCACCGACTCCTCTCAGGCTCTGTCGATTGCATGCCTCTTTGCAACTCCATTTTCTTTAACACTAACCCTCGTAATCTACGTTCCACCCGTCTCTTTTATCTACCTATCCACCGCACCACATATGGCTCTAACGAACCAATCTCCCGTATGCTGCGTAAGGTAAACTCCAACCTTTCCGTTTTCGATTTTAATCGCAGCACACTTTCCCTCAAATTCGATCTCCTTCACCATCCTTAGCTTTAGGCCCTAGTATTAGTTTAAGTCTTAGTTTTTAAGCTTGTATTAAGCATAATAAATGGGGGCGTTAGCCCCCACCAAAATTAAAATTAGTAAAAGCCAAAGACTGTTTTACACCTAGTCCAACAAACACTTCGGATTTGCGTCCAACGATGTCGAGCACAATGTTATCGCAAGCAGTTAATATACAGCCTCTTTTTTTACGTTTTGCCAAAAAACGTCTCTTACATACTCCCAATTTTTGTTTTGGGGAATAGGATTTAGACTTTTAGCCAAACAGAATACTTCCTTCCATTTACAACATTTATCTTCTTTTGTTAACACTTCGCTAAATCCACCGAAAAGAATACATTTTTCTTCTCTAATTTTTGTTAGAATAGCAATCTTTTTGTCTTCAGAAATTTTTGCCATCTTAACCCATTGATCACTTGTCAAACAATGTGGACAAGTCGAGGGAAATTTATTATTCTGACAAGTGCAACAGTTTGCGTTGTGTTACAGATCACACTTGTTCTTGTCGGACAAGTATAGTTTGGTAAGTGAATAAAGACTTGTCGACTTGTCACGTTGTGTTACAGGCCCCTGGTTGAAGAAATGAAAAATGGATTGGTCCTTTCGATGTCCAACAAATTGTCACCATAACCTTTTGGGTGAAAACACCCCGAGCCCGGGGTGTTTTTTGGTTTTTATCTGCATCCAACCACTGCCCAGATCTTTTACGATTATCATACAGTATCCGCTTTTCACCACAGGTGACTATGCGGTGCAAAACGGTTCAGTTTGGTTTCTTAATGTAAGCGATGAGCAGATTTCCAGGCGCCGTAGTTTTTGGGATCCGTTCAGTTCATGGGTTACACACTTATCGAGTTACCTTTTCTATTTATAAGAGAAACGTATCGACTTATTGTCATTGGAGATACTCCCATGCTTTGTGCAATCTTTCGCACCGATTTCATTGAGTCCGCATCCACCGTCGCTCTTCAAATATCGTCGTCAACTAACGTTTCCGGCTTCCCACGTGGTTCATTTTCGAGGCTGAAATCTCTCGAATGGAACAGCGAACTTTCCAAACTAACGTCGTATAGCGCGTTCGTCTATCGCTACATCCTCAAATGCGTCATTAATATTTTTCATTGCCAATGACGCATTATGTCCCATTTTAAATTCGTAATGGAAGAGGGTTCGAATTTGAACTGCCGACAGCATGGTAAATAATTCCTATAAAAGAATAACGGTACTTGTTTGTAACAAACCACTTTATTTTGGAAAAAAAGAAAATTTAACGTTCTGGCACAGATGTTCCCTTCAGAACTTCTTATTCCCGACTGAAACCAATATTTTACTCGGTAACGTTTACGTTCCAGGTTATAGGATTGACCATCGTCCTTCATACCAGACAAATTTGTTAGGTCCTTAAATTGAGTTTAGTCTTCCTGTTTTTCACACGAACATTACGAGTACGGTTGGCTTTCGAAAGAAGAATTATGGCGCTTTCGCTCGATGTATTTCAATGAATGTGATTGCCCTATCTTTGCACTATATCTACTATACTACTAAAAAAATATTTCTAATTAAATGCGTTCCGTTTTTCCAATAGGGTTTCTCTGAATTTACGCGTACTATTTTTACACAGTTGTCTTGCTTGTATTCCAGATAGTGCACGATTTTATTATGGAAAGCTATGCGCTTCAACAACATTTACAAATCACCCGAATTTTTGACTAAGATTCACGGTCAGTTACGACTACTTTTCGTGTGTTAACTCCAGTTCTCGATCGTAATAACACTAACGATTGAGTGTTCAATAAAAAAATCGATTTATACACTCCATAATGATACCGTGCCGGTGATATAGCGAAACGCCAAAAGTGAAGAGTATATTGTGACTGTAAGCGACTGACTTAAGCCGGTAAGCCAAGATCTCAACCAATCGATTTCGCACTTGTCTTAAGCACTGGACATCTTTCAAATGTTCCGTTGGCATATTTTGTGAAAAGAAAACGGAAAAGTCCGTTTACGATTGCATTGACTAAGTGCTAAAGCTAAATTATAATCGCTCATGTCGAACTTACGCCAATTGGGCTGTTTTGAAGATAGAAGAAGATTCGGATTTTCACCGAAAATAATCCTCAGAGAGGAGGCACACTTTTGGTTAAACGAATTTGCGACATTTGGTTTAGCGAACAGTCTGTATCGTTCAACAGCAAACACACTATATGACAAAATTGGTCATTTATTTGGTCTTCATGCTGACCATCATTGGGAAGTACTTCTTCCGATTTGATGCCGGCGAGTCGGTTCCGGTCCGCAATCGAGTCGTGGCTAATAAGTTCATCGGCGATTTAATTTCTTATGATCTCATTGTAACCTATCGCCTCAACCAGACTCAGTGAATTCAGCCTTCCGACTGCATTCATTGGGGTTTTTCATTCGCAAACTAGCTTGGAAGTCATACAAGGGTTCATCCAGGGTTTAGGCGTAGCTTGGCTGTCGCTACAGATGCAAATGCTTCGCCCGCTCCGCCGATTCTTTACAATAAAGCTCGCTACCATCAGGATTGCGTATATCTGCTTGGAAGAGACGCAAGTTCTCCTAACGAGAAGTGAAATCTCTCGTTGCCGTCCTCCAGAAAGACAACATCACTGTATCCTAAATCGGCTTCAGAACCATTCGTGAAGTTCCAACTACATTCCTTTTCTGGCTCAGATTCTGGCTGGAATCATTCCTGGGAACAGGAAAAGTCGGTTGCGTATTTTTTTTCGCAACCGGAGTTCAGGTGTCATTGTATCAGACGGCATGTCCAGAAGACCATAATCACAAGCAAGGTCATCAAAGCTCCAGTGCATGTTGTACCAAATATCACTTCTTTTTTAACGGAAGATGGCCTTTAGGGTGCAGTTTATGATATGAGTATCAAGGGAATTGAAATTCGTCTAGAGAAGAGACAGGCGTACTAAAGAAATCTCCTACGCAGCTAAGGTAGACCGTTCCGGTTAAAGCAGCAGTGAGGTATTTTGGTGGAAATAACCGACACAAATAATAGATTGTAGTTGACTCTACCATAGCCGTGTAAATCCAAAGGACACTCTTTGGTGTCAAGCTTCATGTGTTGCAAAAGCTCTTATACACTGCCAGACATAACATGCTAAGTTCAAATAAGTTCGTTATCCAGAATGACACCCAAATACTTAGCTTCTTCAAAAATTAAAAGGGATTACAATTTCTCTGAGAGGTGTCGTCTGCTTAAGGCACTTAGGGCGATGCATTCACATAAAATGCTTTCCGCAGATTCGTCGTCTTTGCATCCTGAATAAGACCTATTTTGTGTAGGTGATATTGAAGGTGACGGTGTCCTGTTAGAAATCCAACCAGTCTTCTGATATCATCCCTTTCGAGTTTTTGGGATTCTTTTGATTTTTTGTGAAAGAGTTTGATGGCTCTTTTGGTCTGTCGAAGCCCTGGGATGTTTTGCCAATGGATATACACATCTTGTTCTCCCAACTCTTTATAGTTGAGTAAATTGCTGAATTTGGGATATTACAGAACGGCTCAGAGCTAATTGAAGAATCAGCCGAACCGTTTCTAACCAGTTCGTTGGCTATTTCATTTCCGACATAAACACTCGACATTTTACTTTGTTCTTATGGAAGAGATCTTGTAGTGTATTGAAGCAGTGCATGGTTGAATTGCAGTTCATGAGATTAGAGCCTAATGCTGTAATGGCTGCTTGACTGTCCATGAGTATATGGATAGGGACATTTTTCATTCCTTTACCGAGGATGAGATTTGCACACACCTGAATGGCATGTTCGCTTGAAATACTCTGGGATGGTAGCGATATTCTGGTGTTTGAAGCACAGGTAAGTACTCGTCAAACTCGGCGTTTTTGTTGAGAAGATTCATTTGATCCATGTGATCTGAGTGATTAATCTCTCCTGTTTGTGGTAGTCTGACCGTGCGGCGAGGAGCGTTAAACCAATGAAGGTTTCTGCTACGGTATATGTACGAATGATATACATTCCGCCGGCGTAGCCGAGGCAGCTTTTGCATGACAGATTTCTCTTTTGTTTTGTTCCACCATACTACTGACGAGTAGATGATGATGGGTCGTATCGTTACGAGTATATGTACTCGTTAGTGACCTTTGGGGTTAATCCCCACGTTAGTCGTTTTGATGATTTTGTTATTAATATGTAAGTTCCAATTACTCCAATAACTCCAATTGGAGTACACAATTTCTGTACTGTTAAGTGAGATCTGGTCAAGGCTCAGGTTTCTTTTACGAGTGAAGGGAACAAGCATAGCTTTACTGTGGTTTATTGAGAGATTTTCTCCACCACACCAGTCGTTTACTATTGTATCCTTAGAGGAGTATGAGTCTTATAGCAAAGGTCGTTAGGGTGATCACTGTTCACCCTTCACTATAATGACTAAGTCGTCGGCATATCCTATTGTTTACAGCCCAGATTACTAAGTTTTGCTAGTAGACCATCAATGACCATTGATCACAAGAGCGGTTATAGAACACCTCTTTGAGGACAGCCTTTCACGGGTGAGACAGAGATTTTAATCTCATCGAAAGATGTAGAGATTTTCCGGTTTACGAACATCACTCTAACCTAAAGGGTATGGACCGTGGACATGAATTCGTATCCGATATTACCAAAAGCACCTTCAATATCTAGGAAGGCACATAATAGCCATCTCCTTTTGTCGGTAGGCCTTTTTAATCGGCGTTACCAGATTTAGTAGAGGGCTTTCCGTGGATTATGGACTTATGGGTCGATAATATTTGGGCAGTTCACTAGGTTTATCTGGTTTGGGGATAAAAACTACCTTTACCTCCCTCCAGGCTTGTGGGTTGTATCCCCATTTTAAGCTATTTCTAAACAAGGTAGTCAGAGTGGGAAGAATCTAGACCAGACCCTTTTGAATCAGTGCTGGGAAGATTCCGTTTAATCCAGTCTATGTCTATGCTGAATTGACTTCAGAATTGACAGCCTGTGTGTTGTTTAAATGGCTCGAGCCTGAGAAATGAACCTGAAGGAGCATTTCTAGTGCTTCCTCTCGACAAGCAGTGAAAGTACCATCTTCTTTTTATAACAGACCTGAAGAGTTTGAAAAGTCGTTTGGAGACGCGAGATTTCTGGCAGTTTTCCCAGGTTGTCACAATTCTTTTTCGTAGAAGCTCTCTTGAACGCTCTCAAGCTGAGAATTCCAGCTAGTGAGCAATTCTAGTCCTCCTATGCAACGCCACTGGTCTTCGATAAGACCTCTTAAGAGATTAAGGGAGACGCGATCGGAAAAGGGTTTGGCGATCTCTTGCGATTGTAGGTTGTCTGACGTCAAATTTCCTCACAGTATTAGCTTGTTTTTACGATCTGTACCTTGTGCAACGTGATCGATCAATCTTGTTGCCGGCTGATCTGGAGTTCTCAAGTCCCCTTATGAATATCGAAATGCGGGAACCGCATGCTAGCTGTGACAATGTTTCGTTCGGAGCAAAGTCGATCAGCGTGAATCCGTTATCGGAGGTTATACATACCTTCCGACAGTGCTACCAAAGATGTCCTCCCTTACTCGCTTTGTATTAAAATCGTTGAGGATAATTTTACGATATTTGGCACTGAACCTAATTTTTAAATAAATTTTTAAATACTGGAATTGTAACCTCTGTGTATCTTATCTTATGGAACTGATTTACTGATATTAAAACTTAATGTAAACTCGAAAGCTTGCACAATTAAAAGATGCTTGTTATCTTACGACTGTAAGCAATATTTGAATTAATAAATAAAAAAACATTCAATCCAAGTTATATTCGATGGTTTCAAGTAATGTTGGTGTGCCCCTCCGTTCTGTCTCCAAGACTCTTCTTAATTTTCATCAACAATCTCTTGTCTGCTACTTCTAATCCAATATATTCCTTTGCTGACGACAGCATTCTCTGCTTTTTATATTCATTACAGCTCTTCGGCTGTAGAACGGCAACGGCAGCGTATGTTAAGCTCATTACTAGATGGGGTGAAAAGTAACCTCCTTGGGAATGATAAAAAAAAATTTTTAAATGTTTTTTTTATTTTATTCAATATAGTCCCCTTTTAGCTTGATACACTTATTCCAGCGATTTTCCAACTTCTTGATCCCGTCCGAAAAGTAATTTTCCGGAAGGACTGCAAAATACTCCTCCGTGGCGTCGATGATTTCCTCGGGTGAGCTGAATTTTTTATTGATGAGCCATCTTTTGAGGTTTGAAAAGAAATAGTCCGAGGGAGCCAAATCGGTCGAATACGGTGATGCGACAGCAATTGGAGCCGTAAGTCATTGATTTTAGCCGTGGTTGCGATGCTCTTGTGCGCCAGCGCATTGTCTTGCAAAAACAAAATTTTTTTTCGCTTCATGTGAGGCCGTTTTGCAACGATTTCGGCCTTCAATCGCTCCAATAATGCACAGTAATACTCGCTTTTGATAGCTTTTCCTTTTTCGAGGTAGTCCACGAAGAGTATGCCATGACAATCCCAGAAAACCGACGCCACAACCTTTCCGACCCATTGAGCCTCCCTCGGCCGCTTCGGAGCACTCGTGCCGGCTTCAGTCCATTGCCGGGCACTCATTCTGCTCTCTGGTGTGTAATAGTAGATCCAAGTTTCATCAACAGTTACCAATCGACACCAAAAATCCGCCCGATTCCGCATCAGCAAGTCCAAACACTCTTTCGAAGTGCTCTCGCGTTCGTCTTTTTGGTCAGGAGTAAGCATGCGCGGCACCCAGCGGCAGGATAACTTTTTCATATGCAGAATATTGCCCAAAATATGGCGTGTGCGCTCTGTACTTTGTGGCATCTGCTAGCTCGCGCACATTCACTTTCCGGTCAGCCAACACTAATTCATGTATTTTTTTCACATTGTCCTCTGTAACCACATTGGAGGGCCTTCCGCTACGGACTTGATTGGTAGAGGAGTTGCGGCCACCACGAAACTCTCGAAACCAATATTTGACGGTGTAATCTGACGGAGCATTAGCCCCATAATATTTATCCAACTTTTCTTTTGTTTCCTTCGCCGTTTTGCCTCTCAAAAAATAATGTTTTATGAGAGAACGAAAATCGTTTTTGTCCATACTCAACATGATGCCAACACGTCAACAACAATCAGCTGTCAAAACAAAACTAAAGGCAGTATCGCACTGAAATTTGGCATGTCTGCCTAAATATGAACGGACTTTAAGGCACCATAACCTTTTTTACAGTAGCAGCGCATTCTGGCGGTTAAGAAGGTTACTTTTCACCCCACCTAGTAAATTCTGATATTAACAGCATAACTAATTGGGGAACCACTAACAGTGTAAAATTTAATGCTTCCAAAACACAATGCTGTCTGGTGTCCTTAAAGCGAAGTTTAAACACCCAGTCGTTATCGATGAGTGGCCTTGCATCGTCGAAACCGAAAAAACTTTCCATTCTTGGTATGTGTGTCAATGACAACTTACGTTGGGATCACCACATATTCGGTGTCGTCAAAAATGCTGCGAAATATCTAGGTTTCCTCAAGCGATGTAAGAAATACTATATAAGGCATTTATCCGCCCGAAATTAGAGTACAATGACCACATCTGGTCGGTTGAGCCCAAAACATCTCTGCACCTGCTAGATACGTAGGATTCAAAACCATGCGATAAAACTCATAGGTGATACTAATATCACTCAAAGAGTGGACACCGACGTAATGTCTCGTGTCTTACTCTGTTTTTTCGATATTTGTTCCACCAGTGCACCATAGAAATCGCTAGTAGCATGCCGCCCCTTTAACCGTAACAGGCGTCTCGCTATGAATGCTACTCGTATCAGCATACCCTCAAGCCAACTTTCGGACGTACTCAAAAATATCGTGATTCGTTCCTAAGCCGTACAACTCGCTTATGGAATGCCCTGCTTAGCTCTTTATTTCCTAGTCACTATAACCTTCAAACTCCCTGATTACTTAAATCCCTTGAGCACGCAAAATTATAAAAGAAACCCACTCGTAGACTTGCAGGTTTACATATCCTTAGAGGAGTGGTATGGAAGCTCTTCCTCCGCTGAATACGCAAAGTCTCTATGCCTGAGATAGCATAATCGAGAATTCAGGAAAAATACCAGTAGCAGATGTGTCTATCTCAAGATTCTTGATAAATTGACTTCTACTCGAACAAAATTATATGGGATCTCCATATCGCAAAGTTTATGAAAGGTTTGTTTTTCATTTGTATGATTATTTTTTTTTTGATTGTTTTAAAATCCCAAACCCAATACGAGTACACTTTCGTAATGAAAAAGGGTACTTTTGTTTGCAACATTAACCTAGCTGAAGTCATACGTTCAATATGTTACATTAACGTGATGATTCAAATATGTAAATATTCTCCAATTTCTAAAGCTTCTCAACCCTTTTACATAGATGTCATTATTGTTCAGCTGCCGCTATATTATTTTTCATAAATATTCACAAAGTTTTGTTCCTGTGCAAAAAGAGAAACTTAGACCGTAGATGTACCTACTCGTATTTCTGTTCCATCGTATTGTTTTAATGTGCTGTGGTGTGTATTCCTTATTTTCTTTTCTTTTCTTTTTTCTTTACAATACTATGGTCTGTCACTTTTTTTATGTCACGATATGCGTGTTGAACCTTTGTATAAACCATAAAATGTAGTCGCTACCACCTATGTATTCACAATTTTAATGTTTGTTGCTGTCCTTGCTGCTGCGATATAGTTTTATAGGTTACAAGATACATCAAAGCTTTTATGAATCATGAGACTGAGAAAAAACAATTGTGTTTTGTTTTGGTATACCGTTTTGTGCATCTTCATACTCTTGCATATTTTCATGTCCTTTATAGTGCCCTCCATTGCTTAGACCGCATTTATCATTTTCCTTCTTTTTTTTTTGTTCAGTCTTTTTCATTTAGTAAGGTTATTTATGTGGGATATTTGTGTGCATGCTTTACAAAGCTGTTGGGTTTTAAAGAGAAAAAAAAAACACGGGAAACTGTATTCATTTTACAAGCTTATCCTTCTTCCTGATAACAATTAAATCTGTCCTTACACAACTAGGGTACATGCGAGACTTAAACAATCACCAAATGCACTCGTAACCCAGGCTATTGGTTTAATGGATTAATATTATTTTTAATTTTAATTTTAATTTTAAATCAACTATTCACAAAAATTTTGAAGAAATTTACACAAATTCAATTTTGCAGTGCATTAGTTTCCACGAAATGTTGAAAATAAAATCAAAACAAAAAAGAGAAAGAAAATAAATAAAACTCTGAATTTTACTAGAATTTATTCTTAAGGTTATTTGCATCATACTTGTATAATGATAAATTAATAAAATACAAAATAAAAGGGTTTAGTCAAGCAAGCATCTTTTTTATATATATATATATATATAAACAGTTTTACAATGAAACGTAATAATCTAGAAATCACCTTTATCTTTGCTTTTAATGTTTTGAATATACATACTCGTACCTTACATTATATTATACTTACTTTCATTATTTTTTTTGCAATGTATCTGTAATATTTCTTTGGCTGTGACAAAAGACACATTAAAAATAATGCATCAGCTAACCAAAAAAAAAACATGGATTACCAAAAAATCGTACAATATTTCGTTCTATCCTTTATTTTAATTGTTTTTGGTTTTAATGAGCATTTGGGTCACGTTTTCTTTGTGTATAGTACTTGTATTTTAGATTTTTAAACAAAAATGCTTAACCTACGTAAGTTTTTTTTTTATTAAAAAAAACCATCATTAAACAAATTCAATTGGTTGCATTTTCATCCTGTCACAAAAAAGAAAGAAAAAAGTGAAAAAGTTCTATATATGGTATTCGTATATAAAATTTAAAATTTAAAAAAACAAACATTAATCCTTTAAACAAGATTTATATAATAGTATTGTACATGTTTTTTATTTAACATAGATCAGCTTGCAAACAATTTTTTTGTATTCTTTAAAAGTTAAAAACACAGGAAAGTTTGACTAAAAAACCGTCGTGTTAACAGGTATGGATGATTGAGAAAACAAATTACAGGTATTGTTTCTAAATTCACTTTAAATGGTAATCTTATAAAATTAAAATAAAAAATAAATTATTTACGGAGAGGAGCTAAATGAAGGATTTGAATTTTTACCAGATTTTCCACAAGTTTTTTTTATTTTTCAACGTAATCCCTTGTTAGGACGACAGAGGTTCCTGCCATTTTATTGTAAACCATCTTTAAAATATGGTTTGTCAAACACTTCAAATTACGCTTCTGTCTCGTCGATCACCTCCTGGTTCAATGCAAATGTTTTTCCTATGTACCACGTTTTCATCTTGCGGAACAAATAAAAAGTCGCAGGGATTCAGGCCGAGCGAGTTCGGTGAATACGCCATCAATTTGACAGTCATTCATACAAATTGGCTACAGTGATTGTGAGCTGATAGGTTGTCGTGATCAAATAGCGTTTGTGTGTCTGTCAATTTCTAATCAAATCGGTCCAATCATTCACTGTATTATTACCCTGTGATCGTGCTTTCTTTCTTCAAAAAGTCCATGAGAATTATTCGCTTCGAATCGCATAAATTCGTAGCCTGTTTTTGCTTTGTTCGAAGGAGATTCTTCTAGTCGCTTGATCTCTGGCATTGATCCAGGTTTCATCAACGGTGACGACTCAACGCAAAAACTCCTGCGGATTTCCCTTAAATGCTCCAGACACTTATTGTCCACTATGAGGAATCGAGACACATCCGGGCGCCAGCATGCCATTCTGTATGATACGCTTACGACCTCTGCCTCTTCGTTCACTTTCGTTCGGTGATCAGGAAGAATCATGTCATGTTTTCAACGATTTTAGTAATCACGTCTACCAGTTAGCCTACCAGATTTTCACCAAAACCAAATGTGCGGCCAAGTGGGCCCCTGTCCAATTATCAAGGCTTCGCCCATCAATGACGTCTAATAATAAACGGGGGCAGTGCAAAGTACTGGTCTTATCGTAAACATCTTCAGATGACGCTACGATTTGATCAGTCACAAGTTGCCGGTCATAGGTTTTGTTGTGGGCTGGACCACCGGTAGTCCCTACCAGGACTTAAATCACGCTACCATGGGAGTCAGGAGCCCCCGGATCTCAGTCCGGGCCTGACTTGAAGATTTAGCCCCCCTTGTGGGAGCATCATGGTGGCTGTGGTTTAAACCCAAAGTCGCGGGAAGGGTCTTCCTGTTGGTTTGACCCAATGTACAGTTGCAATAAGTACTGGGTGCTGCGACCCTAAGAGCAGTAACTTGTGCCGGCAACACAGTTCCGAATTGGTATCAATGGAATGACGAATGTATGGGCATCCCGTAAACATAAGTCTACACGACAGGTGGTTTACGTTAAAAATCAGACACTATGTACGGTCAAGTCAAGGCCAGGCCAAATCGATGAATTAGGAGAGAGAGCTCTAGCAGTCGTTGCTAAATGGGGAGAAAGCGTTGGGGTAAGTGTGTCGCAAGATAAAACTGTTTCAATGCAGCTTAAGGGCACATTGAATACAAGAAGTCGGGCTCCTACGATACATTTGGACGGCGTAAGCATTAGATGTGTGACTGAGGTCACATATCTGGGCATAACGTTGGGTAAGCGTATGAACTTCATGCTCTCGGCCAGGTAAGGCGCATTTTGCGATCTGACTGGGGATTTAACAGGCATTCTGTCCGTATCATATATGTATGCTGGCCTTTTTGTTGCTTGTGGATGGCCGTAAGCGGATCTTGTCTTGCCAAAGAGTCGCCTTGCTTGGGTATTTACCTGTGTGCCACACTGTCTCCACAGAGACAATGCAGGTGTTGTTGGGAGTACCACCTCTGTATCTGGAAGCATCGTGGTATTGCTTTCCCTCTAAATGGGTGATTTGGGTTTCCCCGGAAGAAGTGAACGGCCTATCACTGAATCAGCGTAAATCCTTGCTAGAAGCATGTGTTCTATCTAGATGGAATGCTAGCGAAAACGGTTACTTATGGCTTCCTAAGGGATTTGCTAACCATGAGAGTATTTCCTGAACGGAACTTAACCCTCAGCCTGGGCTTTTTGTTGACCGGGCATGGCTCTCTTAATATATTTTTGCATAAGAGATTGCTTAGCGGGGTTGCGAGCTGGTCATGTGAAGCTACCTATGGCCACATATCCTATATGAGTGTCCCAATTACTCCGACTTTAGAGACTTGCAGGCTATGGGCATCATCTTTAATGGTGAGCCCTACGATGCCAGTGGAGTTATCACTGATACCGTACTGTTCGAAAGAACCCGTAGTTTTGCAAAAGAAGCGTTTAATAGAAGACGTAGTAGGCAGTTAGCGGGTGGAATTTAAGAATGTAGAATCTTGCCTAAAGGTCGCAGTCCTGGACAGTGAGGTGACCAACTGGAAGTGACCGCAAGGTTGCGAAGCTCGACCGGAAGCTATATTCTGGCACCACGGGAGTTCAGGAGCCCCCGGAATTATGGTTCCGGCCTTTTCTAGGAGTTGGCCCTATTGTGGGAGTATCGTGGTGGCTGTAGTTTGTACCCAAAATCGTGGAGAGAGTAGACCGAATAGAGATTGGACATCTCATGGCATAGCATATGTACTACGACCTGTGCTTAACCATGGGATTGCTATGGAACCAACTGGTCTGCTCGATATGGAGTTGCAGTGCAACCGGGTGCCATGACAGACAGAATGGCGGTGGTATTAGATACGCCTCGACCCTTCACCAAAGGGGAAGTTCGTGCCTTACACACGGCTACGAATCTGGTACTGGTGGTAGTACTTGTACTACCCTAAGGGCGCTTATCAACGCATTGTTTTGATATCTCGTGTGAAGACGCACCGTGGGCTTGAACCTTCACGGCAGGTACCTACGTAAAACACAAGTGACATCTGTACGGCCATGTTTAAATTCGTTGAGCGAATTGAAAACATCGAATCACGGATCGGTGTTGCTCTTTTTGCATTGTATCAAACAACACTTTTAATACAAATGGTTGCCAAATCAAAACTAACCGATGAATCAGTCTGAAAATTTGTATGGCGCCGTTTCAAAGCTGCTAATGTCAACTTTCTGTCATCTGTCTTTTAGAACGGGTACCTATTGATCCTCCTACTTACTAGCTTATTTTGATAGCGCTACAGACCTTTATATATCAATCAAATAATGAACCTCAGTTAGTGCGGTCTTTGGCTAACTACGAGTACCTCCAGTTACACACTTCATGATGTTTGAGGCCCCCTTACGCTTGTGCGCGTCACTAAGGCGAGGACTACCTCTACTTCGTCGATCTTCCAAATAGGAACCGGAGACTCATCTTGTCGCTGCGTTAGTATTCATTCACTCTACATGTCCTGGTATCTTAAACTACTAACGCCCATATTATTCGCTTTTAGATCTACTCGTACAAAGTCCGCTAATGTCGATGCGCTTACACTATGGAACAGGACTGCTACTTACAGGGACTTATACAGAGTTCCCTTAAAGTTTCTTACTAATAGTGATGGGAGCTATTCCAACAATCGAATTCATGCATTCATTCATATTCATGCAACATTTCGTCAAACGCCTGGGGGAGCAGATGATCTCTTATATATTTTACATAATATACATTAATATAAATTTCAAACATATTCAACCCCGATGAAAAAAATCATTCATTCAAATATGTTACATTTGAACATTACTTTCAACCGAACCGATAGTCCAAAGCCCAACGAGTGAAAAAATCAATCATTCATTTGAAAAACATTCGAATATGATAGTCCAAAGTTCAAAAAACCATTCGCTGGTATGAAGACTAAAGGAACAATACTCGCAATCCGATGGTCCATACTTCGTACGAGTGAAAAATCCATTCGTTGGTATGAAAAACAGTCGAACATTTGAATGTTTTTCTCATTCGACTGGTTTGAATGAATGATTTTTGAAAAATAGTAATTGGACGATTTTTTGATAGCTAGCTATTAAATGAATACTTTGAAACAATCGAATAAGTCGATTGTTTTTGTTCGATAGTTCCCAACACTATTTACGAAGGCCTTTTTAGTCAATTATCCTTTTAGGTCAAGGAAACACTACGTTCGATATTAGCTTTCTACTGTTGCGTTCTGTTTGACTCGTCGATAGTGTGCGTCCTTGCCCTCATTCACAGTTTAATCGATTTTTGCTTCTTCCGTTTTAAAACTTTCAAACGCATTGGTGACAGCTCGATGTTTTCTGTCATTGATATTTGACCAATATTTCAGCAATTTCACATCGAATGCTCACCTCCATATCGTCTAAAATTTCTGACTTGTTGGCATGAACCAGAGAATTAAGGTAGCCCCAAAGAAAAAAAGGTAAAAATGTCAAATGGCGCGAACGGGGCGGCCAAGTAGCAAGGCCATTTCTGGCGATAAGACAAAAAATAATCACCGAACTTCGTCTTCAATGGATCAGTTGGAACAATTGACATCATCTTTCCGAAACGACATACCCTCTGCATCTGACAGTTACAATTTATCCCAAAAAAAAATTGATTCACATTGAGCCACAACGATACCCATTGACTCCAATCATCTCGCCAGCATCATCTCGATGTAAGGCCCAATCACACTTCCGGCATGAAACCAAGTATATAGTGTCTGCAGTTCGGCTGCTGGATGGACTGAATGTGGCAAGTTTACTTGTCAAAAAGGTCATTTAACCAGGGGTGAGCCTGACGATGATGATTTTTTGGTGAATATTCAGATCTTCTTCCCATTTTCATACACCCCAATCAGTAACATGCTTACACGGACATGCAGCCAAGTCTGTTCGGCCACATAAGCCACAGGGAAGTTTGAGAGATGTCCAACTCTTGAAAACGGTGCGAAATCAATGGATTGCGGTCTTGACTTATTGACCCACAATATTCTTTTCACTTCTGGCGTTTCACTGGCACCGAAAATCTTATGGAGTGAACAAGGCGATTCGAATTTTTTTACCAAACGCTCAATTGTTTGCTACCGTGACCGTGAATTTTGATTTGCAATCTGGATGATTTGTAAACTCTGTTAAAGCGTATACCTTTCCGTGATGAGTTCTACATCAGTTTGCTTTTTCTTTCTATCGTAACAGAGCACTCAGACAAAGAACTAGTCCATTGTGCTCTTTGTAAGTTTCTTTTAATGAAATCTTTCAGTCTTACGAAGAAAGATGAATAAGCCCTTCAGTGATAAGGTACCTACAGTACTAGCACCCAACTCGTCAACGCCGAGTACCTGCAGGCTGATGCGAGCGTAAGCCGGACATTCACAGAGATAGAGCTCCGCGGTGTCATAATCACTTTCACAGCAACCACCGCAGGATGTTGTGTCACCTATGTCCAGCACATTTAAGTGTTTTGTAAAAGTGTAATGCCCCGTTACGATGCCAGTAAACAACCCGCAGTCATTCCTGCTGAGGGATAGTAGAAAGGTCGCTGACTTCCTAGAGATGTTGGGAAGCATTCGTTTGGTCTGTCTGCATCCCAGGAAACTATGCCATCTGCAGTTGTGTTCATATCAGACCCAACTGTCAATAGAAGCCTTAACCGAGGACGCAGGCAAACCCAACGTAGGTTCGGGTCCTGTTAAACTCTCCTCTGAACCTTGCCTGGCAAGTTCATTGACGATTTCATTTCCCGTGATCCCTGACAAGGGTCACTGAATTTAGACTTCCGACTGCGTTCAGTGATCTCTTGCATTCTTGAACTAGCTTGGAAGTCGTAAGAAGGTTCAGCAAGATGCAAATGCTTCGTTCTTCATAACATAGTTTTCTACCATCAGGATTACATGAATCTCCGCTTGACACACAGATGCTAGCTTTCCTAACGTGAAGTGAAATCTAACGTTGACGTCGAAAGACACCAGCGCCACATCCTATATTGGTTTCGGATCCGTCAGCGAAGACCTGACTGCATTCTTTTGCTGGCTCAGATTCTGGCCGAAACCAGTCCCGGGTACAGGGAAAGTCGATTTCGTATTTGTTCCGCAACAGGAGCTCTGATGAGTCAGACCAGACAGCTTCCTCCTTCTCGTAAAGAGAACAACCTCAGTTTTGAGAGAATAGACTCAAAGCCCACTACTAGTGCACCAGCCGTCGATCACGTCTAGGGCTGCCTGCGCTTTAGAGCACACATTCGCTAGACACTATCCAACAGACAGTATAGCTACATCACCCGCGTATGCTTGTGCATATACGTTACAACTATTGAGCGCGTTGAGCAGTGAGTCGACTAACATGCACCATAGCAGTGGAGACATAACGCCGCCTGCTGGCAGCCCCTGTTTACTCGTACACCCGCCACCACATATTGGCCGCAGCCGGCATCCGCAATCAATGTCCTATTCATCAGCATTGCTTTTATCCACAACACTAGTGATTCGTCTACGCCGTGTTGTCTGGCCGAGTTATACATGTCGTCAAAAGTTGCGTTATCGAAAGCGCCCTCAACTCAACGTGGATCAAAATACTCAAGGCGTATTCCTTCTTGTCGAGTGCACCTTCAATTCTGCCTACCAGATTCTAAAGCGCGTTGGTAGGCGAGTTACATCACCGACAGAGTATGTCTCGATGCTCTTCAGTATGAATGAAGTTAGGGTTATGGGTCTGAAACTAGCTACCGGACTTACGTTTGCTGGTTTTCGATTATGGAACGCAAATGTTTAGCTCATTTATATAGACAGTTAAACTAACTGACACTGACACTGAAAAACTTTCCATTTTCGATAAGTGTGTCAATGACAACCTTCGTTTGAAAGAGCACAAATCTGATGTCACCAAAAATGTCTGAAACGCTTTATCTGGAGTGCAGTGCTCACATATGTGTATACTCGGGTTCTCCGGAAACCACCCTGTATTACATAGAACTGTAACGTGCTTCGCCGGTAATATGATCAATTTAATTGACGATTTCTTAACTATCCCTTTTGTGGATGTTGAGATGTGGTAAGGTGTCATATAATGGCATTGTCCCCTATTATACCTCGCCGCATAGTCTAGTAGCCTGAGTTCATTTTCAGAGCTGGTATGTCGAAAGAGCTATGTTTTCCAACTTTGCCACCAAGATGCTCTCTTTCTAAAGTTACCAAGATCGATCGTAACATCATGCTTGGGACATTGGTCGTACGAGTACGTCTATTCGAGGAATTTGTAGAAGGATTATTCGACAAAGCCAAAGGTGATTACCTGTCAAACTAATACTGGGGAATCAGGCGATCGCTTATATGCCTAAAACTCAGGAGTCTCTACCTATTTCTTTCTTTGGTGAAAATCAACATCTAAATAGGCTCTGTTTCTGCTATTTATAGCAGTCACTATAATTGATGTCACTGTTTGTAAAGTGTTTTACGAGTACATAGTCAGGCAGCTAACTCGACGGCAACTAGATACTGAACGGAAGTTAATTCAGACAGAATGATGCACCTATACCACCCCAAGCATAGAGCCACGGAACTTAAACTTTATAGATTCAGATGTTTTAGCTTGCAACGGACAATACATTGGTATAAGCCCAATTTAAATGCACAATCCTTCATTTAGTTCCATCTCATATCTATAAGTTTTTATTTAATTTATTGATTTAAGTATATATATACTAATCCCTTTATTTATTTATTTGTGTATTGATGATCTGATCTTTGAAGCACTGCAGTAAAAATAGGAACTGAAAGTTTTCCCCCCAACAGTCATCCTTTTGTAAACAATTTTGAGCGAAATAGAAAAACAATTAATATTTCCCTTTCAGAGCGCCTTTTGTGCTTCCTTTATTGCCACATTTGTTATGACGTATTTGCTTGATTTTGCATCATTTTCTTATATACTTATATTTTAGTTTATTTATGTTAAAAATAAAGTAATGTGATAGAATATTGAATAGGTGTCTACAGAACTTGTTATCTGCTCTTAAACTGCCACCTACCTTTTCTATTATCATCAGACTACGATTGGTCATATCAGAAATAATTGCTGCTTCTCAAAGGCATTTCTACATATATCTTCATCCGCATTTACGAGCACTACAATATTTAGTCCTTCAATAAACTTCATTATACGGTCTTTTTCTTTGTAACTTATATTTTTGAGAAGCTACGCCACATAATTTCGGCGGTTGATAAATTCTTGCTCATTCAAAAATAAGCGAATGTATTTAGGAGGCTTATTTGGTAACACATACATACATACCATGCTTAATTAACGTTCTTTCGATCCGTGAAAAAATACAGAGACATTGCAGTCATTTGAATCAAAATTGCCAAATTGACCAAGTCGAGCATTGTAACGTCTGTCATAGGTTGTTCCTTCAAACAATGTTTCGTTCATTGTGATCGCCATGGGATTGAGGGCTGTAATTTGAAGGCATTCTTCTACCATTCGCCATTCAAGACATTATATACTCGTATATGTATCGTCTTTTTGAAATTCTTGAAATTTGGTGAGAGTTTAAAAATGTTCACATAAAAACTGAACAGAATACTTTCCAGAATTCAACCGTAGCCTAATAGAGCTAATAGAGCTAAACCTTCCAAGAAGTTTCGTCAATACAACAGAAAGGATCAAGTGTGTGACCTCTAGGAAGTTCGAAAATGCTTCAACTGATATTTAAGGTTGTAGTAATGTTTTTATGCACCCAGACGCAATAAAAGATTCAATCAAGAGCTCAAAAAGAATTGTTTTTGTTCAGCTTTTGAGAAGCATTTTTTTCAAATCTTGGTTCACTGTTGTGACTGAAGTATGTAGTTGTTATTTTGCATCACTTCCACCATCTGATGCACCCTTAGCAATCGCTAAAATCGTTTCCTGAATATGAATATTTTTTTCGGAGGTTCATAGTCAGCCGCCAGTTGATTAACCATTTCTGTTTAAATCATAGAAATGACAAGTCACGTCATAAAGTTCGTGTATCGCTCACCGATTAGACTAGACATGGTTCTTTAGCTGTTTTCCTATACCAAATTCGCATCGTAACAGGTGAAACATTACGTTTCAGCATTCTACTCGACAACGTCCATCCCGTGCGCACCAACGATCGTTATACGAGTAAACGCTAGTTTGGCGGACGAGCCGGATTTGTCCATTCGCCGCTGTCATCAACATTTTAGGTTCTATTCGTCGACCACGTGGAAGACTTTATGAAAAGTTATCAGCCTATACATCGGAAAAAAGCCCAGTTGGTGTAATAGTTGAACCCGCATAGCCATAGATTGCCTTATGCCTTTGCTTATTGGGCTCTGTAGCAGTTTTAGGGAAGTTAATTTCGCGAGATGGACTATCAATTGGCTTCCGAGAGCATGAAATTTGGCTCGTCTCGACTATTTTCATAAGGAAAGCCCAAACGGCTTCGTGATTATAAATCGCGATCTACAGGCCACTCGAAAATAAGTGAAAAATTGGACTAACAGGATGATCTGTAAAAAATGTAGTCAAAATGTATTGAATTTTTCAATTAAATACTGATCTCTGCGTCTTATAAAGGGTGACCAGATAAGAACGATAGGGAAACAAATTTAAATAAAACAACAATTGATTATAGCTTCATTTCGAAGCTTAGTTCGTGTCATTATATGTGGAATAGCACATCATTCAAATGGCCGTGTCCGCTTTGCTCGAAGCGGTCGTTAAAATTGTTGATGTCTCGGTCCAACATGTGCGGCGTTATTTCGGCAATAGCGTGTCGAATGTTGGCCTCGAGCTCGTCCAAAGTGATTGGCTTGTTATTGAAGACAAAGGACTTGACGTAGCCGCAGAGAAAATAATCGAGTGGTGTCAAATCGCATGATCGCGGCAGTCAATTGATGTACACTCGCCGTGAGATGGCCCAGTCACAAATTTCTTTTTCACAACTTCGAGCGTTGCGTCGTCGCTAGTATAGCATGTAGCGCCGTCTTGTTGGGACCACAGCTCGGATATATCGATGTTGTCGAGCTCTGACCACAGAAAGTTGACTAACATCACTCTAAACCTGAGACCATCGCCGGTAACGGTATCTCCTTCCTCATTTCAAAAGAAATAAAGTCCGATTATGCCGCCATTCCATAAACCGCACCAAACAGTCAATCTTTGTGGATGCATTGATGCTTGGCGGAACACTTGTGGATTGCGTTCGCTCCAATAACTGTAATTTTGCCTGTTCACATAGCTGCTGAGCCAAAAATGGGTCTCGTCCGAGAAGATGATTTTTTTTCGCCCAATTAGCGAACTGCTTCAGCACAATCTTATACGGATGTAGGCCCAAATCCAACCGCAAAATAAGCCGGGTTGACTCTCTGGCGATGCCCAATTTAGCAGATCGGCGCCGAATCGACATTTCTCGGTCTTTTTCGATACTGGCCGGTGCGTCGGCTATGTTTTCTTCATTTCACACCAATCTCTGTCTGGTTGGTGGCTTAAGATCCAAAAGAGTGTATTCACGCTCCAACTTTTCCACGATGCGACGAATTTCCTGTACTCTGAAGCTATGATGGCGACCGACCTCACGACGAAAAGCATGTTGCGTATCTACAACTGATGTCTCTGATAATTTTGACAGCTGAAACATAACAATTGAATTGAACTATAATTGCTATCTGGTCCGTTATTTCAATTCAAATTTATCATGCTCTCAAAAACTGGTCTGTACTTATGTTCATATGTGTCTCTATAGTACAGGCTCTGGCTTTTGAATTGCTCTGCGGTTTTGTAAGCTTAAACTATTTCAGGCACTTTCAGTACACAGTAATTCTTTGATCTGTTGTTGGCTTTTTGTCGTTATTATTGTATGTGTCATTTCTTTCAGGGAAAAACATTCACAGGGTCGCACTTTGCATCTTAAACCAGTAGTCTCCAGTTGCGCACTATAAATTGATTGCTGATACCTTAGCAGTCACTTTCCTCTGACTTTCCCATTCTTGTGCATTGTTTTCGATTAGCAATTATGTGCTAGCATTACGTGCCTTCCTAGATATTGAAGGTTCTTTTGACAATACGTATGCGATTCAATCTCAAATGCCTTTGCACTCAGAGTTATTGATCACCTTTCTCCCTGCAGATGGGTGAGATGAGGGCGATGCTCAAAGGCCGTCGAATAACCACTACTTACGGCGAAACATCAATTACTGTCTCAGCAGCCAAAGCTATCCTTTAACCCCTTCAGTAGCCAGTTGCCATACACTACTTACTTACTAATCAAAGTTAAAAATGTAGGCTACAAAGCGATTGGCTACGACAATGACTTGGTCATTCGTGAAAGGTAAACACCCAAAGAAAATTTGTAACCGAATGTAAAATGTCTTAAAGGCAGTATCTGACTGGTGAGTTGGAAAAAACCCCTCAATCCACCCGGAAATGTTGTAATAATCCCCTTCAGTCGAAGAAGAACGCTGGGTCTTGTTCAGATCTCTCTGAAAGACGCAATTATAGAGTCCTCTAATAAAGTTAAATATCTAGGAGTAGCTCTAGACAAAAGTCTAAATTAGAACTCACATATGAATAACAAAGTTACCAAAGGAAACAAAGCTATATGCCATGTATTAGTAGACGCATGTTTGGTAGGATATAGTGAATATTCATTAGTGAATAGTCACCCATTTCATCTTTACAATGATAGACAAACCGATCATCGCATATTAGTCAGCAATATGGTGGAGTAAGATAACCATTTCAAGCTGTGACGTCTTCAGAAACCCACATGCATAGGTATCTGCGGTGCTATGCAAATCTGTCCTACAGCTGTCATTGAAGCTTTCATTAGACTCCCTCAACTTCGCATATATGTATGTTAAACAACAGTCAGAACAGAGGAAAATTCGCAATATAATCGCACCTCGCAAGCTTCATCACAGTGATTCCTGAACTCAACATAATCCCCGCGGTAAATGACCGCATACCAAACACTATGCTTCGACAGGAAGTTCAACATATTGATCCCAAATTGACAAGCATAGGTCTTCTAAAACCCAACAGCAAACCTGTACCAGCAAATGGTATATGAATGGATTCGAAATGGACACCAGATTACGTGCAGATATCTACTGCCCAAATACGGACAGTGCAAGGCCAATGGTAAAAAGTCGCAACGTCTTTCAATGCGCGTCCATCCATACACTTACGGGACAGACAAGCAGCACTGAAAGAATTAAACTCAAACCAGCTTGACTCCAAATTTATGCTACACTGCTTCAATACCCTACAGGACTTATCAAAAAGAAATAATGTCAAGATCTGATAAGTATCAGGGTACATTGCAGGCAATGAAAAACACAATGAACTGGCTAGAAAAGGTTTACATTCAACACCGATCAGAAGTTGAGAGAACAATGTGTGAATATATCGGGTCTTTGACAGGCTATTGAACTATAAGCCGCTTCCAAAACAAATCCAAACTACGAGTATCTCCAATCTATAAAAGACATGGGATCAGAAGGCTTCAAGAAACCGAATGTCTCTTTTGTACGGAAGACGACGAAACCGCAGACCACATACTACTCGTATGTGAATACGTGGTTCTATGCGCCATAAGGAGACATTAATTTCTCAGAGTGATCCCCAAGTCTATTAAGAAATTTGAGGTTCATCTGGCACTTTAAACTGACTTTGTGTGACAATAGATCAATTGACAGGTCAGCACCAAAACGAAAAACAGAAATGCTCACACCGATCTTCGCTGAACAGTGGACATTTTCCAGTCCTCCCTCTTTTTGTTCTGCATGGACAAATGTGTTTAGCGAGTTTATACCCTTCATGCACTCGTAAGCGAATGTTTTATAGCGTTTATCATGACGTATAAATTGCTGATTCTTCTCTGGTGTCCTTGACGTAATTTGAAGGGTGTTTCTTCCTCATACTTTCCTTAGAGACGACTGGGAAAGTCCTTGGTTTTCTCTTGCAATATATTTAGTGCAGATGGAATGGAATATTGAGAGAAATTAAGGTGTTCTCAATTTCCAATACCCAAAACAGCCCAACTTTATTTTGTATTTAGAAGGGTTGCATTATAGGGTCAGCCAACGAGAGGTGTCATTTTAAATTAATAGAAAAATGCAACACTTTTATGAAAAGTTGTGATATTTTTATTTTAATCTAAATTGCAAATCCTGAGATTAATCGAATACAATATCTGCCAAATATCCGCCTCGGATATTCCTAGAAGAAGCCATTGTTTTGATGAAATTTTTCATCACGTTTTCGCTTAACATACGAGTAATTGCGGGTGTATTGCCCAAATAACAGCTCTAATGTTTTTCGTGCATGAATCGTTGGCGTAGACTTCCTGCCAAAGGAAAAGTATAATAGTGTTAAATAGCACTATCTTGGCGGAAAATTGAAATCTCCATTTCGAGAACCCACACGTCCAGGAAATTTATCACCCAATAGAGCCGTTGTTTCACCAGCTGTGTACTCGTAGAATGTGACATTGTCCTGCGGAAAATAAACGTCGTCCACGTCCATAGCATTAATTTTAGGCGAAAAAAAAGCTCACCAAACTGTCACTTATTGTGGATAGAAAGGTCCATCCACTATTTCTCTTTCTCTTACGGAGCCCCAGATGCGAGAGTTTTGTTTGATTAGGTACCGTGACAAATGGAAATGACCCTTATCACTCAGAATAATTTTGTGTAAAAGATCATGATCTTCATTCGTTTCCAGCACCTAATCAGCGAAAGTACGGCGTTGTGTGTGGTCTGCTGACTTCAAATATCCGCGATATTTTCGCCGTTTTTGTAATGAAATTTCACTATTTCAACACATTGTGTTGAAACTTTTACTTATCCAAATTCACCATAGTGATAGCTGAGGCCGTTTTCGAAAACGTCATTTGATCGTCATTTGCAATACTTAAGGGTTGGGAACATCAAACTGCAAACGTCATTTGGTATCGTTGATCTGTGTCATCTAATAATACATGATTTTTTTCTTGCAAGAGCATTTGACGTTTTCGAACAGAGCAAAATGGATGGAACCCTTAACAAAATTTATTGAGAAATTGAAAAAATTAGCCGATTTTATGTATTTACTGTTTACGAGACTGAGATTCCCCTGAATATTCGGATTCACTCATTTTTTTCCAATTTTTTTAATGCACGGCGTAGATTTGTGGTTGCTTTTTTGCAGCGCAGTTGACGTTTATGAACATCTGCCCTGCAAACACAAATGTAGTGTGATTTATGATGTTGTTTTCGAACAAATGACTTTCGCAGCTTGCGTTTAAGAACATTTTGCAAAAGCAATTTGATGCAAATGATGTTTTCGAAAACGGCCTGAATGTTGGAAATCCAATAACGACACGAAATTTAAAATCACACCTCTTTTCGGTTGACCCTCTATATAAGTAATAACCTTAAAATGTGGTTCACGGTCTTGTTTGACGGCGGCTGCAATATTGCCTGTCCTTGGCTTGTTGCTGTAGTTAAAAAATCGGCTCTGGTTCCGAATGAAAAAAATCAAGAACCACGAATCGCATAACCTTGGTTGTCAGTTTATTGTTACATTCGCTATGTGGAAAGTCGGAACCTTTCCTTCGACTGATTGCTGTTCAAACAACATCTGTTATTATCTACGATATCTCTCTTCGTTGGCAATTTAACAGTGCATTTAACTCAAAACCCACTTGCTTTAACTGGGTTACGAAGCCATTCAATCATCGTTTTTTCGGAGGTAGAATAACCCTTTAACTTCTTCAGAGCCCAGTTAACTAACAGGAAAAGGAATAGGAATATTCAAGTTTTTACAAAAAATTCACCAAGTTAAAATCTGAGGAAAACCAACTTTTCGTTCGGTTGTAGACTCGTTTAACTGGCTCTATACTAACTTAGGTGGCGCTACAGTTCAGGGTGAACTTGGGCCTCAACTAATAAGCCCGGCCTGCTGGTATGGATGGTACAATACCTGCCGAGCTACAGAGGTCCTCAGATATTATTCTGCTTATGTTAGAAAATATTATGAGGAGCTGTGTAGAAATTATCCACATTCCACTGTCATGGAGAGAAGTCAATGTTCTCATGTTGTTCCGAAGGACCTCAGACCTATGAGTCTATCACCTTTCCTTCTCAGAACTCTAGAACTACTGATTGATATCCATATACGAGCTAGAATTTATCCAAGACTTCTGTCAACGGCTCAATATTCCTACTGTAAAGGAAAGTCGGTAGAACCGGCTCTGCATTCACTGACTAGCCGCATCGAATGATCCCTACAATATAGAGAGTACACAGAGCACACAACATCAACTCATCCGCAATCACGACTGTGCTGTTAACTCTGCATGTAGACGGCTCACTTGGGGAGTTGATCAGTCTTATGCTAAACAGCAGGATTATCAACTCCAAACCGGGTAATGCTTCTGCTAAAAGATGTGTCAGCAGAGGTACGCCGCAATACGGTGTCCTCTGTCCCGTTCTCTGGAACTTGGTGGTTAATGAACCGCTGATATACCTGGAAGCAGGTGGTAGCACGGTGATTGCCTATGCGAATGACGTTGCTATAGCCGTCTCAGCAACTTTATACCATTACAGAATTCATTCAACTAAATCTCAACAGATTAACCCGTTAGGCAGATCGCTGTCCTCTTTTCCAGAAAATAGAAAATTCCAATTATAGACCCTCCTTCAATAAACGGTACCAGTTTAGTATTTTCCGGGTCTCATTTTTGACAGGAAACTACAATAGACTGGAAACCTAACATTCAAAAAAAAGTCAATAAAGCTGCAATAGCTTTATTCTCATGCAAAAAAGCCATTGGGAATAAATGGGGCCTTCAACCCACATAACCCACATCTCGGTCAAAGACCGATACTCACCTACGGGGTTGTTGTCTGGTGGACGGCCTTAGAAAATGCAGTCAACTGCAGTAAACTAAGCAGAGTCCAAAGAACAGCATGGCTATGTATAAGTTTAGACATTCTGACAAAGACTTCCATGTAAGCTTCTCCTCTAGATCCTTCTGGGAGGAAGATGCTTTCATGGAGAACAGTGTCAATCCATCTCTACACAGATGGATCTAAAACCGATAGCACGGTCGGTGGCGGTGTTTTCTCAGATAAGCTAAATCTGAGCTTCTCTTTCCGTCTTCAAAATCATTGTAGCGTATTCCAAGTGGAAATTTTGGCGATAAAAGAAGCTCTGGCTGAAGAAAAATGTGATATCTGCAAGGGATATCCGCATCTTTTCGGATAGTCAGGCCGCTATCAAGTCGCTGGACTCGGTCTCATTAAATTCTAAAACCGCCCTTACTTACCGATCATCTCTTATGGAGATGGCAGAGCAGTTCAACCTTCACCTTTGCTGGGCGCCGGGCCATAGAGGCATTCCAGGGCACTGTAGTGTCGATGAACTCGCCAAAATTGGAACTACTCTACCTATTCTACCGGGAAAGGGTAGCATAGGTACTCGTATACCAATCGCTACTTGCAAAAGGTGCCAATAGGACAGACCTTAGGTGGACTGTTGGAAATGTCTAGCGACTAAACAGATCTGGCAAAAGCTACATCTGAATCGCTCTAAGAGTCTGATTCTTCTAAATAGGAAACATCTCAGCGCCATCATAGGTGTCAACACTGGACGCTGCCTCATAGGCAAGTACGCAAGAAGGCGTACCTACTCTGTACATGTCCATCTCTCTCGCAGAGAAGAAATCTTCACTTAGGAGCTTTTTATAGATCCACGTGGCATCACTATGGGCCAATAGGCCTAAGTGGGTTGGTGTTTCCAACAGCCACCCTAGCTGTCCTGCTGCGCATTCCAAGTCGGTTGAGGTCCACTTCTAATTGTGTACACCACCTGAAATGAGGTCTTCCTCTACTGCGTTGTCCCTCCGGATTTGATTCAACACTGCTGCGGGCCGGAGCATTCGTGTCCATTCGCTCTATATTTCCTAGTCATCTCAGGCGACGGATGCGAATTTTTCCGACTAAATCGTACAGCTCGTATATATAGTTCGTCGTTGAACTTTCTCCAACAAAGCTTTGTTGGAATTTCTTTTAATTCCCTCAATTGGATCTTCTTCCAGAGCTGGAATATTTAAACCTCGGAAATAGCATTATTGTTGAAATGACATGCATTTACTCGTATGTACGATGCGAAGCCTTTGAAATATCACAGAGATTGTACTCGTAAGTCAGTGATAACTGATAGATTTAGGACATGTTTTAAAACCTTTTTGGAAATCTGCCAAACTATCTTCTCTCAAGCCTGCTTAGAAATAAATTTGCTTCTCAAATTCTCCATTTTTACTCGTACTTATTGCAGTCTTCATACTTTGAAATGTATTTCAAACCACTTTTTATGAGCAAGTGCTCAAGAGAACTAAAACCTTTACTAGTTTATATATGCATTTAAGTTAAGTATTTATAGGTGAACTATTTTTATATAAATTTTTCTAGGTCTTTCTTAATACGTAGGTCAGTGTCTATCAATGATGCAGTGTTTAGGACTCGCTAAAACCTTCCAATCTAAAGTCAATTTGCAAGTAAGCTACTTGCTAAAACGACAAACTTTTGAAGAGATAAACAAATTATTACGAGATTCTTAATCTAGACTCCTCCTAGGTATTATGTGAAGAAAAAAACAACTTATTCTAATTTATTTGATTATTTAAATTAAACAAAAACAAAAAAAAAAACAAAAACCAAAAAGATAAGAAAAAGAAATAGAAAACTCTCAACCAACTCGGAGTATAACATTTACAAAATTTTCTCTTTATCCATAGATTGTAATAAACGAACAAAAAATTAATTGATTTAAATAAAATATTTATAAATGTTCAAATTACCTGATTTTAAGTAAAGTCTCTATAAGACAATTCTAAAATTAATTAAAGATAAAAATATCTCTTCAAATATTTCAATCACTTCATCTTTTGTTCGTTGAACAAAAACAAAAAGAATTTGCGTTTTGCACACTGCGGCTTAGAAAATATGCGTTTTTGTATTTTACATTTTTCAAAAAAATTTTATTTCATTTATTTGTATTTGTAAAAGTATTAAAATTTTATTTTTAATTACATGTACTCGTAAGAAAAAGCGTTTTTTTTTTTTTAAAAACTATTGTATGTGCTTTCGGTACCAAACCAAATATTCAATTTTAAAATAGTCGAATTTCTTTAAATGTATTTTCTCCAATTTTTATTTTTACGCAATGGAATCCAATTTATCTCAATGTGTGAGTGCGGCTGTTTTACATAAAAAATAAAAAATAAAATGTTCAAAATTAAATACAAAATTTTACAATTAAAAATCGTTCATTTAATTTTGTCACCAAATTTTAGTGTAAATTTATAGAAGATGATTATTATTTTCGTTTTTACTGAGCGGTGAATAAAAAATATTTAATGTTGGCATGTTTTGTATATTTAAAAAAAAAAAATTTTAATTTATATAATTTATTTATAATTTGTACTTTGCACATATTTTTTTTATTTTACAAAGATTTGATGTAAAGAAAAGAATATTGTGTTGGAAAGATTTTGTGAATTTTTAATTGCCTTCGAATTAAAGTTTTTCTAATAGACGTTATATAAATATTTTTTATTTTTGTTTTTTAAAAAAAAAGTAGAATGTCCGGTGTTTAAGTAGTTTTAAGAATTACATTGGCTAAGAGAAAAACACTTGCATGCCACAAACCTCGTGAGCTTTCAG